>CM053624.1:59985655-60044907 GCA_028646595.1 Phalanger gymnotis
TCATTTATCCCCATTTTATAGGGGAGGAAATTAAGGCAAATGGAGGTTAAGTGACTCTACTTCATGACATAAGAAAATTGAAGACTGCTAATAAGGTGCAGACCAGTATACGGGCAGAATCCTGAGAGCATTCTTGTCAAAACACCTGAAAGTGCTGAGCATTTGCAGTGTTTGAAAGTAGCTCTCTAGCACAGCCCCAGGTGCTGCTGCTTTTGTAATTTAGTATATGATAATCTAGCTGCTAGTGCTTTTGTTGGTCAGGCCAAAACTCTTGCTGTTTTACCTTTTCCTCTAAATGTAAAGGATATGCATGTGGAAAGCTCAGGTACACCTGGATTCTCAAGAACACTGCTTTGGCACTGAATGTCTGACTAAAGCTTGTAATCCAATTCACTTTTACCGATTGCTGAAGAAATTGCTTTTGGAGCCTTCATGGAGCTCAGTAAACAATTTCTCAGAAGATTTTGTCTCCTAGCACACTGTTTCTTATACTTCTAGATTTTTAAAAGATCTCCAGCAGTTTTGTTTTTTTAACCTTGTTTCAATCCAAACCTTTATTATTAAGTGCCTTTGTAGTAAGGCACTGTGCCAGGGCTGGAATACAAAGATGAACAACGTCTCTTCCCCTCAAGGAACTTACTGTCCTCTAAGAAACCCCTGACCTGTGTATACAGAAGTATAAGTGGGAGTGTAAGGGAACAAACAGAGTGACCTGGGAAAGCATGAGCAGGGGGAGAAGTCATTCGGTGGAACCAGAGTCAGTGAAGAGAGGAGGGGCAGGAAGGGGTAGTGGATAGATAGAAATCCAGTCTTGAGATTGTTCAGAAGACTGGAGTGCAACCTCTGCATCTTGTGGTCCTGGGCAAGTCATTTGTCTTTCAGTGTCTTAGGCAACTCTCTTCAGAGTTACTGAGATACCCTTCAGAGTATCTCTTGCAGAACATTTGGAGTTTCTTCCTTCAAGGTGAAGTCATAGGCCTGGACAAATGCATGGAAATTGGAAATAGCTGGACATGATCAGGTAATAAGTAGGAGTCTGATTCAGTTGTAATATAGAGCAGGGCTGTCCAAAATGCAAGCAGTGAAATTTATGCGGCAAGCAGTGAAATTTATGCGGCCTGCCTACAAACATAGAAATTTACATAAATGCTTTAGTAAACAAAGCCAAGCTACCACAGAACTCTCACTAAAATGGCAAATCAAAATGTATTGTCTGTTGTTTCAATAAAACCTAAGGTTGGACAGCCCTGGTGTAGAGTATATGAAGGGGATTGTACAAAATAAGACTGGAAAGTTAGGTTGGTGCCTGTTGTAGAGGAGCTGAAAAGTCAGGCTAGAGATCCATGTTATCCCAGAAGCAGTGGGGAACCCATTCATGCTTTTGAGCTGGGGAATGAAAGACCTGCACATTTGGGAGACTGTTTGGGGCACGGTTTGAAGGACAGGCTCAAGAAGGGAGAGCTTTATTTAGGAGAGTTTCAATGGCTACTGTCACTTCACTTGTCATTTTCTGTTATGTTTTGTATTTAAAATATTTTTTTTCTATTAGAAATGGTCAAAGATATTATATAAACTGGCAGTTTTCAAAGGAAATTCAGGCTGTCGCCAGCTCTATGAAAAAAAAAATGTTTCAAACCACTAACAATTAGAGAAATGCAGATTAAAGCGTGAGGTTCTACATCATACATACATCAAATTGACAAAGTTGACAGAAAGGAGACTTATTTTTTCCTTTTTTAACCTGCCGTATTCCTTCATAAGGACAGTAACTATGAGATAAATATCATTTTTGTATACTTTATAACTTGTAAAGATTTTAAGGTATTATAAATACTCTGGTACCCTCTCCCTTCTGTTCGTTTCTGGACCCTTGTCATGATTTGTTTAAATCATTCATCCAAGTTATGCACATTGATGAGTTTGTTCAATAGGTTGCTTATCTAACTACATGTCATAATCTAAGCCAGAGCTTCTTAAATTTTACCACTCAGGACCTTTTTTCAAGTTTTGGCAGGATTCATTGGCATTGTATGGCCTGAGAGTGTGCGCAGTACAAAGTTTGTACACTTTGTGTTCAGAACCAAGGCTGCAGTGAAATTGCATAATGCAACACAGGCAAGCGTTGTCAGAAACACCTCAGATTCATTACGCATTTGATTTTTTAAAATTAATTTTTGGTCATTGTGCATTCAGAAGCCTTTTACTGTTGCCATGTGGAGAGTGCCAATCTAAGTAATTCACCTACATATTTACATGTGCATATGCATATATATATGTAAATATATATAATACACAAACATTTTTAAAATACATTTTGTTTTTTCTGTGCGAACCACGTCTTTTCACTAAGTGTATTTCACTAAGAAAATTTTTCTTTTCTTTTTTTTTTTAATATCCCAGGTTCCTATCAGGCACAGTACTTTGCAGAAGTAAATTGAATTTAGAGTGTTTTGAATTGAGTACTGTTAGGACAATATTATCTACTGTAAATGTCCAACTCTAATGTCAGAGCATTGAGGTGATCCTGGGTTCTCAAAAGCTATGCCAGTGTACAAGCTCTAGCAGCTTCTACCAAGCTGGAAGGTTGGGTTTTTTGGGTTGTTTTGTTTTTGTTTTCTGTAGTGCTGTAGTGTGTGTGTGTGTATATATGAGTAAGCATTTATTAAACACCTACAGCATGGCAGGTATTGTGCTTGGCTGTGAGGGTAGAATCTAAAATCAAAACAGCCCCTGCCCTTAAGGAACTTACATTCTACTGAGTCATCTCCAGCTTGATCATAACATGGGGAATTTCCCACACTCAGCAGTTCTTTTTTTCTTCCTTAATAATATTTCATCCACCCAATTACATGTGAAAACAATTTTTAACATTCGTTTTTTAAAAATCTTGAGTTCTAAATTCTCACCCTTCCTCCCATCCTTACCTTGTCTCTGAGATGGTAAGCAATCCGATATAGGTTATGTATGTGCAATCATATAAAACATTTCCATTTTAGTCACAAGGAAGGAATACTTAAGTCTGCATTCAGACTATCAGTTCTTTCTCTAGAGGCAGATAGCATTTTTCAGCATGGATCCTTTGGGATTGTTTTGCATTATTGTATTGCTAAGAATAGCTAAGTCATTCACAGTTGTTCATCTTATAATATTGATGTTACTGTGTACAGTGTTCTCTTGGTTCTGCTCACTTCACTTTGCATCAGTTTATGTCTTTCCAGGTTTTTCTGAAATCATCTTGCTTGTCCTTTCTTATGGTGCAATAGTATTCTATTATAATCATATATTACCACTTGCTCAGCCAATCCCCAGTTGATTGGGCATCCCTTCACCTTCCAGTTCTTTGTACAAATAGGTCCTTTTATCTTTTTATTTTAATTTAAAGCCCTTTGAGCATAGTTCCAAATTGCCCCCTGCAATGGTTGGATCAGTTCAAAACACCACCAGCAGTGCATCCTTTCCAACGTTTATCATTTTCCTTTTCTGTCATATTAGCCAATCTGATAGGTGTGAGACGGTGCCTCAGAGTTGTACTCATTTGTGTTTCTCTAATCAGTAGTGATTTAGAGTATTTTTTCATATATAGCTTTGATTTCTTCATCAGAAAACTGCATGTTTGTATATCCTTTAACTGCTGTTCAGTTGGATAATGACTTGTATTCTTATAAATTTGACTCAGTTCTCTATTTGAAAAATGAGGCCTTTATCAGAGATATTTGCTATAAAAAGTTTCCCCCCAGTTTTCTGCTCTCCTTCTAATTTTGGTTGCACTGGTTTTGTTTGTGCCAAACCTTTTTAATTTAATATAATCAAAATTATCCATTTTGCTTTTTGTAAACAAGTTGGAGAGTTTTTGAGTCCACTCCTGGTATAGACTGTTATCTGAGCACCATTCTAGCTAAGTGAGGAGAACCTCATCACCATTAAATTAGCTGCCCGAGTGCTGAGTGTTTTGACCACAGTATGCATGGCCCTTAGTTGTATCCATCCCCCTTTTACTTGTGCAATGAGGGGAGTGTAGTGTTAGCCTAAGGGGGCAGAGCATGCCAAGAGCCACAATTTGTAGACAGACTTCTGTTCTTTGGGAATTTTGTCTAGTGAATGCAATCCTCTTGGAGAAACTCAACCCCATGGATATTGACCTTCTCCTTATAAGAGAAGCCAGAAGACATAAATAAGGGTAGTTCAGAGTATCATCTTTGAGAGGTAAATGATGAAATATGTTTTCTCATCTTCCCAAAGTCAGTAAGAAACAAATTTTCAGTATTCTTGCTCATCTCATTTTGCCTGTTTCTTGACAACAAAAGCCAAATAGATCAAAAAGATTATTGGAGGAATACTTGTATGAAGACCCGCAGCAGGACACATATCAGTAGAGAAAGAGCCCTCAAACCTAGTCAGCATGTGCCTTTCTGTGCTTGGTGACTTTGATGCAAAGGTGGACATAGGGGAAGTTGGCCCCCAAAAGAAATGAGAGGCTACTCAAAAGCCTAGAGCCTGTGTACCGTGAATACATCCTTGACAGTTGGAAGGCTTTATCATGGTAAGCACAAATATCACCAAAAATGAAATTGATTGTAACTGCCTAGAGATAAGATGTTAATATTGTGGAGAGTCTTCTCAGATCGTTAACTAGGTAGGGCACATGGCACAACTGGTAACAGATTAGAAGAAAGTGTACTAATGAGAAGAGACTACAACTATGACACCTCCACCTCCACCTCAACCTGTTTAATGAACTGATGACTCAAAAAAAAAAGTGCTGCCTAAGGAAATTTAACAGAAAAGAAGTCACCATGGTCAGGAGGCAAGAAACTACCTGTTCAAGCACATGACATCCAAGGACAACGCAGATTTAGAGTGCAGGGTCATTTGTAAAACTTTATGGAGCAGCAAGAAGACAGAAAATTAGAATGGTATCATCACTCAGAACACCGAAAAGCCGTTAAAGGGCAAATAACCCGGTAGAAAGTTTGGTGTGAGATTTCAGCCAAACTAGGACAACCCCAAAGCATTTGTAAGCATGCATAGACAGAGGACAACAGTTATATTGGAAAGAGTAGGGATCTTTTGGTATTTTTATGGTTATCTATGTTCTTTTTATTGACAATAGTGGAATCATTACAACTACTATCTCAATCCCCAGTATTCTATGTAAAGTGACAGCAAGGCCACTGTCCTCTGTTTGGTCTTCCTATGTCTACCCTCTCCCGCCGTCTGTCCACCTCTCTTGCTGCCACTGTGCTAGTCTTCTTGAGTAGTGGTGTTCCTCCTCTAATTAAAAATCTTCCCTGTTAGTGACAGAGTAAAATTAAAGTTCCGTTGTGTAATATTCAAAGCCTTTTACAGTTCGGTGCCACCAAAAGGCCTTCTAGCCTTTTCTCCTGATGCTTCTCTGTTAGGGCCCTCTTGGAAGAACGAATTTCTAAAGGGTTAACAGTGCTGTTCATTCCTCTGGTATGATTGGACCCCCGTAGCCCTTGGAGGAATGTCAAGGGTAAGGGAAAGGAACATCATGGCCGTGAAAGAAAGAAAGCGCTGAAAGTACACCTGTTATAAACAAGATAAACTAGACAAACAGCGACCATTTGGCAACATGAGACCCCAGAGAGAAGAGGGTTCCCAGAAAACAGAGGTTTTCACTAGAGACTAAACATTCTTGTTATTCTACTCTTGTTATTCTACATTCTTAGATCAAAGCTGTCTCTGAATGATGTATTCACTTGTAGATTGTAAACAATGTTTGGGGTATATAAGTCTCAGCCGGGCTAAGAATAAATGAAGTTAATCTGCTTATTGACTTCCGCCCCGTTTTTCCCTTTTAGCTGGTCTAATTGGGGTCAGGGGGTCCCCGAGGGTTTTGGGGGGATTCCTACACTTCTCCTCAGGATACTCTATGCTCTAGCCACACTGACTACATACTGTCTTCTGTACAGTATGTACACTTCTTGTCCATTGCCATGGTGTGCCTCTCCCTATTTATTGAGTTACTGCCCATCCTTGATCTTTTATTTTTATAATTGCCTACAATTTTCAGTCTTATTTTTATTGATATCTTTTGTCATGATACCACCTTCATGCTTCAGGTTTGGGCTGAACTGGTTCACCTCCCGGATGTGCTTTAACTCTTATGATCTGACCATTCTGTAACCTGAACTTGCCTGTTGGGGCTGGATCCAGAAGTGGGAGAAAGGGGCGTGAAATATCTGTTAATTCTTGCTCATCTCTGAGACCTCGAGTACTCATCCCATGAAAAGGCTTAGGAGGAGAAAGCAACCTGTAACAAACTTCTGTTTCTTATTTTTCTTTTTCTAAAAGAAATAGAACCTGCCGATAACTGATCAGTCCAAGCCTCTCAGAATGTTGAGTCACATCGTTAGCAGCTCTGGCTTCCAGCCCTTCAGCCATTGCCTCCTCTCCAGGATCCAATCCACAGCTGGCTCCAGACTGAGTATGTATCTTAAGCTGAGCGTCAGGTGAGGGTTTCAGGGAGGGAGGGCCTGAAGAAGTGGGATTGGAGGGGGAATGAAGAGGAAAGGAGAATGTCCATCACCCTTGAATGTTGTTTCTGAAGACCTCCCTGCTCTACTTCTGTTCCTTTTCTTCATTTCCAGTGCACTCCCTGTCAGATTTCCCACAACAGCTGCTCCAGACTCCTTTCTCTAACACCTCTCCCATCTCTAAGGCTCTGTTTTGGGCCCTCTCGATGAGTGGATGACCTTGCCTTCTACTTCACTGAAAACACTGAAGTTATCCACAGGGCCACAGAATTTTATTAGAATTGGAAGGAAATCCACAACCATTTAGTCCAAACCATACCCCAAAAAGAATTCCTAGTACACCATACTTGATAAAGAGTCATTTGGCCTCTACTTGGATCCCTGCACCGAAGCGAATACACTATCTCCTGAGTCAGCCTAGTCTACCTTTTGACAGTGGTAATAGTTAGGAAGTTTTCCTTTATGTCAGCCATAAATTTACCTTTTTTTTGACTTTCAACAATTGGTCTTGGTTCTTTTTTCTGTGACCAAATGGAACAAGATTAATCCCTATACCATTGGACAACCTTCAAATGCTTGATTACAGGTATGGTGCCTCCCCTAAACATGTGTACTTTCTTCGTTCCTAATCCTGATATGGTGTAGACTTAAAGCCCTTCACTGTTCTCATTGCCTTTCTTCTGATGCTTGTTAGTGGCCTTCCTAAACTCTAATGTTCAGAATACAGTATTCCAGTTATTCTCAAAAACTCTCATGGCAAGTTCAGTGGGACTAAAAGCTCCTGTGAAGCTCAGGATTTCATTCTTTTTTTTTTTAACTATCATCTCACTTTTTATTCATTGAATCCTAGAGTTTAAGATTTGGAATGCATCTCATTGGCCATCTAGGCCACCTCATACACTAAAGGATTCTCACTATAACATACCCAATAATGGTCATCCATCCTGTACTTACACACTTCAGAGAAGGGAACTTCTGACTTTTTCAGTGGTTCTAATTGTTAAGAAGTTTCCCTAATGTCTAACCTGAATTTGCTCTGCAGTTGTTATCCATTGCTCTGGCTTCTGCTCTCTGGGGTGAAACTGAATGAGGCTAATCTTTCATCACAGGACAGTCTTTCAGATTCTTAGCTATCATGTCCTTAGTGTTTAATACTAAGCTATCATGTCCCCTCGAATCTTCTCTTCCATCCAAAGATGTTCCTTCATCTAGTCTTCCTGTGATACACACTTATGCCTTGGAGGGAGGAGCCAGGAGCAGTAGGTGATGAGAGGTGATAAGGGGATCAGGTGGAAGGAACTGGGCATGTTTAACTTGAACTTGGGAGTTCTCAGAAAGCTTTTTTTTTTTCCTAATACAAACTGTCTTTCCCATCTGTCATGAACTCATTCATTTCCCATACTCCACTTGTAAAACCTCCCCTTATTTTTTTCCACCCTTTCTTGTTTGCTGTACTCCCAGAGGACAGATTGTCCTTGAAAAGGCTCACCTCTCCATTGGAATCTTTTATTTTATCCCCTCCTGTTTATTCTGTTGATTGCTTTCTTTTCTGCTGTCATCTTCAGTCTTTACCTTTTGACTCCCCCTGTATGGGCAAACAGGCCAATCATCCATACTTCTTCATCCGTCCTAAAAAATGCATTCCCTTGCCCCTGCCGTCTCCTCAAGCGATCACATCTCTTCTCTCTTTCATTGCTAAATTCCTAAAAGAGTAGTTTATACTCCTGAGCTTTGTAATTTGGCATCCTACCACTCCAGTGAAATAAACAACTCTTACCAACAACCTCTTAGTTGCTAAATCTAGTGGCCTTTTCTTAGTCTTTATCCCTCTTGACCTTTTGTCAGTATCAACAGTGTTGACCACTCCTTTCTCTTAGATCCTTTCTCCTGGTTTGGCTGCTGTGATACTGCTTTCTTCTTATTTTCCTACTTTCTTTACTTTTCCTTCAGCCTACTTTATTGTTCTATTATCTTCCTTCTGCTCCCTTATGTGTGTGTTACCAGAGGTTCTTTCTGTTCTAGGTCCTTTTCTTTCTCTACAGTCTCTCTTTTAGTGATCTCATCTTCTCCCAGTAAGTTTAATTATTACCTCATGCAGAAGAGTCCTCAAAACTATATTTCTTTTTTGTGTCTTTTATTTTGCTTTTTTCTCAGTACATGTAAAAAAATTTTAATGAATGTTTTTAAAAATTTCTTCCTCCCTTTTTTCCCTCCCCCTTCCTTGGAAAGGCAAGTAATTTGATATAGATTATGCATGTGAAGTCATGCAAAACATATTTCCATATTGGCCATGTTGCAAAAGAAAATACAGACCAGGAAAAAAAAACCTAAGAGAAACAAAGAAAGCAAAAAAAGACCTATTCTTCGATCTGCTTTCAGACTCCTTCAGTTCTTTCTCTGGAGGTGAATAGCATTTTTCATTATAAAGTCTTTAGAATTGTCTTGGGTCGTATTTCTCAGAATAGCTAAGTCATTCTTAGTTGATCTTCATACAATGTTACCGTTACTGTGTACAATGTTCTTTTGGTTCTGCTCACTTTACTGTGCATAAGTTTTCCGGGTTTTTCTGAAATCATCCTGCTTGTCATTTCTTGTAGCATTATAGTATTCTATCACAGTCATATACCATAACTTGTTCAGCCATTTACCTCAAAACCATATTTCTAACCCAATTTTTACCCTAAATTCCAATTGTACATCCCCCAACTATAGACACATCTAACCTTGATGTCCTACTGGCACGTCAAACTCAAAATATCCATAACTGGACTTCCAACTTCCCTGTTTCTTTTGATTACCCATTCTTTCAGTCATATAAGCTTGAAAACTGTTGTCTTTGATATTCCATTACTGCTGCTATCTAACTGTTAAGTCTTGGAAATTCTCTCCATAGAATGTCTCTTAAACCTGTCCCCTTATTTTGATTCAAGCTACCATCGCTTTGATTCAAGGCCTTCATTACCTCTTGCCTTAAGAATCTTCTAATTGGCCAGCTTTCCTCCATTCTCAACCCTTTCCAGTCTATCTTTTTCACAGCTGCTAAAATACTCTTTCAAAGTCACTCATTCCCTGTTGTTATCTTTAGGATAAAATTCAAATGCTTTAGCCTATCTGCTATAGCTTTATTTCACATTACTCTTTTTCATGCACTCTATATTTCAGTAAAACTAACTACTGGCATTTTCTTGAACTCAGCATGATATTTCCTGCCTCTGTGTATTATGTCAGCTGTCACCTCCACTACCTCCTCATAATCTGTGAAAATTCCCTCCTTCAAAGGCTCAGCTCAGGTACCATTCCTTCTGTGAAGGAACCCTTCTCTAATGGTCCCTCCCTTCTACCCCTAGTTGAATGTGTTCTTTTTCTACTCAGATTTTCCGGAATCATTGTGTCTGGAACTCTTCTTGACCCCATTATGTCTCTCTTAGATTATACTTTCCTACCTGTATGTCATTTCTTCCCTAGTAGAATGTATGCTTTTTAACCACGTAATTTTTCAACTTTATACATGTACCTTGCACCTAACAGCGTTTTGTACTTGGGGTCTCAGTAAATATTTGTGGAGTCCATTTTTTTGGTCTGGCAAAAAATCTAGATAGTAGATTTAATTATAATCTATGGAGTTTGTAAAAAAAAAAGTTTTTAAAAAGATTGGGCTTTTGGCTAATTTTTGCTTTGTTTTCCATTACTTTTTTGTTTAATAAATTATAAATGATTATTAATTCTCTGAGCATTAGTCTGGCCTTAAAAGAATGCTCCTCCAAGGTTTTATAAGCTTACTCATTGACTTGCTAGTCAGGAGTCAAGAAAGACTATTAAAAAAAAAAAAAAGAAAACAAGAGGCAGGTAGAAAAGATGGTGATTTCTCTAGCATTCCTTACACAAAACAAAACTTTTCGATGTTATTAACAAATTGACACCATCTCATCCACATCTCTTAATGTTAATAAGAATGTAGATAATATTAATAGAATTATGAATTTTCAGATAATGTCTAACTTTTAGTCTTTATTTTCTCTGGAGCATTCAACATACCAGTGAAGACTTCTCTGTCAGGAAACACATGACCCTTTGTGAAAGCTGATTCTATTTCTAAGTGGTTCTCAATGTTTAGGAACATTAGCTGTCTAGTGACTTATATTCAGATCATTGAAGGGAATTGTTTTCTGAGTGTTAAGAATGCTTCGCCTTAGCAATTTGTTTGCATTGCAGTAAATGATAATCCATTGAAAAGTGAAGGAAAGGATCAGAGTCCAATAGGGCCACTTTTCCTTTCAGAACCCCTTACTCTCTACCACCCCCTCCATGCCCTGCTTTTCATGGTTTAAGCTCAGAATTTAGGGTCCACGGGTTGTCACTGTGACAGGGAGGAAAGTTTCAAATGGACTGACCACAGTTTTCTTAGTTCAGCAAATAATTACTTAATACCTACCATGAACATGTGGAAGATCCAAAGATGAATAAGACAAGATCCCCGTTTTGAATTGTCTCTGTGTAATTGTGCTAATCTTTTGTGTTCTGTGTGCTGTATGTTTTTATTATAGTCTAGAATTTATGTTCCCACAAGCTTGAGCTCATATTTGTTAATAATGCTAAAAACATTGTGGCAGCTCAGTAATGTCAATCAGTCACAATAGCAAAATTGTTTGAATAGTGATAATGAATTGTAGAGTCTTGTCTTGTTGGGGTTTTTTGTTTGTTAAGGATATTATTTTCCCATGATCTCCAGATTGTCTTATCCAACGATCGACCTTCAGGCTTAAATTTTCTCGTTCTTGGAGCAACATTCCCTTCATCACAGTGCCCCTCATTCGTACGCATGGCAAGCCCTTTGCCCATCGGAGTGAGCTAAAGCATGCCAAGAGGATTGTGGTGAAACTTGGAAGTGCTGTGGTGACTCGAGGGGATGAATGTGGCCTGGCACTGGGGCGGCTGGCATCTATTGTTGAGCAGGTGATTACACACACACACACACACACACACACAAGCACACATGCGCACACACATACACACATGCACACCACCTTGGAAATTTTGTGTCCTTGCCGACTTAAATACCATGCTCCAGTTATCAGTGTTAAGATGAAAAAGACTAGCTCAAAAAAAACTTCCTAATTCACATTTGAGTGAGCAAATCTAGACAGTCCCTTTATCAGTGTAGACCACAGTGGTAAAATAAGAAAATGGGAGTTGATGTGAGCAACATCATAAGATACCAGCAGCCAAATGGGTGTCGGAGTGATGGCATTATATGCACTCAGCTCACTTCCTGTTTTGATTCCTCAGAAAGAAGTGCTAAATGTAAATAAAAGGTATGTTTATTTATGTGGTGGTGTTTTTTAATTATGTGATGACAGGATACATATGGGCCTTCCTTAATTTTATCTAAAAGTCTTCAAGAAGCTATTTTCATTAACCTCTTATGTTGGGAGACAGTCTCTAAGGTGAAATTGGTATACAACATTGTTCTTTTCTTTTTCACAAAATAATTATTACTCTGTTGATAGTTTACTCTCAAGGTGCTTGTTGACACAGCGCCTCCTTTCCACTTCACCTCCATCCTCACCATCTCATGAAACTGCCCACTTCAAGTTCCTAAATCTTAAAATTTTCTCCCTGACCCCTGTCTTATGTCCTTTCACATTTCCCAGCTTCCTTGCCTGCATTAAACCAGTTCTTTGTTGTCAGTATGACTTCTGGTCTCTTGATCTCCCTTAGTCTCAGTCTGGACCTTCTGCTGTCCTGGGTCTTCTCATCTCCGTTTCTGGAGAGCTTCCTACAATTCTCTTGTGGAGAGAGTCTCAAAGTGCAGCTGATTTCACCCAGTATACATCTATGGTACATAACCTCACCTGAGCCCTCCAGGCGATTCTTTTTCCTTCTACTATATTTTTATTGACTCTGCAGCAGCTATTCTCAAACATTTTTCTTGCAGCTGTACCTCCTTGTCTTCTTCTTGAACCCTTAAACTGGGCATTCCTCAGAGTTCTATTCTTGGCCCTGTTTTCTTCTCTGGCTTTGTCATTTTCACTCACTTCATTCATTTACTCACTTCAACTACCACCTCTATACTGATGACTTCCAGGATCTCATCTCCAGACCAGAGCCATCTTCTGAGTCCAGGATACTTAGACATTTCGCTAGTATCTCAAACACAACATGCCTTAAAACAAGCTGAGTATCTTTTCTTCAAGATGTTCTCCTTTTGACGTAACTCTTTCTGTCATTGGTAATACCATTTCTCCAGTCTCGTGTCCAAAACTTTGGTATCATCTATGACTCTTTTTTGCCTTTGTGCTGTCTATCCGATCAGTTATCAAGTCCTATTGATTTTACTATGACATGTCTTTATCATGTCAGCGCTGACCTCTTTATTCCTACTGCCACCCCCCTAGCATAGACCTTTGTTGTTGCCACATTGTCTGCCGCACAAATACTATCTCAGTAGCTTAAAAATGTTTTATTGAAACTTTTAAAAAATTGATATTATTACCAGTAACACTCTTCCTATACCCTCTCCCCGCCAGTAGAACCCTGCCTTGTGACAAACAAATGTAGTTAAGCCAAACCAACACGTTAGTCATATCTGACCTTTGTGTAGAGAGAAGAGGGAAGGTATATATTGCCATTAGTTCTCTTACATCAAGATTGATTGTTGTATTCATCAGATTGGTGATGTTCTTCAGTGTTTTATATTATCACGATTATTGTAGAAATTGTCTTCTTGGTTCTGTTTACTTTTTTAAAATTTAATTTTTTCAGATAACAAGGTTTTGTTTGCTTTTGAATTGGTTCATGTAAGTTGTTTATAAGTTTCTCAGAGTTCTACATATTTATTATTTCTTCATGTGTAATATCACATTGCATTTATTTGTCGCATTGGTTCAGCCATTACCCAATTGATGTATACCCACTTTTCTGTCTTCTTTCTGCCTTCTCTCTCTCCCTCCCATCTTTCCTCCTTTTCTCCCTCCTTCCTTTCCTTCTCTCTTCCTTTCCACAAAAAGTGCTTCTATAGGTACTTTTATATATGTGGGACTTGTCCCTACATCTTTGACTTTGAGTATATGCTCTTAGGGGTCTTACTGGGACGAAGAGTATGTGTAGTTGTGACTTTTAGTATAGTTCTAGTATCTTCCAGAATAGTAGGCCCAATGCATAGTTCTACCAAGAGTGTATTAACGTGCCTGTATTCTCATAACCTCCCCAATAGTTATCATTCTCTTCTTTTGTCATATTTACCAATCTTATGATGTGAGGTGAAACTTTCGAGTTCTTAAACTTGCATTTTTTAAAAATTAATCATTTGAAAAAAAACGAAAACAAAACAAAAATTAATCATTTGGAACATTTGTATGGTTTCTGGTAGCTTCTGTTTCTTCCTTTGAAAAGTACCTGTTATATATTTTGGCCATGTACCAATTGAAGAATGCTCTTTGTTTTATATATTTATATCAGTCCTCTGTATTTCTTGTATATTAGATATCAGAACTATTTGATGTTCTTTCCCCTCCATTAATAGCCTCTCATTATTCTAGCTGCATTGATTTTGTTGATACAGGTACTGTTAAATTTTATGTAAGCGTTTCCTTTTTCTAGCAGCTGCTCACAATTTGTCATCTTTGGTTTGTATTCAGTACCAATTAGGTATGCCCACAATTATCAAGGGTGTACTATGTCCCTGTACACATAGTTCAGCTTCACATTCTCTCTCCCTCCCCCTCCCTCTCTCCTCTCTCTCTCTTCCTCTCTCCCTTTCTCTCTCCCTTTTTCCCCCTCTCTCCATTTTATTGCTCCTCTCCTGTCAGTCTGGTTTACTGATTGCTCAGCTTACAAACTCCAGAGACTTTTCTCCTTTTCTCTGAGTAGTAGGTAGACTGAATGAACTTGACATATGCTTAGTGGTATCTCACCATCATCAAATCATCTTTCTCATCTCTGCAGGCGTCCTTGTCATGTGACTTAAGGTTTTTCAGTTTTCAGACTGTTACTATTCCAAAAATGTTCCCTTTGAAACTTTCTAGCTGTCTAATTCTTTTTTCTTCCTACTTCAAGTAGTGCCATCAGGTATGGGGTATCCATCATGTTTCGGATCCAGATATGCCATGTTTCCCTCCTAAGAGGACATGTATCTTTTCTTTAGAAAAGTCCTTATCTAGGCCTTTGGTTTCAGTGAGGCAAAGGCCAGGGAAGAAATCTACATTTATGTGTTAAAAATTGTCTATTTTGTTTTATGATAAACTCTACTTCCTTGTATAAAAATTGCAGTAGATTCTTAATATGTCTTTCTGTCTCCAAAGCATTTTTGTGCTACTAGATGTTAACTTTATGCCTCTATCTGGTCAAGTTAACCTCTCAAAGCTCTTCAGTAGTTTCTAGTTCACGAACATTAAGATCTCCTGTGAGTATGTTGCTGGGCTGAGTCTTATGCGTTTACCACACAGAGATTGGAAAGTGGCACATTCTGCCTCGAGGAGTTTTCATTACTACCAGGGGTTATAATGTACACAGGGTACAATTTGAACTGAAGAACCTTCAGGCTCCTCTTTTTAATATTTGGTGCCCTCCACAATCATGTATCATCTTATGCTACTTTCCTTAAGAGATTCTGTGTCCTTATCCAACTGGACTGCTCCTTGCCCTGCATTTTATGTTCTCACCACCATGTTTTTTTGCACATGCTATTCCCTCTAGCTAGATGCCTTTGGCAGTCTGTTTGAGTCTGTAGATGCTGTCTCAGAGTAAGTTTTCTTAAATGTATAAAATAAGATTAATAGTATTATAAAGGAAACCAATTAAGTTGAAATATAGTTGTCAGAGTATTAAAAAACCAGTTCACACACCCATTTGTAGGGGGTCTTGGAGGTCAGTTAAAGGAGGTGGGACAGAGGTACTGAAAGTTTTCTGAGCAAGGAAGTAACCTAATGAAGACAGTTTTAGATAAAGATCTGGCAATCTAATTATATAGAATTAATTGGAAGAAGAGTCTGGAAATCTTTTTGACCAACTACCAGGTTCTCTTATGGGAAATCCAGGAGGAATGTCAAGAACCCATCACTAGATCAGGACTGGTATAATGCTTAAGAATCACAGGGTTTTTCTTAGTAAAATAATGATAGAGGCGCTAGTCAGGCATTAGATACTAACATTCACTAGTCTGATAGTGGTGAATTGTCTGGCTTTTCTCAGGGAGACTCTGGGGGCAGGTATAGGCTGACCAATGCTTTCACTCCTTAAATCAAGATTAAAACATGAAAGGAGGAGTAGGACCAGCTTTTGCTCCATGCCTTTGGCTCTCTATTTTAGAGCTCATGACTGAATACCTGAAACACAGAGCTGAAAGGAAGCTTTAGAGATTGTCTAATCCAACCCCTTTGTGACAGTGGAGAGGATTCCTGCGCTTATATTTTCTCTTCCTGGCAGGTGTCAGTATTACAGAATCAAGGCCGAGAGATGATCCTGGTCACCAGTGGGGCTGTAGCCTTTGGGAAGCAGCGACTGCGACATGAAATCCTCTTGTCTCAGAGTGTGCGGCAAGCCCTGCATTCAGGACAGAATCAGCTAAATGAGATGGTGGGTCCATGAATGCTCAGGATGCTTAAAGACGTCCCCCTGTCCTTCCTAACGATACGTTGTCTCGTGGATCTGTTGCAGGCGATTCCGGTCTTAGAGGCACGAGCCTGTGCGGCTGCTGGGCAGAGTGGATTGATGGCCCTGTACGAGGCGATGTTCACACAGTATAGCATCTGCGCTGCTCAGGTGAGAGCCTGTCACACTGATGGAAGAAGCCTAGAAGTTCATCTTCAGCTTTTCAGTGAATTTAGTAGGTGAAGGTAGAAGAGAGGGAGGGAGAGGACACCTGCTCTGTATCAGGCACCGTGCTGTGCACTTTTCAAACAGTATCTCATCTGACCTTCACGACAATCCTGGGAGGTAGACGCTGTTATCATCCCCATTTTACAGTTGAGGCAGGCAGAGGTTAGGTGACTTGGCTAGGGTCACAGAGCTAGGAAGTATCTGAAGTCAGATTTGAACCTCGGTCTCCCTGGTGTCAGGCCCTGCCCTCCATGCCCTGTGACATCCCTCGCATGCTGTCTCAGACCAAGGGTGGTTTGCTTTCGCTTTGTGCTTTTGCCTGTCTTGATAATAGGATCCCTCATGTAGACTCTTTAGTTTTGATTTGGTAAAGTGCATGCCAGAATAGAGAGTGTTTGTGTGTTGTAATTATGCTGGTGCTCTTCACATGATTTCTTGATTTTTGCCCAGAGCCCCTCTCCATAGACTTGGCCCTTCTAATTCAGGCTCCTCTTTAGCCATGGTTCTTATACTCAGATCCAGCTGTCCAGCATTACAGATGATGGAACAGGCCCAGACAGACGTGTCCAGGGTCACCAGCTTGTATAGGAGCCAGGACTGAAACCAGGTGGTCTCACATTTTTCCCGTTCACCACTCTGTCATTCCTACACACAGGTGCCAGACCTTTAAGATTCTACTTTTACTTTTTAAGTAGAGTGGCCTCTGAGGTCTCTTTCAGCTCAAACATTCTTTCATAATAAAAGTAAGACAAGTTGATTTTTATTGCAGAACTCAAAAATCCACTCAAGTATCAAGTGCCTTCCATGTGGAAGGTTTTGAGGCTATAAAAATTTTAAAAGGCTGCACACTCTACCCTTGGAGAGTTTAGCAAGGTCATGACACAAGAGCAGAAATGGAGATGTCCCACCGAAGTGCCTCAGAGAAGTCAAAACAGAAAGGCAGAGATGAAAGATGGACGAGAGGATTGTGAAAGCCTTCTGGGTGAGGCGATACCGCCTCTAGTCCTCGAGGGAAGGGAAAGATTTCACTTAAAGATGCAGACTGAGGTGATTTCTGAGGTGTCAGATGGTATATACAAACACGTGCCTATGAGAGAGGGCCGGAAGAGGTGAGGGACAGGACTGGGAGTCCTGTTGGGTTGGTATTTAGGACGGTGTGCATGAATAAGACTACAAAGACGGACTGGGTCCACATGCTGTAGCTTCTTATATGGCAGTTTGAGGAGTCAATCTTTAGGCAGTGGGAAGCCACCGAAGGTATTTTAAGTTGCTGGGAAGCCATTAGTATTTCAAAGGCAATGGCTCTCTCTTCTGATGCCCATAGAGTCAGTGCACAACATGGAGTATGTTTGCCACAAAATCTACTAAGTTGCCCATCTTCCTTTCGATGGCCTTTTTGTATCTGTATCTTATCTCTCTCTTGTTTTTCTTTGGTCACTTTCCCCTTCTGTCTTTGTATTTCTGATTTTTCTGTGTTTCTATCATTTTTACCTCTGCCACTTTTGCCTCTTTCTCGGTCTCTCTTTCTCTTTGTCCCTCTGTTTCTCATTTAAAACTGTCAAAACATTAAATAATCTTGGCTCTTTGACTGTTGTTTCTGTTGTATAGTTATCCTAGTGTTTCACCTTATTTGCTAATCTCCCTGTAGATAGCAGTTCATGGGCCTCTTGCTCCTGTTACTTGCAGGAGTTTTTATCTCCAAATGGACTTTAACTTTTGTCCTGTAGCCTCTTATCTTCTCTAATAATCCTTTACAAAAGGCCTTTGTCCATACCTTTCTGAGAATCTTAAGTAAATTGGGTGACCATGTCAAAGATTTAAACAGGTTTGCTAAGTTTCATTTTTTCCTTTGTGGAATCTAGGCTGTCCCTGGTCTCTGATTTACTTCTCCAAACTTGCCTGCTTCCCTCATGGAGGTCAGTTTCCTATCTCCATGGGCAGGGTCATGGCTCTGTGACTTGTAGAACTTTTTTTCTCAGAGAACTTTTTTGGGCTTTTTTTAAACTCTTCTTCCTCCGTCCTCTAAAAAGCTTTTTAAAAAAATTGCCAGTTTAATTCTTTTCTATACTCTTTATTACCACCAACATTTTTATCCTTTCAATTCTAGAGCCTTTGCCCCCCCTGGACCAGTCAAACCTCAGGGACAGCTTTGTTTTTATGGGGGAAAAAATCCATGGCTTAGACCTTGGTAGAGTTTGCATTTGCCACAACCCCTCTACCATACCTGGACATTTTCCCATTCTTAATATACACAATGGCGAGAAACATTTTTCTGAGGTATCAGGAAAAAAATAGTAGCCGATATTAATATGTCCTTTGATCTTCCTTAAAAACCCTGTGAGATACATAGCACAGTCAGTATCACCATTTTGGGGGACTAGACTTGTGATTTCATTGGTGTAGAGAATGTCTGTGGCAGAGGTTTCCTCTGTAAATACAGAGGGGCATTTACTGGAATCTTACAGTTTTAGGAACTCCCTGGGACCTTGCTCAGGATCTTTCAACCAGTATGTGTAAGAGGCAGGTTTTGCGGCCAGGTTCTCTATGACTCCAGGGTTCTCCTAGCTCCCTGATTATTACACTACAAATTATATAGAGGATAGCTGTTGTGGTGACACTGATGGCCAGGATAGATTTCAGCAGAATGGGACACATCATAAGTAAGAGTGGTAAAGGATGTGCTTAACAAATATTGACTTGGCTCACATACTGGTATTTCCTTACTCTACTTTGTACTTAGTTTACAAACGTGAAGGTTGGATTCAGTTGCTGCTTTAGGACGTTCAGATTTGTTTCTGAGTGGTCATAGGTATTAAAATCTCCAAGGTGGCCATAGGATTGACCAGACTTCTGAAAGTATGGGGTGGCATCCTAAGCTGTAGCATGTACTGGAGCAGAGATTCTTAACTGGGGGTCCATGAAATTGTTTTTAAAGGTATTTTGATAACTATATTTCAGTATAAATGGTTTCTTTGTAATCCTGTGGTTTTTATTTTCTGCATTTAATAATGTTCTGAAACAGATCCCACAGGCTTCACCAAACTGTCACAGGAATCCAGGATGCAAGAAAGGTTAAGAACCCTCTCTAAACTGATAACTGCTTCATCCTGTGTGGTGTACTAGAAGCCCCCATGTAACTATCGTAACTATCATTTTGACATGGCCATCTAGCCAGGTAGTTGATATAGCATCTTCTTGATGTGTATTTGGACTGAGAGTCTTCTGATTCTTTCTCTCTGACATTTTTTATTTATTTCTTCTTAGATTTTAGTGACCAACCTGGATTTTCATGATGAGCAGAAACGCCGGAACCTCAATGGGACACTCCATGAGCTGCTACGCATGAACATTGTCCCAATTGTCAACACAAATGATGCTGTTGTCCCCCCAGCTGAGCCCAATAGTGACTTGCAGGGGGTAAATGTGGGTAAAGTATTCCTACGGGTGGAGCCTATTGGAGCTACTAATGCTTGCTGGTGCTGCATGTACTAACCATCCCAAGATCTGAAAGCATTGATGAGAGTGAGGTGAAGAATTCATCAAGGAGATGGAGATCATGAAGATGAAAGAGTTTTTGGTCATGAACACTGAGTGAAATAGGAGGAATTTCAGTAAGATCAAATGGCCTAAGTTCCTAGGAATATAACTTACTGATATTGCACAGTAGATGGGAGGGTGCACAATGCTTCAAAGAGGGATCATAGAACCAGAGCCTGGGAGTTGGGAGAAGGGACCTTGGGAGTCATGTAGCTCGACCCTTCTTCACTTTACAGATGAGGAAACTGAGGCCCAAAGAACAGAAGTGCCTTGTCTAAAGACACCCAGGCAACAAGTAGTAGAGGTAGGATTGGAAGGCCGGGTCCTCCCACTCTAGGTCTGGTTCTCCACTACATTTTTCTCAGGAAGAATGAGCAGAGAAGACTTTGCAGGAACTTTGGCTTTATTTGTTTGCTGTTTGAGCATAGCTTGATGGTTGTCTAGGTGCCTTCTTAGGTACTATGGTTCATTCATGACATTTTACCTGAATTCTAGGTCATTAGTGTTAAAGATAATGACAGTTTGGCTGCCCGTCTGGCTGTGGAAATGAAAACTGACCTCTTGATTGTGCTTTCAGATGTAGAAGGTATGTGGTGATATTTTTTTCTTTTCATCTGTGATCACATCTGAATCCACTGAGTATTGTCTAAGATCCCTTCATGGTTTTGGAACCTGACACATACTGCACTGCCTTTCTCCGTTTTCTTTTTCTTCCTAGAGTTTGGCACACCTTTTTCCTGGCTGATTTCTAGCACTCTCCTCATTTTTAAAAAAAAAAATTCAGTTTCATTTTATTTTCAGTTCTGAATTGACCCCTTCCCCCAACCACTGAGAAGGCAAGAAAAACAAAACCCATTACAAATATATATAGTTAAGCAAAAGAAATTTGTGCATGAACCACATCCAGAAAAAGAACAAAGGAAATTGATCTGTACTCCTGAGTCCATCAGCTCTCTATCTGGAGATGTATAGCTTGTTTCTTTGTGTGTCCTATGGAATTCGCTTAGTCGTTATGTTGATCATAGTTACTAAGGCTTTGAGGGCTCATTATCTTTATAATAATTGTTGTTACTGTATAAATTATTCTGCTGGTTCTGCTCATGTCACTTTGTATAAGTTCATACAAGTCCTCTTAAGTTTTTTTCTGAAATCATCCTCTTTATCATTTCTTACAGGAAAATAGTATTCCATCACATTCGTATACCATAACTTCTTTAGCCATTCCTCAGTGGGTAAATACCCATCACTTTCTAATTCTTTACCACTACCAAAGGAGCTGCTATAAATATTTTTGGGTGTATGAGTTCTTGTCTTCTTTCTTTAATTTCTTTGGGATAGACACCTAATAGTATCATTGGGTCACAGTTTAATAGTTCTTTGGGTATATTTCCCAATTGCTTTCCAGAATGATTGGACCAATTCACAGCTTTACCAAAAATTCTTTACTGTGTTTGTTTTCCTACCGCCCTTGTAGAATTTGTCATTTTCCTTTTCTGTCATGTTATCCAATCTGATGGATATGGGGTGGTACCTCAGAGTTGTTTTAATTTGCATTTCTCTAATTATTAGTGTTTTAGAGCATTTTTTTCATATGGCTATTGATAGCTTGGATTTCTTCCTTTCAAAACTGCCTATTCATATCCTTTGTCCATTTATTGCTTGGGGAATGGCTCTTTTTCTTGAATTAGAAAAATATGACTCAGTGCCCTGTATATCTTAGCAGTGAGACCTTTATCAGAGAAACTTGCTGCAAAGATTCTTCCAAGTTTCCTGCTTTTCTTCTGCATTGGTTTTGTTTGTGCAAAAACTTTTTAACTTTTATGTAATTAAAATTGTCCATTTTGTTTCTTACGAACCTCTCTCTCTCTTATTTGGTCATGAAACTCTTCCCTTAGCCATAGACCTAACAAAAAATTTCTTCCATGTTCCACTAATTTGCTAATGTCATTTTTTTAATGTCTAAATCATGGATCCATTTCCAGGTTATCTTGGCTTACAGTGCGAGATGTTAGTCTATACCTAGTTTCTGCATTTTTGCCCAGTAGCTGAGATCTTTGGGTTTATCAAACACTAGATTTGTTGTGCTCATTTGCTTCTGAATATTGTGTACCTTATCTGTGCCCCTAATTGACGGCTATTTCTTACACAGTATCAAATTGTTGTGATGATTATAGCCTTGTAGCATAGTTTGATATCTGGTATTGATCGGCCCCCCTTCACATTTTTATTTTTATTGATTCCCATGATGTTCTTGACCTTTTTGTTCCTCCAGATGAATTTTATTATTTTTTTCTAGCTCTGTGGAGTAGTTCTTTGAAAGTTTGATTGGTATGGCACTGAATAAATAAATTAATTTGAGATAGTATTGTCATTTTTATTATATTGGCTCAGCATACCTATGAGTAATTAACATTTCTCCATTATTTAGATCTGTCTTTATATGAAGAGTATTTTGTAATTGTGTTTATAGTTCCTGTGTGTGTCTTGGCAGGTAGACTCCCAAGTATTCTATACTGTCTGTAGTTATTTTTAATGGAATTTCTCTTTCTTTCTCTTCCTGCTGGATTTTATATACAGAAATGTCGATGATTTGGGTGCGTTTATTTTATATCCTGCAATGTTGCTGAGTTAATTGTTTCAGTTAGTTTTTTAGTTGACTCTAGGATTTTCTAAGTCAGTGGTTTCAAATTCAAATAGAAACATATCCCTGAGAGCCACATGTGGATTTAGAAAGCCATAAATTAACATTATCTATGTTGTATTTTTATTTATTTTTGTTGAATGCTTCCCAATTACATTTTAATCTTGTTGCAGTGCACTCTAGAGCAGGCCTGGGCAACATACCTCCCCTGGGTTGCATGTGGCCCACCAAAGGAGTTCAGCCAGCCGTCACGTGGCAACCAACCATCGTCAATCTCTCTCTAGTCTAGCCTGTCTGTGGCCCAAAGACATTTACAAATTGTGCAGCTCTGCTCTACAGGGCTATGGGAATGTGGTCTGCAAAAAGCATAGTTTTGTTTCCTCTTTCCCTATCTTTTTTCTTCAGTTTCTTATTTTTGTCTTGTTGCTCTAGCTCGCATTTCTGGTAAAATACTGAATAGTATTAGAATAGAATAATGAAGAATAGAATAGAATAATGGTGATAATGGACATTTTTGCTTCATCCTTGATCTCGTTGGAAAAGCTTCTAGCTTAACCCCATTACGGATAATGTTTGGTCTTGGTTTTAGATATACTACTTACTTTAAGGAAAGCTCCATTAGTGCTTTCTAGTATTTTAAACATGAATAGGTGTTATGTTTTCTCTAAAGCATTTTCTGCAACTATCAAAATAACCACATGATTTTTGACAATTTTATTAACATGGTTAGTTGTATTTGTAATTTTCCTAATCATATTGAACCAGCCTGGTGTCCCTGGTATAGATTCACCCTTATCGTAGTATATAATCTTTGTGATATTTGCTGTAGTTGCCTTGCTAGAATTTTCATTTAAATATTTTGTACCAATATTAAGTACAGAAATTGGCTTATAGTTTCCTTTCTCTGTTTTTGCTCTCC
This sequence comes from Phalanger gymnotis, assembly GCA_028646595.1. Taxonomy (NCBI): domain Eukaryota; kingdom Metazoa; phylum Chordata; class Mammalia; order Diprotodontia; family Phalangeridae; genus Phalanger; species Phalanger gymnotis. Next base: position 60,009,066 of record CM053624.1, read on the forward strand.
CTGGTTTAGGTGTCAAGACCATACTTGTGTCATAGAAGGAATTTGGTAGGATCCCTTCTTTACATGTATTAGATATTCTGTTTCTTGTTCAGTTATCCTAGACAAATTATGATTTTGTAAATATTCATTTATTTCATTTAAATTGTCAGCATTATGGGCATGTAGTTAGATGAAATAAAATCCTAATAATTGCTTTTATTTTTTCTTCATTAGTTTTGAATTTACATTTTCTTTTTTTAATACTGGTCAATTTTTTTTTTATCAAATTAGCTAATGGCATATCTATTTTGAATGTTATCCAAAAAAAAAAAAATCCCAGCTCGTAGTTTTATTTATTAATTCAATGTTATTTTTACATTCAGTTTTATTAATCTCTGATTTTCAGAATTTCTATTTTGGTGTTTAATTAGGAGTTTTTAATTTGATGTTTTGCTAGTTTTTTTTAATTGCATGCCCAGTTCATTGTGCTGCTTTTATGTCTTTCATTGATAAAAATGCATAGAAATCTAAATTTTCTGCAAAGTACTGCTTTGGTATCACAAATTTTGGTATGTTTTCTCTGTTGTCATTATCTTTAATGAAATTATTGATTGTATGATTTATTTGATTCAGCCATTCTTTAGTATTAAGTTAGTTTCCAATTAATTTTTTATCTATGCTTCAAAGATCCTTTATGGAATATAATTTTCATTACATTATGATTAGGAAAATTTAATTTTTAATTTAAAATTTAGCACTGCTTTTCTGCATTTATTTGTGAGGTTTTTATGTGCTATTACATTGTCAATTTTTGTGACAGTTGTGCAGAGTTGAGAAAAAGGTGTGTTCTTTTCTATTCCCATCAATAGTCTCCAGAAGTCTATAAAATCTAACTTTTCTAAAATTCCATTCCTGTCTAACTTCTTTCTTGGTTATTTTGTGGTTAGATTTATCTAAATCTGAGAGAGGTAAATTGAGATACTATTATAGTCTTACTATCTATTTCCTCTTGTAACTCATTTAACTTTAAGAATTTAGATGCTGTGCCATTTGGTGCATATATAGTCAGTATTGACATTTATTCATCATATTATTAATGTTATTTATATTATTATTTTTGTATCTTTTAGTTAAAAGGTAGTTTCCCTGTTTATTTCTTTTAATTAAGTCTATTTTTTCTTTTACTTTGAGATATTTGCCACCTTTGTCTTCATTTCAACTAAAGCATAATAGATTCTGCTTATTTTAAGTTAATGAGTATTTTTCTGTTTCAAATGTGTTTCTTGTAAGCAACATATTGTTGGATTCTGGTTTCTAATTCATCCTACTGTCTGCTTCCATATTATGGGTGAGTTCATCCTATGCATATTCATAGTTATTATTCCTAACTGTGTATTTCCCTCCATCCAATTTTCTTATATTTTTCCTTCTCTTCTTTTTCCCCATCCCCTCTTTAAGAGGGTAAGGTTTGCTTCTGACTCCTGCCTCATTTATTCTACCCTCATTCTTATTCCCTTCTCTCTTTTCTCTTAGCCCTTTTTACTGTTGGCTAAGATGAATTTCTGTATCGAACTGTGTTTATGTGAATTTTTCCCTCCTTGAACCAGTTCAGACGAGGGTGAGGTTCAAATGTTGCTGCTCCCCCCACTCACCCCTCTGTTGTATGAACTCTTTCTGGCATACTCCTGTTACTAGTCTTCCCCATTTGTCTTCTTCCTTCTCCCTTCTTCCAGTGCATTCCTTTTCCCTACCTTGTTGTCTTTTATGATTTCTCACTCATGTTTATTACCTTGTTATGCTTCTCTTAAGCCCTGCATTTGTATGTCAGATTTTCTACTCAACTTTTCATTAAAGTCCATTTTTTTCACCTGTAAGATTATACTCAGTTTTGATGGGTAGGTCATTCTGCTTTCTGAATTTCCTATTTTGAACTCTCTGTTCCTTTACTTTATAGTGATGGCTGCTAAATTGTGTGTTATACCAACTGTAGCTCCTCAGTACCTGAATGCTATTTCTGGCTAGTTGGAATATTTTTTCATTTTCCTGGAAGTTCTGGATTTTGGCTATAACATTCCTGGGAGTTTTCATTTTGGGGTTTCTTTTAAGATATGACTGATGGAATCTTTCAATTTTCTTCTTTTCCTTCTGGTTCTAAGATAACTGGGAAGATTTCTTGAAATACTATGTTTAGGTTCCTTTTTTTTGGTTCATGGTTTTCAGGTATCAAGTGATTCTTAAGTTGTTTCTCCTTGATTTGTTTCACAGTTGCTTTTCCTAGGAGGTACTTCCCATTTCTATTTTTTTGCAGGCTTTTACTTTGATTGTTTTTTGATTTCTTATGCAGTCAGTAGCTTCCATTTGGCCCATTCTAATTCTCAAGGACTTGTTTTCTTCAGTGAGATTTTTGTACTTCTTTTACCAAATTATTCCCTTTTCATACCTTTCTTCCCTAGCTCTTACTTGGTTTTTAAAATCCTTTTTTTTTTACTTCAAGGAATTCTGCATTTTTATTTAAGGCAACACCCACATATACAAATCATAAATTTATAAAAGCATTTATAAATATTTTCAAGTCCTTTTCATCTTCTGAGTTTGTCTTGAGCTTCCCTGTCACCATTGTAGCACTTTATGGTCAGGTTCTTTGTTATTTGCCCATTCTTCCAGCCTAACTTTTGACTTTGGACTTTATGTTAGCACCAGGTTCTGTGTGCTTCTTTAGGGGGAGTGTGGCTGATCTTTGGCCCAAGCTTCTGTCCTCATATATCCTTCTGCTTTCATAGCTCAGTCTGGAGAGTCTGCAGGTTTTAGTGTGACCCAGGGAGTCCACTCTCCCGGTCTGAGCTCTACATTTTCCTCACCCACGTTTAGATCTGCTGGTTTTTGTATGATTGAATATCAGTAGATTGCTGCTGGACTCAGTCTCTGTTAGCTTTCTGAGATGTTCTCTAGATTTAGAACCACTGAATTGCTGGTTGTCCTTCAGCCTTGGTCTCCTGACCTGGTTATTCCAATGCTAGGCTAAAGGCCAGAACTGAATCTCTGCTCTGGCCCTGGACTAAGCACATTCTGTGCTCAGTACTCAGCTAGGCCCTGAGCTCATTCCTGACTATTCCTCTCTCCCTAGATCTATGACATAGAATTGGGGGAGAGGAGAAAGGGGAAGGTTGTCTTTGGCATCTGCAGCACATTAGGGAGTTGTGAGTCAGCTAATCAAAAGAGAGAGAAAGAGCAGAACTGATTATCACCTGTTCTCCTGGTGAAGGTCAGCGATAATCCTTTTAGCTATAAGGAGTTTGGGGGCTATTTCCTCTCACTGCAGTTTGATAGATTGGAACATATGCAAAATATAAAGGTTTCTCAACTGATGAGTTTGAGCTAGCCCAGGGAAGAATGAATTTCAGTTATTCAGTCAACAAATATTTATTGAACACCAAGTATGGAAGACACTGTGTTAGACATTGCATTTGATAAGGATTAAAGAATAAACTGAGATTATTAATAGATTATTAAATTGATAAAATGTGTGAAGAAAAGGGAATGAATGGCAAGGGGACACATCTGATTTTAGGAAACAAATTTGCCTGACCACTAGTAGTCTAAATTGGTCTCTAGATTTTCAAAACTTGTTAATGCCTTCTGTAAGCTGTCAAGGTCAAATCCTGATCCATTAATATTATTCTCTCATTTGATCGTGAAACAACCTTGAAAAGTAGGCGCTATTCTTATCTGCACTTTTACAGATGAAGAAACTGAGGCAAACAGAGATGAAATTACTTGCCCAAGGTCTCACTAATAGTAAGTATAGTAAGCATCAGGGATCAGAGATTTGAATTCACGTCTTCCTGACTCCAGGCCTGGCGAGCCTCTGCATCACCTAGCTGCTTTGTGTAAAGTCTTCTCTCTGAGACATCTCAGAGTTTTAGCACATGCACTTCATGTAAGTGGATTGGAGTAATGACTAAAGGAAAGGGAGCCAACGGAGAACATTTGAGTAATAATAGTTACCTAAAGAGCTGGGCCCTGGATTCAGGAAAACCTGACTTGAAATCCAGCCTCAGACACTGTAGCCCTGGGCGAGTCACTAACCATTTTTGCTCTAGTTTCCTCATCTATAAAATGAGCTGGAGAAGGAAATGGCAAAACACTCCAGTATCTTTTCCAAGAAAACCATAAATGAGGTGGCAGAGAATCTGATGTGCCACCACAGCAATGCTCGGAAAGTTTTTGCTTAGAATTATCCACAATGCAGCTTTATTAAAAAGGGTATAGATAGCATCACTGGAGCCCATGAGTATGAAATTGCACATCATGAGACCTGAGTTCTGGTATTTTAACTAGATACACTTGTTTTTGTACACAAGTCTTACTTTGTGTATGAAGTTGGATGAATGATTCTGTTGGCTGTTTTGATGAGATAATTTGAGGATTTGGGTGAGTTAATGATTACATGTTAGTGTTTTACCCTGCTTGGTACTACATAAAAATAATGCAGGACTCGTCAGGATATCTTAGTCAACTCCCTGTCCAGGGGTTCACAGTAGTGATAGCAGTCAACTTATCTTGGGATGTTAGAAAACTGAAATGTGTTTTTTTAATCTATAAGTTTATTAAACTAACTTACTTTGTAAGATTTACCCTGATAATATTCTAACAAATAACTTGATTTTATTTTTTGAATTGGGTAGATTTCAAAGAGCCAGTTTTCTTGTTCCTTCACCATTGCTGGGACTGTTTTGAATCTTGGTTAAGAGGTCAATGGGAGAGTTTTGTTGGATGCATATGAGTGCCTTGGTTTGTGTCCTGTCTTCCTGTCTCTCTTCTAAAGAATATGGCATAACAAACTTTACAACATTTATTTCAGGTCTTTTTGACCGTCCTCCAGGATCAGATGATTCCAAGCTCATTGATATTTTTTACCCTGGAGATCAGCAATCCGTGACATTTGGAACCAAGTCTAGAGTAGGACTGGGTGGCATGGAGGCCAAGGTAGGAAGAGAATTTGCTATTGTTAAATTATAAAATAAAATGGTTTTAAATCACTTAAAAATGTCTAATGTTGTAAATACACTTATGTGAATGTTTTATATAGGATCCTTCAACTGTCTTTTTGAGAGTCTTAGAGACAGAGAACTCTCTCAGTTTTTATCATGTGCCATTTTTTATAGTAAGATGCATTACTTCATTAAGTTAATGAGAAGAACATCACAGTTTGTGGCATTTTAGGTTTTCTACATTTTATCCAGAAAAGAGAAGCTGTCTATCTAGTACATTTTGCATATAGAGATCTAAAAAAGATCAAATAATCCTACCAAGTAAACGATGCATTAAAAATATACTCGTTAACTGCTGCTTCCTGCTGCTTCTAAACCTTTGGTGGCATTGGTTCTGACCCCATGACTTGACTGAAACTGCTGCTTCCCAGGTTACCAGTGATCTCTTAATTGTCAAATCTACCAACCTCTTTTCAGTCCTTATACTTCTTGAACTTTCTGTAGCACTCGACACCATTGACCACCTCCTGGAAGCTCTACTCTGGGTTTTTGTGCCTCTACCTCTTAACCTGATTGCTCCTTCTCAGCCTCATTTGCTAGATAATAATTCATGTTGCATGCACTAATGAGGTCTACCTTAAGGTTCTTTTTTTTCTCAACTTCATCATCTCTCTTGGATTCAGTGGTTATCTCTGGGTAAATGATCCCCAAATCTGTACATGCTCCCTGATTTCTCTCCTAGGTCCTACATTGGGGGGCAGAGCCAAGATGGCAGAGTTAAAGCAGGGACTTGCTTGAGCTCTTCCCCAAATCGCTTCAAATGCCTGTAAAAATGACTCTAAACAAATTTTAGAGCTACAGAACCCACGAAATGACAGAGTGAAACAAGTCTTCAGCCCAAGACCTAAGATGGTCGCTAGGATGGGTCTGTTGCACTCTGCTGGGAGCGGAGTGCAGATCCGTGTGAGCTGCACTAGCACAGACCAGGCCTGAGCAGAACGAGTGGAGCAGGCCTCAGGGCACTGAATCACTGAGTTGTGGTGGTTTCCAGACTTCTAAACCCACAAACACCAAAGACAGCTTAGCAAGTCAGTAGGAAAACTCTGTTGAACCTGGGTGAGAGAAGGGCACAGTCTGGCCCTAGCCCCCAGGGTGGCAAAGGGGGCTAGTGGTGGCAGCAGCAGAGCAGCTGCTGCTTCCAGAGTTCCAGGCCTACAGATGGTGGGGGAAATCAAGTAGCTGATCAGAGCAAGAGTGCAGGGATCTCTTTGCTGGCACTGAGGCAGGATTTTCTTGCTTCATCTTGCTTGGATCTGGTTCGCAGTCCTGGTTGGTGGTCTTGAGGTGAGGAAGAGCTCTGATGTGGCTATGGAGAAGGAGTCCTCCTAGCAGTTCCAAGGCAGAAAAGAGTGCTTGAGGTCATTCACAGATCAGAGCACAGGCCAGTAGAGGGGTAAACAACTCTTCTTGTATCATACCACCTCAGAAAAACTGAAAATTTACAGGTGCCTACAAGTAGCTCGGAAGACAGCAGCACGAAGCCCCTGAAGCTTGGGATAGAGCACTCTCCCTTCTGGAAGCAGAGTTACACCTTGGCAAAGAGCTCAAAAGTCAAGTAATTGGCTCGGAAAATGAGCAGACAGTGTAAAAAACACCTCAGACTATAGAATCTTACTTTGGTCACAAAGAAGATCAAAACACACAGCCAGAAGAGAACAAAGTTAAAGATCCTACATCAAAAACCTCCAAGAAAAATATGAATTGGTTGCAGGCCATGGAAGAGCTCAAAAAGTATTTTGAAAATCAAGTAAGAGAAGTATAGGAAAAATTGGGAAAAGAAATGAGAGTGACGCAAGAAAATCAAGTCCTACATCACCATCACGCCTTTTGAACGTTTCGGAGTTCGTGTCCCATGATAGACGTCCCAGACTCAGCTTGTCCACAACAAATCTCATCCTCTTTTCCTATTAACTCACGCCTCTTCTGAATTTTCCTATGATCGTTCAGGGCACGACCATCCCTCCAGGCACCCACACTAACACATCAGTATCTTCATGTGGGCTTTATTCTCACCCTGCATAGCCAGCATTGGCCAGTTCTTATTTCTGCCTCCACAGCATCTCTCATATCCATCTCCCTTTATCTGCTTATACAGTCTCTACCTTATTTCCAGCCCTCATCACCTGTCCCTGAATTATTGCAATAGTTGTCTACTCACACTCCCTGTCTCAGGACTCTCCTCACTCTGATTCATCCTCTATGCAACTACATCCACATTGTTATTATTACTTTACTGATACACTACCGAAGTGGTTCTTTCCTAAAGTGAGAGTCTAGCTATGTCATGTAAATTCCAGTAGCTCTTGCTTCACTTTTATGATCAAATAGAAACTTCCCTGTTTGTCACTTAAAAGCTCTTCACAAGAAGACCCTTCCTGCCTTCCCAGGTAATAAAGTTACTAATTCATAAAATTGCGAATCATGAACCTACCTTCAAATCTTGGCTGGGAAAATTTTCCCTGAGCTGAGTTCATAGTCCATCATATGATTGGTACCATATCAATTTTTACTTGTTTTATGTGCTTTTTTGGAGTGTTGTTGTCTTTTTCGCAATATCGTGCATGTATTTCCAGGAGTGTATGCCTGACTCCCAAGTTGTGAATTTTTAAAATGAGAATGTCTTTTGTCTCTCTGCAGCATCTAGATCAGTCAGTGCCAAAAATTGTGGGTTGGTTGGCTGGCTGGCTGAACCCTGACAAGTTCTAGGTCTGTTATCTGGATATTTCTTTTATTAGGTGAAGGCTGCCCTCTGGGCTCTCCAAGGTGGAACCTCTGTTGTGATTGCTAACGGAACTCATCCTAAGGTCTCAGGTCACGTCATTACAGACATCGTAGAGGGGAAAAAAGTTGGCACTTTCTTTTCAGAGGTGAAACCTGCAGGTAAATGGAAATTTGTGAGATCATATAGCTTGTGAATGAATAGCTGACATCCACCTGAATAGACCAAGAGCCCAGAAAAGAGAAATTTGAAGCATTTTGGGCAAAGAAGATGCATTTACTTGATTTTTAAAAATATTAAACACTTTATGATCAGTTTCTGAAAACTGCCGGTGGAGTTAATGCTTTAGTAAATTTTCAGTCTGCATACTTTTTCACCAGCCCACTATATGTCAGTAGTGCTTTGTGGCTCCTTCTTCTGCTCTACTCAGCAGTATTTCCTGTTCCCGCCAGGTAATTGTTAGAAGAATAAAGCACCTGATATCAGAAAGTGATTTCCTAAATAGATACATATTCTGTGGGAAATTAAGTCAAAGTAGAATATAAAGGAGAGGCACGTCAAATACAGCGAATTCCTAGGAGTTTATAGCAGAGTTTATTTTAATCGTTGAGTTCATCTATTATTCCCTTTTCCCAGAAAGTAGATCAGACTTACCCTGGGATGCCAAATGAAATAAGCTGCCCTTTACCGTCTTGAGTATCAAGACCATTGGAAAGAATGCTCACCTGAAGATGACCGTGTCTTTCAAATTTGTTTGCAGGCCCTACCGTTGAACAACAGGGGGAGATGGCTCGATCTGGAGGAAGGACTTTGTCCACTTTGGTGCCTGAGCAGGTGATTTGGTTTTTCCATGTTGCTTCTAGAGAAATAGAGACATTAGCAGGCCTGGTCTTTCCAGTTGGCTCTTCCATTCAGCTTGTAGTCCTTCAGCCAACTCCACATTTCTCCTTAATGCTGTCTTACTGTTTCAGCTACACAGTTTTGATCTTGGTTTGCCTTTCTTGGTTTAAGTCACAACAGGGCCAGCAGGGCATAGTGGAAAGAGGGCTGGTCTCAGAACCATGAAGACCCAGATCAAAGTCCTGCCTCTAATGCATATTGGCTTTGTGATGCTGGGCAAGTCATTTAACCTCTCAGTGCTGTAGATAACTTGCCTCAGACTATAGTGCCAGAGGAGTTGTCGGTCTGCATTGGGAGAAGACATTTCCTCCTGTGAATGTGGCTTGTACCAGTGACATCACACATCCAGGCCCTCACCCTTTCTTGGCCTTGCCCTGAGTTCTTAACCTTTTTTTTCTCAGCTATCTTTGTACTGTTGTCTTTTAAAGATAGAAGCAAAATATCCTTTCTGTCATTTAGTCATTAAGTTTTGGGGGATGAACGCATAAGGGGAAATTATGAAACAGGAATACTCTGCTTAAGGGATGAACGCATAAGGGGAAATTATGAAACAGGAATACTCTGCTTAACTCTGATATTTCCTTACTATATCATTGTAGACCATGTAGAAAATTGTCTGTTCCAGTCCAGCAGAAAATATTTTGGCCTTCCCCCAACTTCAGTCAAGCAATCACCAAATAGGTATTAATGGCCTACTAAGTGCCATGTAAGATGGAGCCTTCGGGAAGCTAGCACAGTGTGACCCGATGGCATCAGGGACAGTGAGGACATCCAAGAAAGACTGAGTTGCCTTCTAGCAGATGGTCACGTAAAGCCTTGAGAGTTAGTATGTGTCAATCACTCAAGAGAAATACCATAGCTTAGGGAAGGGAATGAGGGTTTGGATAACGAATGAAAGCAGGAGGAAGAGCAGAAGAGGACTGTGCCTTGCTGTGGGATAGTCTAAAGTTCTCATCTGGATCTACTAAATTAGCATAGTTGAAGACTTCTATCTTCCTCCACTTTCAAAGCCTACTAAATAAGAATAGTCAAAAATCTAGAAGCCAAATCTAACATTTCAAAATCACTATTTTTGTTATGACTGACATGTATGACAGAAAGAATAGCTTCATAGCTAGTGTATTGACTTGGGGTTGGGAAGACCTGGGCTTGACAACCAACTCAGCTCTTTATTAGCCAGGTTAAATGTATTCTCTGAGCTTCAGTTTTCTTGTTTTTTAATTGGGGCTGATGATAGCACTCACTTTACAGGCTTATTGTGAGGGTTAAATGAGAATTTATACAAAGTACTTTGCAAACCTTAAACCTCTGTGTAGAGATCGGCTATTGTTATAGAGAGTGGTCTAGTGGGTGGAAAGCTAGCTGGCCTTTTTAACGAGATGTGTTTCATGCAGGTTATGTGTACTCCAGGCTTAGGTATGGCATTTGTGTGATTTGTATGTGTACATTTTGTTGCAGTTGCTCAAATTTAACAAAGAAAGGGAAAGGAATGTTAAGGAATAAGGGAGAAATAATTGAGGAGAGAGGAGTGAAAAAATGGGAAGGAAAAAATGAATGACATCGGGATTGTTGCCAAAGATTGCTGAAATGTTACTTTAGGAGTAGGGTATCTCATGTTGGTAATGTGAGTGTTGCATTCTTTGTCTCACTGAAAGTACTTTTGCTTTTGTTTCCAACTCTCAAACTCCTGCCTTTCTGTCCAGAGAGCAGAGATTATCTACCGTCTTGCTGATCTCCTGACTGACCAGCGGGAAGAGATCCTGTTGGCCAACAAGAAAGATTTGGAAGAGGCAGAGGGTAAAGGTAAACCCTGTGCCCTGAAAATCTATTGCTTAGTAGATGTAATGTGTCGTTCCCCCCCCCATTGGTGTACTTTCCAAGAAAGGCAAGTCTGTTATGGCAGAAATTGTGCCAAAATTTAAAAAAAAAACTTTTCCAAGAAACACAGGGAAACACTACATTAGTATTTCTGTCTGATTAGATAGAAACCTGAGTTGAAAGCTTTGTAGAATTGGTGAACAAAGTCATAGGTTACTATAACCTGTCCCTTTTGTCAGCTGATAAATATTGAATACCTGTAGGGTTTGCAGTTCCATATGAGGTGGTTCATGGTCTATGGCAGTAATGTCAAACTCACATAGAAACAAGGGGAACAAGGCTGGACACAAGGATCCTGGTGGGCTGCATACTGACTTAGAAAGCCACATCTTAACATTATTTATGTTGTATTTTTAATTATTTTGTTAAATGTTTTCCAGTTACATTTTAATCTGGTTTGGTCCACACTTGGGAGTGTTGCAGGCATGTTCGACACCTCTGATCTATGAAATAATAGAGGTGTAGGTTCCGCTTGATAGGTCCACAGCCTCTCCCTATCATTCTCTGTCCTGGATCCTCATGAGGTGTGACTGAAGTAATGACTACATTTGTTAATAGTTAATTGTTTCTGAAAACAAGCATAACCAGACTAATACGACCAATTGAGGATTGTTACTAGAGGAAAGAGGCTAGTACTCAGAACATCTGGGACTCTTTTGTTCAGATCTGTAGATCATCTTTTTGAATCTCTTTAGTGGTGACAGATTTTAGAGCTGGAAGCCCTTCCCAGTCATTCAACATGATCCCCTTAATTACAGAGAGGTTAAGAGACTGCTCTGGGTCTGAGGTTGGTGAGTGGACCTGAGACTTGGAAGACTTACAGATATTCTCATTGAGGTGAGAGCCTTAGGAGAGCTGACTGGGGCACCGTGTACACAGGAGGAAGGAGAAGGGTGTTATCAGTAAATGGGAGTTAGCAGCATGGCTGTAAAAAGAACACTGGAACTTAGCTGACAGCTATAATAGAACACTTTAATTTTGTGAAGACCAATACAAATTGATTCTCACAGCAGCTCTCAAACAGAGGTATTTTTGTTATTTTTGCCCCTGTTTTGTACATCAGGACACCAGAGCTCAGAGACCTGGCCTTTTAGCCCTTGCTTTCTTATGGATGCTCACTCCTCTGGGTCTTCATGACTGTTCTCTCTGGATTCTCCTCCTGCCTCTCTGAGTACTCCTTAGTCTTGTTTGCTTGGTCATCATTCATATCGCCCCCCCAGGGCTCCTCTCTTCTCCCATACTATTTCGCTTGGTGACCTCACTAGCTCCTATAGGTTCAGTTATCTCTACGCAGATGTTTTCCACATCTGTCTCTCGAGCCCTTGCCTCTCTCTGAAGCTCCATTATCATATCACCACCTGCTCTTGGTTGCCTCAAGCTTGATGTCCCATAGGCATTTCAAACTAGGCATATCGAAAACAGAAATCATTCTCTTTCCCCCAAAACTCAATCTTTCCCAATTTCCCTGTTAGTGTTGAGAGTGTTGCTGTCCTTCTGGTCACGTGGGTTCACAACCTCATCATCCTCTTGGCTTCTTCCTACTGGCTCATCCCATGTTTCTAATCCATTGCCAAATCTTGTAATTTCTTTTTCTACACAACTTTCCTCTTTTTGCTACGCTACCCGAGTTCAGGCCCTCATCATTTCTCATTTGAGCATTAGTCTTAATTGATCTTTCTGCCTAGTTCTCTCGAGACCTTGCTGCTGCCAAAACAAAGTGATTTTTCTTTTTTTTCCTTCTTTTAAAATTTTTTTAAAAAATTTATTTATTTTTAGTTTTCAACATTTACTTCCATAAGTTTTAAATTTTCTCTGCCTCCCTCCCTTCCCTCCTCCCCAAGATGGCATGCAATCTGATACAGGCTTGGCATATATATTCTTACTAAGCATATTTTCGCATTAGTCATGTTGTATAGAAGAATTAGAATGAATGAGAGGAATCATGAGAAACAAAAAACAAAATAGAACAAAACAAAAAAAAGAGCAAATAGTATACTTCATTCTGGATTCAGACTATTTCTTTCTCTAGATGGGGATGGCATTTTCCATCATGAGTCTTTTGCAGTTATTTTAGATCTTTGCATTGCTGAGAACAGCAAAGTCTATCAAAGTCAGTCATCACAGAGTGTGGCTGTAACTGTGTACAAAGTTCTCCTGGTTCTCACTTCACTCAGCATCAGTCCATATAAGTCCAGGTTTTTCTGAAGTCTGTCTGCTCATCATTTCTTACAGCACAGCAGTATTCCGTTACATTTCTATATGACAACTTGTTCAGCCATTCCCCAGTTTAGGAGCATCCCCTCAATTTCCAGTTCTTGGCCACCACAAAAAGAGCTATTATATTTTTGTACATGTGGGTCCTTTTCCCTTTTCTATGATCTCTTTGGGATACAGCCCTAGAAGTGGTATTGCTGGGTCAAAGGGTAAGCACATTTTTATAGCCCTTTAGGCATAGTTCCAAATTGCTCTCCAGAATTATTGGATCAGTTTACAACTCCACCAACAATGCATTAGTGTTCCAATTTTCCCACCTCTTCTCCAGCATTTAGAATTTTCCTGTTTTGTCATGTTAGCCAATCTGACGGGAGAGATGTGGTACCTAAGAGTTGTTTTGATTTGCATTTCTCTAATCAATAGTGATTTAGAGTATTTCTTCATATGACTGTAGATGGCTTTAATTTCTTCCTCTGAAAACTGCTACTTCATATCCTTTGACCATTTATCAGTTGGGGAATGATGTGTATTCTTATAAATTTGACTCAGTTCTCTATATTTTAGAAATGAAGCCTTTATCAGAGATATTGGTTGTAAAAATTCTTTTTCAGTTTTCTACTTCCCTCATAATTTTGGTTGCATTGGTTAACAAAATGATTTTTCTAAGACATAGGTCTGATCATATTACACTCCACCTCATTAAACACCAGTGGCTTCCTGTTTTGTTGTTCTGTTGTTTGGTTGTATCCAACTCTTCATGACCCCATGGACCATAGTTCACCAGGCCCTTCTGTCCTCTGTTCTCCCTTGAAGTCTGTCCAAGCTCACATTCTTTGCTTCCATGACACTATCTATCCACCTCATCCTCTCTTGTCCCTTTTTCCTTTTTACTTCAGTCTTTCCCAACAGCAGTTTTATCCACTGAGTCCCATCTTCTCATTATATGGCCACATCATTTAAGCTTCAGCTTCAGTATTTGACTTTCCAGTGAACAATCTGAATTATTTTTTTAAATTTTATTTTTAATTTATAAAGTAAAACAAGCATTTCCACAACGTAGTAGATTTAAGAATAAGATAATTGCACATGAAACTGCAAATCTATTAGGTACAACTTGTGCCTTTTAAATATATAATAAAGTTATCATGTACATTTCTTCTTTTAACCTTTTTTTCTTTCCTCCCCCTTGCCCCGAAATGGCTATCATTAGACACAAATTGTGTGTGTGTGTGTGTGTGTGTGTGTGTGTGTATAAAATCATTCTATATATACTTCAGTTCTTTCTCTGAATGCAGATAATGACTTCTTTCATATGTCCTTTGTAGTTAATTTGGGTATTATAATAGTCAAAATAACTTAGTCCCTTAAAGTTGTTTTTAAAACAATATTGCTGTTACTGTAGACAACTTTCTCTTAGTTCTGCTCATTTCATTCTTCATTATCTATGTATTTCTAAAGTCAATGAGCTTACCATTTCTTATAGCACAGTAGTATTCCATCATGATCACGTACCCCAACTTTTTTAGCCATTCCCCAACTGACAGGCATCCCTGAAATTTTCAGTTCTTTGCCACCACAGAGAGAGCTGCTATAAATATTTTAGAACATATAGGTTCTTTTCCTTTCTCCCTAACCATCTTTGGAAATAGACCTAGTAGTGGTATTGCTGGGTCAAAGGTATCATTTTACACCTATCAGATTGGCTAAAATGATTGAAGGAGAAAGTGACAAATGTTGGAGGGGAAATTGGTTCACTAATTCATTGTTGGTGGATCTGTGAACTGACTCAACAGTTTTGGAGAACAATCTGAAATTGAGTTAATTTCTTTAAGTATTGACTGATTTGATCTCCTTGCTGTCCACCATACTCTTAAAAGTCTTGTCCAGCACAATTTGAAAGTGTCAATTCTGTGAGGTCCACCTTTCTTTATAGTCCAGCTTTCACAGCCATACATTGTGCTACTGGAAAAACCATAATTTTGACTACAGTGGACCTTTGTTGACAAGGTAGTGCCAAGGTAGTATCTCTGCTTTTTAGTATGCTGTCCAGATTTGCCATTAGGACAGCTAGGTGGCACAGTGGATAGCTCTGGGCCAGTCAGGGAGACATGAGTTCAAATCCAGCCTCAGACACTTACTAGTTATGTGACCCTGGGCAAGTCACTTAACCCTGTTTGTCTCTGTTTCCTCATTGTAAATTGAGCTAGAGAAAGAAATGACAAACTAGTATCTTTGCCAAGAAAACCTCAAACGGGGTCATGAAAAGTCAGGCACAACTGAACAACAACCAGATTTGGCATAGTTTTCCTTCCAAGGACCAAGTGTCTTTTAATTTCATGGCTGCAGTTGCCATCTGAAGTGATGTTGGAACCCGAGAATATAAAATCCGACATTGCTTCCATTTTTTTCACTGTATTTGCCAGGAAGTGATGGGACCAGTTGCCAAAATCTTAGTTATTTCAATATTAAGCTTCAAGTCAGCTTTGATACTCTTCTTTTTCACTCTCATCAAGAGGCTTCTTAATTCCTCTTCACTTTCTGCCATCAGAGTGGTATCATCTACATATCTACAATTGTCGATATTTCCCCAGCAGCCTTAATTCTGGCTTTGGATTCATCCAGCCTGGCATTTCACATGACGTTTATACATTCAATGTATATATATTCATGTGATGGTATTTCCCCTGATGTATAATCTTAAACCAATCAGTTGTTTCATGTTCGTTTCTAACTGTTGCTTCTCGGCCTATGTACAGGTTTTTCAGGAGACGAGTAAAATGATCTAGTACTCTCATCTCTTTGGGGACTTACCACATTTTGTTATGATCTACACAGTCAAAGACTTTCGTATAGTCAATGAAGCAGAAATAGATGTTTTTCTGGAACTCCCTTGTTTTCTCCGTGGTCCAACAATTGTCGGCAATTTGGTCTCTAGTTCTTCTGCCTCTTTGAAAACGAGCCTGTTCTTATGATACGTGTCAGTTCACATGTCTTTGAAGCCTAGGTTGCAGGATCTTAAGCATAATCTGCTGACGTGTGAAATGAGTGCAACTGTTTGGTAATTTGAACATTCTTGGCATTGCTCTTCTTTGGGATTGAGATGTAAACTGACCTTTTCCAGTCCAGTAGCCACTGCTGAGTCTTCTAGTTTGTTAGCATATTGAGTGTAGCACTTTAACGGCATCATCTTTTAGGATTTTCAGTAGCTTAGCTGGAGTTCCATCACCTCTATTAGCCTTCTTGTTATAAGTGCTTTCTAAGTCCCAGTTGACTTTATTCTCTGGGTTGTCCGGCTCTAGATCAATGACCACACCATTGTGATTATCGGTGATGCTAAATTCTTTTTTTTGTATAGTTCTTTTTTGTATTTTTGCCACCTCTTCTTAATCTCTTTCTGCTTCTGTTAAGCTCTTACCATATTTGTCTTTTATCATGCCCATTTTTGCATGAAACATTCCCTTGATATCTCTCAATTTTCCTGAAGAGATTTCCTCTTTCCTATTCTTTTGTTTTCTTCTATTTCTTTGCTGTTCTCTGAAGTTCTGCATTTAGCTGGGTATATCTTTCTCTTTCCTTTTCCTTCTTTTCTTTTCCTGCTACCCCTAGATCAAATAGAAATTCCTCTACTTAGCGTTTAAAGCTTTGCACAATGTGGTCCTTTCCTATCTTTCCAGTCTTTGCACACCACTCTCTTCCATGCACTCCAGTCTAGCCATGCTGGCTGTTCTTCACACACACAACTCCATCTCCTTTCTCCGTGGCTGTCCCCCTTGGCTGGAATGCTCTCCCTTCTAACTCCTGCCTCCTTTAGGAGTCCTCTCCTATTCCCATCAGCAGCTGTCACCTTCCCCTTCAAGTCTGTCTTCCACCTAGTCTATATGCATTTTGTATATGCTTTTTTATGTACTTGTTGTTTCCTCCCATTAGAATGTAAGCTCCTGGAGGGCAAAGATTGGTTTTGTTTTTTCCTTGTATCTCCATTGCTTAGTACAGTGCCTAGCACATAGCAAGCAGTACATGTTAACTGACTGACCCAGAGACAGACCTTTGGCTGGAGTGGATGGTAGGGGAAGATAGTAAGAAAGGGTGGGAACCCCAAGGAGCAGGACTAGAGGAGGAACCAGCCAGATTCTAAGGAGAGTCAAACAGAGCCAACTTGGAAGAAACTTTTTAATTTTGAAGAAAATCCTTAGTATGTATCCTGGCTATTTTATCCTGCTGCACTTCCTGCAGGAGACAGGACAGGGCTGATGAAAGGAGCAGACTTCCAAATCTGGGGGCACAGACTTTGGGAGGGGATATCCCCTCTCCTTCCTAGGGGTGCAGCAGAAGGCTTCCTCAGGAAAGTCTTACAGAGTCCGGACAGGGGAGCTGGACCACACTAGGGTCAGCTTTGGCTTTTCTAGTCTGTCTACATCATGGCAATTTAGAAGAACTAAACTTTTCCTGTTCAAGCAGGAAATGCATTGGGCAGAACCCAGACTGAAAGAGATTCAGCAAAATAAGGTTATTAATGGCTGCTTAAGTGAAATGTAGCCATTGTTTTGTTAGTCTTTTTGGATTTGAAAATATGATTGAGATACCAGCTACTGTTTTTAGTCTTCACTTTCCTGCTTTTAATTTTCTTAGATTTTAATCAGAATTTATCTTGTGAAATGTTTGTAAAGAACATAAAAAATTAAAATTTTAAAATATCTCCCAGAAAGTACAGGATAAGCCATAGAATTGAGTAGACAGCATAATCTTAAACTTAAGTTTGTGGGTTTCTTCTATGAAGCCGAGATTCTCAGCAGCTGACTCCTGTCTCACAAAGACTTTATCTTGACAGTGTTTGAAAGCGCGGTGCTCTCTGTAGCCAGCAGGTGTCGCTGCAACATAACCTGTACTGTAGAGTTGCAGAGCATGTACTTTATGAACCTTCCGATCAAGCCACAGACCTGGCTGAGAGCTAAAGTAGGGTGATGCTTATGCCATGTGTGACTTATTCAGGTTTTTTCATCTTGTCCAGTGAAAACAGCATTTGCTGTGAAATAAAGACCTGGGTTTCTATTTTACATATGTATTGGCCAATATTACTTCATATTTACCTATAGTTGTTCTGATTCAGAATAAATCAATGAACAGGATAGGATTTAATATTTAAATAATAGAGAATGAAGCTTTTAGTAAAGTCCACTCTCTTAACCTCCCATTACAATGGAAACATTTTTATTGTGATTTTTTTTGCAAAAAAAACCCTCCTTTTCATTGAAGATTGTTTCTCAAAGAATTATTAAATTGTTTATATTTTTGCTTTTACAAACAGAGATGTCGTATTTTCATGAGATCACAGATTTGTAGCTGGCAAGGATGTTAAGCCATCTAGTGCAACCCCTTACGTTACAGCTGAGGAAGCCTTAGATGTAGGCATTCAGGTGATATGATCATAGTAGTAGTAAATGGCCAAGCCCAAAGCCTCACACAAACCTTATACTTTCATGTTTTCAGAACAACGAAGGGTTGCTTTCACCTTGATCTTTAGGTTCTGTTTACACCCAAATTAGCAATATTTAATATAGGAATTTTTCTTTCTTGGCCCTGAGACAGGAGTCTGAGGGATGGCTTCTTCCTTAATCTGATTTCCTTCTCTTTTCTTTTCCAGCTTTGTCTTATTTTACAACTCCCTCCTCCCCGCCTCCTCCTCTGCTATTTATTCTGTGCTCTAGCTAGACCAGCCTCTGTCTTCTGATCATTCACCACTGGAGGTCAGAACTAGGAGCAGTGGGTGGACTTTACAAAGAGGCTGATTGAAGCTTAATGTCAGGAAAATTTTCATGACCCTCAGAACTAGGCAAACATAAGATGAGGTGCCTTGGTGGGGGGGACGGTATCCCCTGGAGGTCTTCAAAAAGAAGTTCATCTGGTGCCTTGTCCAGGGGAACCATGTGCGTGTATAGATTGACCTAGATGACCTCTGTGGCTCTTTTTGATGCTGTGTTTTTTGTGATTCTTGAATATGCCATGTTCTTTCTGTGCTCTTCACTGTGTCTAAGATGTTGTTCTCTCTCTTCCTGACTCTTTGATTCCTACTTGCACCTAAAAGCCTAAGTCAGTGATGAAGTCAAGCCACCTCATCTAGGAAGGTTTCATATATTCAGTGTGTATGGCCAACAACTCTGCCCCATGACATCTTGCATGTTTAATTTTGCTGTCTCTAACGTGCTGTCTATGTATCTGCTTTTATGTCTTATTGTCCCATAAGTGTGAAAGCTCCCAGAGGTCAGAAATTCCATCTTAATTAAATTTTACAATACCTCAATACATGCTCTGCCCCCAGTAATAACATAATTTTTATTTCTTAAACTCAAGTATGTTCTTAAGCCTGTCACATTCTAGAAATACTAAATTACTGAAAGAATTGAATAGGTGTGAATTCTAGGTTGTATTGCTAACATAACTAAATTAACTAATCAAAAACTGTCATAGAGTGGCTGAGATTTTGATGTTTTGGTTGTTTATATCTGATGGCTACTGAGAAGCAAGGGAAAATGGGCTCCTGATATATCCCAGGATTGAATGGAATATTGAATGAGGCTCATAAATGCCTTGGGTCCTTCCAGTCTATTTGCCTGTGACAGCAAAAATGCAAAACTAGCAAAGGCAAAAGGGGTTGAAAAACTGTTCTGGTGAATGTTTCCTACCTACTCCCTGCCTTGGCAATACTAAAATCACACAGGGAAACAAAATTGATTTACGAACGAAACTTTATTTAAATTGTAAAGCTACAAATTTTCACATTCTGTAATTAACTGTTAATAAATTTTAATATGTGGTTGCAAATACTCTCCTTAGAAGTTTGCTAATTTTTTATTAACCTTCATACTTACTCTTCTCTTATTCCAGGGAGAGTAGCATCCCCTCTGCTAAAACGATTGAGCTTATCTACGTCTAAATTGAATAGTCTGGCCATTGGATTGCGTCAGATTGCTGTTTCGTCCCAGGACAGTGTTGGGCGTGTCTTGCGAAGAACAAGAATTGCAAAAGATTTGGAACTAGAGCAAGTTACTGTCCCAATTGGAGTTCTTTTGGTGATTTTTGAATCCCGCCCCGATTGTCTTCCCCAGGTATGTAGCAATGACACCCTGTTTACTGCTCTTTGACCCAAGCATTTTCAAGATTTAACATTGATTTCCTCAGAAGAGGCTTTTCAAGATTTCATTCTCATATCTTCCTTAGTCACTTTTGTCAGTATTTCTGTTATGTTTCTCTAATTTTGACTTGGTACCTATCACATGTACTAACCGATAGAAAGTTAGAATGGAAGTAGTCATCTGAGGTCACACAGTAACATACAAAACCTTGTTAGACAGTTTAGTACTTAACTTTCCTGACCCATTCGATCTTTAGTATTTCAGTGCCCCTGATTTTTACATCTGGCGTTGCCCATCTTGACAAAGGGACTGTTTTAAGTAACAAAATGCCTGACTAGACACAGAATTTATGTTTAAAAGAGCTTCAATAAATGGATGAAAAAGACGGAACATGGGCTTACTCGAGTAGATTTCAGAATCATACTGGTTGTCGGTAGTGTTCATGTAATCCTAATGGTAAAGACATTAACTCCAGGAAGGGCCCGACAATCTTAAAGGCATTCTCTGCTTCTGTTAGCTCAAGCCTTCCAGAGAAAGTCTCTCTGCTGCACAGCCCAGCAGACTGATAGCAACTCTTCTGTAAGTATTCCAGCCCCAAGATAGCAGGAAGTTTAATTGCTATGAGATAAAAGGGCAACCACAATACTCCAGTGTCCCATGGAATCCTACAACTGATATACCTAGTATTATTTCCTAGAATTCCCGACATAGAAGGGATATCAGAGATCATCTAGTCTCCCTGTAGCATCTCACTAAAATCCTCCCAAAAGTGTTCTTGATAAGTGACCATCCAGGTAGTTATTGCTGAGACTTCCAGTGAGGAGGAGTCCATTACCATTCTGAACTATTTGAGCTACTTTAGGACACTTTACATGCTTGGAAAGTTTTGCCTGACATCACACCTAACTCTACCCCGAGACTTCTATCCATTGTCCTCTGGGATCAGGTAGAATTCCTGCCCTTCAGATGGTGAAGATTAGCATCATGTCTCTACCACTCTCTGCCCCCAAGTGCTTCTTTTCCAGGTTCCATTTCCAGTTCCTTTAATTATCCAAGATTTTCTTCAGCCAGTCTATTTCGTCCTTAAAGTGTGGTGCCCAGAACTGAACCTAACTTTCCACAAGTAGTCCAGTGACAGTAGAGTCCTAGGGAACCAGCATTCCCTTTGTTCTGGTCACTCTTCCTCTTGGTGAGGTCTAGGGTAGCTTTAGCTTTTTTTTTCTTGCCATTTCTCATTAAAATTCTCACATCATCTCCATGGTTTTTGTTTGTGTAGCTACACCTTCCTGTCCTATACTTGTGAAGTTGGATTTTTGCATCCAAATATATGGCCGTACATTTGATTTTCTCAGGTGTAGTCCATTTTTCTAGCTTGCCAAGTTAGTTTTGGATCTTCAGCTGTTGTCTGGCACATTAGCTGTCCCTCCCAGCTTTATGTAAACATGCTAACTTGGCCACCAAGATTCTGTAGATTTACCCGAGTGACTGATAAAAACGTTGGTGGTACAGGACCAAGCACCGTATCTGAGGCGTTCCGCTGAAGACCAACCCTCTGATTTGACGCCGACCCATTAACGGCTCTGCTTTAGCGAAGATCATTTAGCTGGTTTTAAATCCATCTAATTTATCACCATCTAGCCCAGATCTCTCCATGTTACGGAGATGGCATAAGAACTTTCATCGAATGATTTTGTAAACTCTGAATCTTCCACTCGTATAGCATTTCTTGGTTTACCAGTCTGGTTATTCTGTCAGAAAAGGAAATGAGGCTAATGTGGTGTAATCAGTTTTGATGAAGCCATGTTCTCTTTTAGTGATTCAGCATTTCCCTTTTTATCTGCTCACAAACCATTCCTTTGATTTTGTATGCTACAACATTGCCAGGAATAGAAGTCAAACTCACTAACCCTTTCCAGATTTCACTCACTTCCCTTTTCTAAGATTAGGGCAGTTCCTCTTCTATTCCCTTGGCAGCTCTTCTCTGCTCCGAGATCTTTAAAAGGCACCATCAGTGGCTCAGCAGCAATATCTGTCATTCCTTTTAGTACCCTAAGATGTAGCTCATCTGGGCCTGGGGATTCCTATTCATTAAGGACAGCTCTGTTTTCTCTTACCACTCCCTCAGATATTTTGAGTTTCCTCCACTCCTGGTTTGGTTTTGTTTTAATAAGTTTTTATTGATTTTTTTTAACATCACCAAAATTTCCCTCAGAATGCCTCTAAGAGAGCTGTGACATATACCAAAAAATACTCTAGAAAGAAAAGTAAGGAAGGAAAATCACCAAAACTGATCAGTATGTTGAAAAAGTCTGAAAATAGGAGCCGTGTACCTCTTTCATGGACCTCCCCCAATTTCAAAGCTGTGGAATGAGGTTGTCTTCTCTTATATCTTCTTCATAGCCTTGCCTGTTCTCTGTAATTTTGCAGCATTCGTTTTTTGTTTGTGTGTGGTTCTTTCTGTTTACATGTTGGTTATTATGTATATTTTCTTTTTTTTTTTGCCCTTCACATTCTTTGCTCTTGGGGAAGGCTAAGTTCATCCACGGATCTATCGTATACTCCTTAGACTCTTTAAATTGTTGCAGTAAAATCCACTCTTTCACCTCATCCTGGCAAGGATCCTGTGTCCTCTGTTAGTTGAAGTCCTGCCTGTGGGTCTCAGAGACCCAAGTCTCTACTTGGGTCACTGCATTGTCCATTACGTATCCAGGCTATTTTTTACCCAGATGACCAGTTATTTTATAGAAGTCATAGGAATTCTCTCTGAGCCATCTAGAGAGTTTTTTGGCAAAGTCCTTGTCCTTGTGCTGAACTACCGCAGCAAGTGATTCTTCATCTTGAGGTGTTCATAAAGCCATCAAGTCAGGATGTTTTGGATACCCTTGCAATAAATATACCACTTGCTCTTGAACATCATTATGGCCAGTGTCATTAAAACATAAAACAGAATGGCTAAACCTTAAGGCTAGTCTGAATCTGTTTCCACAAGTGTGAGCTGGAGCATGCCTTACCAAAGAAATGATACTCTAGTTATCCAGGGACTGGCAGGTTCTCGCCTCTCTTCTCCCTGTATTCATATTAAACTGTGGCAAATTATCTAAGATTCACAAAACATGTATCCAGGTGGCTCTGTACCGCTCACGCTGGTAAAGCTGCAGCCCAGTCATTTACATTGGGGGTGTGACCTCTGATGGTTGTCCTCTAAGCTCTCCTGGGTGTGGTGCTAGGAAGGTTACTGTTTACACAAAAGAGAATCTTGGGGAATTCTTGTTTCAGTTTACTTGGATAATATTGAGCTGCTGCCGTTTGTCCCATCAGTCTCTCCTTTGATCTTTAGGTGGCTGCCTTAGCTATTGCAAGTGGCAACGGCTTGCTTCTGAAAGGAGGAAAAGAGGCAGCCCACAGCAACCGAATTCTGCATCATCTAACCCAGGAGGCGCTCTCCCTCCATGGGGTCAGGGACGCGGTGCAGCTGGTAGGTTTGCAGGCATGAATTAAGGAACAACAGGAAGAAAATCTCGGGTGTATTAGAGATGAATGAGGAGGGTGGGCTGGGTGTGACATTTAGGTGTGCATGGAAGTAGGCTTTATTTCTTCAAACCAGTCTTGACTGAGAGATTTCATACATAGAGGGATTTTGCTAGACACCAAAACTATGGAGGGTTTAGGCATTTTCCTTTCCTTCAAGAGGTTAATAATCTAATTAAATGTATGGGGTACATACATAAAATAACTTAAAAATAACACATGCTATGCTAAAAAAAAAGTTTAACAACTAGCATTTAATGGCACTTTAAGGTTTTGTAAAGCTCAGTACAAACTTTATCTCATTTGATCCTTACAACAGACCTGCAAGATAGGCACTATAGCTATCCCCATTTTAAAGATGAGAAAATCAGACTGAGGTAGAGAGGTTAAGTGACTTGCCCAGTCATAGAGCAAGTAAAGTGCTTGAGGTGGGGATTTGAACTTGGGTCTCCCTGAGTCCATGGGCAGCACTCTTATACTGGGCCACTGCTAAGAGAATGCTATAGGCAGCAGGTGCCATGCTATGTAAGAGAAGAAAGTGATTGTGGAGAACTGAGACAATCCAGGAAGGTGGATGTGGGACTTGAGTGCCTCTGGATGGGACCAATGAGAGGAGGTGATGGAGAGTGAGAGGGGGTGGGCCTGTAGCCTGGGGTTTGGTGTCCTGAAGAGAATGGAGGCGGGGGCAGCAGTGGATGCAGCGCAAGCAAGGCCTCTAGTCACCAGCCCCAGCTCTGACTCCTTTCCCCATTGTCTGGTAATGCTGATGTTGTAGGACCTGGTCTCACTTTCCTAATCTTTTAAGTGAGAAAAATAATGTCAGCACAGTACAATAGACCTGGATTTGAATCTTGGGTCAGTTCATATTTTTGTGGCCTTGGGCTTGTTTCCTCAGCTGTCAAAAGATGGGGTTATGCTAGAATTCTGTAGTTAAGTAATATCTAAGCTCCAAGCCTGGATTTCGTAGCCTTTTTGTGTTCTGGACCCCTTTGGCAGGTTCCCTGTCTCAGAATAATGTTTTTAAATACTTAAATAAAAACACAAAGGAAATCAGTCATATTGAGCTATAGTTTTCAGAATGTTCCAAAAAACCAAGTTCGTGGGCCCTAGGTAAGGACTGCTGCTTTATTCTCTAAATCTTCTGATCCTAGGACTTATTACTAATTATGTGACCATGGGCGGCATTGAAAGCTCTGCCCAACCGGGCTCCTCTCTTCTGCCACTCCAGTTTGATTTCATAGCATTCTTCCCTTCCCAGCATTTACACTGGCCTTCTCCATCTTCCCTGTGGGTGGCGCTACATCTACCCCAGGGACCTCCATATTTGGCATACACTATGCCATACACACTCACTTCTTCTCCGAGTCTTAGACTCTGGAGCTTCCTTGAGAGCCTGGCGGAGGAGCCACCAGGGACAGGAGGCCTTCCTCGAGCTCCCAGTGATTTTTAGCACTTTCTTCTTCTTGAAACTGCTTTGTATACACGTTGTGTTTACTTGGTTGTGCACCACCACCACCAGTCCAGTAAAATGGAAGCTCCATAAGGGCAGGCACTGTTTCATCTTCCATGTTTGTGTTCCTAGTGCCTTGTACCTGTCAGTGCCCAAAATAGAAAAATTTGGAGAAGCAATGATTTTGTGGAAAATGCCATTGGCAATGTGGGAATGGAGTTTAGGAGAGAAATCTGAGAGTCGTTTACAAAGGATGATGCTTGATTTGTGAGACCTGATGAGATCACTGAAGACAGTATAGAAAGAAAAGACAAATAAGGCTGGGATCGAGCTTTTGGGATGTGTATGCTTAGTGGTGAGTGTAGGGAAATGACTCAGAAAAGTGGACCGAGAAGGAACGGTCAGGTCAGTGAGAGGGAAACTGGGAACGCATTGCCATGGAAGCTGTGTGAGGGGGGAGGTGTTGGAGGGTTTCAGAAGCTGCAGAAAGAAGTAGAACCCTGAGAAGGGGGCCAGCTGACTCCTCTGCCTTCCCATATACAATTAGCTATTACTCTTTTGTGAAGGTTTTAGATTCCTAACGATCAAGGACTATCATCTTTTCTAAAATGCTGCCTTAGCTCACTAGGCCCTTGCATTGTATTTGGTAAACAGGGTGTGTAGAAAGAACTAACAAGGTTTCCTTCCCTGGTCCTCACAGGTGAATACTAGAGAAGAAGTTGAGGATCTTTGCCGTCTAGATAAACTGATTGACCTGATCATTCCACGTGGTTCCTCTCAACTGGTCAGAGACATTCAGAAAGCTGCCAAAGGAATACCAGTGATGGGTCACAGTGAAGGAATCTGCCACATGTACATAGACAACGAGGCTAGTGTTGATAAGGTCACCAGACTAGGTAAGATGAAGAGGTTAGACTTCGTTTTATTGGGGTTTTTTTCCCTTCTCAGAATTCTTAATTTCAACAGCTGTCTATTTTTCTTTTAGTGAGAGACTCTAAGTGTGAATATCCAGCCGCTTGTAACGCACTGGAAACTCTGCTAATCCATCGAGATCTGCTGAGATCGCCATTGTTTGACCAGATCATTGACATGCTGAGGGTAGAACAGGTGAGATCATCAGGTGTCCTGGCGTTAGGATGTCATAAGCATGGAATGGTCATTTGTGGCTGTTGTTAGTTCCTCTAAGCTCCAAGGAAGCAGGTGCTCTGTTTTACCATGTGAATCTGAGGAGCAATGAAGAAGGTAATATAAATCCATGATTATTTTTACCCTTAGTTTTAAGACTCCTCCTTTCTAGTCTGTTGCTGGAAAAGGAGGAACCAATCAGGGCATCCAGGTGGGGGATTATGGCAAAGGCACAAAGGGTGGTACTTTGACTACATCACATTGCTTGAGTATTTATAGAAATGTTAAATAGATCAGCCAAAAATAAGAGGCCGTATTTTATCATAATGATTTTATTTTATTTTGTATTTATTTAGTATTTAATATTTCCACAGTTACATGTAAAAACAATTTTTAACATTTGTTTTTAAAACTTTGAGTTCCAAATTCTCCCCCTTAGCACCTCCCACCTCACCACTGAGAAGGCAAGCAATTCCATATAGGTTATGTATGTGTAGTCATGTAAAACATATCCATAAGAGTCATATTGTGGGAAAAAAAAAAGATGAAAAAAGTCAAGAAAAATAAAGAAAGTTAAAAAAAGAATGTTTAAATCTGTATCCACACACCATCAGTTCTTTGTCTGGAGATGGATAGCATTTTTCATCCTAAGTCCTTCAGAGTTGTCATGGATCTGAATAGGTAACTCATTCACAGCTGATCATCTTAAAATCTTGCTGTTGCTTTGTACGTGGTACATTTCACTTTGCATCAGTCCATGTAAGTCTTTCCAGGTTTTTCTGGGAGCATCCTGCTCATCCTTTCTTATAGTACAATAGTATCCCATCATGATTACATACTACAACTTGTTCAGCCATTCCCCAATTGATGTGTATCCCCTCAGTTTCTAATTCTTTTCCCCCGGTAAAGAGCTGCTATAAATATTTTTATACATATCGGTCCTTTTCCTTTTTGTTTTTTCTCTCTTTTGGGATACAGACCTAGTAGTGGTATTGCTCCGTCAAAGGGTATGCTTGATTTTATAGCCATTTGGGCATAGTTCCAAATTGCTCTACAGAATGGCTGAATAATTCACAACTCCACCAACAGTGCATTAACATCTCATTTTCCCACATGCCCTCCAGCTGTGTCATTTTTCCCACATCCCCTCCAATTATCATAGTGATTTTAATCCAGGTTTTCCCATACCTGAGATGCCTCCATTTACCCCAGAAGTCTTCACAAAGTCAGTGAATTCATTTTATAAACACCATATTGTAAAAGAAAACAGTTTTGGAAGGCTTAATAACTGATCAGCTCCAGTGGACTTAGGATAAGTATGTTACCTCTTGACAGAGAAATACTCAAAATTGACTCAAATAAACATACATTTTTGAATATAGCCACCACGTGATAACGTTTTCTTGACTATACTTATTTGTTACAAAGTTTTTTTCTTTTTCCTCAGTTTTTAATTAGGACATGTTTGGTGTGGGAAGAGGGGTTAGCAATAGTGATGCCATCGAAAAAAGTGGCCTGTGGAAACTTTTTTTAATATGTAAAAAGAGAACAGAAGGAGGTTCAGAAGGAAGCACAGATGAGCAGGACAGTTTTGAAAATAGAAACTTTAAAAAAATAAGCAGTATGAAATATAGATTTCTAGTTTCATATGCAATCTTCCTGTTATGAATATGAAAATGCTCCTTTTTTGGTATTTAAGTTCAAAATAAAAGGAAAGGATAATTGAGAGGAGAAAACAATATTAGGGAAGAATTGTGATTTTTAGCTAGGTATTCATTTAGCCAAAGTTCTACTAGATTAGAAGAATTTTAAGTTACAGTGGGGTCATATCCATTAATAAATGCCTTGTATAGAGTGGACATTTAATATTTACTGACTTCTACCCCAAATCCAGTATTTTTAATATACTTGTTGTTCTTGCTTCCTGGCCTCTTAGAACCTTTTGCTTTAGGAGAAAAGAATTTGGTCTTTGGCTTGTCAGCACATCCTAGAGGACTAGAATTTAGCTCTAGATAGAAGTGTGTTACATGAATGGAGAATTATTGGGATAACTTAGATTTGGATCTTAGAAAATGTGGTCTTTCTTTTTTTGTTGTTGTTACTCTCTGTATTTTCTTTTGTTTAGGTGAAAATTCATGCAGGTCCCAAGTTTGCTTCCTATTTGACTTTCAGCCCTTCTGAGGTTAAATCTCTGCGGACAGAGTACGGAGACCTAGAATGTTGTATTGAAGTGGTGGATAACATACAGGATGCCATTGACCATATCCACAAATATGGCAGCTCCCACACAGATGTCATTGTTACAGAAAACGGTCAGTATGAAGTCAGGTTAAAGGGGATATGGCTAATGGATGACTATCCAGAGGTCAGCATGATAGCTTCCAGCCATTTTACTTGGTCACAGCTGGTTCCTTCCTGTCCTTATGTCTTCATGGCTGTCATGAGGAGTTCCTGTAGTTGTGCCAGTAGATGGCATAGCTTTTCTGTTTAGCGTTACCCAACTATTAGGAAATATATAAAAAGTGCTTTGAAAATGGTAACTTTTTATATTATACTATATAAATGTTAGATTTTTATTATTTCTGACATGTCTTTATTTTTGAAGACACTTGAAGTCTCAATTCTTGTTCTCTCATATGCCCTTTGTTTTATCTTCTATGCCTCATTTTCCTGATTTAAAATGGTATTAGTGATAGAAGAAGGAGAACGGCATGGGGCAGAGTGCTAGTCTCTGATTAGTAAAGAAGGTCCTGGGTTCCAATTTGGTCCCTTGACGTGTACAGATTCATGGTCCCTGGACATTGGACTTATTTAGCCTCTCACTGCCCCCGGCATACTTTCCACAACTCTACATTTCAGAGCAGGTGCCTTTTTGCATCATTCAAAGGAGTTTCCTCACTCAGATTTGCCAATCTAGATTAGTGAAGGCACAGGTCTGCCTCTTTCCACTCCAGCCTCCCAAGTTAAAAAAGAAATAACCTAGTACCGCAAAACATGGTATACATCTTGTCAAAAGAAGTGTTGGTGGAGGCTCTGAGGGGTGGTTCCCACAGGCTTGTATACATATGATGCTTCCACCCACACTGGCTCATCCTCCACATTATTGTAGCCCTTCTCACAGTAAACTAATTGCCAAAGCAGATTTAGCTCTCTCTTTGGAAGGCCAAGATCATTTACTCATTAAGAAGGCTTCAACTTGGCCACTCCTGAGAAGAATTGAGTTTTTTTTGCTGAGGTGTGGGAATGATTGCCCAGTGCTCCATGAAGGCCCAGAGAAATGCTGCTGTCACTGTAGTTCAGAAAAGCCAGTTTTTCTTAGCTCTTGCATATTCTGTGATATGTGTAGGCCCCCAGAAACTCACCAGGGGTGCATGTATTCACTCTGCTTCAGTTCAGTTGCCCCCAAGCCTGAGATGGCTGTTGTGCTGAATCGGTAGATCTTGTGATGAACCCAGTCTTGACTGATTCTTCTTTCTTCGGCAGAGAGAACAGCAGAGTTCTTCCTTCAGCATGTGGACAGTGCTTGTGTGTTCTGGAATGCCAGCACCCGCTTCTCGGATGGCTACCGCTTTGGGCTTGGTAGGGAAACTTCGTTTTTAGGAAGTAGAGGATAGAATAGAGCTTAATCACAATTTAGTGATTGTAAGTGACAAGGGGATGTGCTGGCAGAGGGGAAGGATGTGCACCTGCCAGTGAGAAGAGGTCTCTTAAAGACGCTCGATCAACTAACCCAGTAGGGAAGGGTCACTGAGTGGAATGAGAAAGTGGAAAGGGAAGAGCAGCGAAAGAGAGATGAAAAGATTGCTGCCTCTACTTAATATGGAGTTAGTGACATTTTGGGGGGATTGGAATTAGTCTGCCCAGGAATAGACAGGACAACTAAAGCCATAATAACAGAAACAAAGACCTAAGTAATTGAAGAGATGTGAAATGTTCATGGCTGGGTTGGATTAATATAGTAAAAATGCAGCTCCAATCAATTTTGGGGGGCTTCTCTATAAACTAGATCAAATAATGTAGTTTATAGGGAGAAACCAATGGACATAGATATCATCAAAGGGTGTGCTGGGGGAAAAGGCTGATGAAAGGGATCTTGCCTTCTAAGCTTTAAAACAGCACCAACTACTAGAAACTGGGTCACAACTAGAGAATGAGAGCAGTGGAGTATCTATGCCAAACTGCCTAGCAAATGTGTGTAAAAAATAGCATTTGATAAACATACAGGACATAAAACCTGGGGAAAGCATACATTATTTAGCAAGTGCTCTTGGGAAATGGGTTGACAGTTTAACAGGAAACGGATTTAGACCTATACCTTAAACCACATAGCTCAGCGAATTATAGCAGGACACTGGCTTCATCTCAATTGTGGAGGAAAGAAAATTTTTGTTTTCTATTCAGCAATTAGAATCATTTGGAGGCAGGGTAGACATCTTTATTATTGATTTCATTACAGTAAAAATTTTCTGTACAGCAAAATAATGTAACTAAAAGACAAATAACAGATTTGGGGAAATTGTGGCAGTATGATAAATAAACAGGTAGCATGGCAGAATGAGAAGCAAGCTGGTTTTGGATGCAGAAAAATCTGGGTTCCAATCTGCCTCTGACATAGACTGGTTTTGTGACTCTGGGCCAAATCCCTTAACCTCTAAGGCCATATGCAAGTTGCATAATAAGGAGTTTCCTTACTGAAAGTTCCCTTCACCAATGAAATCACAGATCTGGATACCTGCTCCCCAGAATAAGAGATTAAAAACTTGACATTTAAAGCACATTAATGAACTTCTAAGAATTCTCAAAGGTAACTCCGAATCCACAACATATAAATGATCAAGGATGTAAACAGAATGCTGTCAGATTGTTATTAACTAGTCAAAAAAATAAAAATACCACCACGTACATCAAAGTGACAAATATTTTAAACCAGCAAAACTCAGTGCTGGTAGGCTTGTGGGGAAAAAGTATACTTCTTTAACTGCTGGTGAAATTGCAAGTTTGTGTAATCTTTTTGGAAATTAATCTGGCAGCCATTATTAAACATTTGCAGAAGTATCACCTTTTAATCTGCATACCTTTTAGTTTAACAGTCTTGTTGTAAGCATAGCCCAAAATGTTATCAAAACAACAAAAAAGCGCTTGCTGTACCAAGATTTTTATAGCAGTATAATTTGTAATTGCAAAAGAAACCCACAAAAAACCCCCCAAAACAAAACCTGGAAGCAATCTGTGTGTTCTACTGGGAGGAAATGTTTAAATACATTGTGGTACATCAATGTTATGACATGCTATTGTGCAATTAAGATCAGTAAGTATGAGGTATAGAAAAAAATCTGGAAAAAAATTATGAAATAATACAAAGTTAAAAAAAAAAAAGCAGACTGTAAGGAACAAATGCTCAATAACTGGCCACCCCAGCAGAGGAGAAGTGAAGGGAAGAGAAGGAACAGACAACAATCATGGCTGCAGTACACAAGGCACAGCTGTTCTGTGCCCTTATGTGCATTTAAGTACAGGCATATCATTGATTAAAGGTAATGAGCTATATGGCTGTTAAATGTAAGTTTTTAAGAAATTCTTTTAAAAAGGAAGAACAAAAAGGAGAAAGTTGTTAGGAATGCTGCCATTCAGGGCTTGCAATAAGGTTTTGTTTTCTGAAGATCTGAGAATTTAGCATTTGGAGGAAAAAGGACAAGAGAAGAAAGGTTGTTGTATATATTTTCCCCACAACCATGGTTCCCTCACTTGTGCAAAGCACCTCTGCAAGGTGTCTGCTTGTAGGCCAGGTTTAGTCATTATAATTTTGTAGCTTTAAGTTTTAATTGGTGGTGGTGGTGGTGGTTCTTTCCATTTGTATTTTTGTAGTCATTGTGGATATTGTTTTCCTGGTTCTTGTCACTTCACTTTACATCAGTGCATATAATTCTTCCAATACTTCTCTGTGTTCTTCACATTTAACATTTCTTACAGCACAGTTATATTCCATGTACCACTGTTTGTTTAGCTATTCCCCAGTTGACGAGTTTGTTTCCAGTTCTTTACTGCCACAGAAAGTGCTGCTGTAAATATTTTGGTGCATCTGTCTTTTTGGTTCTCTGTCTTTTTTTCCTTAAAGATGTGAGTGTTTCCCAAAGTTCTGCCTTCAGCTCTTTTCTCTCTCTCTCTCTTGGTAATCTTATTCACTCTTATGGCTTCAGTTAACACCTGTTCTAGTTTTGTGACTCCTCTGCCCAAAACTCTCTGATACCTCCTGATGTCTCCTGATGCTAGTTAAGACCAAATTCCTTAGCTTGGCATTCAAGGCCTTCCACAATATGGCACAGCCCTGCCATTCTCATATGTTTGCCTTCAGTGTACTCTGTGCCTTAGCCAAAGTTGCTGCCTGCCATTCTCCCTACATGCCCCCACACTCTTCACCTCTCTTCCTTTGCTCACACTGTTCCCTAGGCCTGTAAGGACCTCCTCTTTCCTATTTCCACTTGTTGAATTCCTGCATGTCTTCTAAAGTCCATCTAAAATATCTCCACAAAGCTTCCATCCCTCAGACTTGACACTTAGCATGGAGCAGTATGTGTTGTTGTTCTTCACGTGTTTGTCTCGTCTCCCTACTATTACATAAGGTCAGTGAAGGCAGGGACTGTGCCCCATCTAAACAGTTTGTTTTCCCTTGTGCCTAACATAAGGCTGTGTACACAAGAGGCACTTAATAAGTGTTGGAGTTGGAAAGGTCAGAGAATGTGATGAGCAAGCCAGAGTTAAGTGGGACCCACCTGGAAGGATAGTTAGGAGGGATTGATTCAGTGTAGAGGTGAGGCCAGGGGAACAGCAAAAGTATGAAAACAGGAATTAATGAAGACCTGTTCTCAAGAGACAGTGGACAGACAGATCTGGTTAGAGCAGGCAGGTGATTCATGACAGCTAAGAGGACTCATTCATTAAGTGGTATTTTAATTTTTTTTTCAGGAGCAGAAGTAGGAATCAGCACTTCTCGAATCCATGCCCGGGGACCTGTAGGACTTGAAGGATTACTTACTACTAAGTGGCTACTTAGAGGGCGGGACCATGTTGTATCTGACTTCTCAGAGAATGGAACTTTGAAATATATTCATGAAAACCTTCCTATCCCTCAAAGAAACACTCACTGAGAGCACGCAGGAAGACACAGGGGATATGTTCCAAGATCGTTTCACTGTTAAAACTCTGCTGATGAGACAACTTTGTCTCTAATTCCTGGGTGATTTTTGCTGTTTTGAGGTACACCTGGAAGCTTTGGCCTGTGCAGTAGAAGACAAGATTTATCTGCTATTCCGCATACTCCAGTTTGCCATTTAGGAAGTACAGTTGCCGCAGATAGTACCTTCTCCTTCCCAAATTCATATCTTGAAAATAATGCAAAATGGTGCTGGTGAGCCTTAGAGAAGAAAATGGACAGTTGGTTTCCTCTTCTTATCGCCTCAGTGAGGTAAAGACTCCTTTTGGACATTGTTTCCAGTACTGTATCCTGATATTCCTGATAGTTTTTTAAAATTTCATTCCAGACGTTATCATGATTTTACCAGAAAGAGGAAACATTTGGTACTCTTTAAAGACTTATTTCTCTTCAGCATTTCATTAGAAAAATCAGATAAAAATCGACTGAATTATTGAGGCTGCGAAAATTTATTTTTTGTATTTATTTGTCAAATGAATGTTCCAGATACTTGCTTATTCACCTTTGACCAAGAGGGCTCTGCATTAATTACAGGTGATTTATTTTGTTAAGTCTAATAGGGAAACTACAAGTTGGAATATTTAGGAGTAGGTATCCCCACTACAGAGGAGGGAGGCGGTTTTGGCACCAGCTGTGTTCAAGAGTTTTATATGAATTGTTTATTATCCCTCCTATTCTCTGCTCTTCCCCCAAAGAAATAACTAAAGGAATATTTTAATACTTTAAATTTTTTCCCTTTTTCAGAAATAAAGTTCTTACCAAAAGATGTCCATGTGACGAAAGTTTTCTGTCTTGCCTAGTTATTACTCTCCTTTTCATTTTCATTCCCTCACTGCTTTCTTCTGCTCGACTTAAAGCAGGCCCTTGCTTTGGGCTCTTCTCACGTGTCTTTTTTTCACCCAACTTGGAAACACATTGAGCACTTTATTCCTACCATGTGGGAGCATTTTTCATAAGGGCTACCCAAAAGGGACCGTACATTTTCAATACTAGCCCAATAAGAACAACTATAGAGATATTTTTTAAAAGCCCATTGTGCCATTATCAAAGCCTGTTTTCTCATCTTTATAGAGTATACCAGGTATAGAGCTTCATAATTGGACACTGTTAAATGTTGAACGGGTGAGGTGTCTTGGAGATAAGTGAATGATTCGGATCAACATATCTCTTCATCAGGGCAATTTATGAGGTGCTGATAAAACATAATGAACAGATGTGGCAGACTCAGGCCAAAAGGGTTAACAAAGAGCCACTTTAAAGAAGGCAGAGAATTGTGAATCTTCCAAGTATGGAAAGCAAATAGAACTTTGTAATGACTTGCAAAATGTATGTTTTTCTGCACGTACTTCCGCTGAGGCAGCTATTTTTTGTCTGAAGTAAAAGTAACAAGAGAATGTGGTAGAAGGTCAGCCTTGGAGCCAATGAGATCGGAATTCAGGATTTGCCTTTGACGTTTCAGCTTTGTGACCATGTGCAAGTTCCTTAACTCCTCAAAGCCTCAGTTTTCAAATATATAAAATTGATATGATACTTGTATGGCACCATTTCACAGGCTTGTGAGGAAAGTGCTTTATAAATTAGTGTCGTTTTCAGAGCTCATATATAGGATGTGAAAGAGAAATCTGATGAACACTACTCACTACTGGTGCTTCACAATGGGGCAAGTGATATAGCCCAGAAGAAAGTTTTGCTAAGGAATACAAAGTCCCAGGCAAAAAAAAAAAAAAATGAAGACTTTAGAGACTTAAAAATTTTTTAGTGCTACAACCTGTTGAAGATTGGGGTGTCAGAAGAGAACAATGACTTTAGGAAATGAATACTTAGCTATGATGAGAGTCACTGAACCAGTGGTATGTTTCTCTACCGTGGGTTACAATGTGGGACCGATGGGCTCCTGGCCAGGAAAAGGTGGGTGGCAAGAACCTTGCAAATTGGGCTGGTTAAAACAGGTTTGACTGGAGCCTAGCAATTTTTTTAAAAATTTATTTAATATATTTAGTTTTCAGCATTGATATTCACAAGAGTTTGAACTACAAATTTTCTCCTCATTTCTATCCTCCCCCCCAGCTCCAAGATGGCATATATTCTGGTTGCCCTATTCCCCAGTCAGCCCTCCCTTCTGTCACCCCACTCCCCTCCAATCCCCTTTTCCCTTCCTTTGTTGTAGGGCAAGATAAATTTCTACACCCCATTGCCTGTGTATCTTATTTTCTAGTTGCATGCAAAAACTTTTTTTTGTTGTTTTTGAACATCTTTTTTTAAAATTCTGAGTTCCTAATTCTCTCCCCTGTTCCCTTCCCACCCACACTCCTTAAGAAGTCAAGCAATTCAATATAGGCTACGTGCATATCATTATGTATAACCCTTCCACAATACTGATGTTGTGAAAGACTATATTTTGCTCCTTCCTAACCTATCCCCCTTTATTGAATTTTCTCCCTTGACCCTGTCCCTTTTCGAAAGTGTTTGTTTTTGATTACCTCTACCCCCTCCCTTCTATCATCCCCCCTTTTTTTATCTTCTTCCTCCTTCTTTCCTGTGGGGTAAGATACCCAATTGAGTATGTATGGTATTCCCTCCTCAGGTCAAATCTGATGAGAGCAACATTCACTCATTCCCCCTCACCTGCCTTCTCTTCTCTTCCTACAGAACTGCTTT
>CM053624.1:60045407-60064281 GCA_028646595.1 Phalanger gymnotis
GTTAAACTAAGCCCATTTTGCCTTACTGGCACAAGTAGAATGTAAGCTTCTTGAAGCAGAGATTATTTCATTTTTGTCTTATTTATGCCTTAGTGCCTAGCACAATGTCTGGCACATAATAGATACTTAATGCTTTTGGATTGATAAAATTAGGGTTTAGTGACTTAAAACAAGCTTGCTATGGTACTGGCTAGATAGTACCCATTCCTGACAGATTCCAAATATAGTGAGGAATCATGGGTGGTTTGTTCTAAAACAGGTGTTCTTAACCTGAGGTCTATAGACAGATTTCAAGGGCTCTGTGAACTTGAATGGGGAAAAAAATCACATCTCTATTTTCACTAACATTTGGTTTCCTTAGTAATCATGTGTCTTTTATGCATTTAAAAACATTATTCTGAGAAAGAATCCATAGGCTTTACCAGGCTGCCAAAGCAAACACATAAAAAATTTAAGAATCCTGTTTTTAAGGAACTTTTCACCTATTTCTATTATGAGAGTCTATCTGGCCCAGGTAGAATGAGAGCCACCTTTAGAGTCAGGAAAACCAAGTTCCTATGGTCAAATTAATAGTGTGTTAACCTCATAGAGCCTCGGGACTAGAAGATTATAGCTGAGTTAGTTGCAAATCTGTATGGGGGAGGGAATTTCCATAGCTGGAATTCCCTACATGATGAAATCATGGATCCTAATAAAAAAATTCCTATACTAATCACTGGGGATACATCTGACCTTTCCATTCATTTGTCAGGGAACAAAGAGTAACAGCTTTTCTTTCAACAAATGTTTGTGTGCTCTTTTGGAGTCTGTGATTGATTTAGTCACACTGACAGAGACATAAAAAGAATCAGAAAGATATCCTGGTCTTGCAGCTTAGTGCAAAGCAGAGAACATGACTAGAAATGAGGGCATTTGGAGTCTGGTCCCAGCTCACCCACTGAATGACCACATCGCTTTTGGCAAATCACTGGAAGCTCTGGGTTTCAGTTTCCTCATGCTGAATGAGAGGGTTGGTCCAGATTAATATCTAGGATTCCTTCCAGTTTTGAAATTCTATGGCTCTCTTTTCATAGAAAAAGCATAATTGCCTGGAACGTGTGGACCTCTGAAACCAAAATCAAGGCACCTTTATTCACTTGGTCATAGTTGTGTGAATTATAGGACTGTGTCCAGGAGGAAATAATCAAACTCCCCAGGACCAGCATGACAAACTCAAATCTTTTGACAGTAAACCTCATTTTCCCTATGTCTTCTGTTTCAATGTTAGTAGCTTAAAACAATATGCCAGCTCCCTGGAAGGGTGACTCAATGCAAGGCGTGTTGCTCACCGTCTCAACACTTGGCTGCAATAGCCTTCATCTAAACACACTGTCTGAGAGGCTGTGCTCCTTGAAATGAATGATTATAATTTCAGAAAGCCGTTTCTGGAGAAGCATGGGACTTAATGTCCAAAATTTTAAAAATTAAAGTCCAGTTCTTTTCCCGTCTTAAATAAAAGTAAAAGGAACTATGATTACCTCTTAAATATTATGTATTTCAGATGATTGTGTATTTAATAATGGAAGCCCCCAGGATCTCTAATTTTGGTTTTAATGCATTCCTTAAACAGTCAGGAAATGCGAGCCAAGATTAGGATTGCCATTGCTTTGATTATACCTGGACATGCCATAGGAAGAAGATTCTCTGGAATTTGTTCCAAAACTCTGACTCCTTTCAGAGAGGCCTGTATTTCAAACAGAATGCCTAACAGTACTGGGCTTTTGAATATCATAACTTCATGTAGCAAGACACCATTCCTAGAACATGAGGTGCATCACTTATGTAATTTTCATTATGACGATTTTCCAAAATACATTTCCTTTCATCCCACCCACAGCTTCAGCAAAATAGTCATCTTCCCCAAGAAACAGGCCAATCCATTCCTAATATTACTTCTTTCTGAGTGTAGCTTAAATTTTTTTAAGTTCTACTCGTTCTCTATGGACTGTGTGTGTGTATATGCCTTAGCTCCTTCTGGATCTTAGCTTCCCAGGAATTAGTGTAGGAATAACGTAGCCATCCATGGCTATACGTTCTTCCTCAATCTTCTGGACATACATTTCGTAAATCTAAATTCATCAGAGTGAAAACTGAAGTCATGCTGATTTTAAATGTAAAGTTTTAAACTTGGATGCAAAAAATCAGTTTAAAAAGTTTAAGAGCAGGGGGAGAAGAGAATGTGATTTGAGAGCGACTCATCTGAAAATGACTTGTGGAGGGGGATGGGATTAAAACTGCAAATTCACTATGAGTAAACTTATATGGTAGCAAAGAAAGTTAATGTAATCTTAGAATGTATTCAGGAAGGTGGAGTGTTCCAAAACTAGAGAGCTAATAGTCTCATTGTATTCTGCCCCAAACCACACCTGCTGGAATACTGTGTTTGGTTCTGAGCACCACATTTTAGGACAGATCCGCTGGAGAAAGATCAATCAGACAATCGGTAAACATTTATTAAACACCTACTAGGTTCAGCTAGGTGGTACAGTGGATTGAGTGCCAGGTCTAGAATCAGGAAGATTCATGTTCCTGAATTCAAATCCGACCTCAAGACATATACTAGCTGTGGGACCTTGGGCAAGTCATTTAACCCTTAGTTCCTCATCTATTAAATGAGCTGGAGAAGGAAATGGCAAACTACTTTGCCAAGACAACCCCAAATGGGGTCATGAAAAGTCAGATACAACTGAACAACAAAAAGCACCTACTATGTGCTAGACACTAAGATTATGTCATATAAGGATCAGGAGAAGGAACTGGGGATATTTCACCCACAAAAGAGATGGCAGGTGGGGAGAACTTTGTAATTTTCCCTCTCCTCTAGCTCAGATCTGATGTTGGGCACTAATGTAGCTGCTTCAGTTGATGGCTGGCTTGGCCAAACAACTTCTAGTCCTTGTAGACCTCAAACCTGCCACAATTGAAGCAGCAGTGGGACATTTCTGATCTCATCCAGTCACAGGGTGAATAGGCTGGTGATACAGACATCAAAATGTCCTTCTGTGGTCACCAAGGGACAAAATATTAACTTAACATACCCTGCTTTCTGTAGCAAGGGCTGAGGGGCAGAGACAGCACTAGACTTCCAACTTTCCACATGCAGAAATTTTTGTGGGGAGCAGATTGGTGGTTTAGTTTGGGTCATACACATTGAGAGCGTTGACCACCAATGTCTTTTGCTGATTTCTCTCTGGTTTTCTGTTTTAAGTTTACTATTTTCACTACTATACCACTTCTGTTTCATGGTATTATGAAAGTGATAGCAAAAATACTTGGTCTTTTGAGTGATTCAGGACTTGGGAGATTCCATCTGAGTAGACTGAATCCAAACCCATCTTTAAAAACTTGGAATCAGCCTGAAGGTGCTACAGATGCATCCCAGATCTCCCCTGACTGTATCCTTTCAGGCACTCCTGTATGAATCAGCAGGAGTGGGTGGGTAGTGATTTGAGGGGACTTGGAAGGCTCTCTGTCACCTTATATTTATCAAGGGCCTACAGTGTGTTAAGCACTATGTTAGAGGCTGGGGATGTGAATAAAATCAATGAAAAAATACTAAGTGCTTACTAAGTCCAGGACCTGTCCTAGCTGCTGGAGATACAGTTCAATGAATGAGCAATGATGGTGGACAGTCTCTACTGTCAAAGAGCTTACATTCTGATGAAGGTAACAAGCATCACAACTGACTCTACCTTCTTTATTCTTCTGCTTTTTAAGGTGTTGCATAGCCCCAGGGAGTCTACATGAGGCTCAGAGGCATTGCAGAGCCCCAGATCTTGTCAACTCAATGCAGTTCCTACCAATGGCAAGATGTTGTGCTAGGTTTGGGAGGTAAGTTCTCAATACTTCGAGGATCTGTCATTTCAAATAGTGTTGGTACTCATTTCGTGAACATGGATCACAACCTTTGTATGACTTAGCTAATGGTCTTTGAGAATTATTGGAGCTGGACAGTTTTTGGCCTTCTAACAAACCTAGCTTACTAGGGTTCCTCTGAACTTGAGATTATATATTCTGCCTCCATGCATTAGCATAGACTCATCCGCATGTGTGGAATGCTCCTCCTCCTCTTCTCCTTGACTTGTTTCAAGGCTTAGCTTGGAAGCTACCTCCTCCATGAAACCTTCTCTGATTTTCCTAGTTGTCAGTGCTCTCTACTTCCTGAAATTACCTTGTTTTTACTGACTTATATGCATATTTTATCACCCCAATAGATTGTAAGCTCTTCAAGAGTTAGGTCTTTGAATCCCTAGCAGCTAGCACAAGCTTGGCACATAGTAGGCACTTACTAAATGTTTATTGAATTGAATTGAACATGGTGATAAGGCTCTCCATCTCTAGGCCTATAATCAGACTGTCAGCTAGGTAGAGCCTGCTAGAGCTTATGGTTCACTGTTAAAGCCTTCAAGAACCTAACAGCATCTCTGTGACATGATAAGTTTCTCCATCACTGGGCCCACACTCAAACACTGTCAGGTAGGTAGGACCTACCAGAGATTATGGTCCACTACCATTGCCTTGGTTTTCTCACCTGTAAATGGAGATATTCCCCAGGACAATCGTGAGGATCAAATGGCTTAATATCGGTGAAGTGCTTTGCAAACCTTAAAGCACTATGTAAATGCTAGCTATTAGCATTTTACTTTTACTTTAATATTTATTTATTTAATATTTAATATTTAATTAATTAAAGTAAATTAAATTAATTAAAGTAAATTAAAGTAAAATTTTACTTTAATATTTATTTATTTAATATTTAATTAATTAAAGTAAATATTTAATATTAATTTACTTTAATAGCTATTATCTATTACTTAGCTTCTCTAGGCCTCAGTTTCCTATCTATAAAAGACACTTTGGTATTTAATGAATGAAGGGACTCAATGGCCCTTTCTATATCCAAGTATATTATCTTATGATCCTATGGGAGATTTAGAGAGGAAGGAGCCCTATCTATTATGGTCTATTGGGGGAGGTATCATAAAGGATACTTGAGTTGGGCCTTGAAGGATTTCTTGAAAGGATTTTGACAGGTGAAGATGCAGATAGACATGTTTCAGAGATGTAGAATACCCAATACATATAAAAAGAGGTGGAAGTAGGCAGAAAAAGATGGCAGAACAGCTAGCTGGCTGTTTTATAGGAGTTCTCAAAATAGTCCTTTGGATGGTAAAAAAAAAAATCTCAAATCCTGAGTGTCAGAAATGCTCTGAAAAGGCTTTTTTGGCAAGTTATTGGGAAGGGAGGAGGGCAGTGGAGCCAAGATGGCAGATCAGAGGCAGCAACTCAGCCAACCTCTCTCAACATTGCCCTCCAAACAACTTTAAAATAATGCCTCAAACAAAATTTTGGAGCAGCAGAGCCAACAAAAGGTTAGAACGAGACATTTTCCCAGCCTAAGACAACTCAGAAGGCCAGCAGGAAAAGTCTTTGACACCAGGGTGGGGGCTGACCTAGAATGCACTTGGTGGCAACACCAGTGGCAGGCCTGGGAGGCAGCTGTGATAGCAGCAGCAGTAACATCTTTGGGAGTTCTCAGCCTAGAGGCAGTCAGGGGTTTAGACAAGTTGTCAGAAAGAGATTACAGGAGACCCTTTGCTGGCACTTGGGGCAGCTGCCACTGACTGGCAAACCTATTGTCCATATACAGTTCTAGGTAGCATTTCCAGTTTAGAGAGGAATATGTGTAGTTGGTCACAAGGAAGCAGGGGCCTGATCACTGTCTCAGGGCCAAGAGGAGGTTTAGTACTTGTGGTTTCAGGGGAATAGGCACCTTTCTTGGCTAAAGACCAAAGTACAGACCAGGAAAGCAAAAGACACCTCTCCATGGATCACACCACCTTGGAAAAACCAAAAATTTACAGACTCCCAGAACTAGCTCCAAAAACAGAGGTTTGAAAAAAACCTGAAGCTTGGGACAGTGCCTCTCTATCCTGAGCTGATCAAGACCCAAACTTAACATAAAGTTCAAAGTCAAGAAATAGGCTTGAAAAACGAGCTCAGAAAACTTAGCCATAAGGGCTAGAATGGTGGCAGAGAAGACCAAGACATAAACTCAGAAGAAGACAACAATGTGAAAAGTCCTACAACCAAAATATCAAAGAAAACTGCTAATTAGACACAAGCCCAACATTATAAAAGAGGCAGTGATCAGAAGCAAGATAGACTTTTGAGGAGGGACAGAATAGGAGGAAAAAGAGGATAAACAGAAGAAAATAGGATGCAGGGAAATGCACAGTTAATAATCATAAACGTGAATGTGAATGGGATGAATTCACCCATAAAACAAAAGTGGATAGCAGAATGGATTAGAGGCCAGAGTCCAACACACAGAGTTAAAATAAGGAGATGAAACAGAATCTATTATGCTTCAACTGAAGTACAAAAAAAAAAAAGGCAGGGGTGGCAATCATGATCTCAGAAACAAAAACAAAAACAAAGCAAAAGTAGACCTCCTAATTAAAAGAGATAATCAGGGAAACTACATTTTGATAAAAAGTACCATAAACAATGAGGTAATATAAAAAGATTTGCAGCAAGTTTCTCTGATAAAGGCTTCTTTTCTTAAATATACAGGGAACTGAGTCAAATTTATAAAAACAAGAGCCATTCTCCAATTGATGAATTGTCAAAGGATACGAACAGTTTTCAGAAGAAAAAATCAAAGCTATCTATAGTCACATGAAAAATGCTCTAAATCACTGTTAGAAATATGTAAATTAAAGTAACTTTGAGGTACCACCTCGCAGTTATCAGAAATGACAAATGCTGGAAGAGATATGGGAAAATAGGGACACTAATGTACTGTTGGTAGAGTTGTGAACTGGTCTAACCATTCTGAAGAACAATTTGAAACTATGCCCAAAGGCTATAAACTGTGCATACCCTTTAAACCAGCAGTACTACCACTAGATCTGTACTCTAAAGGGATCAAAGAAAAAGGAAAAGGACCTAGATGTACAAAAATATTTATAGCAACTCTTTGTGGTGGCAAAGAATTGAAAATTGAGGGGATGCCCATCAACTAGCGAATGACTGAACAAATTGTGGCGCATGATTATGATAGAGTACTGTTGTGCTTTAAGAAATTACAAGAGGCTGATTGCAGGAAAACCATGGAAAGACCTATATGAACTGATGCAAAGTGAAGTGTGCAGAACTAGCAGATCACTGTACACAGAAACATTGTAAGGATAATCAACAGTGAAACTTAGCTGCTCTGATTGGTACAGTGATCCATGACAATTGCAAAAGATTCATAACGAAAACTTCTCTCCACCTCCAGAAAAAGACCTGATGAAATCTGTGTGCAAATCAAAGTATAGTTTCCTCACTTTATTTCTCTTAATTTTTTATGTTATGGCTAATATGGAAATATGTATTGCATGATCTCACACGTATGATTGCTCTTATATTGCTTGCCTTCTTGGTGGATAGGGGAGGAGTAGGAGGTAGAGAGAGAACTTGGAACTCAAAATTTTCAACCAAAAAAAAAAAAAGAATGTCAAAAGATAAGCTCATAGAATCCTAGATCTAGAGCTAGAGATCTCAGAGGCCATCCAGCCCAACATCTTCACTCTGCAGATGAGAAAACTGAGGCCGTACAAAGTTGTTGTTTATCCTTTATTCTCAGAGAAGACCAATAACATCACAGGGGTGAGGTCTTGACTTGTGAGTGAATTGGATTTGAGTGAGGCAGAGCTGTGCAAAGTTGTCAGCCTCATTCTTTCCTCCAGAGTCATGCAGAGATAGGATCCCATCAGTGTCCAAGAGCTTTCTTTTGCAGCCGGGTAAGGGTCAGCTAGGTGGTGCCATGGATAGAATGCTGGCTCTGGAGTTAGGATGACCTAAGTTAAAATCCAGCTTCGCACATTTACTAGCTGTGTGATCCAGGGCAAGTCGCTTAACCCCGTTTTCCTCATATACAAAATGAGCTGGAGAAGAAATTGGCCAGTATCTTTGCCAAGAAAACCCCAAATGGGGTCACAAAGAATTGGACAAGACTTATTAACCAAAAAAGGGGTTAGGGTATGGATAAGCAATAGAAGAAACTAGAAGCCAAAAGACCTATTAGGAGGCTTAATAGTCTAGGTGAGGAGTACTGAAGGACTGAATTTGGGTAGTGGCCATGTGAGTGGAGTTAAGGGGCCGATGGGAGATGTTGTGGGGGTAGAATGTATAGGACTTGGCAACTCATTGGATCTGTGGAATGAAGGAGAGGCAAGAGTTGCAGATGATGCCCAAATTTCAGACATAGGTGCCTAAGAGGACAGTAGCACCAACAGAA
This sequence comes from Phalanger gymnotis, assembly GCA_028646595.1. NCBI lineage: Eukaryota > Metazoa > Chordata > Mammalia > Diprotodontia > Phalangeridae > Phalanger > Phalanger gymnotis. The sequence goes on from CM053624.1 coordinate 60,053,734, forward strand.
ATAGAGATGCTTGGAGGAAGAGCTGCAGGTCTTAGAGGAAAGATGCTAAGTCCAGTATTGGGTATGCTGAGTTTGAGGTATGGGCAAGATATGGAGGATGATGCTATTTTTCCCCCTTTGTAAGCCCACAGAGGGATGCTACATGTAATCTCTCTAAGGATTTACAGCCATCTTGTTTCTGCTTTCCTTTAACAGCCAGAATGGGACTCATTACAGTTTAATCAAGTGCCAGTGTTTTTGTCTCTTCCTGGAAAACCAAGTTAAACAAAAAAGGACCATATCATCACGAGGACTGTGGATTTTGCTAACATCATTCTGTTACAACAGGTCAAAACCTCTGGTGTTTTCATTTCAGTCCTTTGTGAGATAGCCTTCATTTTTACTCCTTAAAACTTGGAGTGATCTCAGTTTTACTTCTATAATGATGAGAAGATTGCCTGTCTGCTACTGAATTCAGGTTTCCTTTTATTCATTTATGTCTTTGGAAGTAGCTGAAGATCCCAACATATCAAACAATATATATGTCAAAGAGAGTAATTGACTTTCTTTTCTATTTTGTTACAATTCCATAAAGGAGAATTAAGATAATAAAAGGTCCCTTCTCTCCGTTCTTTTTCCCCTCCTTCTCCTAGTCTGACACATCCACAAGGCTTGGTGAGCCTCTCTTTTACCTTGGCTATTTTTCAATATCCTATTTCTGTGCCCTGGGATGGACAACCTGAAAACTTGGCAGCTGTCCAGTTATGCTTTCAGGGGGTCAGTAAAGCTACCCAAAATATCCTTTATTGGGTTCTTGGGGGAGTCAGAAATTTCATAATTAGATATGTATACTTTCTGGTTAAGAGTTTATTTTATAATTGTCAAAATGCAAAGTCTTTAGAGTCAGCAATACATCTTTCTCAGCCCTTTGCAAAGCAGTGTGAATAACTGATTGCCTGTGAGAAGATTTTTTTAAATGGTATAATGGAAAGAGACTGCATTTGGGTTCAGGAGAGACACGGATTTGAATCCTACCTCCAACATTTACCAGTGATATGAGCCTCAATTTTCTCATCTGTAAAATGGGAATGATAATAAATTGCATTTACTTTACATGATTGGGAGGATCAAATGAGATGACCTTTGTGCCAGCCTTTACTAAATCTAAAAGCCTGTATGAATATCAGCTCCAGATAGTGTTATTAATAATGCTAATATGGGAGGCAGAGGGCACAAGGGCCCTGGACTCTTGAGAGGATAAGGGAGTAAGGAGGTAGGGAGACAGAAGAGGGGTAGGGGAATGAGGGCTGGGACGATTAAATAAAAAGAATGAGAAGGTGTCCTTTGTACCCTCGGCAAATGCCGGGAATCCCTGGAGCAGTAGACACTGATTGCTGCTGAATTGTGTAATGTTCAGCTGACATCAGCTGCATTGACGCCTACTGTGTTAGGTCCTGTGTTCAGTGTGGAGGGAGACACAAAGGGGGAATGAGGCTGTGATTAATTCTAAGTGATTTACCAGAGGTGGAAAGAGCAGACCAGGAAGCAAGAGAATAAAAGAGCTAGTCACCAGTTAAAAGAATAGGACTTGGGAATAGAGCAGAAAACTGCTGTGTGCCCCTTATCTTTGGGCCTCAGTCTTCTGCTCTCCAAAATGGGGGATTAGATTAGATAATATCTAAAGTTCCTTCCAGCCCTGATATCCTAAGATTCTATTATTCTCCTCCCTGCCTTGAATCCACAACCTAGAGGACTGATAGTTTGAATGAGAAATGAGAATCTGGGGTCCCAAGATAGAGACAGTGGTCTGGGTTGTTAGTCTGCTCCTCTTCCCCTTTGCTCATTTTCTTGAGGGGATAACCTTGAGACCAGTTGTTATCTTCTCTTTGCCCCTGTGACAAGTCTAGAGTGCCTCTGATGCTACTTTCCATGTGAAAAAAGCTGGGGTCCCTCTTCCAAAGAAAAGTAATGATGACGTGTAATGGATGTACCTTGGAGAGACTTTGATGCATATGTAGACATTCGGATCTAGTCTGCTAGCCATGTGGTTGGGAGAAGTTTTTTTTTTTTTTAATTTCTGCACAGCTAGAAGTAGGGGTATGTGTAATGCTTTCAAAAGTTACTCAGAGATCAGAGACTTGAGCTTTCTCCTCAACTGTTCTCTCTTAGTTTAATCTTTTCTCTTAGTTTTTACTCCCCACTGATAGCATCCAGTTCTGGACTGTCTCTCTTTGAGGCTGACATGGCCCAGTGAAAGCAAGGATTTTTCTTTGCTTCAACGTTTATCCTTTTCTTTAGGTGGAAGAACTGGAGGCTGTAAAATTGTGAGTTTTGAAAGCATGACCTTCCATGTTATCTGGGGCATTCCGGTAGCCAGAAGTTAAATCTGTGCCAGATTTTACAGCCCATCCTGCGGCAATACCTCAAGGAGTAACTTTTGACCTTTGAAACCCAACTCAATGTTAGCTGAGATGAGGAGTAATCTGGCAATCATATTGCATGTGAACATGTACTTTTGGGGGATCCAGTGCTATGTAGAAACTGCTATTTGTGCCCGCTCTCCTCAGAAATCAAAGTGGCATGGGGATAATATTCCCCCAAGTTGTTTGGGGGGAAATGTTTGTACTTCTGTTGTCACCTTTTTTTCCCAAAGTAAATATCCCTTACTGATGCAGTGGTTAAATGGAACTGAGGCAATCATCAGTGTTGTTGAACACAAATGGTGGGAGAGCATGCTGAGAGCATTAGAAAAGAGACATCCTAACCCCTCAGGGTACCCCGCCCCAGAACTCAGAGGGAGAAGTTGCAGCAGGAGAAGGATTTTATAGCAGAAGGACCATGTGTTACCTTACTATGAATCAAGCTGATTCATGACTAGAGTGTTCCAGCATTCAACACTTGGTGGGGTGGGTGGGGGAACCAGTCCTCTGCCAAAGAAGTGAGGGTGGGATGGAGCACATGATTCAGGGACCTTCAGGAATACCTCAGAGGCTCTCTCTGTTGTTCCTTGTTTTTCTTATCCCTCTGCCCTCCATTCCTGCAAATGTCTGGTCTGGCTTAAATAAAGTAACAATAATTGCATTCATTCTTTGAACTGTTTCCCATTTATGCCTACTTGCCATGTGACATAATAGCAATTGTGTCTGGCATTCAATATGCATTAACTTTGTTGAAAGTTATTTGGTTACCACACTGTTTGTAACGTTATTCAATCTTGTGTTTGCTTACAACTCTGTTAGTAATACTCAATCTAGTTTGTTGTTCATTATAACTAAGCATTTATTAAGCACCTATTATGTGCCAGGCTCTGTGCCAAGTGTTGGGGATACAAAAAAGGGCAAAAACATGGTGCCTGCCTTCTAGGAGTTCAAGTTCTGGTTGGGGAGACAACATGTAAATAACTAGGTATGTACAAGATGTAGGTGGAAGGGAATCTCAGAGGGAAGACACTAGCAGTTGGTGAAGAGAACAGGGGGACCAGGAAAGACCTCTTGTAGGATGTGGGATTTGAGCTGGTTTGTTCATGTGCTTGGTCTTACTACTCGTGTTAAAAATAATGGGAATATTTGTTAGAAGCTCAGAGAGTTCAGAGAATGAAGGTTGAGGGCTGCAAGGAGTGTCAGGAGATTGGTTTTCATTGCTGGCCTTGGTGCCCCTATGCCTCTCAGGGAAGCACATCCAGCCTGGTACTGCTTGTTGGCCTGTACCTTGCAGGAAGCGTGAACTTGGATGAGCAGAGCCCAGAGGGCTGATTGTAGGGACCCTGTCACAAACACTTGAACTGCTGTTTTTTGGTTAGACAGGAACAGATCCTGAAAGTGGTTGAGATGGAAACTGAAAGTGGGTGGCCCAGAAGACAGTGTGCTAGATTGGAGGTGGGAGTGAGTTGTTCATGGTAAACTTGGAGACTGGGTTGGGCCTCTACATGGGGAGGGAAATAGGCAACAAGGAATTACTAAGTATGTACTATGTGCCTGACATTGCACTTAAGTGCTGAGGATACAAACAGAAATAAAAAGAAAGATAGCCTCTACCCTAAAGGGCAGCAAAAACTGATGGGGTAGGGTAGAGAGAGAAGGTACTCACAATCATGGTGGTGAAGTATAGAGTAAGAAGCTCAAGGGAAGGTGGGGGAGTTGGTGGGGAAGAGCATGGCCAGCCTGGGCTTTTCCCCCGAACGGAGGACCCTTGAAGGAACTCACAAATGGGAGAAGGGGGACAGCATGGCCGAGGGACATTCCAGTGTGAAAAGGCCAGCTGGTAGATGATATCACAGCATAGCTGCTATTATGAAATCCAATTCACTCTCTTTTTCTGCCTCCTGGTTAGTTTGATGACTTGTTGAAGATCGACGTATAACTAAAATGGCTAGTCTGGGGTCCAGTGGGTTATGGTAAAGGTCCAGCCCTGAGAAATGAGTGGGGGCCTGTAGATATATAGTAATAGACCCAAATAACTTTTTATTACATAGTCTAATAAAAAAAATGATCCCAAAAAAGGATGTTGGCTGTATGAGAGGGAATAAGAGGACAGATGCAAGACATTATGGGGGGAGAGTAGAAAAAAAAGTTCTTAGCAACTGCCAGTGTATAGGGGATGGGAGAAAGGAAAAAGTCAAGGATGACTCTAAGGTATGAACCTAGAAGGCTGTGGGCAAAGAACTGCCCTCCAGCATGGCCTGAATGGAACTTATTTCTTCCTATATTTCCTATTTCAAAGCAACTGGCATTTACTGTGTGCCAGGCACTGTGCTAAGCACTGGGGATAGAAAGATACAGTAGCTCAGTCTAATGGGGATACCCAGGGGAACTGCAAAGGTCAAAAAGAGAGAGTGTAAAATAGGGGTTCTTGGGTCTGTGAACTTCAAAAACATATTTTACAACTGCATTTCAATATAATTAGTTTCCTTTTTAATCCAATGTATTTTATTTTGTGCATTTATAAACATTATCCTGAGAAGAGGTCCAAAGGTAATGATTATTAATGATAATAATAACAATAATAACAGCTAGCATTTATTTAGTACTTACTATGTGCCAGGCACTGTGCTAAGCACTTTACAGTTATCTCATTTGATCCTCCCAACAACCCAGGAAGGTAGATACCAATATTATCCCCATTTTACGCTTAAGAAAACTGAAGCAAACAGGGGTTAAATGACTCACTCAGGGTCACAGAGCTTGTAAGTGTTGTTGCCTAGATTTGAACTTAGATCTTCCTACTCCAGGCCTGGTGCTATATCCACGAGAATGCCAAAGGGGTCCATGTACAAAAAAAAAAAAGTTTAGGAACTCTTGGTATGGACAGAGAAAAGAAGAGGGTCCAGGACAGAGCCTTGCAGGATGCTCACAGAGGTGAAGGCAGGTTGACATGGTAGGAAAAAAAAAACTAACCCTGGATTTGGAGTCAGAGAACTTGGGTTCTACTAGGTCTGTTACTTACAATCGTGTGACCTTGACTTCTCTATGAACAGATAAGAGATCACTGTAGACCTTGGATAAAGCCAAGGTCTCCTTGAGTGGTGGGGTCAGTAGTCAAATTGCAATGGACTGAAAAGTGAATGGATAAGTGAGGAAGTAGAGACAATGATCACTAAACACCTTCTTAGATTGTAAATTCCCCAAAGGTAGGGACCTTGTCTTATTTAGATTTTTATGTCTCTCCAAACCTAATACAGTGGGCAGCACTAAGTAGAGACGTAACATTTGTTGAATAAACAGATGTGTGAACAAATGAATCAAGAGGCAGTGTCTTCTTCCCATTGGTTTATTTGGATGTGGTTATTAACTTGTTCCTCTCTGTGAATCTAGCTGACCAGAATTCTAAAGCATGCATCATGGAAAGACGAATAGTGCAGCTGAATCGTTTTCTCCTTTGCTTTGGATAATTGCTCATTCAGCTGGAATGTTTTCATCTGCCACAGCTTACTCAGGCTGACTTTCTTCTTCCACTACATTTCCCCTAAATGTAATTCTGTTGTTCAGCATATACCCTAGGACCAGTAGGTGAGATGCTGACTTCCTGGATTTCCCTGTTTTTGACTTAGATGGCTCAATGAGTATTTGTTGTATATTGACATCATCTTTGAGCTTTTCATGTCGAGTCCAGTTGATAATGCCCCTTTGGAGGGGGCGGGGTAAACCACACCTTTCTGCGTTACAGAGTGATGGGGATCTTTGGTAAGTTTCATGCGGTTACATCCAGAAAGCCAATGTGCCAATGTGCCAATGTGCCAGTGTGCCAATGTGCCAGCTACCTCCAAATATCCTACTTCCAGTTTCTCAAATTAGCTTTCTGAAAAGTGCTACTGGTATTTGAAAGGGTATAGTGGATAGAGTGCAGGCCTTGAAGTCAGAAGAACTAGATAAAAATCTCAACTGGGACTTTTATTAGCGATATCACTCCTTTGAGCTTCATTTTCCTCACCTGTAAATTAGGGATAACAATAGTAACACCACTTACCACACAGCATTACTGTGAAGAAAGTGCTTCATACACCCTAAGGTGCTACATGACTGAGTTCATAGTTGCTCAAATAGATATAACCTACTGCCTCAAGTTCTGGGTTTACACAGCCTGTGTTTAGTCTTGGGGTTCTGCTCCAAAACTCATATCTCTTTGTTTTCCTGTACCCAGAGTTTCTGAGTATCTCAAAATATAATTCATGTCTAATTATCCACAAATATAGGAGCTCATATACATGCATATAAGGTGATAATGCATATCAGTATGGGACAGCCTATATTTTACTCCACAGACAGAATGCCCATAACAAACAAACAAACAAAAAACATTAAGGACTCATAATAGCCCACATGGAGTCGATATCATTTTCCACATTTTAGGCTGCATATGGATGAGTGCATGTGTAAATTACCAGGCACCTCTGCTCCTTCCTCTCCAAAGATGCCATTAGTGGCTTCTCCCAAGGGATGGTTGGGAGGCTGTGATTGCATATCTTTGCCCTTCCTTTCCCCAATCCCTGGGACCTAGGCCTTCTCTTGAGCAGCTAGGTGCATAGAAGAGTGAAGGCTAGACTTGCTGTAGTGAGTGCTAGACTTAAGTTTGAATCCTTCCTCAGTTACCTACTAACTGTGTGATCCTGGATAAATCACTTAACCTCTGTCTGTCTCAGTTTCTTCAGCTATAAAATAGGGATAATAAAAAGCTCCTACCTCCCAGGGTTGTTGTGAGAATATAATGAAATGATTTATATAAAGCATTTTGTAAACCTTAAAGCACTATATCCACATTAGCTATTATCAGCTATCTTGTCTCTGCACAATTTTCTCTTTCTAACTGTGTAAGTTCAGGTCGACCTGGATCTCTCCAGAGGCTACAGCTAAGATTCCTTTTTATTGGTCCACTGTAAAAGGGTAACTCCATTCAGGATAGCCTGATCCAATTAAATCTCCCCCAAACACAAACTGAGTCTCCTCATCCTCAGGGAGGGATGGTATAAATGAATTAACTAGTACCCAGGCCCAGGCACTATAGGCCCATTTATACCCTCATAGGGGGAAACATCAAAGTCCCAAACAAAGGCTTATCTCCTTTTTAACCCAATCAAGTTGATCCCTCCCTCCCCACTACATAAATAATTTCAGAGATTGTGCTGCCTTAGCACATATCTTTCCAGATGATGGCATATAAAGATTTGAATGTTTTTCTCCCTACAAACCGCATTCATGTCTGCCAACAAATAGATATATAGCAGATTGATTCCAATTTTTTTTAAAGCATTTAGAACTATGTCAAATCCCAATGAATCAATGACCTTGGAGTTGACAAATGCATTAGTGATTAAGCTTTCTCTATTTGCTCCTTTCCTTGCCCATAAAAGCCTCCCTCCCTTCTAGTCACCTATCTGTGAACTGAATTTGACAGAGAAACACAAACAGACTCTGAAGGGACCCCAAGTTGAGAAGGTGCTGAGCTATCTCCCGAAGGAAATGGGAGCCTACCCATCCTCCAGGTAGCTTGGCTAATGGCAAGAAAAGGAAGCAATAGGAGAAGACAGCCAGTGACCTGAATGTCCTGCTGCAAAATTCTATACCATCTAACAGAAATTCTGGTCAATGAATGCATGCCTCTTCTTTTATCAGTCTGAACAAGGGCCGAACCCAGGAGCATAGGATCAGAGCTTCAGAATAACCTTAGACATTATAGAGTCCAATGCTCTCATTTTGTCGATGAAAAAGATGCAGACCAGAAAGGCTGTGACTTGCCCAAGGTCACACAAGATAGGAAGTGGCAGAACCAGGATGCTTTGAATTTTTTAGGAAAAAAAGGCAGTCACATATGACACTGGTCTGGATGAAACTGAGATTAATGCTGGTGTTACTAGTATATGTGAACCAAGAAGGATAAGGAAATAAGAACACAATGAAAACAAGAACAATTATTTCTTGGAAGGGCAGCATAAAAGAATGGCGCAGGTATGGGATTTATGGGGGAGACAGAAGCCATTTTTCTCATTGAAAGCTGCAATATTCTCCCCCCACCACTTTTGCAATACTCCCTCTGCATATCAATGAATTGCGAACATTCTAAATTTTCCAAACCCACATCCTAACACAGCAAGAAGACAAGGAAATTGAACAGTTCCAGGAAGACGAAGATGCTTTGCCACAGGCAAAGTCAATGGGTAAGGCTATGCAAGGAGATTTCTTTGCCAGTCTAGACAGATAGATGAGTATTTGAGACCTCTAGGTAGGTACTTTTGGAACTGGCTATAGAAATGAGAGTGGAAGCTGCCTAGGAGAATTTGCAAATGGCTGTATGTTACAAACATGAATTATCAGTAGAAAATTCAGAGACAATGAACTTGGAAAAGCCTGGATGGAACAATGCAGAATCACACTGATTGGGGGCTGAAGGAAACACCTCATACAACTTCAGATGTGGCGGTTGCTGGCAAAAGCACTATTCATCCCCACTCAGACCAGATTCATACGGGCTCGCTTGGATGGCTCTGAGAAGAGTAAAAGGAAGAAAACACCAAGAAATGCCCCCAAGATGTTGTTTCCTGTGGAAATGCACTTGTGATTGAGCTATCAAAAAGGGAACTAGAATACAAGGACGAGCTTAATATAACATGGAATGATCAAGGGTATAATGGAGGCCGATGGAGCATGTAAGGTAAAGAAGAAAATACACTGAACAAGTGAGGAAATGTTAAAAGATAAATGGGCCAAAGACTATGGATGAAGGCAGTAGAGGGGAGCAGGGTCTAAGAAAGTCTGCAAGAGAGGAAAGTGAGGAAAGATTATAAAAAACCATGGAGGGAGAAGTTATAGGGTGTAGCTTTGGAACAAATGAGTTTGAAGACTGGAGATATTTGCAAAGATTCACAAAGAAGCAGAGTAACCCGCTCTCTAGAAAGGTATACTTACTACAATATCTCACAGCTGGGCAACTGCCTACCCCTCATCAGTCAAGCAACAACCATTTAAAAATGCCTACTATGTGCCCTGTACTGTTTTACACATTGAGGATACAAAGATAACCAGTCTGCTGGAGGCCATCACAAGTATGCAGATAAGTAAATATAGGATGCATATGAGAGAGATACAAGGGGATGTAGCGGTGACCAACAGCTGGAGGAATCATGTAGGAGGCAACAGCTGAACTTAACCTTGAAGGGAATTAGGGGGTCTAAGAGGCTGAGGTAGAGAGAGAGCATCCCAGACTTGGAGGAGAGCCTGGGAGACAGCATGTACAAGCTCAGACCTTTTGGGCTAGAGAATGGAGTACATGAGGGCAAGTGTGGAAAGATAGTCTGGAACCATATTGTGAAGGAAGAATTATCCTTATTTTTATGATTGGGATGTAGGCAGTCATTTATTTTTTTAACTTGCGTTTGTCTTTCCATCTAGAACCAAAGCCACCATATTCAGAAAGAAAAACAACCTTGACTTTGCAGCCCTGATCATTTTAGCCCTCACCACTAGGGGGCAATCTGGTCACAGAGACTTGGCAAAGACAAACGTATCCAATAAAAGGCTTTGTAAATCAAACCTACAAGACTATGGTTTGATCATGTTCTGAAAACAAAATCCTCAAGAAAATAATTAAAATATTTCCTGGGGACCCATTTTGAATAGCCCAAAGAGCCAACATACCATAGTGAAGGGGCAAAATGCTATTGTTCCCTCTGGTAGAATGTAGGCTCCTTGAGGGCAGGACCTGGGGTATGTGTGTGTGTGTGTGTGTGTGTGTGTGTGTGTGTGTGTGTGTTTTATCCCCAGTGCGCAGCACAGTGTCTTGTTGTAGTAGGAAGGCCGAATTTATAATCTCAAATATAATCATGTACGTGTTTGAATGGTTCAAAATCGCAAGGTATATAGAATTCTCTAAGTAGAAGGCATCAGAACATTTATTTAGGCCCCACAGTGACAGATTTATGAACCAGCCTCCCCATTCCAATATTGTGTTCACAAGCCTCCAGGCCCAATAAGCCTGCCTCACAAGAGTAGCCAGGAGGCCACAGAAAAGCAAGATGGCATAAATCATATTCACTGGCCTCAAGTCCTTGCTCGCACTTCTGGGTTCACACAGGTCTCCTGC
>CM053624.1:60064781-60093886 GCA_028646595.1 Phalanger gymnotis
GTTGGCTTTTTTCAGCTTCAGCTGTAGTTGGTCTCTTAGCTCACTCTCCTCGAAGCTGAGCCTCTGGCGTTCTCAAGCCCCACCTCAATGACCCGGGAGACCAGAGAGATTGGTTCCCAAGTTGGCCCCTCTTAAGTCATCAATCTACACCCACACAGGTTTCACACCTGATAGGGCTTTGGGCCTGGGGCTTAGCACTTAACAGTTGTAAGTACTTTCACTCAAGGTAAACAAAAGCCAAACTCCTGAAGTGCTAAGGAGCCCATTTTGCCTTATGGACACACTTGTACATTGGATCAGATATATAACTTTATTCATGTAGGGAACTCCCAATGAAAAAACTCCTCTCACCAAAGTGTAGCAACTGCTCTACAAAGCACAGTGTTGCTTAAATCACACAGCCTATATGTGGGACTTGAACCAAAGTTTTCTTGACTTCAAGGCACTCTTCATCCTCTGCACCAGCAGTGTTAAACTCAAATAGTTACAGATCCCTGTGGGTGGCATCTTGATTTAGAAAACTACAAATTAACATTATCTATGTTGTATTGTATTTTTATTTATTTTATTAACTATTTCTTGCTCAATTACATTTTATTCTTGCTCGACAGCACTCAGGAATTCTATTGATGCAGCGAGTATGACACCTCTGTTCTATACCATAGTGCCTCGTATATACATAGTAGGCATTTAATACGTGCTTGTTGAATCATGAATGAATGCTGTGGCAAAAGTAGTCCTAGGCTTGGATGCAGAAGGCCTGATTTTGAGTCCTGTTTCTAATGCTCATTCCTTATGTGACTCTGACCAAGTCACTCAGCCTCTCAGAGTTTTAGTTTTCTCATCTGTAAAATGGCTGTAATGCTTTCACCAACTCAAGAAATATTTATTAACTTCCTGTCATGGACAAAGCACTGTGCTAGGTAGTGGGGATATAAGGACCATCTCCCAGGACTGATATGATGAAAACACTTTATAAACCATAAAGCTCTATATAAGTAAATAGGAGCTAATTATTATGTAATGAAAATGTCCTGGGAATATAACAACCTAGGTTCCAAGTAGTATTATGAGAGATTTGGACAAGTACCTAGGACATATCTGGGAGCCTTACCTTCCAATGCAGTGTGATTGGGGCAGGGGGAATGGGGAAAGAAGGAGATCTACGGTTACATTTATAGCCAAAAACTCATTTGAAACATGAACAGCTCCAATTAAACTCAACTGCCTGTGGCCTCCTAGTCATCTACGAATGACAATATGACCTCAATTTCCAGCAGGTTGGTGGGCTACCATGTCAAGACAGTCTGTAGGCAGTCTATAGGTGGAAGTCCAGGCATCAGGCAAGCCTAGAAAGAAGTAAGAGGGACACAGCAATTAGCATTGTGGCTCCGAGACAAGCCTTGTTGGGACCATCAGGAGGAAGGCAGTCACTCTATTCTGGAGGAAGCAGAGTAAAGGGGACGTGGTCCCTGGAGAAAAGACAGTTGCTACATCTAAGAGATATCTGTGTTATGTGCATGTATACACACGTATTACATACATGTACACACATTCATAGATGGATGTGTGTATACATACACATACATACATACTATTTCTCTATCTATGTGTGGTGTGGGTGGGGATGGGGGTGGGGGCAGAGTTAGATCCAGTTAGAACTGGACCAACAACAAGGATAACAATACTGAGGTGTTTGATCCATAGTCTTTAACATCTCTTCTGCTGGATTTAGTCCCAGAATTTAACTCTGCAAGTTGGGGTTAAAGGACTTTACTTACAGGGCCTAAAGGATATGAGGGTCAGGGAGCCAAGGCAGTCCTTACACATTCTCTTTCAGTGCCCTCACTATTAAGTGACCAGTGTTTTCATGTTGCCCTGTGGTGTGCCCCATTGTGGCCCATGCAGAGATCTGCCATCACACCATGTGAAACAACTACTTGGTGCAGTGAATTGAGTATTAGACTAGAAATCAGGAAGACTCTGAGTTCAGATACTTCCTTAAGACACTCATTAGCCCTGTGACCTTGGACAAGTCACTTAACCTCACTTAGCCTCAATTTCCTCACCTGTAAAATGGGGATAATAATAGCACCTACTAGCTGTTGTAAGGATCAAAACAGAGAACATATAAAGTGCTTTGCAAACCTTACAACACCGTATAAATGCTATTATTATTTTGCCTCCTCCCCTAGCATCTCCCATTAAAAACTTTACTGCTCTGTCTCCTTTTTACTCCAGGGATCTACTATGTAACTTGAATAATCTGACTGACTAATTCAAGTTAAATTCTTCATAGTTTAATGCACCACCCTGCTCCCAGACATCTCTGCATTTTAACAAAGGTCTTCAGTGTCTTAATCCTAAAGAGAGATATAGGACACAGGAAGGAAGTTCATCTTAGCCACTGGCTGGACCCATTTTCAAGTAATCAGATCCTTGGTGTGCTCCAATTTTGCAAGGGGAGAAGATTGCTTGGCAGCTCTCTTAGCCTCCCACCCTTTCAGGGAGCTGAAGACTTTTAATTATTTAAAGATCCGCTGGAGATACTTGATACAAATAACAGGTGCATTTGGTTTTCAAACTATCCCTAAGGCATCTTTTCTTTACCTCTCTCCCCTTCCCAGTTTCCTTATTAGCAGGCAAATCTCATGCTTCTTGTTGGAGTGAGAAATCTTTGTCTTTTTTGATTTTCTCCCCTCTTCCTACCCTTGCAGAGAGGAGCACGGGAGATTGCACAGAATATGGCAGCTGGGGTTCAGTCCTAGCCTAGCCTGTTGGCCAGCTGCATGACTTTGGGTCTCAGCTTCTTCATCTGTAAATTGAGAGGGTTGTACTGTATATAATTCTGAAGACTCCTCTGAGGTCTTACATTCTATGATTTTAAGGATGTTTTTCTTTTGTGTGACATTTTGTTTTTTGGTCTGGACCATCGCAATGCAAACTCCCATTGGGTAAACTTCCATTGCAACCAATCTTTAATTTATAATCTTCAGGAGCTGTCTCAGTTGCTAAGAAATTAAGTGACTTGGGGCAACTAGGTGGCACAGTGATTAGAGCACTGGCCCTGGAGCCAGGAGGACCTGAGTTCAAATTCAGCCTCAGACACTTGACACCTGTACTAGCTGTGTGACCTTGGGCAAGTCACTTAACCCCAATTGCCCTGCCAAAAAGCAAAAAAATAAAAAAATAAAAAAAATAAAAAAAAAGGAATTAAGTGACTTGTCCAATTTCACACAGCTAGCACTGGTCAGAGGCAGTACTTGAACTGGTCATTCAAAGCCAAATTCAGCCTCCTAGCCACTGTGCCACATGGCTTCTTATGAAATTCTTTTGATATTTTTATTGTGAAATTATAAAATTTATGTTGTTTCAAGTTGAAAATAAAAGTATAAATGAAAACTTAATAAAGAATGGGATAATTGTTCTTTCTGGTAGTATATAAATGTACCCGATATGTGTTTTGTCTTTAGCATACACCAGACTTAAAGTTGTACTTGCTTAACTTGGCCAATTGTTAGTAAAGTCATTAATTAGGATCATTTATAAATATTGAGAGGCAGTTTAGCATAAGGGATTCAGAGCTTGCTCAGGAAGACCTAGACAAGCTTACATAACCTCTCTATGCTCTAGGCAACTCTCAAAATAGCAGAGAAGGTACAGACTTTCCATTGGAAGATTCCTCATCTGGGAGTTGCCCATATCAATGAAACTATGGGTCCAATCTGTACTCCCTACAAATGTTAATAGCTGTTCTCTGTTTACAGACATTAGCCCATGATCAGCCATTAGCCTTGGGACAAATATGCAACCCTACATCCATATTCTCTCTTGCCCTGGCCCTCTCTGGATGGGTACTTCCCTTTGATTTATTGTGTGGGTCCGTTCTTCCGGAAATGAAGGAATACTGTGAAGTCTGTATTCCTTTATATCTGATAAGTGTATTGGGTTTATGGTGGATGATTCAGAAGTCTTCATATGACCAAGTGTTAGATTTTTATTTGATAAGAAATCTAATAGCTAATGTCCTTTAAAACCCTTGAGTTTAAGACAAAAATGTATTTCTAATCACCTCTTTTCCAGTGAATTTCCTAAGAAGAAATTATAAAGGAACTCCAGAAAGTATATGAAAAGTTTCTAGTTAGATAGCTGGAAATAATTTTTTCTATGGTCAGTTTTTCTGGCTTAGGGAAAGTTAAATGCACACTTATGATGCGACAGCACCTCAGAGAGAACCGGGCTGTTCCTGTCCTGAGAACTTTGCTGAAAGGTGGGTCTTCTTTTCTCATTTGTAGAAGAAGCTACGTCTATGACTGAGTCTTCAGATTCTATTTCAGTAGCAGACAGTTAGGTGGTGAATAATTGAAGATGACGGAAACTGGCAAAGTAGTGTGTGATGCCCAAGGAGCTATCTTGTGTATCCTCTGGTGTAAACTTCTGAGTCATCTGCAAATGGCAAGTGCCAGGAGGGAGTGAGATGTTTGTGCTCCTGACACTTGTTTCCCTCTTTCCAGCTGGATGTCTTTTGTGAAGAATTCCCAGCTCTGATGTTTTTAGACACAGCAATTGCCAAACTTCTCGGCCAGGGGGTCTGGCCAGCTTTGGATAATTCAGGACGATGGAACAAAGTTCTGGCCTGGTAATCCAGAAGCACAGATACTGTGCCACTCAAGCAAATGATTTAAGAGATGTAGGAGACCCTTGGCATTCACAGGAAGTCCCTGGTTTTGAAAATTCTCCTGTGTCAACCCATACTTGTTCTCTAAGGGATGGTTGTAGGGCCATGTGCAAAGGAAAGCTGTGGGTATATGTCTGCAGACTATTAAACAAATCTAATTCCACTTAATTTATTCCCTGGACGACTAGCACTTAATAAGTGCTTGTTGGCAGATTGATTGATTTGGAAGAGAGGATATCTTACTCAAATGAGCAAAGTATACCCCCTTCCAAACAAACTAAAAAATCACCTCAATTATTCCACCAATTTAGAATCATCTGGGTTAAATAGTCAATCTTTCTGGGAAGAGAACATTTTCAGAAATGGAAAAGTTTATACCTCAGGTCCTTTAATTAAATCAATGCATAACTATTCTTCTTAGTACATACTCTATCATATTTAGGGAGAGAGGGTGGCACAGGGAGGAGTAATTTTAGAGCATGGAGCATTTAGGGAGGAAATGCCAGGGTGGGATGGGGTTTGCATTATAACTAGCAAGAGGGCTCTCAAGAAATGGAAGGCACAAGAGGGAAGTGAAGGAGGAAGGAACAGGAAAGAATTTTCCTTAATTTAAAATTGTGAACAGGGCTCTGAGTGACAGATGATGTGCCCTGGAAATGATCCTATCTATTACCATTGGAGCTGGGATGGAGTAGAAGCAACTCCTTATCCATGTGACTTTGGATCAGTCTCTTCACCCCTTTTGCCACTTCCGTACTTGTAAGTAAGACCAGTCTTATCTTCTCTAAGTCAGCCTTTCCATTTTAGGCTATTTTTTTTTCTGACTGGTCCTATGCCTACTTTGGGAGAAATTGGGGAGAAGGGAAATGGGGTGGGGAGAATAAAGAGAAACAGACATGTGTGAATAACCCACTATTGGCCAAAAGGATATCAGATACTTGGTCTGACTTGACCTTCTTCACCTTTACTGCACCCACTACTAACACCTCTAAAATCCATCCCTGGCAAATACCAGAGGCTCTCACATATGAAACTTGAAAATATGTCATTATTATAAACAACCATATAAGAAAACAAGAAGTGCAAAACCAAGGATTACTATAATCCTTGAGGATTGTAGTATGAGCTATCGAGGTGACACAGTGAGTAGAGTACTAGAAATGGAGTCAGAAAGACCTGAGTTCAAATCCAGCTTCAGACACTTACTTGCTATGTGATCCTAGGCAAGTCATTTAATTAAGTTGGCCTCAGGTTCCTCATCTATGAAATGTGGATAATAGTGGAATCTAATTCCCAGGGTTGATGTAGGGATAAATTGAGATAATATCTGCAAAGCACATTGCAAACTTTAAAATGCTAGCTATTATTACAAATGAATAGTACAGATTTGTAAGAAATTGACCAGGAAAGCTGAAGTGCTGAATGAGCAGAAACTATAATAAGTGTTAATGATGACAAAAACAGGCTTCTTAAGGCTAGGCTTGGAGCATGAAGATGGTCAGAGAATGGGCAGATGAGCTGTTTGGAGAACACAGTGTAATGTTCCCAGAGGCCAGAGAAAGCAGAGTCACCCAATTCCTCCTTTGCTTCCTTTTACACCAAAAAGGGGAAAGATCATTAAACTGGAAAGAGTAGAATAAATATGGCAAAGAAGGAATTGCAGCCCAAGATAGGTGAGGAGGCAGTCAGGAGCACAATGATTCATGACTCAATGCTCAGCTTGGTCAGGTGCCAGGGTGCTGGCTGATGGAAATAGCTGGTGTGGCCTTAAGGCCACGGCTGATAATGTTTGATGAAAAATCATGAGATAACTGTCAGAAAATGGAAGATAAACAAATGTTTCCAGTTTTCAAACAGGTTGTAAAACCACAGACTAGTCATCTTACTAGGCATTCCCTTTGCGCAAAATAAATTGTTTAAGCAAATGCTTTGTCATCGCCTAGCAAAGAAAGAGGTAATCACTAAAAACCAATATGGGTTAAAAAAAAACCCACGACAATCTTTTTTATTTTTTTATAGGACAGGTAGGTATAGCAGAAGAATACAATAAGCATTCTTCATTTCAGCAAAGTTTTTGACAAAATCTGTCATGATAATCTTTTTTGAATAAGGTGGCAAACAGTAGTTTGGGTAGATTAATTGCCATTGGGAACTGCTGCATCCAGAATTTCTAATAGCTTAGCACCAACCTGGAAGACAATCTAGAATGGAGTACCTCAGGGTTCTATCTTTGGATTTATTCAAGGTGAGTGTTCTGTTTGACATTTTTATCATCGACTTAGAATAAAGATATAGAAAGGATGGTGATCAAATCTGTAGATGACACAGCCTGGAGGAATGCTTAATGTCAGGGAGGGCAGCCTTAAGCTTCTAAGTGATCTCAAAACACTGGTCAAAACCAATTATGTCAAAAACCAACAAGAAGAAATTTAACAGGGATAATTAAGAAGTTCCGCATTAGGGTAAAAAAACCCAATTCATCAAATATGAGATGGCAGTGACCTGCCTTAGTAGAGTTAAATGTGAAAAAAATATCTGAGAGCTTTTTTTTGGTGAAACACAACCCTATTATAATCCCTATAATAGGATGTAGCTGTTAAGAAAACTAATGCAGTCTTAAGGTATATTAATTGAAATATGTTGTCCAGATCATGGAATATAAGACCCCTACCATACTCTGTAATAGAGTAAGTCTGGAGCAATGTGGTCTTTTGTGGGCACCATATTTTAAGAAAAACATTAAAAAAACTAGGGTGCATGCAAAGGACAGCCAAGATGATGAGAGTATTTAAAATCCATGTCATTAATTTCTGAACCGCAGCTTAAAATATCGGAATAATGAACTCTTTGCTATAAATGCAATATGCCTACCCAAAACTGATAAAAGAGTATTTCCCTGGAGTCTTGCAAATATAATCAAAAGGGCTTTAAGCTAAAAAGGAAAGGGAAAGGAAGAAAACCACCTATACATATCCAGACCCCAAAGTACCCATTAATGGCTCAGTAGCAAAGGAGAAGGAGGTCTCTAGTGGAGTGCCCCAGGAATCTGAGTTTAACTTTGTGCTGTGTAACATACTTATCAGTGACTTGGATCAGGAAATGGGTGGGATGCTTGTCAAATGTGTAAATGACACAAAACTAGGAGGGATACCTAACACACCAGATAACAGAATCAGGATCCAAGAAAATTTTGATTATCTAGAATAATGCATCAAAGGAGATGAATTCTAATAGGAATTATCAAAGAAAAAAAATTAATTCTGTATTCTATGCTTTAGACACAAGTCTGCCAGAAATAATTTTATTTAACTTTAATGCCTAAATATTTTTATCTTAGAGAAAGATGCTCAAACTGGCATCTTTCCCCCATGCCCTAGGACATGACTCTCCAAACTCAAGAAGATTTGAAGTAACATTTATAGGGATCTTGAACAAAGAAAAGATCACAACCTGTTAAAATATAGTTTGAGGTTAAAATTCCAAAACAATAGTTACTACTCAGTGCTTTCTTGGACCACTCCCCTCAAAGAATGAAACAGGTTTCTTCCCTTGGATCCGTATCTTAACCTGAATGCAAACGAGAATACCCACTGCCCCAAGGTAGATTATGGGGCAAATGACCTCAGATAGTTGGAGAAGCAAAGATCTCATCTAAACAAGAATTAAATTTGGTTATCCTTAATCCATTTCACTAAATAAGCTTTTATTTACCCATTTTCCTAAAGAGAAAATTCTAGAAAGGGTTTTTGGCTGGAGAAAATGTTTTTCTTAATAATTTCAGTTGAATGAAAAGGGAGGATTTTACTATGTTTTCACAGAATGAATAAGAATACATTTTCACACTTGGATTCAAGAAACTATTTTCCTAAGCACAAGATGTGTTACTCATGACTAGAGAATAGTTCATCTGAAAAACATCTAAGGGTTTTTAGGAACCACAAAGTCTCCAATGCAATATGAGCATCTCAAAACTCAACACAAGCTTAGATTACCTTCAGAGAGGTATAGTGTCCAGAACATAGAAGTTAGCCAACTGACATTTATTGAGTGGCTACTATATGTCAGTCAGTGTTAATGCTGGGTAATTCCAATGCTTTCTGTCTTCCTTGGAGGACATTGAGGGCATTGTATCCAATTTGGGGAGCCACATTTTAGGAAGAACATTGACAAGCCTGAGAGCATCTGGGAGGGGAAAGAGGGTGGTGAAGAATATCAAGATTATCATCACTATCATCAACAGATACTTATTAAGTGCCTACTATGTGCCATGTCCTTTGTGAAGTGTTAGGAATACAAGTACAATGAATGAAACTTCTCCTATTCATTCACTAGGAACTTATGTTCTAATGGTATGAGAATCTGTTGAAAGTCCTGGGGTATTTAAATTGGAGAAAAGATAAGGGGTGTGTGTGTGTGCGTGTGTGCGTGTGTGTGTGTGTGCGCGTGTGTGTGTGTGTGTGTGTATGTGTGTATATGTGATAGTTCTCTTTGAGCATTTAAATGGCTTTCATCTGGAAGGACTGGTGGTATTCTGCTTGGCCCTAGAAGACCCTAGACCTTCAGAGAGGCAGATATAGACTTGATAGAAATATAAACAGTTCAAACTATTTAAAAGTGGAATGAAGTGATCTGGAAAGTGGTGAGTTCCCTCTCACTAGAAATCTGCAAAAGCTGGATGCTTAGTTGTTAAGGGATTCCTCTGAGGTCCTTTTTAGCTTTGAGTTCCCGTGATTCTGTGATTTGTAAGAAAAGTTGAAGGAACTGAGTATATTTAGCCCAGAAAAGAGAAAACCAAGAAATATAGCTCTTCATCAAATATTTGATAGGCTGTCATGTAGAACACAGAGTAGACTTCTGTATTACTCTAGAAGTCACAACTAGGGACCATTGATCAGAAATTCTAAAGAGGCAGACTTCAGCTCCACATGACAAAGAGCAGTTTGAAGATTGGAACTGTCCAGTAGTGTAATGATCTGTCCATGACTGGGGGTATTTGGCAGAGGATGGATGACCATCTGCCAGGGAGTTTGCAAAGGGGTCTCCTAGCCTGTCCAGCAGATTGGACCAGATGACTTACAAGATTCCTTCCAATTCTGAGTCTGTGATTTAATGATTCTATAAAATGTCTAATCATTTTTCGTACTCTGTTGTCCAGAAAAAATGATTTCTGTTGTTCCCTCTGGACCTAACCTTTCCCTTTTCTCTCAGCTGGGCATCCTTATGTAACTTTAGGCATCTAAAGCTAGCAACTCTCTTCTCTGACTTCCTAGTAGGATGTGGTGTGTACACATGACTAAAAGTTGCCTTTACTAGAAAGAAGTTACTACATTAGTCATTTGAAATATGACTCAAATTCTGTTGAGTTACAAGAGGTAGGAGGCAGGGTTCAAAGAACATCACATTGGAAATTAGAAGACCTGGATTCAAATCCTCACTGTGACTTACCCCCACCCCTGTATTACCTTGGCCAAATCATTTAATCTCTCGGATCCCTAGTTTCCTCATGTGTAAGAGTGTTGGATTAGATGACATCTTAGATCTCTTATGATCCCATGAATTTATTTCTCCATGCCCCTTTGTAGTTTTTCTAAAGCTGACTTTCTGGGCAATTTATTTGACTGAATTTTTCACTTTTCAAATGGTTGTTTCGGGATTGTATAGACATAGCCTTCACTTTCTACATCCCCTTTAAAGCTGCCATGGCTAGAACTGGAAAAAAAAAGGCTTAAAGAGATGAAAGGAAAGGGCCTTCTGTTAGTGTTGGCTACAAATTGTTTACTACAGTTTCTCAACATTGTTGAAGCAGCATGGTGTGTAAGGCAGTGATATCAAAATCAAATTTAAAAAAAACCCTCTAATCCATACGTAAGGATCCCTGCAGGCCATATATTGACTTACTTTTAAAAAAAATAATGTCAACTATGTTTTATTTTATATTGTGTGTTTATTTTTATTATATTAAAACAGTATTTTATATTGTGTTTTTTTTTGTTAAATATTTCCCAATTATGTTTTAATCTGGTTTGGGCTACACTGTGGATCACCTGCTGTCATGTATTTAACAGCCTAGTACAAAGGAAAAAGCATTGGATTTGTAGTCAGAGGAGATAGATTCGAATCCTGACTCTGCTACTTACTATCTCTGTGGCCTTGGACATGACGCTTCCTTTCTTTGGGCCTCAGTTTCTTCATTTATAAAATAAGGGGGTTAAACTAGATGACCTCTAAATTCCTCTAGTTCTAAATCCTATGCTAAGTATTGTTAAGCCTTTTGGTGATTCTACTCCTTCATTGAGAAGGTTTCTATTGCAAAATGGCGGCATTGCCTTCCTGTCTCTAGCCTTCTGGAATTGGTCACATCCATAACTCAACAATGTTTGAGCTCACAATTGCCAGTGTTCTCACATGCAAGATTGAAATCTTTAAAAGGTCTTTTGGATGGTAGTGCTTGTCTCTACTGGGACTTACTTGGTTTCCTTCCTGAATTTCCATCAGCTAGAAAAAATACCGCTTGATCCACCCACACAGCAAGAACAAGAAACAGCTTTCATAGCACCTGACCAGAATGGAAAACCCAGAATGGAACACATCCACCTCAAGGAGGCTTTGCTGGAAGAGATATAGGTTTTCTTTCATTTATTCTTAAAGTCTGGAAAATACAGAGCTGTCTTGTTTAATTAATAAGTGAAGGCACAAGAAGATAAATTAGGTCCAAAATTTGCAGTTGGCTTGCATAAGTGGGCCATCAGCTATTATATTAATGGAAAAAACCAGAGGATGAGAAGTCAAAGTGTCTTATTAGCAAGAGTAGGTAAGAGGAGCACCTTGCATAGAGCGGATGCTTAATTACTGTGTGGAATTGGGTTGAAGAGTTTTTTGCCTGAGGCATGATTCTCAGTTGGGATAGGATTCCGCGCCTCAATTCTTCTTCCTCTGGACTGTTAAACTAATTCCTGAATATTGAGGACAAATCCTTGCCTTAACAGTCCTTGAGAGTCTGTGCCTTTTCAGCCTTGCATAACTCTACCCCTGCTTTTCTGTCCTATTACTGACTCTCGGTCAGCTATGGTGACAAGATTCAGTCTCCTAAGAGAAGAAGGGTAAAGCTTTGTTCCAGTATGACTTGGGTTATACCTCAAGACTCCTACCAGAGGAGAAGTTATGTCAAATCAAGTCAAAAAATATCTATTGAGCACCTACAATAGGCCAGGCACCGTGCCAAGTCCTGGGAATACAAACAGAAGTAAAAAGAAAGATGGTTCCTGATCTCAGGGGGCTTTTGTTCTCATGAGGGAAGATAACCCATGAAAAGAAGCTGAAAGGGGCAGGATAGAAGAAGTAAAGTCCTGAGAGTCAGGAGTAGAGCCTACCACTTCATTCACATGGAGGTTCTGCCAGGAACCGATTGCAAGGGCTGTCAGGGCTGAGTAAACTTTCAGGGTGAGAAAGCCAAAGGCAAAGTGAACTTCCAACATGAAAGGGATGCTGTGCCATGGTGAGGAAAGTCTAGAGAGAAACGTCAAGGCCCCTGCTTCCACTCACTTCCTTACAGACAAGCGAAGCCTTAAGGAAAGGAGCATTTTAGAGTCTGAGGGCCAGTCAGGGGAGCTGGATTATTCAAAATAATGGGTCTGGGCTGACTTAACAGTGGGC
This sequence comes from Phalanger gymnotis, assembly GCA_028646595.1. Classification (NCBI taxonomy): domain Eukaryota; kingdom Metazoa; phylum Chordata; class Mammalia; order Diprotodontia; family Phalangeridae; genus Phalanger; species Phalanger gymnotis. The sequence goes on from CM053624.1 coordinate 60,077,113, forward strand.
AAGAGGCAGCAGGTCACTGTTGAAAGGATGCTGTACCAGGAGTTGGAGGATCTGAGTTTAAGTGCCATCTCTGCCACTTTCCTAGGGGTGTGACCTTGGGCAAGAGATATGAATGAGTGGGATTGGAAAGGGAAGGTGAATAAACATGGATATGCAGATGGAAGAGGTATAGGTAAATATGTAACTGAATCTAGGATGGTTTGAATGACATAGTTTGACAATAATATAAAAGGGTAAAGTAAAGAACATAGTATAGACAATAGTACAGAAGGAGTGAGAAGGCCAAGGGCAGAGTGAACTTCCAATGAGGGGAGGTAGAACTTTCAGGGATGGGAGAGGAGAAAGAGAACAAGCCTCTTTGTCAGCCAGGAAAGCGAATGTAGGCCAGTAAACTGTAAACCCCTCAAGAAGAGCACAGTGAAAAGAGCGCTGGACGTGGAGTCAGGAAGACCTGAATTCAACTCTAGTCTCAGATGCTTCGTAAATGTGGGACTATAGGCAAGTCATTAACCTTTGTCTGCCTCAATTTCTTCTCTGTAAAACAGGTATGATAATAGCACCTGCCTCTAGGGTTCTTTTAGGGATAAAATGAGATAAAATTTGTAAAGCACTTTGCAAACCCTAAAGGTCTATAGAAATAACTAATATTATCAAGAACAGGGAATATTTTCACTTTTGTCTAGTATACCCAGCACTTAGCACAGTGGCTAGCACATAGTAGATACTTAATAAATGCTTTTGGATTGAATTGATTCAAAGGGTAAGGAGGCATGGTAGCCATTAACAAGTATGTGTGAGAAGGCTAGTAAGATTTTGGCAGACTGGTGAATTTTATGACGATGATGGGTCTGAAGGGTCTGATGGGTCATGATCCAGGCAGCTTGAGTGCTCTATGAGTCTAGGAAAAGATTTGAATTAGCAGCAAATGAGGCTCTTTTCTCTTTTTTTAGCACTTAACTATCTTCTCCCTTCCTTCTCAGTATCCTTAGGGATGATGTGCTGAACCTTTGCTAAGGGATGATACAGAAAAAAAAAACCACAAAAAAACAAAACACCCAGGCCTCTAGCCACTGGAATGTCTGGGTATCACGTCAGATTTAATATGTTAAAAATCAAATCCTCATCTTCCGGTAAAAACAACTCTAGGCTTCTCCACTCCTATTTGTGTTAAGGATACTGCCGCTTTACAGTCATCTAGGCTTAACATTGTAGTTTTTGTCTCCTCCCTTTCTCTTGTAACGATCCACATTTGATCTGTACTCTTAACTCTCCTTTCAAAAATGTTTCTCAAATCTATGTCTTCCTCCTTCTTGATCTGTCCTCCTTCTATAACCTTCCTAACTTGAACTGTCATCATCTAGGGGAAGCTAGGGGAAGACTGAGGTGAGGAGGAGGAGGAGGAGAGCTCTGAGAAGAGGAGGATAGTGATGGCCGGGAGAACAAGATGGATTAGAGAATGCAGCAGACCAAGGCCCTGTGGCTTTAGGGGGGCCCCTAGGCCCACCACCCCCACAGCAGCAGTTGCTGTTGCTATGGCCTCTGTTCTGGAGGCTAACATTATGCCCACTGCTGCCAGCTGCATTTCAAGATAGCCAATTAGCAATCCCAGTGAAATCAATCTATTGAAAATGAGTGAATCAAAAATAGTCCAAGCACTCTGAGGCAATACTGTCAAATGAGATAAACAGGGCACAAGCAACAGGGAAAATCAATGGTGCATAAGTGGTTTTTCAACCCATGTTCATTTTCCTCTGCAATGTCTATAGCATTTCTTTTCCAAAATTGTTATTATGATTTGGTGGTAATCGGTTGCTTCATCTGTAAAGAAGATGGAGTTGGACCTGATGAACTCCAAGGTCCCTTGGAGCTCTAATGATTCTATGAGTCTGTGAATTCTTATTTAAGTTTTTCTGGGCTTGGCTAATGGTGTCACCATAAGCCCTTGGGATTTGCTGCTACCAAGTGCTACCCAGTACCAGATGTTTAGCAGATATGACTAGAGGTATAATCAGGAATTCTTTTACCTTAGGCAAAAACAGCTGTTTGTAGGGGGCAGGGAGGAAGTGGTGGCACAGAGAAGAATCCTACTGTGAGTGCATTGAGCAAGGAAAAGGCAACTTGTTTCTTAAGGAGCCTAAACCTTTTTACTATGGGAATTAAAAGGAAGACAGACCATAGTGCAGACACATCACAGAAATGGTTCCCTGAAAGTGGTAGTCCTGGTAGTTGTGCCATGACCTGTAGAGGTCTGAAAGGAAAGACACAAGAGTAGTGGTCACCTTGAAGAGGATCTGCATCACCTTACCCACACCTCCTACTGATGTCAAGATCCTATGGTAAAGCTCCATTTGTCTTGTGCTAATTGTGGCTCTGATTATAACTGAACAGTCTGGCTACTTCAGATTTGTATGAACCCGAAAGAGGCATAAAATTAATTAGAAATAAAAAAATTTAAAGTTTCTAAACATAAATTAAACTATAAACTAACAGTCTCCATTTATTAATTGATGGTAATTAATAACATAAACTATGTTCTTCCCTTGATGCATGTGTAGATCAATCAATCTATATTTATTAAGCACCTACTGTGTGCCAGGCAGTGTGCTAAGTGCTAGGGTTACAAAAAGAGGCAAAAGACAGTCTATGTCCTCAAGGAACTCACAATCTAATGAAGGAGACAATACGCAAACAAATATATAAACACAAGCTATGTCCAGGACAAATAGGAAATAATTAACAGAAGGAAGGCACTAGAATCAAGGGGGGTTGGAGAAGGCTTTCTATAAAAGATGAGACTTTAGTTGGGGCTTAAAGGAAGCCATGGAGGTCACTAGGCAGAGTTGAGGAGGGAGAACATTTCAGGCATGGAGGATAGTCAGAGAGAAGGCCTGGAGAGGAGAGATGGAATGTTTCATTTTTGAAATAGCAAGGCGGCCAGTGTCCCTGGATTGTAAAGTACGTATTGAGGAGTAAAAGGTAAGAAGACTAGAAAGGTAGGAGGGGCTACTTACGAAAGGCTTTGAATGTTCTTTATTCTCATAAAAATTTATAGGTCAGTAGTTGACATTTTCTCAGTCATTGCTTTTCTTGGTGGGGGCATTAGTAAAACCTGATATATTTTCCCTTTGTTAGCTCCCCTTCAGAGATAACATAAATAAATCCCTCAAAAGCCTCACAACCGATTTTCTTCCAGATCAGATCTCTTCTATATACACCTGATATAATCCTGATTTTTTTCTTTCTTGGAAGACACGCTATTTCTGCCTCCTCTATAGGAACATATAGGACTATGATGTCAGAGCTACAACTAACTACAAATGCACGAAAGCTCCAATTCAAAGCAATAGAGCCCTTCACATAAAGCACGTTCCATGACAGTCTCTAGGCAGCGTAATGCAAGTGTGGTGGTTGTACTATCCTTATTGGTGAAAAAAATTGTTATTAAAACATCTGCAGTTCTTTTCCATTTTCAATCTGTGTGTTATCTTCCTTCCATTTTCATATTTCACTGTACTAGAGATGATTTTGTATAGTTGAGCTTCTCACCAAGTCTTCTTTAAACTAGTTTTGCCCTCTATTGCTTCTCTAAGTTTTATAAGGCAACGACTGCTCATAATCTTTCATCATCTTCATAAGATATCACAAATGAATTTCCATTTTAAAATTGTCAAGTTTGCTCATTTAGGTGACTTTAGGTTCCTTTGGTCCTCTTGATATGGAAATGGATTTACATTGTTTAAACTCCTGCATAAAATTATTGTAGTGTGTATCTTTTCTTATATATCTGTCCATCCATATCCCATTTTTAATGTTCAGTAAGTTATTTAAAAGAGTCAGGATAGAGTTGTTTTAATTGCACACCATATGCTTTTATCATTGTACTGTTTAATTTATAATAAACAAACTTTCTTTAATTTTAGAGCTCTTCCTTTCCTTATACTAATCCCTGGCCATTCATTCCAGTACTGGATGCACCTTCTCTCATACCTTCTTAAATTCTCATTGGTCCTGGTGAAGTAATCAAAATACTCCTTTCTTTTCGTTGCTACTTCTAGATTCTCTCTCTAAAGCTATTACTCGGAGATTTCTCTTCCTTGGAGGTTCAGTCCCTCCACATTTATCAACCAATCTAAATCCTGGTGGTTTTTAATACACAGGACATCCTCCTTCCTTTCTCAGTGAGTTCAATGCTGGATTCATAGTTCCTCTTTCTACTTCAATTCATGCCCTCATACTAGGGGACTTCGGCATACAAGTTGCTGTTCATTTATTTTTCATTCATGTCCAAGTCTTCTTGATTGTATGTGGGGTTTTCTTGGCAAAGGTACTGAAGTAGTTTGCCGTTTCCTTCTCTAGCTCATTTTACAGATGAGGAACCAAAGGTAATAGGGGTAAGTGATTCGCCCAGGGTCACCCAGCTAGTAAGTGCCTGAGGCCAAATTTGACCTCGTGAAAATGAGTCTTCCTAATTCCAAGCTCTGTCCCCTGAGCCACCTAGCTGCTCCGTACAAGTTGCAGTAATTTCAAATAATCTAACTTTCTAATTCCTCTGTCTGCTTAGTAGCCACAACTTACTCCTTTACTATACACAGGGATGCTCATATCCTTGATCTGGCCACCACCCACAAGTATTCCACTTCCATGTTCGAGAACTGTGAAATCCTTTTACCTGGTCATAACCATCACTCCATCTCTCCTTACGATGTTCTGTTTCTCAACCTATTCTTCACCCCACAGTAACTTCCAGTTCTTTCATTCCTCAGCATTTTCTCAGGCTGTTACTCTAGCTCTGCCTATACTCTTTTCCTCCCAGTCCTGATAGTTTAACTTTAGTAACATCTACTCTCAAATCCCTTGCTATCTTGTTCACTCGCTGCTCACAGATTGCCAAACCTCAATCCTGGATTATTCCACTATTTGCCTTCTGTGCTCCTATTCCCATGCTGCTGAATGGAGCTGGAGGAAGTCACATAATCATGTTGACTTTCTCTAATTCACTCTCAATTTCACTTACCAAAGAAGCTGCTTCGAGCATTTGGTTCTCTCCCCATGCTTTGCACAGCATCCTTCCTTCCTCTGTCTCAGCTGGAAGTCTCCCCTCTTACTTTGTTGAGAAAATTGAGGCCATTTACTATGAGCTCCCTTTTCCCTCTGCAGAACCCCTAGATATCATCCTCACCAACTCTGCCCCCACTTCCCTCTTTTACCAAAGTTTATGATAAAGGAGGGCCTTTCTCCTTGACAGAGGCAACCCATCTACATGCACTATTGATCCTATCACCTCCCGTCTTCCTCAGTATATTGCTCTATTCTCACCCCTCACATTTCTCCCTATCTAATAGCATCTCCCCTCCTGCCAACCAACATCCCAAGTTTCCTCTACCTTTACTCTTCACTTCTCCACTGGATCTTACCGTCCTGCCTAGCTAGTGCCTTATAGCTCTTCTCCCTTTCTCAGGTAAACTCTTTGAAAAAACCATCCACATTCATTGCTTCTACTTCCTTACTGCTCACATGCTCCTAAACTTTCTGCAATCTTGCTTCTGACATTACCTAATTAAAACTAAAACTACCAATAACTTCTTATTTGCCAAATTTAACAACCTTTTCTTAATCCTCATTCTTCCTGACCTCTCTGCATTGAAGTCACTGGAATTTTGCAAGTCTTTGCAAGCATATTCCACAGCAGACTGCATATTTATCATTACATTATTGACTGAAAAATGTAAGAATGTAAAATATGCAAGATTCCACGATACTTTTTGTTTGTTGATTTAAAACAAAACCATTTGATTCGGTAGAGCAAAATCTTGCATTCAAGATTGCCTTTTAAGAAGCTGTCAATCTCCCAAGCATACATGAAAAATATGCTAGATTCTATGGAAGATATAATATTAGAGAGAACTGTTTGCTCTCTAATCATTAATATCAGGCAAAGCATGAAACAGGAAGATGTATTCTAGCCCAAGAATGTTCAGAACCATCCCAATGGAGGAGATTCAGTTTAAAGGCCTTCTGAAAAAGAATTCCTTGTGGATGAATAGATTCTCCAAGTGCTCCCACTCATAGATAACATTGTGTTGCATGCCTCAAGTCCCGGAACTTTGCAGAGCCTTCTGGATGAGATCTATAACCGCTCAAAAGAGTTTGGCCTTATCATTCACATAAAGTGGATGATGAATGATTGCTGTCTAGATTATGGCATGCAGTTAGATAGATTGCTATAGAGCTCATTCATCAATATATGCATTTTAGACTGAAACTACAAATGGAGAGAGAACTGGGCCTAAAATTAAAAGAATTGGCTGAATAGTCTTTGGGAAATTGCAAAACTTTCTTTATTAACTGCCAAATTTCTCCTAGAATCAAAGGGCCATATTTTTATTTAAAAATGTTTGACCAGAATTATATGGCTAAAAGTTACAGACTGCTACCATCCCTGGGGTGTACAGGTATCAGAGAAGACTAGTACCTCTGGTATGAGGGCTGCCAAGCCCTTTTCAAGGCTGCTTGCCGCCTTTGGTGTCCATTTGCCACCCACCTCTCCCCTTTGGCTACAAGAAGCTGTAGTATGCACAGTAAACACATGTTGGTAAACAATTTCAGCAGACTGGCTACAACAGGTCGAGGTTAACTGACAGGCCCTGGTGAGTTGGGGGGGGGGGGTGTCTATCCCAAGCATATAAAGATTTCCCCTGGCAGAATGGGTGAATGAGAACAATTTGTTCCAATGGACCACAAAGGCGAAGGAAGCAGCTGCTGTGGAGCACTTAGAGCTTGGTTAGACTTTGAAGACACCAAAGTCATCCACTGCATCCCAAGCCACGACCATTCATTTCGACTTATATCTTGCCCCTGGAATTCAATGACTCTGGAAGAGAGAGTGAGGCCTGTGACTTTGCCTCACTTAAATCCAATTTACATGCAAATCAAAAGACATCATCCATACCATTTTCCATTTTTACCTACCTTAAAGTCCTGTGTCAACAGGAAAGTGACAAAGCAACAGGTGTAGGTACAATGGACCTATAGTCACAACCCTGCCCACAGGTGGCCCAGGCTATAGGGTCATCTTTTCACTGGACTGAACAATAGTGGCATTCAGCCACCCCCTGGGTATCTGAGCAGTCTTTTTAAAGGACTATACTGCTCACCAGCCGGCATGAGGAATGGACTAGAAAAGGTGCCCTAAAGTTGTCTGCTTCACCAAACCTAACCCTGGTCTGCTTACTGAGGCAGGCAGGGATCCTACCCTGAAGTCAAAAAAAAAAATATACAAAAACTTCTGCAAAGATGATTCTTCTTACCATTGGTATGTGGAATGTATACATGCTTGTGGACAACAAGAAATCTAGTAGACCTGAAAGATGAACATCTCTTGTTACAAGAGAACTCAGCAGGTATCACATCCAAATAACGGCCCTGAGTAATACCAGGCTGGCAAATGAAGGCCAGCTTACTGAAGTTGGAGCTGGATACACATTTTTCTGGAGTGGCCACAGTGATGGGAAGTACTGTGAAGCTGGCATAGGTTTTGCAATAAAAATAATCTAATCAACAAGCTCATATACCTCCCAAAAGGAGCAAATGACGGGCTCCTGATAATGCAATTGCCACTTGCAGGAAAGCACTGTGCCACCATCATCAGTGCACATGCTCCCATCATGCCAAACACTAATGACGTCAAAGAAAAAATTTTAGGAAGACCTGGAGAAACTCATCATCAGTGTGGTGAAAGACAAGCTTGTAACTCTGAGTGACTTTAAGCCAAAAGAGGCACAGACTACCAGCTATGGCAGGGAGTCTTTGAGAGGGATGGAGTCATAAACAGCAACAGCAATGGCCACTTACTACTGAAGACTTGTGCATGACCTTCTCATCACCAACATTGTCTTCCATTTACCTAAACACAATAAAACTTTGTGGATGCACCTTCACAGAAAACATTGGCATTTAATAGACTATGTCATTGTAAGAAGAAGAGACAAATAGGATGTGAGAGTACCAAAGGCAATATGGGGCACAGAGTGCTGGACTGATCATAGACTTATCATCTGTAAGCTAAACATTTGAATTTGACAAAAGCTGCGGCCCTCAAGTCAAGGTGACTACCGGAAGACAATGTCAACAGATTAAAAGCTTCTTTTGCTAACCTGGAGGGAAAGCTGAGCCAACACATGGTTGGCCACAGTGGAACAGAAAAAGAGTGGGCAGCTTTCAGAGATTTGGTGTGCAGCACCAGTTACTCATCTGGGCCAGAACACTTAAAAACCTCAAGACTGGTTTGACAAAAATGATGGGGAAATTCAGAAGCTACTAAGCAGAAGTCAGGGACTCTTCAGGGTTTACCAGTAGGATAGTTTGTCAGTCTCTGAGAAGGTAGTATTTAATTCCATCAAAAGTAAAGTGTAAGTGAAGCTTAGAAAGATGCAGGATTCTTGGCCCAGTAAGAAGGCATAAAGCCGAGAGTAACAATCCAAAGCACTTTGACAATTTCCTGAAGGCCAGAGACCTATGATACACCTTAACTACTAAGTGCTGATGGAGCCACATTGATTAACAGGAAGGACGTGATCCTGGAGAGCTGAGATGAATACTTCCACAGTTTTCTCCACAAACTGTCATCAATCAATGCTAAAGCCATTGAATGTATACCTTAGGTTGAAGTCAGTTCCTCTCTCGCTAAACTTCAAACCAAAGAAGAGATTTTAAATGCCATTTGGTTCCTTTCATGTGGCGAAGCACTGGGTGCTGATTCTATTCCAGCTGAGATTTTCAAGGCGGGGGTCCATTGTTCATACAAAAGCTGACTGAAAGCCAGAGTGGCTTCAGAAAGGGCTGAGAAATGGTTGATATGGTGTTTGCTGCCCTACAACTCCAGGAGAAATGGCAGGAACAAAACAAAGATCTGTATATAACATTCATCAATTTGACCAAGGCCTTTGATACTGTTGGTCATGAGGGCTTGTGGAATATCATGGAAAAATATGGTTGCCCAGAGAGTATTGTATGCCAATTTCCATGACAGCATGCTTGCACAAGTTCTGGATAATGGACAATGCTCTTAAGCTTTCCCAGTCACCAGTGGAGTGGAGCAGGGCTATGTGCTTGCCCCCATGCTTTTTAGCATGATGTTTTCATTGATGTTGCCAGATACCTCCAAGAAGGACAAAAAACAGCATAAAGGTGAGCTCCCACATTGATGATAAATTATTTAACCTGAAAAAGCTACAAGCCAAGACCAAAGTGGAGGGTGAGTTGGTATGTGACTTTTTGTCATAGCAACTCCTGCTAATTTTGGTTGAAGAATTAGCACCAAGAAAATACAAGTTCTCCACTAGCCAGCACCATACCAGCCAGAACCACTATTACACATAAACACATAAAGAAATTTTGAATGCTGCACATGACTTCACTTACCTTGGCAGTATATTTTCCAGGGACATACACATAGATGATGAGTTTGACAAATACATTGCCAGAGCCAACTCTGAAGGAAAGTGAGAGAGAAGACCTATTAGGTTGCCTACCAAAGTGAAGCTGTTGTGCTGCTGTGCTAACCTCATTGCTGTATGCCTGTGAAACCTGGACAGTTTACCAGCACCATGCCAGGAAAATAAATTGCTTCCATTTGTATTGTCTTAGGAAGATTCTGAGAATCACTTGGCAAGATAAGGTACCAGATACTGAGGTCCTTTCTTGAGCTGAACTGTCAAGCATTCAAAATCTACTGTAGAGAGTGCAATTCTAATGGGCTGGCCCATGCACATATGTTTACGTAAAAGATTATTTTATAGAGAGCTTACACAAGGCAAGTGCTCTCATGGAGATCAGAAGAAGCATTACAAGGACACTTAATGTCTCTCTGAGGAACTTTGGGATTGATTGTGAGACACGGGAAACACTGGCACAGAACCACCTAGCATAGCATGCTCACATCAAAGAAGGTGCCACAACACCTCTATGAGCAAAGCCGAATTGCAGTAACTCAAAAGAAATGGGAGATGTGCAAATTTAGAGACATCTCCACTCCAAATGTTAATATGGACTCTTTGTGCCTGACCAGTGTTAGAGCCTTCTGAGCTAGTGTTAGTTAGATCTGCCACAGTCAGACACACTATACCTTCACCCTTATGTAGTGATGCCATTTTGGTTCTCTTTGAGAATGAAGGACAACAACCACCACCATCCCCAAGGTTACCTATGTTCGCAACCTTGGTGTTATTATCCTCAAGTCCTCCTCGTTCACCCCACACACCACTGTTTTTTCTTCTTTCTCTGTACCCCTAGTGCTTAGCATAATGACTGGGTACACAGTAGTCACTTAATAAATACTTGTTGATTTGCCTTTACACAAATCTGACTATACTACTCCCCTATTCAATCAATTCAAGTGGCTCCCTTATACCTCTATGATCAAATACAACCTCTTCAGGCTTTAAAGTCCTTTACAACTTGGCTCCAACCTACTGTATCTTACCAGCACACTGTGCACACTCAGTGGTCCAGTCAATGTGGCCTTCCTGCCATTCCTTAAGCACAATCCTCCATTTTCCATCTCTGGAAATAGTCTGTCCTTTATTCCTGAAATGCTTTCCTGTCTCATCTCTATAACCTCTTGTTTTCTTTAAATCTCAGCTTACATGCCATCTTACCTGAAGCTTTTCCTGAGCACTCCACTGGCCATTACTGCTTTCCCCTCAAATCAGTTTCTACATATTTCATATCTAATTTTATATACTTACCTATGTACATGTCATTTCTCACTGGTAGACTCTAAGGTCCTTGAGAGCAGATACTGTTTTCATCTTTGTCTTTGTATTGACTGCACCTGACAGTGCCTGGTCCATAGTAGACACTTAATAAATGCTTGTTATTCGGTTTGTTGAATGAATACGATGGTTTCCAAGAATTAATATCAGATAGGTTGATAAATAGGTTGTAGAAGTGAGCAGGCTTCTAGCTCTACATCTATGACCCTAAGTACAGAGATATAAACAATAATAGAGGTAAAGGAATCCATAAAAGAAATGTAAAAAACAGGATGAGCTGGCCATGCATCAGGAGAATGAAAGGAAGGTTCTTAAGCACATTGGATTGATGTAGCTACCTTGTAAACTTATGGGAGGCCATGGACAAAAGTAGCACAGGATGGGCGGTGGGCATGGATGGGCTGCCATAGTCATCACTGGAGATGACATGCACATCTCTTTGGTTATTTGAGTATTTGAGTATGAAATACCCATTCTCAAAGGGCAAATCGCAAAATTATATTAAAAATTATATTATCAATTCCATCTTAATTTACATGAGCAGTTACTTTAAATTGTGTTTAGTATAAAATTTTGCTGCTATCAGCTGGACCAGGTGTCATTCCATCACTGATACTCTGGCTATTCAGAACTGTCCCGGGTAACTGGAGATTCTAGTCAGAGAGGCAGGACCTGTTAAGGGAGGAAAGCCTCGGGTCAAGGTGATTTGTGGGGTAGATTAGGTTGTAAGGCGTAGGAAAGGAGCCTAGTGGGATTGGCTTAGTGAGTAAGATTTAATGATGCCAACTGGAGAAGGTACTTGAAGCCAAGCAATTGAACTCTGACCAAGTTTAATACAAACATCACCCAGAAGGTCAGGAACAGAAACAGAAGGGCCAAGGACTGAATCTCCAAAGCAGCCTCAACTTGACTCAGGTCTTCCTGACTCTAGGCATAGCACTCTATCCACTGTGACATCTAGCTATCCATGGGAAGAAGTGGGAAGGGCAGAGTAGAAGTCACTGGTTAACTTGTTCTCATATGCTGTGTGGAATCACATATGTTGTGTGGTTAAGCAGGCTGGAAGTTATTCAAACACTTTCAATCTTCTACTATGGAACTCTCAATACATAGCAGACTGTCACTTGTATGATAGTTATCACTCATCAAATCTCATTATTGTTTCTAATCTTGTTATCTTAAGTCTTTTGTACACCATAGATGGTGGCATATAGAGAACTTAAATTCTCCCTTGTAAGTATGCCAGTCATCAAATGCATTTTGTTATGTAAGGAAGGACCTAACCTCTAAGTTTTGGAAGGGAAACTTTACTCCTCGGCTTATGTAAGCATGTGAACTCTATTTTGGTTGCAAAATGGGTGGTCAGGATAAATCTTGGACATACCACTTGTGCTATATCACGTGTGTTACACTGCACACTACTTGGATACCTGGATCTCATCACATGCCATTTGTAGGTCCTATAGCTTGGAGAGAGCCAAAATATGGTTTAACATATTGTCATTAATGTCATCTTCTCCATTAGCCTGAGAGCTCCTTGTAGGTAAGGTTTTTGCTTTTCTCTGCGTCTCTAGCAAGGTGGTACAGTAAAGAAAATTCTGGGCCTGGAGTCAGGAAGACCTAATTCAAATCTGGCCTCAGATTCTTGCTAGCTATGCGACTTGGGGCAAGTCACTTAACCTCTGCCTCAGTTTCTTCAACTATAAAATAAAGATAATAATAATAACTTCTACCTCCCGATATTGTTGTGAAGATCAGATGAGATAATACTTGTAAAGAACTTCATACAGTGCCCAGAAAAGAGTAAGTACCTAATACATATTTATTAATTGATTCATTTAAATAATATATCAGAGATTATCTTTACATCTGGGCATATTATACAATATGCAGGCCTACCATTAGTTATAAAACCTGTTTTATATCACAAAGAACCACCTGACCCCAATCAGCAGCAGCTTGAAATTTGGAGAAACCAGATGAATCTGATCATTCTGGTTGCAACATGATGGTGATGGTGATGGTGATGAAGGTCAGCTAGAAAGCTACCAAGGTGGTTATCTCCCAACTGAAGTAATCTTTCTGTCTTCAGCTCTTTATTTAATAACTCAGGTAGACTTCAATGACCTTGTTCATAATGTTAGAGCTAGGGAGAGGGACTGGACCTGTGGCCACTGATAATAGAGAACTCCCAGGTGAAGAAACTTCCTTTATTGATACAAGTCTGCACCTTCTCTAAAAAGAAAGGAGTCCCCTAGAGCAGTGATATCAAATTCAAATAAAAATGGGGGCCACTAATCCAAATATAATGATCCCTTTGGCATTGACTTAGTTTCAAAATGTAACATTATGTTTTAATATATCTTAATTTATTTTAACTATTTCTGAATTATATTTTAATCTGATCTGAGCCATACATGGGAGTGTTATGCGACAAGCATGTTTGATACCACAGACTAGAGCACTGAGAAATTACCCAGGATCACACAGGTGATCTATATCAGAGATGAGATTTGAACCAGGTCTTCTGAGCTCTGAGGCCAGCTCTCTGACCATAACAACATGGTTGCCTTTTTTAAAAAAAATTCATGGTCTTAACATCTAAAAATCAAGCTGAACAAACAAAACAATGGAATTTCTTTTTTCTTTCCACTTAATAGTATTCTATTTTTTTCCAATTACATGAAAGATAGTTTTCAGCATTCACTTTTGTAAGATTTTGAGTTCTAAATTTTCTCCATCCCACTCCTCCCTCTCCTGTCCCCAAGAAAACAAGCAATCTGATGTAAGTTATACATGTATAATGATATTAATCATATTTACACATTAGTTACGTTGTGAAAGAAGAATCGGAACAAAATGGGGAAAAAACCATGAGAAAGAAAAAAAAGAGAGAAAATGGTATGCTTTGATCTCTATAGTTCTTTCTCTGGATGCAGATAGCATTTTCTATCATGAGTCCTTTGCAATTGTCTTGGATCATTGTATTGTTGAGAAGAGCTAAATCTATCATAATCGATCACGACACAATGTTGCTGCTATAAGGTACAATGTTCTCTTGGTTCTGCTCACTTCACTCAGCATCAGTTCATGTAAGTCTTTCCAGGTTTTTCTGAAATCTGCCTGCTCATCATTTCTTAGAGCACAATAGTATTCCATTACATTTATATATTGCAACTTGTTCAGCCATTCCCCAATTCATGGGCATCCCCTCAATTTCTAATTCTTTGCCACCACAAAAAAGAGCTGCTATAAATATTTTTGTACATGTGGGTCCTTTTCTCTTTTTTATCATCTTTTTGGGATACAGACCTAGTAGTGGTATTGCTGGTAAAGTTTTATAGCCCTTTGGGCAGAGTTCCAAATTGTTCTCCAGAATGACTGGATCAATTCACAACTCTACCAACAATCTATTAATGTTCCAATTTTCCCACATCTTCTCCAATATTTATTATTTTCCTCTTCTGTCATATTAACCAATTAGATAGATGTGAGGTGGTACCCCAGAGTTGTTTTAATTTGCATTTCTCTAATCAATAATGATTTAGAGCATTTTCACGTGACTATAGATAGCTTTAATTTCTTCTTCTGAAAACTGCCTGTTCATATCCTTTGACCATTTATCAATTGGGGAATGACTTGTATTCTTATAAATTTACTTTGTTCTCTATATATTTGAGAAATGAGGCCTTTATCGGAAACATTGGCTGTAAAAATTATTTTCCAGCTTTTTCCTTTCCTTCTAATCTTAGTTGCGTTGGCTTTGTTTGTGCAAAACTTTTTAATTTAATGTATTCCAAATTATCCATTTTGCATTTTATAATGTTCTCTATCTCTTGTTTGGTCATAAATTCTTCCCTTCTGTATAGATCTGACAAGTTAACTATTCCTTGCTTTCCTAATTTGCTTGTGGTATCACCCTTAATGTCTAAATCATGTATCCATTTTGACCTTATCTTGGGATATGATGTGAGATGTTGGTCTAGTTTCTGCCATAATATTTTCCAGTTTTCCCAGCAGTTTTTGTCAGATAGTGAGTTCTTATCCCAGAAGCTGGAGTCTTTGAGTTTATCAAACAGTAGATTACTATAGTCATTTACTACTGTGTCTTGTATACCTAACCTATTCCACTCTCTTTCTTAGCCAGTACCGACTAGTTTTGATGATTGCTGCTTTATAATATAGTTTTAGATCTGGTAGGGCTAGTCTACCTTCCTTTGCACTTTTTTCATTAATTCCCTTGATATTCTTGACATTTTATTCTTCCAGATGAATTTTGTTATTTTTTCTAGCTCTATAAAATAATTTTTTGGTATTTTGATTGGTATGGCACTGAATAAGTAAATTAATTCAGGTAGAATTGCCAAAGAATCAAATTTCTTGCAAGAGGACACCAAAAAATGATTAAAACATGAAACTTTGCTTGAAAAGCATAAAGTTTGAAAAGTATTCTTGGCATATTTGTGGGGATATGAAAAGGATTGCTCTTTTACTAGGATTACAACTTGGGCATACCAAATACTATTGCTTTATTTGTGAATGGGAGATTAGAGACAGTAAAAACAACATTAAAAAACATTGGCCTCAAAATAAAGAAATGAATCCAGGAAAAGTCAACCACTGATTTAGTCTTGATTTTTTTTTCTTTTTACCACTGTTGCTCATTAAACTTGGTTTAATTAAAAATTTGTCAAGGTGATGAATTGAAATGGTACAAGTTTTCTTTCTCTGAAAAATAAACTTCTAAGACTTTGAGGCTAAAATCAAAGAAGGGGGTGGTATTTGTGGATCCTCAGAAAAGGGAAGCCAAGAAAGAAATGTTCTAAAGAGCAGTTCAGTAAAGTTAAAGAAGTAACACCAAAGTAATTTTTTAAAGTGACCAAATGCTTTTTGAGAAACAAGGCAGAAAATTAAAATGAAGTTGCCAATGATCTCAAAGTCTGTCAAGTTATAGCATTTAACATGCTGTTCAAGATCCATTTCTTGGATTCACAATTTGGATTTCTTCCTAGAAAAACGAGGAGCTATCAGCAATGAGAGGAGCAAATGCTTCCATCAAGAAATCTCCGCAATAGAAAAGTGATACAAGGGTACATTGAGGGCAAGTATGCCAGCTGACTACTATTGGATGGTGAATTGGTTTGTTCCACAGGCCAAATATAACAGGAAATCATCAGTGGCTACATTTTGGGTAAGTTAAACAAGCACAATTCTGTTTAGTAAAACATGATTTTTAAGAAACGTAAAACCATGATTCCTGTGAAAATAGTGGGTGTTAGACAAAATATGAAGTTATATTTGAAAGCAGCACAAAAATATACTATTTGTTGCTGTTCAGTCTTTTTTCAGTTGTGTCCAACTCTATGTGATCCCGTTTGGGGTTTTCTCAGCAAAGACACTGAAGTGGTTTGCCATTTCCTTTTCCAGCTCATTTTAAAGATGAGGAAACTGAGGCAAACAGGGTGAAATGACTTGCCCAAGGTCACACAGCTAGTACATATCTGAGAAGAAATTTTAATTCAGGAAGATGAGTTTCCTGATTCCAAGCTTGGTACTCTCTCCACTTGTATTATCTGGTTCAACTATATGTGGGTGTGATAGGAAAAAAAAACAAATAAACTTTTTTGTTGTCCAATTCAATTAGAAAATTTGCCTTGACATCAAGCCTATATTGGCCTCTTTGCCTCCTCCATCTCTTGTTCCTAGTTCTACCCTTCAAGGCCATAGTGAAGACCTCTTCCACATGATGATCCTTGAAATGCTCGAACACAGCTGTCACACAGACTTGTCGTTTACTAAACAAAAAAAAAGCCCACCCCAGCTTCTTTTCTCAAAGGAGTATCCCTAGTGTTTTCTACTGATTGCCATATGGCATGAACTACATCAGCTTGGTTGCCCTCCTACAAATCTTCTCTAGCTTATCAGCACCCTTCCTTCTGAAATGTGGAGCCCAGAACTGAACCCCAAACTCTAGATATAGTCTGAGGTGTGCAGGGTATAGA
>CM053624.1:60094386-60125505 GCA_028646595.1 Phalanger gymnotis
AAAAAAAAAAAAAGCGTCCCAAGGTTACATATGCTTTTTTGACTGTATACTGTTAAAACATATCATATAGCTAAATAGTGCAGAGCTTGTAGTCTACTTAAACTCCCAGATCTTTTTTCAGACAATCCACTGTCTAACAATGCCTTACCCCCTTGCATCTGAGAAGTAGATTTCTTGATTCTAAGTGTAAGATTTTACCTTTATCCCTATCAAATTTCATCTTACTAGGTTTGGAATTAAATTTCATCTTACCAGCCTGCTAAGAATAGATGAGATAATGAATACATTTCCATAGCGTGTGCAAAGTCTTTCCATACACCACCTCACTTAAGTCTCACAAGAATGCTAAGTGACAGGTGCTATTATTATCCTCCTTTTACATATGGGGAAGTCGAGGCTGAGAAGTTGAATTACTTCCCCAGGGTCACAGCTAGCAGGTATTTAAGAGGGTTGGTATTCAAATCCCAGTCTACCTGACTCAAAGATCAGGGCCCCCTATCTACTCCACTGTGCTGTCTCAGTTATTCAGAAGCTCATCTAAAAGCTCGCAGCTTCTTCTCCTCCTCCATCCTGTTTTCCTCTACTCTCATTCTATATGCTCCGCATTCTAGATGCATGAATGGCTGGCATCATATTAGAGTCCCTTCCACCAAGACCCTCCCTATCTCTCCCTCTGTACCCCTTACCCAACTCATTTCATGTTGGTTGGGGCCCCATGTCCAGAACGTTTATGGCTCTACTTTGTATGCATGACTTTCCTGGCTGGAATTTTTATTTATGCCCGGACTGGGAAGTCATTTGGTGCACTAAAATGCTGCTAGAGAGAAAATGTGAATAGCTACCAGTAGTGCGAGCTTTAATTAGCTTTTTTTTAGTTAATATTGCAGTAGTACTGAGGTTCACGGGTAGAAGAAAAAGAAACATTCAAAGACTAGTCATCTGGGTGGGAATATGTTTTAAAAGCTGCAGTAGGCAATATGAAAAAGAGATGAATGTAAGTACATTCGACAGGTACATATTATACCTCTCTCGATTAGGTACATTCATAGGAAGTTGAACAGTTATGCCTGTGGGTTGATTAGTGGATTAATATCCTCCCAGAACAAGGTCTGTATGGGTGTGCTGCAGAGGTCATATGTTCATAGCTTATACACCATTTCTGTCAATGGTCTGAGTGATGAGCGAGAAGGGAGCCTTAGCAAATTGGCAGATGCCATAAAGCTGGGAAGGATAGCTAATATGCATACTAGATGACAGCATCAGAATCCCAAACTGTTAGCAATGGATCTCAGAGGCCATTTAGTCCCACTCACCCTCGAAGAGAAATCCCTACTGTTGGCAAGTGGTGAGCTAGTCTCCACTGGAAGACTTCCAATGATGGGAAATTTACTACCTCCTAAGCTAGCCCATTCGTCTTTCGTATAGCTCTAGTTACTAGTTGTTAGTTATTAGGGAGCTCTCCCCCTTACATTGGGACTAAATCTGATTGCAGCATCAGTCCATTGTTCCTGGTTTTCCTTCTGGGGTCAGAGCAGAGTGAGGCTAATCCTTCTTCCATTAGACGGTCTTTTAAGTACTTAAACAGAATGGCCATATCTCTCTTATCTTCTTTCTGCCAGGGTAAACATGCTCAATTTCTTCCAAACAAACTTCACAAGTCATGGTCTATCGTAGTTGGATGTTCCTCTGGATTTGCTCTAGCTTATAAACGTCCTTAAAATGTGATGCCCAGAACTGAATAGATGTGGCTGATCCCCTTTTCCTCTTTTAGGATGCTAAGCTTCAACGCAGTCTGGGGTCACGATAGCTTTTCCTTGGCTTCCATTTAACTCCTTTTGCATAGTCAGCTTAGGTTTCACTAGCCCTATTCATTCTTTTCTTTAAAAGATTTAAGTCAGGCCAAATTACTTTATGATACCTTTGGTTTTAATTTTTAAAAATGTATTTTTATTTTCAGTTCTGAATTCTCTCCCTTCCTCCAGCCCCTCCCTCATCCATTGATGATGATGATGATGATGATGATGATAGCTAACATTGATACAGCATTTACTATGTGCCAGCCACTGTATTAAGTGCTTTGTAATTGTTATCTCATTTGATCCACACAACAATCCTGGGAGATAGGTGCCATTATCATCTCCACTTTTTAAATGAGGAAACAGAGGTTAAATGAGGGTCACACAGCTAGTAAGTGTATGAGGCTGGATTTGAACTCAGGTCTTCCTGACTGTAGGTCTGACATTCTATCCATGGTGTCACATAGCTGCCTTGAGAAGTAAAAAAAATACAATACCCATTATACATATGAAGTCATACAAAACATGTTTCCACATTAGTTATTTCCTAAGGAAAAAAAGCAAGAAAAATAAAGGAAAAAATGCTTCAATCTGCACTCTGAATCTCTCAGTTCTCTATCCAAAGACAAATAACATTTTTACATCATGAGTCCTTTGGAATTGTGGTAGATCATTATATTGATCAGAGTTATTAGGTCTTTCATAGTTGCTTATTTTTATAATGTTGCTGTTACCATGTAGATTGTTCTCCTGGTTTTACTCACTTTACTTTGCATCAGTTTATATGTCTTTCCAGCTTTTTCTGAAACCATCCTCCTTGTCATGTCTTATAGCATAATAGTATTCCATCACATTCATATACCATAATTTGGTCAGTCATTTCCCAATTGATGGCCATCCCGTCAGTTTCCAATTCTTTGCCACTGCAAAGAGAGCTGCTATAAATATTTCTATATACTAGTTCCTTTCCTTTGTCCTTTGATCTCCTTGGGATATCGAATTTAGTACCACAATTGCTATAGTTCCAAATTGTTCACCAAAATGGATCAACCAGTTCACAGCTTCAACATGAATGCATCAGTGTCCCTATTTTTCCACATCCCCTCCTTTTTATTTTCTGTCATCTTGGCCAATCTGATAGATATGGGATGGTACTTCAAGCTCATTGTAGTTATTATTAATTTAGAGCATTTTTATATGACTATCAATAGCTTTGATTTCTTCCTCTGAATACTGCCCGATCACATCATTTGACCGTTTATCAATTGGAGACTGGCTCCTAGTTTTATAAATTTGGCTCAGTTCTCTATATATTTGAGAAATAAGACCTTTCTAAGAGAAACTTGCTGTATATTTTCCCCCTAGTTTCCTGCTTTTCTTCTGATCTTGTCTGCATTGGTTTTGTTTGTGTAAAATCATTTTAATTTTATGTAATCAAAATTATTCATTTTACCTCCTGTGAACCTTTCTCTTTCCTGTTTTGTGATGGACAATTCTCTTATCCATAGATTTGACTGGGAATTTCTTCTATGTTCCTCTAATTTCCCCTAATATCACCTTTTATGTCTAAATCATATATCCATTTTGAGCTTTTCTTGGTATATGGCATCAGATATTGGCTCACGCCTAGATTCTTCAAGACTGCTTCCTAGTTTTCTCATTAGTTTTTGTCAAACAGTAACTTCTTTCTCCAATAGTTGGAATCTTTGTGTTTATCAAACACTAGGCTATTGTGCTCATTTGTTTCTATATATTGTGTACCTAATCTATTTCACTGATCAACTACTCTATTTCTTATCTAGTGCCAAATTATTTTGATGATTACTACTTTATAGATCTGGCACTGCTAGGCTCACTTTCTTTACATTTTCCCCCCATGTATTTCTTTAATAGTTTTAACTTTTTGTTCCTCCAGATGAATTTTTTTAAAAAAAATTTAAATTACTTTTTCCAGCTCCATAAAGTAATTCTTTGGTAATTTGATTGGTATGGCACTGAATAAGTGAATAAATTTAGGCAATATTTTACTTAAGTAAACACATTTTAGGTAGTATTCAGTAGTCATTCTATTACATTGGCTCAACCTACCCATGAACAATTGATATTTCTTCAATTATTTAGATCCATCATTATTTTTGTGAAAGCATTATGTAATTATGTTCATATAGTTCCTGCGTATGTCTTGGCAAGTAGTCTCTAAAGGATTGTACAGTTACATAGTTATATAGTTATTTAAATGGAATTTCTCTTTCCATCTTACCACTGCTAGATTTTACTGGTCATATATGTGGAAATGCTAATGATTTCTATGGATTTATTTTGTGTTCTGCAACTTTGCTAGTTAATCATTTTGACTACTTCTTCAGTTGACTTTCTATGGTTCTCTAAGTATATCATCATATCATCTGTAAAAATGATAGTTTTGTTTCCTAATTGCCTATGCTTATTTCTTTAATTTCTTTTTCTTGTCTCATAATAATGGTGATGATCAACATCTTTGCTTCACCCCTGATTTTATTGGAAAGGTTTATAGTTTATCCCTTCTACAGATAATGCTTGCTATTGGTTTTAGATAGATACTTCTTATCATTTTAAAGAAACTTTCCATTTATTCCTGTTATTTCTTGTGTTTTTCGTAGGAATGGGTGCTGATTTTGTCAAAAGCTTTTTCTGCATCAATTGATGTAATCATATGATTTTTGTTGTTTTGGTTATTGATGTGGTCAATTATGCTTATAGTTTTCTTACTATTGAACCAATCCTTTATTCCTGGTATAAATCCAGCCTTGTCGTAGTGTATCTGTGTCATATATTGTTATAGTCTCCTTGCTAGTATTTTATTTGAAATTTTTGTATCAATATTTATTAGGCAAGTTGATCTATAGTTTTCTTTCTCTGTTTTTGCTCTCTCTCGTTTAGGTATCAAAACCATATTTGTGTAATAGAAGGAATTTAGTAGAACTCTTTCTTTACCTTTTTTCCCCAAAGAGTTTATATAGTGTTGAAATTAATTTTTTTTAATGTTTGGTACAATTTGCTTATAAATCCATCTGGTCCTGGGGGGTTTTCTTAGGGAGTTCATTTATGGCTTGTACAATTTCTTTTTCTAACAGAGGGTTAAGTATTCTTTTCCCTCTTTTATTAATCTAGGAAATTATATTTTGTAAATATTCATCTATTTCCTTTAGACTGTCATTTTTATTGGCATATAGTTGGGCAAAACCTCTTCTAGTAATTGCTTTAGTTTCATCTTTATTGGTTGTGCATTTATGCTTTTCATTTTTGATACTGATAATTTGGTTTTCTTCTTTCTTTTTCAAAATATATAAACCAACAGTTTATATATTTTAATGATTTTTAAAAATAAAACTAACTCCTACTTTTATTTATTAATTTAATGTTTTTTAACTTTCAATTTTGTTAATCTCTTTTAATTTGGAGGATTTCCATTTTGATGTTTAAAGGGAGCTTTTTAATTTGTTCTTTTTCTCATTTTTCTAGTTATATGCCCAATTCATTGTATTACTCTTTCTCTTTTCTATTGATATAAATGTTTAGAGATATAAAATTTCCCCTAAATACTAATTTGGCTGCATCTCACAAATTTTGATATGTTCTTTCTCTCATTGTTGTCATTCTTTTCAGTGAAATTGATAATGTTCATGATTTGTTCCTTTACCCATCCATTCTTTAGTATTAAGTTAGTTAGTTTGAAATTAATTTTAATCTATACTTCAACAGTACTTTAATGAATGAAATTTTATTGCATTATGGTCTAAAAATGGTACGTTTAATATTTCTACTTTTTCACATTTTTTTCTGTGATATTTTTATGCCCTAATACATAGTCAGTTTTTCTGTGAAGATTCCATATACAGCTGAGAAAAGGTATACTTCTTTCTATTCCCATTCAGTGTTCTCCAGAGCTCTATTATATTTGACTATTCTATAGCTCTATTCATCTCTTTAACTTCTTGTTTATTTCATGGCTAGATTTATCTGGGTGAGAGAGAGGTAAATTGAAGTTTCCCACTAGTATAGTTTACTATATTTCTCCTATAATTCATTTAACTTTTTCTTCAAGAATTTGAACGCTATGCCATTTAGTGTATAGATGCTCAGTATTAATACTATTTCATTGTCTATGGTACCTTTTAGCAAAATGTAGTTTCTCTGATTATCTTTTTTAATTAGATCTATTTTTGCTTTTACTTTGTATGAGATCATTATTGCTATCCTTTGCTTGTTTTTTTTTTACTTCAGCTGAAGCATAATAGTCTTCTCCAGCCCCTTATTTTAACTCTGTGTGTGTCTTTCTTTTTCAAGTGAGCCTCTTGTAAGCAAAATATTGTTCGATTCTGGTTTCCAATCCATTCTGCTATGGCATTTGTGTAGTTTTCCTTTATACTTTCTTGAAATACGATGCTTAGGCTCTTTAAAAAAAAATCACGGCTTTCAGATAGTTCAATAATTCTTAAATTCTTTCTCCTCAATGCATTTTCTAAGTCAATTGTTTTTCCTATAATATATTTACCATTTTATTATACTTTTTTCAGGCTTTCAACTTTGTTTTATTGTTTCTTGATATCACATAGAATCATTAGCTTCCACTTGACCAATTCTAATTTTTTTTTTTAGGGGGAAGGCAGGGCAATTGGGGTTAAGTGACTTGCCCAAGGTCACACAGCTAGTAAGTGTGTCAAGTGTCTGAGGCCAGATTTGAACTCAGGTCCTCCTGACTCCAGGGCCAGTGCTCTACTTGCTGCGCCACCTAGCTGTCCCCCAATTCTAATTTTTAAGGAGTTATTTTCTTCAGTGGTTTTTTTTTTGTGCATCTTTTAACAAGCTACTAATTCTCTTGTCACAATTTTTTTTGCATTGTTCTCGTTTCTTTTCTCAACTTTTCCTCTGTCATTCTTATTTGATTGAAAATTAAAAAAAAAATCTTCCTTTAGCGCATCTAGGATTTCTTGAGATTGTTTCTAAACTTATTTTTCTATGAGGCTTTGCTTGTAGATATTTTCAAGTCATTGTCTTCTTCTGAGTTTGTGTCTTGAGCTTCCCTATCACCACATTAGATATTTATGGTCAGGTTCTTTTTTTTTTTTTTTGTCACTCATTTTTTTCCAGATTATTTTTTAACTTCAGACTTTATGTTAGAATTGGGTTCTAGTCACCTTTGGGGATGGGAAGAATGTTTGGCTCAATCTCGTGACTTTTATGTCCTATTTTCATAGTCTGAGGTTTATAAGTTTTCAGTGCTTCCAAGATGGAATGATTTAGGGAGAGGTCTGATCATTGTCTTCCTGCTTTTCATTCTGGTCCTTAACCAGGTAGGGCCTTTGCTCTTACTTACCACTGCAACCACTCCTCCTCACCCTGGAACTGACTTGGACCTGGGTAATAGACAATGGAGCTCATAAATTGTACCTGATCCTGATCCTATGCCCAGTACTAGCACAGGGGTCCCTTGGGATCTTTTTCTGACCAGCTGTTCAGTCCTTTTACTGTCCTTGGGCACTGAGCCCTCCCAGCTACTACCTCCAAGGCCTGCAGCTGGCATTATTTCCTCTATACTGTGCTCCCGGCCAGTTCCCACTCCAGTATCCCCCTCATTTTCTGTCCTCCTAAGCCATCCTAGGCTGGAAAAAAATGATACATTGTGATCTTTTTATTGGTTTTCCCACTCGGAATTTAGTTAGAGGCACTTTGGAAAGTTGAGAAAAAATGCTTGCTTCACTCTGCATCTTGACTCTGACCCCCTTTTGATTCCCATCTTTTTTCACAGGAACTGTTGCTTAGTCATACTTCCCTCATCCTGTATCTAGGTAGTTAAGCAGTACAATGGATATAGCAGTGGGCCTGGAGTCAGTATGATCTGAGTTCAAATCCTGCCTTAGACACTGACTAGCTTTGTACCTCTGGGCAAGAGACTTAGCACAGTGCCTGGCACATAGTAGGCACTCAATAAATGCTTGTTCCCTTCCTCACCTGTATCTGTGTGGTTGATTTTTTTTTAAACTAAGTGTAGGTCTTTACATTTATATCTATTAAATTTTTTCTTACTATAGTTAACCCACTACTCTAACCTGCTAAGACATTTTTGCATACTGAGTTTGCCATAACTATTATGGTACTATGTGTTAAGCACTATTCCTAGATACTCCGAATACAAAGACAACAATGAAAGACAACCTGATCTCAAAGAGTTTATGCTCTTTTGGGGGAAACAACATGTAAATATGTTAGTAAATACAAGGCAACTTTGTGGAAGAGAGTACTAGTGACTAAGGGAACCAATAAAGGTTTCATATAGATGGTGATAGTTGAGCTGAGTTTTAAAAGAAACAGGGGATTCTTAGAGGCAAAAGTGAGGAGGGTGTACATGCTAGACATGAGGAACAGCCAGGGCAAGATGGAACATTTGGAGATGGAATTTTATATGTGAGGAAGAACAGGAAGACCAGTCTGGCTAGACCATAGTGTGCAAGATTGGGGGTGGGAGGTGGGATACTAATAACAAGATTGGAGAGATAGGTTGGGGCCAGGCTTTAAAAGCTACACAGAGGTATTTGTATTTAATCTTAAAGTCAATAGGGAGCCATTGGGATTTATTGAATAGGGGAGTTACCTGGTCAGACACACATTTTAGGAAAATCATGTCAGCAGATGTGTGCAGGATGGATGGGAGCAGGGAGAGACTTAAGACAGGGAGGCCAGCTAAGGGGCTGTTACAATAAAACGGGTGAGAGAACAGAGGAACAGATAGAAGAAATGTTGTGGAAGTAGAAGCAATAAGATTTGTTAAATGATTGGATAGTTGGGTATGGGAAAGTGAAGATTCAAGGATGACACTGAGAGTGTGAGCTTGGGTAACAACGGGAAGAATGGTGGTACCCTTGACAGAAATAATTAAGTTCAGAGTTTTATTGGGAGGAGGGGAAGGGAGAAAGATAATGAATTTTGTTTTGATCATGTTGAGTTTGAGATTCCTATGGGACATACAATTTTAAATGGCCCATAGGCAGCTGGAGATGCTTGACTGAAGTTCAGGAAAGAGAGTAGGGGCTACATATGTGGATCAGGGAGGGTAACTGAACCCAAGGGAGTTGATGAGATCATCAAGGGAGAGAGAGAGAGCACAGGAAGAAGAGAGGAGGGCCCAAGGCAGAGCTTTGGGCTACACCCCAAATTAGGAGGAGTGATATGGATGATGAGTCAGCAAAGGAGACAAGTAAAGTAAAAATCAAGAGAGAGGAGTGTCAGAAAAACCCAGAGATCAAAGAATATCCAGGATTAGAGAATTGTTAACATATCTAAATGCTACAGAGAAGTCAAGAAGGATGAGGATTAAGAAAAAAGGCCTGAGGTTTGGTGAGTAAGATATCATCGTGTCATCTGAAAACATGATAAACATTCCTTATATGCCTGCATCCAAGTTCCTGAGAAAAATGTTGAAGAACACGGAGCCAAAGACCCATCCTAGGGGGATTCCATTAGAATCTTATCTCCAAGATGACTTTGACCCATTAGTGAGTTCAGTCATTCAACCAATTTCAAATCTACCTTGTTATTTGTTTATATTATCTAATCTCAAATGTTCCTTCACTGATGCAAGGCAATCCTTTTATCTCCCTAACTGATTACTTGTCCCATTATCTTCAGAACTTGTTTGAAAGCTCTTCTCTCCTACAGCTTTCCACACTTCCTTCTTCCCCTATTACCTCAGAATCTCATCTTTTATTTTACTGAGAAAATGGAGGCCATTTGCTGTGAATTCCCTTCCTTCCCCTTCTCTTCATCTCAAAATTGAAATCATCCTTTACTCTTTCCTCTAGTCTCTGATAATGAGGCAGCCTTTCTCCTTGCCAAGGTAAACCCCTTTCCATAAGCCCTTGATCTCCTTCCCTCCCATCTTTGCCAGCAAATTGCTTCCTCAGTTATCTGCATTCTCTTTTTTATCTTCAGTTTCTCCCTGTTTATTTGTTCTTTCTCTGCTGCTTATAAACATACCCATTTCCTGCATCCTTAAAAAATCTTCACAAGACTCTACCAACTCTTCAATCTAACATTCTATTTTCCCTCCTTTTTTAGCCAAACTCCTAGAAAAGGCTATCTATGTCCACTGCCTCCACTTCCTCTCTTCTCACTCCTCTCAGACCTCTGCAATCTGGCTTCCAACCTTATCACTTAACTAAATTTACTCTCTAAAGTTATCAGTGTAACTGATCTAATGGTGTCTTCTCAGTTCTCCTCCCTCTTGATGTCTTTGCTGCATTGGGCACTGTTGACCGCCCTTTCCTTTCTGCATTGTTGTCACTCTACTCTTTCCAGTTTTCCTCCTCCACCTGTGATCACTCTTTCTCAGTCTCCCTTGCTCATTCTTCATCTATACCATTTGCAAGGTTAGCTTCATGTAGGCAGTGCACGAATTGGAAGCCACCATCCACCATAATTGCCAGGGCAGGGGAAGCAAAGAAGAAATTCCTTCTCCTTCTTCACTTACGGGGGGTGGAGGGAGAAAGAGAGAGAACGAGCAAAAGAGAGCGCACGAGAGACAGAGACAGAGACAGAGACAGACAGAGAGACAGAGAGAGAAAAGAGAGAGAGAGAAAGGAGAGAGAGAAGAGAGAGAGAGAAAGGAGGGAGGGAGAAAAAGGAGAGAGAGAGAGAGAGAGAAAAAGAGAGAGAGAGAGAGAGAGAGAGAGAGGTGTCACATATCTGAAAGATAGGAAGAAGGCTATCAAGATGTCTCTTTCTTTAAAGTCTACAGAATGGATGCCCTCTTCCTGGATCAGAGGCCTATTTTCTTTGACACAAGCACTCCTTTAGGCTGCCATGTTGACCCATGGACCAATAAGGAGATTGCTGGGGAGTTCTGCTCAGCTCCATGTATACTTCCAAGCCAATCCCCACTCCACAGATGTATACCATTCTCTTGATCCACCAGCCTAGTAATCTTGTCAGGAAAGGAAATGAGCTTAGTCTGGCATGGCCTGCTCCTGATGAAGCCATTCTAGGCTTTTAATGGTCCCTACTTCCTTGTCTAAATGCTCATAAAATATCAGTTTAATAATACATTCTAGAATTTTGTAAGAATTCAAGTCAGGCCTGCTGGTATGTTACTGGAAAACTCCACCCTATTCTCTTTTTGGAAAATATCTGCCCACTTCCAGCTTCAAGGCACCTCTCATTAGTTCCAGTTTTTCAGAGGTCAGTGTCAATGTCTAGTAATTGCACCTGTCAGTTCTTTCAGTACTTTGGGATGTAGTTTGTTCAGGTCTAGTGATCTGAACTCACTTGAGAACACCTGGGTCCTCTCTTCACTGAGATTAAGTTTCAAATCCTTGTTAACCATTTGTGTTCAAGCCTTCCTTGGGTAAAGATCATTTTTTTGGATGGACAAACACAGAATTAATAACTGGCATTTATGTAGCACATTAAGGTTTGCAAAGGGCTTTACATAAATAATCTTTTCTGTACCTCACAACTCTTGGCAGACGTTAATTATTCCCATTTTACAGATGAAGAAACTGAGGCCTGGTGAGGGCAAATGATCATAAAGTTTGTAAGTGTCAGAGGTAGGATTTGAATCTGTCTTCCTGAATGTAGGTTCAGTGCTTTATCTACTATGCTATATCACCTCTCAGCGATAAAAGAATCAAAGTTGAGTTCTACCTTCTCTTTGAAAGACATATTATTATCAATCCATCCACCCTTAGCTTTATTCTTATCCCATTTTTGGCCTTCCTCTTGCCTCTAAAATGGATTTTGTTTTAAAAAAAGTTGTTTCTGTTATTCTTAGCATTTATTGCCTTCCTCAGCTCATCCTGAGACCATGTTGACACTCATATCCATCTCAAATGACTTCTATTTGTTAAAAACTTAAGTTGTCAATAAGATATTCAATAAATTCCTCCACCAGTCTTCCTCCACCCTTTATATTTGTATTTATGTCTTTAGAATTTCATTCTTAAAGACTACTCTCCCTATCTGACCGCCTTTTGTTATGAGGTTTTATGCCATGAAATCCTGCCTTTTTCCTGAACTCTATGAAATGACCCATCCAAAAATCTTTAGTGTCAGACTTTACCCAGATTTCTTCTCATCTAGCATGAATTTGTTTCCACACAATCCCCATCACTTGAATTCTACTAAAAAATTCATCTTTATTCGGCTTAATTAGGTCCAGAAAAGCAGTTCCTTTCATTTCCTCTACCTTTTAAAGAATGAAATTACCATTAAGGCAAATCAAGGACTCATTAACTGCTTTCCATTTGGTATAGTGAAGGTTCTAACAGATGAATGAAAGAGTTAATGAATGACATTAATCACTTACCACAGGCAAAGTAGTGTGTCAAGTTCTGGGGGTGCAAATAAAACAGTAAGACAGTCTCTACTCTCAAGGAGTTCACATTCTAATGGGAGATAAAAACATATAGATTTCAGCTGCAAGCCAGATGCTAAGGAAAGGTCCCATGGTCCTTGGATACAGAAATAAAGCAGATGTCAATGCCTCTTTTTAAATGTCATTTCTACTGATAAAATCATATCAATTTTTGATATTGAATCATTTGACAGTGCCAAGAGCTTTGGTGGAAAAGATTTGACCTAGAAACTGGCAGTAGCCAGTTGTCAGCTTTTGGTGTTGGTTTCAAGTCAACAAGCATTAATCCTATGCTAACTCTTTTTGAGTCACTGTGCTAACTATGCCATTGGTGGTGATTCTATCATAGTGATTTCTCCCCTCAATGATGGCTTCAGGACCTAGGCTGGAAGCAAGATCAGTGGTCTGGAGACCCTGCTATTCCCAAGGCAATTGCCAGGTTTAGAGAACTGGGATATCTCTGTTGGGGTCTGAGGAGAGGTTGTGGTGGTAATTTGACTTTCCTGGTATATGTTGCCTGGGGTCTCAGCTAGGCTAGTTTGCCTACTTCATAGTGAGTGATTGGTTGGCAGTTGGTGGGGATGGCTGGCATCTTCTTCACAGGAGTTGTCAGTAAGTACAAGTTCATAGCAAGTACAATTAGGTTGATTTGTATCTGATTGAACAAATATGCCTTCATGGAGCTCCAAAGGTTTTAGGCCTTGTATCTATTTTTGTCAACATATTTATCAACTCTTTGGACAAAAAAAAAATAATGGCATGCTTATAAAATTTGTGTATGGCAAAAGCTGAGAGAAAGTTTTTGTGTTAGATGAAAGAACTGGTTTGCAAAATGAACTTAATAGCCTGGGGAAATGGACCCAAACCAACAAGATAAAATTTAACAGGGGAAAAGGCGTTCTCTGAGTTCAAGAAAGCAATTAAATACATAAAGGATGATCAGAGAACTGGCTGGACAGTAGTTCCCATCAAAAAGACCCGGGGGCCTTTATTGATTAAAAGCTTAATATTAACTAAATGTGATTTGACTGCAAAAAAAGTAGCTTAGCACAGTGAAGGAGTAAGCTCCTAATAAATGCTGGTTAACTTGATGAAAGAAGCTAATGTCATATGAAGTAATTTTAATAGAAGCCTAATATCCAGGAAAAATAAAGATTTTTTATACTCCAATATGCATTGAAGGGCAGCTGGGTGGTGCAGTGGATAGAGCCAGGGCCCAGAGGGAGGAAGACCTGAGTTCAAATCCAGCCTCAAGATACTAACTAGCCATGTTATCCGGGCAAATCACTTAACTGCTGTTTGCCTCAGTTTCCTCATCTGCAAAATGAGGATAATAATTACATTTACCTTCTAGGGTTGTTGTGAGGATCAGTTGAAATCATAACTATAAAGCACCTGGCACTTAGGAAGTATTATATCAATGTTATTTATTATTATTATTATTATGAAATTCAGCAAACATTTATTAAGTAGCTATTGTGCTCCAGGCCATGCACTAGGTGCTGGGGAGGAAATAAAGAAAAAACAGCCTTTGCCTTAAAGGTACTTAAGTTCCACTGTTGAGTTTAATTAGACCTGGGGTGACCTCTTATGTCTAATTCCGGTCGTCACTGTTAGAAATGGAAATTAACATGCTAGAGAGTAGCTAGGTGTATATGTATGGGTATGGGGTGACCAAGATGATGGGAGATATTGAAACAATGTCATATGAAGACTATTTGAAGTAGTTGGAGATGTTTAACCTTCAGAAAAGAAAGGGTGGTTTAGGGGAGACAGTGGCTGTCCTTGAATATTTAAAAAAAAGGCTGTTATGTGGACTCATTTTATACTGATGCAGAGGGGAAAAATCGGATTAATGAGTAAACATTGGAAGGAAGCAGATTTTCGCTCCACATGAGAAAGAATTTTCCCGCAATTTGAGCTGCCTAACAATGGAACCGGCTGCCTCACAAATGGTCCTTCATCACTGGAAATTTTCAAGCAAGGGCTACTGGTTGGACCATCTGTCAGGAATGTCATGGACAGGATCCACTGATGTGGTGGGAGATTGGACTAGATAAAATCTAAGGGACTTTCCACATCTTCCCATTTTATGATCCTGTCAATGTCCATTTATGACTCCCTATTCATTGTCTTTCAAATTAAGTCAGCCTAACATTAAGACTCTTGATTTGGTGCCACCCTATGTAATCAGCCTACACCCACTGCTCCCCAATATGAACCCTTTGTTCCAGTTGGGTGTTACTTACCTATAATCCTTTACTATTTTCACCCTCTCAATCCCTTGAATCCCAACTTGTCTCCTCTCTGCTGATCTAAATCCTATGTCCACTTCAAGGGAAAAAAATGTGATAACATATATGAAAATATACAAAAAAGCAAAAATGCTATAGGAACTGGACATTTGATTTTATTAATATAGGAAACTCCCAGATGAAGAAAATCCCTCTGCCAGCCCCAGTCAGTACCATCTCTGCAATTTGTAGTCTTAGAGTCATCTAGAACACTAAGAGGTTAAGTGACTTGCCCAAGGTCATACAGCTAGTATATGTCAGGCAGGACTTGAGCTCAGGTTTCCTTGACTAACTCTCTTCAGTCTGCCATGCAGCCTGAACCATTAATGACTGTGCTTTGAGTCAGGGCATTCAACCAATTCTATATCTTTCTATTGCCTAGCCCAGGGCTAGGTGCATGGGTGTGTGTGTGAGATTAAAATGTAACTTAAAAATATTTAACAAAATAAATAAAAATTCAATAGAACATAGATAATGTTACTGTACGGTTTTCTAAGCCAATATACAGTCTGTTATATGTTGGTTTAGTGGCTTCTGTTTCCATTTGAGTTTGACACCACTGGCCTTCGTCACATCCCTACATGTTTTCCCTATGAATAACATGTAGTACTTAACTAAAGTCAGTCAATAAACATTTATTAAAGGCCTACTATGTGCCAAGCACCATGCCAAGTGCTGAGAATACCTGGCTAACATCTAGGTAAGCTATGACATTTCCCTAGCCTACCATTTAATTAATCCTGTCAAGGATCTGCACTTTTGCTAGTGTGGGTCTTAATCTCTGTGATGTATAATGTCAGAGAAGATGTTAAGAGACTTGCCCAGGGTCACACAGCCAGGGTGTGTCAGAGGCAGGATTTGATGAACCTAGGTCTTCTAGGCTCTGAAACCAGCTCTCTACTATGCCACACTGGCTGCTAAAAGTGTTTCGCAGGTGCAAATGACTATTGTCCGTAGAAATAGCTGGGTGTTAGACTTTAAGTGGGGAAGACCTGGGTTCATATCTCACTTCTGATGTTAAGTCATGGACTAGTTACGATCTGTATTGGTGCTGGTCCTGTTCTCTTGACCTTCATTCTTCAAAGCTCCTCTCAAATTCCAGAAACATTCCTTGGCTATACCAATACACTATTATTTTTTTTTAGATCAACCTGTACCACAATACCAACCCCTGAAGCTCCCAACCTCTTTGCAAGGCAAAGATCTTTCAATTTTCCTAAATTCTTAAGATTATTGGGGAAAGGGAGTTCTTGGTGTATATGTGTGGTGGTGGTGGTGGTGGTGGTGTAGTAGGCGTGAATAGGTTGACTGGAGGTATTGACAGAGAAATCCTTGAGCCAGGGGCAGGGTAGTGAAGGTAATGCCTTTAGCCTTATAGAATAGTGACCAGAGATGCCAGCTGTATTTCCCTTCCTGCTAAGCACTCTGGGAACCAGAGCGGAGCAGGGGATGGGTGGAAGGAGGGATATGGTAGCCACACCCAGTTTGGAGATCTATCAGGTAAGGTTTCTAGGTGGTAGAGCTTGGTTCAGGACCCCAGGTTTAACTCTTGGTTCCATATTCCCTTGTATGATTCTCTCACTGTTTCATGTATATAGGTCTTGTCTTCTTAGCTAGATATAAACTGATAGGAGCTCAAGGGCCATGTATTCTATTGGTGGGTTCCTCAGAAATCTTAGCATGGTCCAGGGACTCACGGAATACTCAGAACAGGAGTTCTTAAGCTCTCTATCTCCTTCTCTGTGTGTGTGCGCGTGTGTGTGTATGTGTGTGCACCGGCATGGCGCCACGAACCCCTTCAGGAGCCCAATGAAGGCTTGGAGCTGTTCTCACAATCACATTTTAAAATATATACAGTACCATAAAATACATGGAATAACAAAGGAAACCAATTAAATTGAAATATATATATATATATATAGCAAACCAAGTTCCCAGACCCCAGATTAAGAACCCTTGCTAGAAGCTTTGGAGCTGGAAGGGACCTTAGGTATAATTTAGTTCAACCTCATCATTTTATAAATGAGGAAATTAAAGTCCCCAGAGGTGACTTACCTAAGGTCACTAGTAAAAACTATCAGAACTAGGATTGGAACCTAGGTTATCCGATGCACTTTCCCCTAACAGTGCTACCAAACTCCTTGTTGATTTCACTTAACAATTCATATTTCCAACTTGCTGCTGATAAGTATCAGTCTGAGGCAGTAGAGTATATTGTATTGGTTGGAATTAGAGTCAGAAAGACCAGTGTTCCAATTCCACCTCGGGCCACTTGGTAGAGCAGAAAGCGCTGGCTCCTTTGTGATCGGGGGTGAGAAAAAGGTTTCTACTGTACTTTGGAAAGAACGTAGTCTATGGAGAGTCAGAGGCCATCTCTCTCCCCTACTCCCAGGTCTTATGTGACCTTAAGTGATTTTACTTTTCATCTCCGGGTCCCCCTATGACCTCATGGGTTCTTTCCAGCTCCAGAACCGTCATCCTAAGAACCTATTCACTTACTAGCTGTGAGACCCTAGTCACAGCCCAGACTCTGAGCTGGAGGTCCTTCATGTGTAAAATGGGAATGATATCTTGGCTTGATAAACACTTGTTGATTGATGTCTTATAAGATTTGCCTCAGGGGTTGTTGTAGGAAATAGTTATGTGTATTTATCTCACTGCTACTTAGATGTCATAATTATTATTAGTTCCTTGAATGCCGTTCTCTCCGTGGGTAATGGGTTTCCATGGTGCCCTGGATGGAATCCTGGATGCAGAGTCAGAGGACTTGGTTTCAAAAGCCAACTCTTTCACGTACTCTCAAGACTAATGCTACTTTGGGCTTCAGTTCCCTCATTTGCCAAGAGACAGAGGTTTGTTTAGATGCCCCTCTCAGGTCCCTGGGCGCTCTACACGTATGACCCCTCCAATGCGTCTCCAAGCGTTCTCACGTCCAGTCCCTGAATGCAAGGGCAGGTCTCCGTCCCCGTCCCAGTCCACGCAGGCTCGCAGGGCCAGACAGGAAAGTATTTTTAAGAGGTTCCGCGTCTGGAGCCTTCACGCCAGGAAGGACTAACAACAACACCCCTTCCCTCGCTTTTATCTCTCGGGAATAAGCATGGGCAGCAGCGGCAGCAGCAACCGCCCTCGAGGAGTCTGACAATGAGCCGCGGAGGCTGGGCAGGCTCGGCGGCTTCCTCGATTCCCATTGGCATCCACGCCCCTTCCTGTCACCGCCACGAGAGGAGGAAAGGACCGACTCCTCCCGCCGGCCAGGCTCGGCCCGAGTGGAGGATTCCAGATGCATGTTAATGAGGGGGAGGCCGCAGCCGCCCATTGGCCCGCGGCTCATGTGTCGGTGAAGTCAGTCCTGTGTCACAGAAAAACAGAGCAGGGCGAGCTGCAGCATGGAGTGCTAGGGGAGCAAGGGCACGGGCTTGCATCACCAAGGTAAATCCTCCTCCTCCTGCTCCTGCTCCCGCCCCGGGCTCCTGCTTGGGCTCTGCGCGCGCGCGCGCGCGCAACTTTCTCCCCATTACAGCGGAGGGTCCTGGAGCCCCTGGGCGCGGCACCCCCCCCCGCCCCCAGCCAGGAATCCCTTTGTCTGGAGCGCCCAGAGGAGGTGCTTTCGAAAGGCCATCTGGTGGAGGGGACTCCAGGTCCCCTTTCCCGGGGCCACAGCAGGACGTAGTATGTGGAAAGGTAAAATGATAGTCCCAGACGGGGCTCTTCTCGGTCTGCTCCCAGGGACTTCTGCGAAGACCCCGGCCGCTTGGAGAGGGAGGGGGTGTCAGTGCTCGGGGAGGGGAGGGGGCGGTGGGGGGAAATGTTCATTCTGCAAAATAGATGGGCGGGGGGAGCCCCGGAGCTCCGGAGGGGTGGGTTTGCTTTGTGAAGTAAAGCGGTAGGTAAGGAATTCCACGCCAGCTGCAACGGAGACCGAGAGAGGAGGAATGGTTTGGGTGGGTGGGTGGGAGAGTCTGGTGCTAGCATCCCAGGTGTTCATTCATCGGCGGCTCCATTGATGACACGATTGTCAGCGTCGCCTGCCCGCCCTGGGCGTTGTAAACCAAGCATGCATCCCGGGGTTAGATGTTCCTTGGATACTTTGGTGGAGCAGCGAGACAGACAGACCGACAACTGACTGGACATCAGTCCCATAGCTAGCATAAAGAGCTTAGTTGCACCCCGCCTCCCACCCAGAGTCCCTCTTCCCGCTTGTCGGGGGGAAAGTCCTTTTTAAAAGAGTTCATGGAGGGGAAGAAAATAATACAACTGTTTGGATTGACAGAGCAGCTTTCAGTACAGTATTGCAGTTTTCTGATGTGGCGTCCCTGGTTAAATGATAGCCCCATCCCAGATATCCATCAAAGGTTGCATCTGACTGTGCCAGTCTCCCCACTGACATGAGCTACAGAATTCTGCAGCCCTGATGCGGCCGTTGTCATCAGATGTCTTTGAAATCTACCAGTGCATGCTTTCTTTAAGGAGGGAGAGAAATTTATTGCACTATTAAATTGCCACATAAAAGCCAAACGGGACCCTACTGTGCCTGGTTTGTTTCGTCAAAAGCCAGGGTTTTCTCAGCGTGTTTGGGCAGAGCCTTTGAATTTCTCGAAACAGTGAGTTCTCTATGCTCTTTTTGGTCACAAGGCCTGCTTGCCTGAATTGATTTCTGCATCAGTAGGGAAGGGATGTATTTGGAGAGCACTGTGGAACCTGGCTGGTGTTAAAGGGGCCCCTGACCCTAACCTCCCTCCCCTGGAACATCAGTGAGGACAAGCCTGGCACTTACTGCGAATAGTTTTTATTTTAAGCTGCCTCTTTTAGGTTTGATCTTCTCATGTTACGAGAGTACCATTTTAACTGGGGTGGTCCTTGCTTGGTGGTGGTAGCAGTGGGGAAGATGATTTGGTGGGAAAGAATAGGATGAATGGTTTGAGTGGAATTTCTTCTTTTGGGGAGAGGATGGGAAATGAAGACACAAAGGGACAGTTACCCCAATGGTAGAAGAGGATGTGCTAGATCTTCACATCCTTCTGACCCAGATTTCACATTACATCTCCAGGCCTCAGTTTCCTCGTTTGTAAAATGAGTGGTATTGAACTAAGATGACCTCTAAAATACTTCTGTGATTTTATGATTTCTCAGGCTTCTTTGGGTTCTGTCATTTTATTATTCTGTTTATAGAGCAGTGTGTGTGTGTGTGTGTGTGAGAGAGAGAGAGAGAGAGAGAGAGAGAGAGAGAGAGAGAGAGGAAGAGAGAGAGAGAGAGAGAGAGAGAGGAAGGGAGAGAGAGAGAGAGAGAGGTGGAGAGAAAGGAGTTGTCTGGTTTAGAGGGCAGACCCAGTGCCTTCTCTTCTCTGTGCACCTGGGGTAGCAGGGAGGCATCTACTTGGGAGTCAGAGTTAGGGGAAGGCAGAAATCTCATTCCTAGTCTGGAATAACTGAAGATAACAGGAAACCCAAGCAGTTTCCCCTCGGTAAATTAGCAAATAAAAAACTCTTTGAGCCTTCCCTCACTG
This sequence comes from Phalanger gymnotis, assembly GCA_028646595.1. Classification (NCBI taxonomy): domain Eukaryota; kingdom Metazoa; phylum Chordata; class Mammalia; order Diprotodontia; family Phalangeridae; genus Phalanger; species Phalanger gymnotis. The sequence goes on from CM053624.1 coordinate 60,114,368, forward strand.
AAACCTTTCTCTTCCCAAAGCCAGAGTAACATAGATTTTTGAGCTGGAAGGGATCTTAGAGGTCACATAGTTTAACTAAGGTTTTCGGAAGGATGGTGATTAGGATGTTTGATTGGGGTGTGGGGAAAGAAAGCATTTTGGGAGTGGAGAAGCTGGAAAGAGTGTTGATCTTAGAATCCAAAGACCCAAGTTCAGGTCCTCCACTCTGACATTTACTAGCTAACCCTGTGACCCTGGGAAAATCACTTAACTTTTCCAGTACAGATTCTTCAGCTATAAAATGGGGATCATAATATTGATTAACGGGTTTATTGAAGAGACATACTTTAGAAATGTGAGCTGTTATTATTATTTTAAGGGTCAGAACGAAACAAAACTTTTCAACTTTTCTTCTGTCCTTGCCCTGTCTTCCAACTACAATACAGTACTGTACAGACCAGGCATGGTTAATCCTATGGAGTGTTACAGTTTGCAAGCAGGAATCAGAAAAAAATAGGTATTTGTTGTGCAGAATGGGCTGTCATCTGATTGACTGTTGCATGGAAGTGGCTTTCATATACAGAACTCTTGTTAGCCAAGATTTTATTTGTTTAGAGACTTAGATGGGCCTAAGCAGTTAACATCCCAGGTGACAAGAGCTCTCTCTGCAACAGTACCCTTCTTTAGGGTATTCATCTGTTCAGCTGAGCCTTTTGTCATCCTTCCTCTGCTGGTGAAAAAAGTGCAGGTTGGCTCAGTGACTGAAGAGTCCCAATAAAGGAAATGTTAACCCAGTGAAGCCTTTGAGCAGTAGGAGTTTATTAACATCAGGTAAAAGGATTCTCTGAATACATAGGCTTCATCTCCCATTCCCAGTCTGGTCATCAGGGTGACTTTATGTCTTCAAAACTAATATAACAGTTCACAATCCTATGGCATGTTTACTGTTACAAAGTACTTTACATATGTTATTTTATCCTCAGCAGCTCTGTGACATAGGTGGTACAAACATTATATCTACCTGCTCCTCCCATGTTATAAATTCTGTAACTGGAGCCTAAGGAGGTTAAATGATTTGCCCAAAAGTCACAGCCAAGGACAGTGAAGTTGGAATCAGAGGACCTGAGTTTCAATCCTGTCTCTCTCTTATTAGCTGTTGGGGTGAGTCCCTTCCCTTCTCTGGACATAAGTTTCCTCATATATAAAATGAAGGCTTTGGACAAGATGATCTCTGAGATCCCTTTGGCTGGAGTCCTCCATGACTAGACCAATGCTTCCTTCCTTTGCATCTAGGGTTCTTTACAGACCCCATGATGGCCCGTTGGCATCTGACCTTTCCCCTGATTAGAGTGAATGAGTGAAGTCTGATCATACGGACTCCTCGTAACCAGCAAAGGAGAGTCAACAATTGGATCCTAGAGACTAAGGAAGGAGAGTTTTGAGGAAAGGGGCACGGACCTCCATAGTATGCTTCTATTAGATGTCAAAAATAAAAATGTTAAAATGAGTCTTTCCTATATGATATTTTCCTCATGCTAAGGTTGGAGAGTTTGGGTTAGGATGGGTTTGGGGATGGGGAGAGAAGAGAGAGGAGGGAAGGAGAGATTAAGGACAAACTGAAGCATGGATCTACTTGGACTTGGATTCACAGAAAGTCTGAGTGAGTTTGGAGTCACCTTTGACTTACCTCAAATCAGCCCTAGACTAGCATGAGAAGGTAAGATGGTGCCAGCGCCAGCTCGAGAATTTGACTCAGTAATCATCCCTTGGTCCACCAGTAACATGTGTGTGTGGGGGGGAGTGGTGAGCAGCTGAGGAGTGGAATAGGGGTTCTGTGATTTGATAAAACAACTCTATGTAGTTTTCAGATCGAGTCACATTTCCCTCCTTTTGTGCCTTCTAAGCTGTCTTTTTCTTTGTTGTACTCAATTTCTTAATAGAAAGCTTTCAGCCATCGTTGGTAGGGAAGGGCTTTTTTCCCCAAAGATGTAGCCTCAGAGATGATGGTGTTTAGTAGTAGGAGCCATAGACTTGGGGTCAGAAGACCCAGGGGTTCAAATCCTAGTTCTCCCATTTATGAGTTAGATAGCCTTTGCCTCTTTGCAGCTCAAATTCCTTCAATATAAAATTAAGGGTTTAGATGATCTGTAAGATTGCTATTGTTCGTCCTTCATTCTCTAAGAGGACCAAAGATATCAGGAGGGTGATGTCTTGACTTGAAGTGAATTGGATTTAAGTGAGGCAGAGATGTGCAAAGTCAACAGCCTTTCTCCTCCAGGGTCGTTGGAGTCCCGGGGCAAGACACAGGTCAAGATGACTGGCAATTTTACAGATTAGGAAACCAAGTCTTAGAGAGGTCATGTGGGTACTCGGTAGATACAAACCCAGGTCTCTGGACTCTATATTTGCCACTCTGCTATATCATGCTGTCTTCCTTATGGGTCTGGTCCTAGTACTAAAAAGTCCTCTAACCTATGGCTTAAACCAACTTTATTTCATCAATTTTTCCTCTGGTGATTGCTTCAAGTAGCCTATAGAATAATTTCTCCCCATGGATTCTGGGAGGCTTAATGATAATAAAGGATAATTGAAGAGCTGTGACCCGTGCTTAATCACCTACTTATCTTTTAAAATTTTAATGTTTTACTGAAATCTTCATGGAGCATCAAAACAACCTACTGAATTTGTTTAGTATCTATTTGCATTTATATAAATGAATCTCACATAAGAAATGGCCTAACAATCCTTCCATAACTTCCTCCTAGTGCCCATCAGGAGTCTTTCTTTGTCCATTTATCTGCCTTCCTGTTTCCTCTTCTATGGTTAGATTTAGTGTGTACTGGATTCTCTTCCTGCTTTGGCCTTTTTCTGCCTTTTATGATTTCACAGATCTTTCCAGATCCCCTAATTATCCTTCCAATGCTAGAGATAACCTTCTGAAGCCTGCGTGAGCCTGGTGAACCTGCAGGAACTCCCTGCCACCTGCTAAGCCAGCCTGGCTCCCTCTTTCTGAGTCTGTGTCTTTTGCTCAGCTTCTTTCCATCTTTCTCTTATGAACACGAGTAATAATAGCAACTCTTGTTGCACGTGAATATCACACTTATCACACACAGTGTGAGGGAGGTGGTGTGTCTTACGTCCATCATCATCCTTCTTTTATAGCCCAGGAAACTGAGGGTCAGAAAGATGAATCAACTTGGCCAAGGTACCACATTCGGGATGTGGAAGAGCCAGGATTTAACCCCAGACCTCTTGACTCCAGCCTTCTTTTCATTGCAATCTACTAACCTGTCAATCTCTTTTCTTCCCTCTGTGGGTTTCCTTTTTCCTTTCCACCACTCCCCCACTTTCCTCCTCTTAACTAGCCATCATATAAAATTAAAGTATATTTTGAAGCATTTGTCATATTTATTGAATGATGCTCTAGGTTTCCTGTTCTAAATTGACCAAGCCAAATAACATCAATTTATTTTTATTTTATTTTATTTTTTGCTTTGTAACCTTTCCTTTCTGCCTCTCTTTCCCTGTGCCTTCCTTCAAGCCTCCCTAGAAAAAAGGCTTCGCATTTTGGTTATGGTTCAAAAGGCATGTCCTCCTCTAGGAGAAGTGCTTTTTTAAAAAAATGACTTCCTTCCAGTACAACATCACTCACGCAGGTCCAGAGAACTGAAGCTGTGGGATGGGGGAAGGGCTGAGAGGAGACAGGGGGAGGGGAGAAGTGGTGGGTTCTCCAGTCTAAGGAGGGCCCATGAAGGCAGATTTTTGTTTTGTTTTGTTTTGTCCCTTGGCCTGAATTGGCCTCTCCAAGGATAATAGCTAATCATTCCTTTTATGAAAGGAACTAGAAGCCTGGGTTGCCAGCTTCACCTAGCCTAAGATAGAAGCTGGGCATGAGTTAGTGTGAGGATTTTGATGTGGGAACTCAGTTACTGTGATTACCATGAGAAAGGATCACAAGTACTATGTCATCCAGGGCATTCTGACCGGGGCAGAGTATTGCTAACAAGAAACAATTAGTCCCATGGAGTGTTACAGCTTGCGAGCAGGACTGAGAAAAGATAGATATTTGTTCTGTAGAATGGGCTGTCGTCTGATTGTTGCATGGAGATGGCTTTCTGATACGGTCATTATTAGTGAGAACTTTATTTGTTTAGAGACATTGATGGGCCTAAGAGGAGTACACCCCGGGTGACAGTTTCCCAAAATGAGAAACTGAAGGATGAATCTCCTCAGCTGCTGTGGCTAGAAGTGATCTTTGTCGCCTCATCTGTATTCTCCTTGCTCTTTGTTCATGAATTCTCTTTTATACTTACCACACTCTACTTTGTACACTTCCTAAGACTGTAAACTCCTTGTGGGCAGGAACCATCCAGTACTTATCCACCTTTTGACCTCCCTACCACATTTCTCGCTACAGTCATGGAAGATACTGAATAAAAGTGCATTGAATGATAAACGTTAAGGTCCGTGGTCAGCACTCAGATATGATTTGATGAATCTATTTATGGAATCCTAGAAATTTGAATCTAAGACTATTTTAGAGAAAAAAGGTCACAATTTCTACCAGGACAGAATCATTGTAAAACAATTCAATTCCAATTTAAAAAAAAAAAAACTTGTCAAGTGCTTATCATAGGCAGCCAGCCACTGGGCTATAGTTGTCAGGGGTACAAAAGGAAACTGTTCTTGGCTTCGAGGAACTTACATTCTTCTGGTGAGGGGATAAATATAGCATGTACACAGATTTAAAAAATACAAAGAATATAATAATTATGATGATGCAGTGGGTTATAGTGCTGCATCTGGAGTCCAGAAAACCTGAGTTCATCTGGTCTCAGACATTTGCTAGCTGTGTGATCCTGGGCAAGTCACTTGACTTCTGTTTCTTCATCTGTAAAATGGGGTTTACAAAAGCAGCTAAAGTTGTTGTGAGGATCAAATCGGATAACATTTGTAAAGTGCTTTGTAAACCATGAAGCGCTATGTAAAGTTGTTGTTGTTGTTGTTAGCATGACCTTAATGTTTGCAAAGTGATGATGATATCCTAACAAACCTGACCAATCCGGTTGATGGTGTGCTGATGAAATCCTGACCAACAGACAGCTGATAGTTTAATAAAGAGAGGCAGTGTAGAGTAACAGGGGGAGCATGGGAATGGTAAGTCAGCAGGGACCTGGGTTCTTGTCAAGTCAACAAGTGTTTATTAATTGTCTGCTAAGGGATGCAGGCTTTGCTAAGCACTGTCCTGGGTGTGCACCCAACTGGTTGAGCTGCTTTGAGAACATCATTTACATCTCTGAGAGCTTCTGGCTATTAAAACAAGGGGACTGGACTAGATGATCTCTCAGGTTCTTTCTAGGTATTCTGTTCTATTCTTTCATTGATGTAGCTGTGCTTAGTTAAAAAAAAAAAAGAGAAAATAAAAAAAGCTTGTGGCTCTGGCAGAAGAACCAAAGCAGATGTAGAAATTGAGGAGCATCAAAGCAAAAGCCTTTACTGGTGGCTAGGGTGAGCTGATGTGTATTACATGGTTGCCTTATGGGACTGGGAATCTTTTATGCTTTGGCATCAGTTCAGAAAATACTTCTAGACAGTGGCCATAGCACTAAGGAGATTGCCCTCCCCAGATAGTGTATAATGTCCTTGATTTAGGGAGCCTCTGTTGTTGTGGGTTCAGGTCTGATTCCTTGGAGTTAAAAATAAATGAATAAGACCATTTTGTACTTGTGTAGGACTTTTTACAGTTTGAAAGGGTGTCTGTGCCTTTTACTTCACTTCATCCTAACAGTCTGTTGTGTTACAATGACATAATAAGCGAGAACCAATGGGTACAAGTTATAGAGAGTCTGATTCCTGCCCTTCTCTACATAACAAAGAATTTTTAACTGCTAGAATTTGCAGAATCACAGACCACGCTGGAATTGGAGGGGACTTTAGAAGTCATCCAGTCCAATCCGGGAACTTTATAGTTGAGAAAATCAAGACCTAGGGAAAAGTGATTGATCCAAGGTCATACCACTAGGAAGTTATGGAGCTGGGACTCAGATACTATCTCTTTCATCCAAGTCTGGCTCTCTTCCACCATGTAACATTTACCATCCTCTGTCTAGATGTAAAACAGGTTATCTCATGAAGTAATGAGCTCTCTAGGCATGGAAGTGTTCAGCCACAGACAGGAGGGGCATCTGTCACAGGTGCCGAAGAGGGAAAGGATTCTTGCCTTGGTTGAGTAGCTGATGATATCTAAGGTCCCTTCCAATTTCGAGAGCATTTGATTCAAAGAAGGATAAGTATTCATCTCATTTTACAGATGAGGAAACTGAGGTATACATTATATAACTCTACCAGATAGATAATTTGAATCTGGGTTGACTTCCAGGTCAGAATCCTTCTCTCCTGGAGCTTTGCTGGTTAAAGGGTAGATTTACTTTTGGCTCTTTGGAGTTGTTGTTGGTTTTTTTTAATAAGCGACTGCAGAGTGGAAAAAAAATGTTGGCAAGTCAAACAGTGTTTATAGAACTGACCACCTACAGAGGGGATAGTAACAAAGTGTTCCAGAGCCAGGGGTTACTTCTGCCGTACTTGCTCATTTAAAAATGCCTCGGCACTAAGCCCTTATGGCTCTGTTCCTGTGGTTACTTGTACCCAGTGGCCCAGGGATCACCCTCTGGGGCAGATGGGCCTTTCCACCAGAACCTTTACCCCTTCTCAGTCTTGTCCCAAAGTCACCCTTTTCTTATACGGTCTCTTTCCTGGGTGTCTTTCTGGGATTCAGAGCTTCCAGTGGTGCCCTGGTCGAGGGTAGAGAGAGGAAGAGGCTCTCTTTCCTATACTTCCCACTTAGGCTAGTTCGAGGCATGGGGAGAGACTCAGAGGAGCTACAATTTGGATGGCCCATCACTATTGCCCTCCTTTACAGGGAGGAGGAGAGGTGGCGATGAGAAGCGGACAGTGGCCAGGAAGGGACGAGCTGTAGAAACTCGGAAAATTGAGCACCTGAAAACTCTTTTAGGTTCTCTCTAGGAATCTTGTAGGTCCCCACAGTCTGGTGATTTCTTCTAGCAGAATAGAATCATTTCTTGTAGAAGAATAAATCTTTCATTCCCTATAGACCTGTGTACTTGTTGACGGTTGTGCCCTGGAGGGGAGGAGAGCAATGTTATGGAAATATCTAGATGACTTACATTGGTAGAGGGAGTTTCCTCACTGTTAAGTTCCCTATATCAATGAAATCACAGGTCCAGTCTCTGTCCCTAGCCCTATGATTCCCTGGGACAGCAGAGGAGTACTTTCAGCTAGTCAGTCAATAAACATTTAGTAAGTGCCTACTATATACCAAGCATTTTGCTAAGTACTGGAGATATAAAGGCAAAAAACAGTCACTGCTCTCATGGAGCTTACAATTTAATGGGGGAAGATAGCAAGCAAACAAATATATACAGACAAGCCACGTACCGGATAAATAGGAAAGAATTAAGAGGGAAGGCACTTTGTGAATTCTTGCTGACTTGTCTCCAGCAAGGTAGAAGAGTGAACATATTCAAGAATTATCCTTCCTTTTAGACTTCAGAATGAAAAACGGATGATCAATTTAATCATTTAATCAATTTAACCAAAGCCTTATGCTTTGATTTTAGACATATAAATGTTGGCTTGGGCTTGGCTTCCTCACGAGGAACTTCACTGCAGAAGTCACAGGTGAAATCCTAGTACAGTAGTTTTATTTGGTAATAGCTTGTTATCAAGCAGGACCTGTTGGCCTTACGAGTCAACAATTACCTTGTTTGTAGTATAAACAGAAGGTTGGTCGATTTGCTAATTATCTTTCCTGGTTAGATTCGATTTTGGCTGGGACATACATATTATTACACGCCTGTTCCCAGTGTCTAAGATTTGTTGGGTAAGGAGAGCCTGGTGATGATTTACAAGCCTATAATCTTAGTGAACTCTTCTCCCTTGTCCCACCTCTGGGTGGGCCAGGGTTGGGCCATCACGCTTTCTGAACACAAGCCGTGGTGCTGATTCAACCCTGCCTAGCTGGAGTTTAGGTTTGTTAGTGGGGGTTGGGAGAGGTTCTTGCGTAGGTTAAGAGACCGGATTGTAGTATAAGACAAATCAAGAGAGGCAGCATGGAATGGTGGATAGGGTACTGAACTTGGATTCAGAAGACCTGAGTTCAAATCCAGCCTCAGAAACATACTAGCTGTGTGACCTTGGGCAAGTCACATAACCCCGAAAGCCTCAAAAGAAAAAAAAAAAAGAGAGACAAACCAAAAATAGAACTTAAGGATGTACAAAGAACAAGGTGGTCCCCCTCCTGCATACAGATGATAGGGTCCCTGAAAGAAAGAAAGCCAGGGCTTGGCAAAAAGAGTTGGAAAACCTCTGAAGTAATGGTATAAAAAAATCATAACTTGAATTTGAAAAATCCTCAGAGTTTGCGCGAGGCCATTTTAGACTTGTGGATGATTTTATGCTTTTTTTTCTTTGATATTCTTGGAGCTTGGATGGTAATCTACTGGGTAAATTAATGAGCTAAAATTGGCAGGTGTGAGGGGGTGAGGCTCCTTAGGAACTTGGAAATACTAGTCATGCCTGAGCATTGATAGAAGATACTGCTTGCCTCTAAGACAGCTGTCCTTGGGAGCAGTGGGGGTGGGGCAGGGTGTGGTGGAGGGAAGAGGCTTTGGGACCAGCATGTTTTTCATTTTCAGCTCTTTGGTTTTGTCTTTCATCCTTAGGTTCATGGGCTATTTAAACACCTATAATGAAAGGACAGTTTGGGATAAATTCTCAAGCTGTAGAAGAGAGACGATTTGGTTCTGATATTTTTATCCCCATCACCTAGCACAGTGCCTTATAGAAGGCTTAGGGTCACTAGGTGGTGCAGTGGATAGAGCACTGGCCCTGTAGTCAGGAGGACCTGAGTTCAAATACAGCCTTGGACATTAGCTGTGTGACCCTGGGCAAGTCACTTAACCCTGATTGCTGAAAAGAAGGAAGGAAAAGACAAGGCTTAACAGAACTGAATTGAAGGATTGCAGCTTGTTTCCTTGGAAAATAAACTAGGAGGCCAGAGGTCTGCCTTCTAGACTCAGCTGTGCCACAAATGTAGCTGGATGATCAGGTCCCTTCCTCATCTGTAGAAGGAGGGAATGGGACTGGATGACATCTAAAATGCCCTTGCAGCTCTACGATTCTCTGATTGTGTAACGGGTGCCTTAGGAGCCGTAGATTTCCTCCCCAACTGGAGATGAGTGTCTATTGAGATGAGTGTGTGTTGACTGTAATGGGTGCTGCTAGTGGTAGGCTTGGGGGTATGTGTGTGTTTTTAAACCAGTTCTTTGCTTATTTCCCTTGTTACAATATTTGTGGTAAAAGTAAACGAGAACAGACTTCGAATGACTAATTTCGGTGCTATTATTGCTGGGGGTATTATTATTATTATTAATGGGGGTAAGCATTGTAACCTATGAAAATTTCCTTCTAGCTCTTAAGTCTAGGAGCCTAGAATGGGATAAACCCATTAAAGCCAGTTCCATTCTTTTCTTCAAAGAAAGGAAAAGATTTCTTCTTCCCTATCCAACTCCTCTGTCAACAGAGATGATTGACAATGACAGGCCACTGTCCCCTCTTCTTCCCTCAGAAAATCTCAATCATAGTCAGCCAAGGTGTTAAAAAAGAGTCATCTAGGGCCTTTGATCTCTGAAGATCACAGAATCTTATGAAGAGAAGGTACCTTAGCGGCCATCTAGACCAGCTTCTTCGCTTTATATAGGTGAAGAAATTGAGTGAACAGTTTCACTGACTTGCCCGAAATAGGAAGTAGAAGACTGTAGATTTGCAGGCCCTTGCACTTCCTTGGAGACCCCTTCTCAGAATCCCCATCTTCTTTCTAGGCTTAGCTCAGGTGCTGCCACCCTTTTGAGACCTTTCCTGATTCCCACAGTTGTCAAATGTTCTTTTTCTCCTCAAATTACCTGGTATTTATGGTACTTCAGCCCATTGATTTCAATCCAGACCCAGCTGAAACAGGCTCACCCTACCTTCTTAATGCTAGAACTACCCTTGGTGTTATTTTTAAGACTCACATGTTGCCATGAGCACAGACCAAGAGCTCTTGGGCGGTTTAATTTTTAAAACAGCTTGTTAAATATTTTACGTCTTCTAACAGCAGTGTTTCTAGAGGTGATTAATCCCTCATGCCTTAAATTAAGAACTCAAGCAAAACAATGAGGATTTTAAACAGCACATGTTGCCACTCTAGTTGTCAAAGTTTGGGGTTTTTTTTGTTGTTGTTGTTCCTTGTGGTTCCCCACCCCCCCAGTCATTGTTATTTATAATGGAAGGGGTTGGGAAGAACACTTTGGAGTTTGAAGTATCCAAGTTATTAAAGGCCATTTGGGCATCCAATTAGTGATAGAAGTTGTAGCTATTTATGAGTTTTTTTTTACCTTGGGCTATTCATGTTTCCTCATCTGATGTCAAGTTTCTAGATCTGTAAAGAAGTGAAGGGGGTTCATCTTCGAAGGTTCTTTCCATTTCAAAAAATTTTGTGATTCTTTCAGTGATTGTAGATGAACTCTAAAGTCTTCAGATAAAATTCTCTGATTCTCCTTTAAAAGGACAGAGGAAATTATGTGGGTTCTCACCCACTATTACCCTTGGCTCAAAGTATTGGTGCAACAACAAAATAGGCTGTGTCAGCATGCCAAGCCATTTGTGAAAGGAAGTCCAGGAAGAACAGAATACAAAGTAATTTGCAAGCAACTGAAGATGGTATTTACATTTAGGGTTTGTTTTCATTTCTAGTTCTTGGATTTAGGGGTTAAGAATATTTTGTTCAGGGAAGAAAACCAGGCTGCTGCTGCAAGTAAGTCCATTGACAGAGCTGGTTTGGGAGCAGTTACTAAGTCTGCTGTGTTTGACAGCAGCTAACCTTGGTGTAGTCAAGGGGAGGGCAAAGAAAAAGCACAAAGTAGGGAAGGAGGTAGGTGGCTTGTCAGACTGGTAGGTACAAGAATGACTTTTTGATTGCTCTCCTCCCTTGATTCTTGTGGCACTGGACTCTTTCCCCCCTCTTCAAATCTCTCCTCTCCTCTCCTCTCCTCTCCTCTCCTCTCCTCTCCTCTCCTCTCCTCTCCTCTCCTCTCCTCTCC
>CM053624.1:60125605-60147258 GCA_028646595.1 Phalanger gymnotis
TGTTGACTCCACTCTCACCTTAAACTCAACATGTTAAAAACTGAATTTTATCATTTTAGCCTCCAAATTAATATCTTTTTCCAACTTCACCATTACTGGGAATAGCATCACTATTCTCTTTATGCCTCAAGGTAATCACCTTGGAATTAGCTTAAGCCTTGGATCAGAAGTCCACGATTTATTTAGCTGGTAATGGGGAGCCACTAAAGATGATTTGAGTAGGAGAGGGACGTATGACTGGTACATTAGGAAGATTAGATGCTGTTGTCTTGTAGAAAGGATAGAGTAGAGGTAGGAAGACCAATTAAAAGGCTATTATAGTAGTCTAAGAGAGAAGAGAGAAGGGTCTGACCTAGAATGGTTGCAGTGGAAATTGAAAGGAGAGGATTCAAGAGATAGCGTGTGCAGGGCATAGCAGTTGTTGTATAGGGGAAGAGTCAAAGGTGGCTGGGAGAGTAGTGGTACCATCAACATAATAGAAAAGTTAGAGAGAAAAAAAGGTTTTGGGGAGGAAGATGAGTTCTCTTGGACATGATTTATAACTTGCTTGATGTTAATATAGCATTGTTGAAGGAAGTTACCTTTGCTACCTTTTTCAAGTAATTTTGTATGATTTTGACATATGAGAAATGCCTTTTTGGAGGAGAGCATTTAAGGTAGTGCTTTGCTTTACTGAAGCAAATGCTTTTTTTATAGTTAAAAAACCAGTAAGCATGGCAGGATTTTATGTTCTCTGCATACTTTTGAGTCAATATGTAACAGTAAAGATGTGCTCCACTCTAGAATGCAGTTCCTGAAAGTTTACCTGATTCCTTCTTATAGCTTCATCAAAGGTCCTTTGATGTATATGTAGTTTTTATCATCAAATCTTTATAGAGGTTTAAAAAATCTCTATAATTCAAGTTTTAAAATATTTTCTGGGTTAATTATTTTGATAGTAATAATGAGGTCTGTGATTTTTTTTCCCTAAGCAATTGGCATCCTCCTTTTGAGGTATTTTAATAATTGATTTCTCAGTGTCTTCAAGTGTGTTGCTTCCACCCATACAAAGTCTCTTTGTAAAGTCCAACTACTCTCCCATCTTTGTTTTCCTTAGTACCGTTGCTACTTCCTCAGGTAGCATGTTGAGGTCTGTGATGTTAGAGTCTAAGTATAGTCACTCTATTATCATTGATGAATAAAGAGTTTGTTTGACAGATTTTTTTTTCAAATTTTCTATGCTTTTTGTCCTTCTAGTTTCATCTTTTACTATTCTGGGATGATCTTGATAATTAGATCTCTTCCTAAGATTTCTGCAAATTTATTCTGCTTCTCACTATTTTATGAAGCAGTATAGCTCATAATCTCCTATCATTCTCTTCCATAAGATTTACAAATGAGTTTTTAAATTGGTGTTGAGCTTGGCTGTCATGTCTTTCCATCTAGCAAGCAGATCAAGTGTTTCCTGTTTGAGGCAGTTTCTAGCTAGACCCTTTTGGTCTCCTTACTATTGTGTTTTACTTACATTGGTTTAACTTTCTTAGAAAATGGTAGCAGTCTGTGAGAATGTCTGTTCTTTTATTGAGTTCTCATTTTCTATTTATTTTAAAAGGTCAGGCTGAAGTTGTCCCAATTGCCCAGTTTTTCTCATTATTGCACCTTCCTCTGATCTAGGTATTGATTTTGATCTTTATACTAACAAGTCCATGGTCTTGCTGTAGACAGACAGCAGATTTAGTAATAAATTTCAAATTGGTGATCAGTTGTTTCCTATTTTTTAGAACATAATTGATTTAAAATATTATGATGTTTTAGGAGTTTGATATGTCCAATGTCTTATTTCCAAAGAAAGTATGCTATATAGGCATAAGACTGCCTGATAGTCTACAGGCCTTTGGCCTCTCTGGTTTCTTTTCTTTTTAATAAATTTATTTTTTATTTTTAGTTTACAACACTAAGTTCCACAGGTTTTTGTGTTCCAAATTTTCTCTCCCTCCCTTTCCTTCCTTCCCACCCCAAGAGGCATGTAATCCAATGTAAGTTCTACGTATACCTTCACATTGAACTTATTTACATAATAGTCCAATTGTAAAGAAGAATTATAACCAATGGAGTGAATCATGAGAAAGAAAAAATGAAACCAAAAAAGAAGGAAAAAAAAAGAGAGCAAATAGTTTTCCTCCATCTGCATTCAGACTCCATAATTCTTTCTCTGGATGTGCATAACTTTTTCCATCATGAGTCTTTTGGAGCTGTCTTTGAACCTTGCATTGATGAAAGGGGCTAAGTCTATCAAAGTTAGTCCTTACAGATATCGTATGTCTGTGTAATGATCTCCTAGTTTTGCTCTCCTCACTCAGCATCACTTCATATAAGTCTTTCCAGATTGTAATGAAGTCTGTCTGTTCTTCATTTCTTATAGCACAATAGTATTCCATTACATCCATATGCCACAATTTGTTTAGCCATTCCCCAATTGATGGGCATCCCCTTGATTTCCACAAAAAGAGCTGTTATAAATATTATTGTACACACTGGTCCATTTCCCACTTGTGGGATCTCTTTGGGATATGACCCTAGAAGTGGTATTGCTGGGTCAAAGGGTATGCACATTTTTATAGCCCTTTGGGCATGGTTCCAAATTGTTCTGCAGAATGGCTGGATCAGTTCATAACTCTACCAACAATGTAACAATATTCCAATTTTCCCACATCCTCTCCAGCATTTATCATTTTCCTGTTTTGTCATGTTAGCCAATCTGACAGGAGAGATGTGGTACCTAAGAGCTGTTTTGATTTGCATTTCTCTAATCAATAGTGATTTAGAGCATTTTTTCATATGACTATAGATATCTTTAATTTCTTCCTCTGAAAACTGCCTATTCATATCCTTTGACCATTTATCAATTGAGGAATGACTTGTATTCCTATAAATTTGATTCAGTTACTTGTATATTTTAGATATGGGCCTCTCTGGTTTGTTACTACTAACCTATGTTTTTCAACATACTTTGTGCTTTGCTTCCTTATGATCACTTTCGCCATGAAGGCACTCAAAGAATATATTGACTTAATTTGGAGAGTCTTATTGAGTTCTTTCTATAATTTTTCTAACTCTTCGTCCTTTGTAATAGATGTTGGTACTTAAGCACAGCTCCTTCATGATGATCTTTTTGAAAATATGTAAATACTGCACCATACGATGGCTGAGCATCCCATGAAATTGTATGCCTTGTTGCCTTTGGATGCTTGATAAAATTGACTTGGCTGATTCCTTGATTTGCTTCTCCAAGGAGAACCTGTGACCTAGCTTTCCATTTCATTTGCTTTTGTCTTTTGGTTACATTTATAGTGAGAATGGATATACTACTAGAAGAACTTAGTTATGCCAAACTTGAGATTGGAAATATGGTCACTCATTGGTCACTGCACAAGGATCTCACATTTAGAGTACTATCAGTTAAGTTATTACTTATAGTTGGTTGAAAGGTGGATGATTCTTGACCCCCTTTTCTTCTACCTTCTAACCATTACTGCAGAAGCAGAAGGGCCATTTTTCTTTGTGTCATATGTTGTTGTGGCCAAAGAATGCATCACCAAGAATCTAACCTACTGGTACTGAGATCTTCCACTTACCTAGACTGATCCTTGGAATGTAGACATGGTCTGTAGAAGGAACTGTACTCAATACCAAGGTTTGAGTTCTACTCTTATAGACTTGGAGAACCCAAGGGCAGTTCTATGCCATCATGAGGTAACAGAGTAGGTCATTTTTTTTCCCCTCTTCATATAACAGGTAAGGAAAATGAGACATGGAGAGGTTCCAATTTGCCTAAAGTTTCATAATGATTTTGTAGCAGAGTTATGGTTAAAATGCCTTTGTGAGCAGGTTGGATCTCTTTGGTAGTCTGTTGAAGCCTATGGATCTTCTCAGAATAATGCTTTTAAATGGACAAAACAACATACGTAGAATTACAAAGGAAACCCATTGTATCGAAATATAGTTGTCAAAATGTTTTAAAAAAAAAAAATTATGGGCCTCAGGTTAAGAGCCTCTGGCCTAAGGTCTTTGGGCACCAAAGATGGTAAGGGAAGGGGCTCCACCAAGGCAGGGAAAGTAAGAAGGGTTAAGAAGATTCCTTTTCCCTTCCCCCCCAGTCCATGATACTGTGAACTCCTTGAGGGCAGGGACTGGGTTGTGGTTGGGTTGGGTTGCTTTTTTGTTTGTTTTTTGACTTTCTTTGTATCCTTAGCACAGTGCTTGTTGTTTAATAAATAGTTGTTAAATGACTTAATAGGAGACAAACTTGCCTCCCTTAACTGTTTGCCTACAACTGGTCTTGACCCAAGAACTTAACAAATGCTTGTGCTTATGTACATGAGCACACACTGATTAAATAGTCTGTGCAAGAAGAATAATTTGAATGAGTTGCAGAAATACGCTAAGTAGGAGTTTAAGACATTTCCTTTGAATCTAGGCAGCTGCTCCCCAAATCAGGATCCAGATGAACCTATTGAATAAGGCTCATGAAAAGGTGCCTTCTGATGGTCAAATGTCTTTGGTTCCTCCATGCTTACAGCCCAGGGTCTGGGAGGAGGAAAGCCTGAGACTTTCCCTCCAGTACAGATGAAATCTTCCCTTCTGAAATATTTCCAAACAAGGCGAGGGTCCTAAGGCAAGTAACCCACCTACTTACAGAGCAAGTCAGTGGGCTTGGTGTTAGGAAGAAGACTAAGAATTAATAGCAAAAATGGTGTTGACAATTCTGGGAACGTTGGGGTTTAGAAGGTGGGAAAGCAGGTGGACTTTGTAATGGACCCTGTTGGGGCTATGACCCAATGGAGAAGCCAGCCGGCTGGGTGGGGCTGAGGCTTAGTGTCCCTGGCTCCCATATCTCCTATCAGTTGGTGGCAGAAGAGTGAGAAATGTGAGCCGCCCCACCCAAGGCCTCTGAGAGCCAAACCCTCCCTGCGGTGCTTTGGATGCCCAACAAGAATCCTCAGACCTGTGTGTGGCAAGCGCTTTTCCCTCCGTGTTCTTCCTTATCTAGCTATGCTGCACACGTTTGTGTTCTCGATTAAACCTAGTACATGAGGATACTTTTCGGGCATGAAACAACTTTCATTTGAATAACTAGGGGAAATAAGGGTGCCTCAAGGTTTACAGATTGATGGGTGAGGTTGGTAATTGGGAGAGACCGAGAGGAGAGAGCAAGAAAAGCATCTAGGTTAGCAAGGCCAAGTGGGAGAAAGAGAAAGAGGACTCCTAACATCATTTGAGAAGAGGATGTGAATACACAAATGACTCATATATGACAATCTCATGACCCAGTGGGCCCAAAGCTCTATATTTTCTGTTGCTATCTAGTATAATAACTAACAGGCTCATAAAATTTTAGAGATGGAGGAACCTTTCACTGGAAGATCTTCTGAGCATAGAGAACATCAAGACCAGCCCTCTCATTTTATAGATGATAAAACAGTCCTAGAGAAGAGTCAGTGACTTGCCCAAGGTCACACAGCTAGTGAGTGCCAGAGTCAGGACTGACACCTGGGACTCCTTCCTGATTTCCTGCCTGGTACATTTTCCTCTGGCTGGGCTGACTCCAGTTGCATAGTTTTGTTTTAAGGTAACAATGGAAACCTTTGTCAGGAAACACAGTCTGGGCATGATTAATTCTGAAAAGGGTTTGCTTTTTTTGTGTGACATATACTCCCCTCCCCTTTCATTTAACCTTTTGAAATGCCTTTGAACCAGGAGGAAAGATTCCTTAAGACCAAAGGTTAAGACCAAAGGCATGTAACAGGGTGGAAAGGAAATGGGGAGGGGGGAAGAATAACAAAAAATGGCAGAACGAATCTTAAACTCCTGGACATGGCACAGAAGGTTTTGCATTTTATTGGGATGGGGAGTTCTAGCCCAGAAATACTGATTGACTTCTCAAATGTATCTTAGCCCCTGCTGGGAAATGGCATACAATGGAATTCTTCTTCAGGTGCTCATGGGGAATTTTTATTTACCCCCTAAAGCTAGGCTGAGCAGTTGACTATGTTCTAGTCAGTCACTCTGTAACTGTGTAATAGGATTTGCCAAATGCCTTGTTGACGAGGAACTTTTTTTTCTTATAACCGTATCTGCCATTTTGTGGGATAGGTTTGTATTTTTTAAGAGTAGCCCTGTAAAGGCTGTTTCTCCCAACCCCCAAGTCACACAGTACATGCTATTTGGATAGCTGCTACTACATAAATAGTGTGTCTCGGCATGACTGGATAGACCAAATGATTCCGCTTTCC
The DNA here is from genome assembly GCA_028646595.1 of Phalanger gymnotis. Classification (NCBI taxonomy): domain Eukaryota; kingdom Metazoa; phylum Chordata; class Mammalia; order Diprotodontia; family Phalangeridae; genus Phalanger; species Phalanger gymnotis. The sequence continues at coordinate 60,131,878 of CM053624.1, forward strand.
CAAAGAGAACCGAAAGAAAATAGAAACATAATACAGATACAACTGATTATGCTTTTTCTATAAAACGATAACTGTTTAAAAATAACAGTGTAAATATTTGCGTGCTTACACAAGAAATGTTTGAGATAGTGATAAAACAAGGTAAAGTTTGAAGAAATATAAGCATCTAGGGACAAGTTGAACGCCTATGATGTGTTGGAAAGATCATTCGACCTGGAATCAAGAGACCTGGGGTCTGGCCCTGACCCTGCCAGCTATGTGATGCTGGCCATTTTGTCACTTCTCTGGGTCTTTGTAAAAAGCAGAGTTTGGACTATATTTTCCTTAAAAATCCTTTCTGGTTCAAACATTCTATGATTGCCCTGTTCACTTGACTTTAACTGTTATTATCACTGCTTAATCTGACCTTAGTCCTTCTCACTCTTTTTCAGAGTGGTATAAAACTCCATTCAGGCCAAATAAGTAAGCATCCCTAAAATACAGCCAAAAATCCTTCTGCCTGTTTAATAACGTCTCTGAAATGGATTTTTAAAAGGTTGGCTTGGATCAGAATTCAGCTCTCACAAACAGGCATTTCTCTAACTTGAAGTTAAGACTGGTAGGATAATCAACCTTGTCTATGTTTTATGAGCATCAAAAATGGCGCTGCTTCTCCTTACTTTCCAAATGGTCTGATGAAACATTCTGGTATTCACTTCCCTGAGACCAACATTGTTCCCTGGAATTTAAAATAGGCTATGAATGTGCTTGATGTCAGGAAAGATAAATCTGTAAGAAGAACTGTAGTCAATACATTTCCTTTTTAAGTAGAAACAATATAAAGAGCTTAATTCAGCACTGAATAAATCTCACTTTTGTTGCCATGATTGTGTAAAACCTGAACTGCCTTATGTTTGCCCCTAACTGTTTATATTCCCCAAATGTGATTCCAGAACTCTCCCTGGCTGAGTGCTGAAAGGAAAGCCATTTTATTCCATGTATGGCTCTATTCTCTCAGAGCTGGAAAGTTTTTCATTGTGAGTGGCGATTTCATTTTTAGATCTAGGAACGTTCTCTACTGTTATAGGGAAAATGGCTCACTCATTATTACCCTGATCAGAATCAGAGTGTTAGCTTTGGAAGGATCCTTTTATAGACCATGTGGTCTAACTACTTCCATTTTATCAGTGGGGAACCTGAGGCTTGGAAAGGTAAAGTGATTTGTCCCAGATCATATACTAAGTTACTTTTAGATCCTTAGTGGGATCCAGCTATCTTGACTCCCAGGGCAGTGTACTTGTTTTATGACTTTGGGCAAGTCACAGAATCATGAATTTTCTAAGTTGCATCTATTCCAACACATATCCAAGAAAGAATCCCCACTTCATTACATCTGACAGGTGGCCGGTCATTCAATCTTTGCTTGAAGACCTCCAATGCAAAAGAATGAACTCAGTGCTGCCCATGCCACTTTGGGGTAGCTCTGATTGTTGGGACATTTTCCCTGACATCAAGCCTCTCTCTTTGAAATATCTACCAATTGCTCCTGGTGTGATCCTCTGGGACCAAAACAGGACAATCTAATCACTCTTCTCCATGAGAGCCTTTCTGATGTTTGAAGTCAATTATGTTTCCCAGGGTTTTCTCTTCCTTCGGTGCCTTGAAGTGATTCTCCCATCCACTGTTCTGGTTGCCCTTCTCTGGATGTCCTCTAGCTTATCAATATTCTTTCTAAAATGTGGCTTCCTGAACTGAACACAGTACTCCACATTTGATCTGACCAGGGCAGATTGCAGTGGTACTATTATTTTCTTATTTGTGGAAGGTACATCTCTCTCACCGCTGCCCAAGATTGAATTAGCTTGTTTTTTTTAAATCTTTCATATCATACCGTTTACTCATATTGAGTGAATCCACTAAAACCCCTAGATCTTCAGATAAACCATGCCTCCCCCATCTTGAACTTTTGAAGGTGATTTGCTTGAGCCCAAGACTTTACATTTATATTTTAAAAATTTTCTCTTATTTGATTCAACTTTTTTTGGATGAAGTAATAATGATAACTGACAGTTGTATATTTCTCTAAAGGGTGAGAATACATTGTTGCATCTGATCCCCACAATGACTTTGTTAAATAGGTTTTACGGGCATTACTACCCCTACCTTGCAGATGAAGAAACTGTTTACCCTAATTTTCTAGTCTTTCAAGATCTTTTTGGTCCTCGATGCTACTACCATCCAGTGTGTTAGCTATGCTTCCTAACTGTGGCTTTTGCAAATTTGAAAGTGTTAATTCTTTTGAGCCCTAGTCTCCCCAGCTGTAAAAGGGGGATTGTACTATGCTACCTGCCTGACAGTATTGTTAGAAAGATGACATGTGAGAGAATGTCCGTGAAGTACTTCTAAAGTGTTAAAGAATTTTTATTTATTCTATTTTACTTCTTGTGATAAAATGAACATGTTATGTTTCTTGAGTTTGAGAGACTAAATTTTCTTTAAAGGGAGTTGTTTGTAGAGAACTTCCAGGACCAGTTTGCTTCCTTCTTTTATTTACTCCACATGGTCATCTTAAGTCGCTCTATGTATTCGCGTAGGAATTTGGGGGTAGGAAAGGGCACTTTGAGTGGTGGGATATTCTTACGGAAATTGGGGAGAATACAAAAGAAGACACAAATTTTGCCCTCCAAGGAGGGCAGGGACTAGCAATCAAAATACTGGAATTTAGTTATTGTATTTGTCATCAACTAGTTGTTGACCCTTGGACAATTAACTTAACTTTTCTGCTCTTCAATGAGGGGGTTGAACTAGGTCATAAAGATCCAGCTCTAAAATACTATGCTACAGTAAAATAAAAGAAATCTCTTCTAGCAGCAATAAGGTAGATGATTGGCTTCTACTACTATCCTTTTGAGGCTCATTCAAGCAGCCAGTACTTATGATGTAACCCTAGAGAATGCCTTATCTCTAGTTCTTCCTTCCTGCCACCAGGGTGCAGAGGGAGTTTGTTGATGGAGGCAGTGAGCCTCCCATTCAATGACCCTTCCCATTTAATATCTCTTCTCTTTTGCTTACAAGAGCCATAGCTATGATCTTGAGTATAAATTTATCTCAACTCTGTTCAGTATTGAAGTGAAAGCCATTTATTTTCTTTTTAAAAAATCTTATTCTTATTGATATCTTGGTTTTATATCACTTTTTTTTTTCTGAACTTGTCTTTCCATTGTTCTTACCTAGAAAGCATTTCCTTGTAACAAAAATTTTAAAAGAAAGGGGAAAAAAGCATTTTAGAAGTGTGTATTTTTTTTTGGTTTTGCTTACTTTACTTTGCATCAGATCATATATCTTCCCATGATTCTCTGAAATCTTCATATTCATCATTTCTTAAGGCTCAATAAAAGCTCTTTAAAGTCGGGTACCATACTTTGTTTAGCTGATCAATTGGTGTTTAGTTCTCTGTCATTGTAAAAAGCACTGCTCTGAATATTTTGGTATCTATTGGCTCTTTCTGTTTTTGACCTCTCTGGGATATATGATTAGCAGTGGGATCTCTGGATCAATGACATGAATATTTTAGTCATTTTAAAAAAAATCTTGATTCTAAATTACTTTCAAGAGTGGTTGTTATCAATTAACAGCTCCGCCCATAGAATGTTAGTGTGTCCATTTTTCTACACCTTCCATCACTGATTGTTTCCATCTTTGCCACTTTTGTAGGTGTGAGGTAAAACCATGGAGTTGCTCTGATTCGCATTTCACATATTCTTTGTTATTTGGAGCGGTCTTTCTTATGGTTATTAATAGTTTACAATTCTTCTGAGAATTGCTTATTCATATCCTTCCATTAGGAAATGGTTCTTGGTCTTATGTATTTGTTAATACACTATGTATCTTGGATATCAGAGCCTTATTAGAGATCTTTGATGAAAAGATTTATTCCCCATTAGCAGCTTCCCTTTTTTTTCCTAGTCGCCCTGATTGTGTTCATGCAAAGGCTTTTCAGTTACATGTAAATTAAATTATCCATTTTATCTTCTGTGATTGCCTCTACTCTTTGTTTGGTTGACACTTCTCCTAGTAGCCATGGCTGTGATAAATGTCTGATCTTGTCCTCTAATATTTTTTTCTAAATGAAAGCCATTTGCTTATATTAAAATTATAAACAGGCACACCACCAACATGAGCAGAATTGGTTAACAGATAAGAGTTGGAACTGAGAGACTGGAAGCCTAGGTGTCAGCTTAGCAACTCCAGAGTTATAGAATCTCAGTATTGGAAAAAACCTTTCATTGAATCCTTAGAATTGTTAGAAGGGAGGGATAGAATTGGAAGAGAGACCTTTGAAACCATTTTATCCAACCTCAGCCTCACCAAGAGTCTTTCTTCCATATTGCATCAGACAAGTAGACATGACCATTGAAGACCTCCTTTGAAGGCATTTCATAAGACAGACAGCTCATTTCGGTTTTGAACAGTACTAATTGATGAGAAGTTTTTTCTTATAATCAAGCTTAAATCTGCCTCCCTGTAACATTGGCCCCTTACTTTTAGGTTTGCCTTCTGATGCCAAATATATGAGTCTAATTCCTCATCTAAGCTTCTATTATGTATGTATCAGGCATTGTACTAGGTGCTTCAGATACATGAAGACAGGTATCATGACCCCCTCCCCCCACTCAATCTTCTCTAGGTAAAATCTCTAGTGCCTTTAACCAATCCTCATATGGCATCATCTCTAGATGTCTCACAATCTCAGTGCTTACTGGTTCTTTATGTCCTTCCTAAAAAGAAAGTGTTCTAGTTGTGAACTGAATTGAGCAGAGAACAGCAGAATTATTGCCTTCCTTGTTCTGGACATTATTTCCCTCTTAAAATAGCTTAGGATAGATTAGTTTTTATCTTTATCTTTTTGATCTTTTTTTCTCCACTACCTCAGTCTTTTAATTCCTATACAGGAGGATAGAGTCCTTGGAAGGCAGTAGTTGTGTGAGCTCAAGTTGGACAGGTAGATTGAAGCCAAACTAAAGAGGGCCTTTTAGTTCCAGGAAGTCTAAAGAGACTGGACTTTATTTGGTAGTCAGTAGTGATCTATTACAGATTTTTGGGCAGGAATGACAAGATTAGATCTCCTGTCTTGGGAAAATTACTCTAGCATAGATTGGAAGAGACATTTCAAGGTAGTTTAAAAACCTATTCCATGTACCTCTCTGATTGCACTTCTTATCAAATTTTATCTTCTCTCTGGCTCCATCTCTACTTCCACTTAACTAGACAGGACCTTGAAGCCCTAATAAAGCTAACCTGACAACAGAATACAGTAACTAGCCCTCTCTCACTGCTTCTGGTCTGGGAATCATCAGGTTTCTTCCTGTGTTCTTCATGGACATATTTGAAATATGATCCCATCAGCTCAGTAGCCAGGTAATGTTGAAAGGATCCTCTTTCTCCACACTTTTGGCATTCAAGACCCCTGTTGGTGCTCCTTTGCAATGTGCTTCCAAGAGTCCAAATCTGTATGAAAGTGGATGACAAAGGTTAGTCCAATAAACAAGTCCTTAAGAGCATGTTAGCTAATGAATTGCTCACAAATATGTGATTCCTTCCATTTAAAACACAATCCCAACTGAGTTAAAATATATGAGGGCCACTACTGAGTACAGCTAGGAATTTTGTATGTTGGGCTTGGAGTACTTCAAATCATGGCACATAAGTTACTGCCTTCTCTATGATCAAGACCCATCCTGCACCTAACAAGCATGACCTTGAGAACTCATTCCATACTACCCATAGGATGTAGAAAATACTTTTTCCTGAAGATACATTATTAGGCCTTTCCAATATGTTCTTCCAATCACCATGTATGTGAGAGGCTGATTGGAATAGCAAAAAGAACAGTAAAGTAGGAGTTTGTAGGAGCATTCCCCACCAACCATGATTTATTGAATCATTCCAAAAATCACTAGACATATAGACTTATTCTAGTTTTTCAGTATTACAAAAAAGAGGAATCACATGACCAGCAAGATGGTGGATCAGGTGGTGAAGTAGATAGAACACTGGACCTGGAGTTGGGAAAAATCTGGCCTCAGACACTTATGGACTGTGTGACCCTGGGCAAGTCACTTAACATCTACCTGTCTCAGCTTCCTCATCTATAAGATGAGGATAATAACAGAACCTATTACCCAGGGTTGTTGTAAGGATCAATGAAATAATATTTGTAAAATGCTTTGCAAACCTTAAGGTGCTACAGAAATAGTAGCTATTATTATTATCAATCACTTTTTGTAAACTTCACCCTTCCTCAGATCAACTTGTGAAGATGAAATGAATTAGTAATTATAAAATACTTAGCATACTTGACACATAGTAAGCACTTTATAAAAGTTATTTTTATTATTGTTAGATTTGTAGTAATTACAGCTAAAATCACATGCGAAGAACACATATCTTCCTACAAGGTAAGATCCTTATGAATGAACCCTGGATAACTTTAATACTTAGAACATTCACACAGTGCCCCTTCCCTGGCAGCCTCCACATACTAGAGGAGGAATATAAGCAAATTTGTAGGTTCGTCCAAGGGACCCAACCCTAAGGTAGAGGTTCATTATGTCCAGCCAATGAGGGAAACGAAGAGGATGGGTAGGGATTTAGCCAGTGTGGGAAGGTATGTTGGGTTTGAAGGAAAGGGGACTGAAATCATCTGGGACCAGTCTTATCTCCCAGAGATTACTCAGTACAGGGACCCATGCCAGTGAACTCTATATCTGCCTTCAGCCCCAGCTTTGGGAGTGTGCTTACCAGCAATAGGGGAAGAGTTGGAAAGTAATTTGATGAAGAATACCAGAAAAAGGCTGAAATGCCAAAGAGATCAATAGTAAAAGCCTAGCACCCAAATAGGTGCCAACAGAGAAGATCCTAAAAATAGAAGGAAGAGTGAGTAAAACCTCAAAGAAGAATATAAAACTTTCCTAGAAAATAACATACTGTGAAAGAAAGTGAACCAATAATTCCTGATAAAAGACAGAATACTGGAACAACAGTAAGAAACTCCAGAATGATTCAAAAGTGAAGTCAAATTCATAGAAGAAGAAATCAGGAAAGAATATAGGTCAGAAATTGCTGCAGAATTAAAAAACTCCAAATGGGACGAAAAAAGTATTGGTATTTTTGAAGTGATAAGTCTATTTTTACTTTTGGTAACATCTTTTAAGAAAGTCTAATATTAGGACCACCATATTAAAATTTATGATCTCTTTAAATCCCTTATTTTGTATTTCCAGATGGCTTTCCAAGAAGATTCTATCAATTTACATTTCTACCAATGATATAATAAAATGCTTACTTCCTTACAGCTTGATAGTTAATGAATTTTAATAATATTAAACTATTTTTTTTCCAATTTGATAAGTATAAAATGGTATCTTTTTTATCTTGCATTTTTTGCAAACTTTTTGTTAGGTAGTTTGGACAATTTTGCAAGTGATTATTAATAATTTTGTCCACTTTTCAAATATTAGAGTCTTTTCTCCAACGTTTTATAATACTGGGTTAATAAAAAAAAAATCCTCCTGTATACATTTGGTCTATTTTGGTATTATAACTTCTGTTCCAGTAATCAGGTCTCCTATTTTTTTAACCTAATATTACGTAGCTTAGACAATTATTCCTTTATGGCAGAGGTTCTTAACCTATAGCCTGCTTCTCAGAATAACGTTTTTAAGTGCATAAAATTAAATACTTAGAACTACAAAAGAAACCAATCATATTGAAATACAGTTATCAAAATATGTTTTTAAAAAGCAAGTTCACAGACCCCAGTTTAAGGACCCTTGACTGATAGTATATTTTTCTTGGTAGGTTCTGAATTCACTTCCTTCCTGGTTCAGAAAAAATTGGATTCTCATCTTGGCTCTGCTATTAAGTAGCTGCGTAATCTTGGACAAGTCAATTTACTACCTTGGGTTTTGTTTTCCTTACTTTGTTAAACGAGGGGATAGTATTATATGATCCAGGAGGTTCCTTTCAGCACTGAAGTCCTATTTTGTTTTATATCTAGAATCATGTGAAGCCGGTCAGTCTCCAGTGATTGATTTAAAGCTTGATGATCAGTGGGTGGCACAGCAAAAAGCATATTAAACCTTTGAAAGTGCTCATGGTCTAATTTTGCATGTCCTATCAATCACATGGGAACAGTAGGATAATATCTGCTCATTCCTGCTCACTCTTCTTGCAACTTAATGACGTTTGCTATAGGATCATAGATTTAGAGCTGGAGGGATCTAAGGGGCCATTGAATCCAACCCCCTCATTTTGCAGATGAGGAAACTGAGTCATAGAAGGTTAGTGACTTGTCCAGGGTCACACAGCTAGTAAGTTTTGGAGGCAGGATTTAGACCTGTTTCCAAGGCCATTACCCCATCCCCTATACACACTACCTCTTATCTTTAAAAATGCAGCCTGAAAACCTTCTTGTTTTCTTTGAAGTCTGCATATTTAAGTAGGTACGAGCTTCTCTTTTTATTTGGACCCTTCTGCACGTCCCCTCATGAGTACCTGGTGGCTACTCTAACCCTTTGGGCAACTTACAGGACCGTGCTCTTGGCACTTATTATTTGATTGACAAGCTAGATCTTCTGCTAAAATCTTCTTTCAGTGCCTCAGTGAGTTGTGGTCTTGGAGTTTTTGAAGCTTATGCTACTAGAATAAACTCCAGCAGTTCCTACAGGCTGTAAAGGCTTCGCCTACAGGCCTGGTAATAGACTGTATGTTTGTGTTCTGTGGACCTGTCTAGTTAAGTCTTTAGAGCCTCATCACCAGGGTGGCTTCAGGAGGATAAATTTTTGAACCATGGCCATCTCTGGGTTTTATAGAGAAGCTGCCTAGATCAGCTACTTACTGATCTAGAGAGGGGCTAGGATCTGTATTAGCCAAGGAAGTAGAGAACCTTGAATTATTAAAGACATTGACAACAGCTACTCATGTTACAGGATTTGAGGTTTCTTCCTTAGCCCCTAAAATTCACTGCTTCCTACCTTAGGGCTCTTCTTATTGTAGCCATGGCCCCCAGTTGACAGAATTTAGAATTTGAAGGAAATTAACATCATCAAAAAAAGAAATTTCTGAAATGGACTTTTAGAAAATGATATGAATCAGGAATGCCATGGAGCAATGGGTAGCTTTTCTGAGGTTCCTCTCAATTCCAAGATTCATTCACTTATTTAACAAACATTTATTAAGTACTTACTGCCTACAAAGCACTATATTAGGTGCTGGGGATGTAACACAGACTCTTCCTTCAAGAAGCCTATAGTCTAAAGGGGGGAAATGTATAAAAATAACTGATAAAAGAAAGAATAATACCTGAACTTGGCCTTTTTACTTTCTCAAAGTGCCTTGAGAAATTTCAGAGGTAGAGACCACTTTTACCTGATGTTGAAGGTGTGTTTGGGAAATAAGAGAGGGAAGAGGAGGTACCTATTTGAGACCTAGAAAGAAAGGAGGTACTTTAATAAAAAGGACAATGAAGGAGAAGGCAGGAGTTCATTCCAGGAATGGATGACAGTGTATGCCAAGCAGGGGAGACAGTAAAGGGAAGCACAAAAATGAGATATGCAGAATAATCCAGTTTGGTTGGAACATAGATGATGGGGAATAGTTCTGGAGATAAATCTAGAAAGGGTATGCCAGACAGAACTAGGGGGAAGGCATTGAATGTCAGGATCAGGAGTTTATTCTTCATTTAGTAGGCAGTTGAGAGCCATTTAAAAAAAGCCAGACACTTCTTAAGTATTTCCTAAGGCCCAAGCTTTGTGTTAAGTGCTGGGGTTGCTAATAAAAGCAAAAAAAAAAAAAAAAAAGACAGTCCTTGCCCTCTTAAGGGTTTGAATTCTAATGGGGAAAGACAATACACAAAACTGATTTAATTAGTATGGATTTAGACCAGTCATTTCCTCATTTGTGAAAGAAGAAGGTGAGATTGAGTGATCTCTAAGCCTTCTTTTCAGTACAAAAAAGTTTCTATGATCTATTAAATGGGAAACTGAGTTTATTCAAAGGTTAGTGTGAATGCCACAAAAAGTCAGTTGTAGTCCCCCAAAAGAAATGGGATAACCAGGGATGAAAGCCACCGTGGAGGACAGGATCCATTGGTAAATGCTTATCTTCCTTCAATGAGCAGAAGCTACTCAAACCCATAGGTTTGCCTCCAAAAAGAATTGAAGAATGGGTTAAAATAATCTGCCACTCTTTCATGGGTCACTAGTTCTGATCTGTAGACAGAGTACTGAGTACTGGAGATCTGCCTAAAAGGCTGTGAAAGGGAAAGCTTTGGGTTAGACTCTTTAAAGCAAAGGAAAAGAATGACTTTAAAATACTTCTCTAGCTGATGGAAGGGAAACATTTTTAGTGGCTGCCCTTCTACCCTGTGGCATAGTTGCCCGGCTGAAGCGATCCTGGGGATGTTCTTTGGTAATTGAACGGGAAGAAAAGTCATACATCTACACACAGAGGAAAAAATAATGACCAAAACAAAGGTGATAAATAGGTGCCAAGGAAGCAGTCCAAATTCACTTGGGTCTTGTAGCGCCAACAATAAGAGCCCCTATTCCATTCCACCTTGTGTCATACTTATTTCATAGGATAGGCTCATAAATCTAAGTGTGGATGGGGCCTCAATGGCTGTGTAGTCCAACTTCCTTATTTTATAAATGAAGAAACTGAGACCCAGAGACATTAGGGATTTGCCCAAGGGCGCACGCGTAGTAAGGATTAGAGGTGGGACCCAAACTCAGGTCGTATGTCTTTAAAGCAGAGGTTTTTGACCTTGTTGTGTTGTGGACCTCTTTGGAAGTCTGGTGAGTCAGCCGATAAATGTTTATTTAAGCACCTAATATGTCCCAGGCACTGTGCTAAATATTGAGGCAACAAAGATATGTAAAAAGTATGGTACAGAAAAGTTAACAGAAGTGTATTTTTGGAAAGCAGATTTCTTTCAGAATTCTTCATGTAAAGTTGATTTTGAGCAATATGAATTTATGTAAATTGAGAACTATCTGTGTATTGAAATACAGTTATCAAACTATTAAAAACCAAGCTCATATCCTGCTCCCCCCCCCCCCCCCGGGTCATGAACCCTTTGCCATAGAGCCAATGCTCATTCCCCTGTGTGGAATTGTGGGTGTTATATCTGTAAATTCCTTGAAAGTGGGTCTGTGTTGTTTTTCATCTTTTTAACCTCAGTGACTTCCTAGTGCTTAACAAATGGGATTTTAAAAAAATTAAATTGAAGTAGAGATCATTGATATTTGAGCTGGACCTTGAATCACAGAACCTCAGAGCTGGAAAGGATCTCAGAGGCCAACTAGTCCAACTGGTACCTGAAGAAGAATCTTAGTGGCATCATACTGGACATCCATGCAGTCCTTAAGAGTGAATTTTGATGACAAGGTGATGCTGTGGATTAGTTTGCATATTTAAAGAAGAAATACATAGTCTTAAGAGGAGAGGAAAATGGTATTCACAGAGGAAAAGCAAACCTCTAAACTGTGCACAAGTTGTGGCCATTAGCAAGATGTCAAAGAAGAATCTTTTTATTTATTGTTTGGTTTCATTGACTTTTCTCCTAGTGCATATTGGGAACCCAGTTTGTCAGGTAAATGACTGCCTAAAAGCCTTTCTAATTTGGGTGGCTGCCTTCTCATCCTCTCCAGGGGTTAGTTTCTCTGTTTTAATAGAGCTTACTTTCTGCTGGCTGTGCTAGAACCTGAGTTTCTCGATTCCGTTGTCAGCATCTCTCTTAAGAGGGCATCAGAAAGACTTTTCTGCTGGTAACCATTTTCCTGTCTTCTCCATTCATTTATTTGAGAAATATCTATTGAACACATCCCATGTACAAGGTACTAGCATGCTAGACACTTCAGGGACAGCAAATGTGCCTCAAGTTACTAAGCCTGACTTCTAACAGATCTCTTGGGGTCAATCTTGGGAATCTTTCTCACTAATAATCTCTATGGCTCATTGGGCTCTCCCTAAAAACATCCTAAAATGAATCCCCCTAAAAACATCAGAATCTGGCTCATGTCTCTGAGGCTCAGTGCCTCCTGCAAGCACTGAGGGTAACAAAAGCATTATTCAAAGAACAGTGCCTGGCACATAGTAAGCTCTTAATAAACGTTTGACTGCGGACCAGGGAAAGGACTCTCTGATGAGCCTCTTTTCCCAAGACAGTAATCATAGTGCCACCCCTCTCCCCAGCTCTCTTTCAGGTGAGCTCTTCTTCCCTTTCCCTCAGGGGTTTAGTCCTAGTACCTAGTCAGAGTGGAGGACCTAATGGGGCCCCAGCTATGTGAGTAAAATTGCTGGCTTTGGGTGAAGCTGCAGGCAGCCTTCTAGCCTGCCTTCCTCGGGTTTCTTCAGATTCTTTTGCTCTGGTGTCTGGAGCTTGGCTGACCCTCCTGGGATCCTTTCTTGCCCTCTGTTCTTGCCTCTCAGCATAGCCTTGCAACTACTGCAATGCTCTGAATTGTGACCCCAGGTGTTCATTAGATATGAGCTCGTAGATTTAGAACTAGGAGGGAAGTTAGAGGTTATCTAGTCCAACCCCATAATTTTACAGGTGAAGGAAGTGATTTGGTCAAGCAAGCACATCCTAGCATTACTGTCCTTAGACTGCGAGCTCCTTGAGGGCAGGAACTATCTTTTGCCTCTTTTTTATATCCCTAGTTTTTAGCATAATTCCTGGCTTATAACAGGCACTTAATAAATGTTTATTAATTAACTGGCCCCAGAACTTCTCATTCCCCTCCAGGCTGCACTCTAGCCATGAACTCCATATTGGATCTTGTTTTTCTACCATGAACCCCATATTGGGTACCTCTGTCTCCTTCCTTGCCATTCCCTTTCAGATGCCTTTTATGTGTTATCTTCTTCCATTAAAATATAAACTCCTTAGGAGCAGGGACTTTCCATTCCCAGAGTTTAGCACATGCCTAGTACATAGTAAAGACTTCATAGATGCTAACTGATAAATGCTTGTTAATGTTTTTCCCCAGCAAAATGGTGTTTTCCTGTAGCAGTCTCCATGTTCCTCACAGCCTCCTCTATGCAGAAGCACCATTTTCCTTTTCCGTAGTGTGCCTTTTGAGTAGCTGGGTGGCATAGAGGATAGAGTGCTGTGCCTGGAGTCAGGAGGAATCTAGCCTTAGACACCTACTAGGTGTGTGACCCTGGGCAAGTCACTTAACCCTGTTTGCCTCAGGTTCCTCATCTGTCAAATGAGCTGGAGAAGGAAATGGCAAACCACTCTAGTGTCTTTGCCAAAAAAATCCAAATGGAGTTACAAAGAGTTAGACAGGACTGAAGTGAGTGATCAGCAAGTATGCCTTCAGCTTTCTTTTGTCTTTTGCAAAGGGGAGGGAGGAAGCTGCTCAAGTGTTTTGGCATGAATCCTTTTGCCTCATGTCTGAAGCTGCTAGAGTCCTTTTGGAACTATTCAGGTTCTTTCATCATGAGTCTTTTAAAACATATTCCTTATCTACAAAGATGAATAGTACAGATCCCAGCCCTCGGGGAGGTTACAGTGCAGCAGGGGAGATAAAATAACAATGGCTTATAGCCCTTTTGGTCACAAAATAACATTCACGTACATTACCTAACTTGATCCTCACCCCAACCTTATGAGGTAGGTAATACAAATATTTTCTCTACAGATGAGGAAACAGAAGTTTATACAATTAAATGCTTTGGCCATCCATTTTCCAGCTTGTAAGAAAGAGGTGGAGCTGAGAAACGTCTTCAATCTCTCACATCCAGTATTCTTTGCATTGTACCATGTTGCTTCTCTTAAGATAAGGCATGCAAGGTAGAATGGAATATTATAACAAGAAAGAATTCATCCATTTTAATATGTTCCTTTTACTTGAAAAAAAAGTTGTAGGTAGTTAGAATTTATAGTTTTAGATTCAATTTCTTTGGGAAATTTTACTTATTTGAATATTAGATTTTGATATTGTTTATAAGAAAACATAACTTAAAACATAATTCAATTCAATAGACATTTATTGAAAACACATACTATTTGAAGAGTACCAGTGCTAGGCTTGTGGATGCAAAAAATAAAGTAAAATTCCTTGCCTTCAGGGAGCTTCTATTTTATTGGGGAGATATAATATATACACACTTAATACAAGGAAAATGGAAGCCAAAGAGAACATTAACAGTAAAGGGCTATCTGGGCTGGTGTCATGGAGGAGGTAGTACATGAATTAAGCCCTAGAGAAAGAAAAGAATTCTGAAGTACTGAGATGAGAAGAAAACAGCTAACCCGGGACCTGACAGATTCAGGTGCCAAATAAACGCATGCTGATTGTTTGGGTTCATTCCATGACTGGGGCACGGCTTGTGGGAATGCACAGGGGAAGGGGGGAGTGAGATGGAGTATTGAGTCCAACAGAGGTACATCTTGCCAGGGGCTACAGAGAAGAGAGAGGTTGTTTCCAGCTGTGTGTATCTGAGAAGACCATGAAGAAAAGGTCACCTGAGCTGGGATTTCAATGATGAGTAGGGATGGGATACATGTCACTATGGCACATAGAATTCCTTCTCTTGTACTGGTTGAGGCTGGTTGAAGTTTGGGCTTAGCTCTCCAAAGCAGAGAATGTTTCCTTTCTCAGTGGGTAGTGCCTACTCGCTGTTATAGTTGAGGATGGCAAGGTCAGTTGAGACTGATTTCTTCCCATATCATTAAAATTGACCTTGAAACTCTGTCCTTCCAGCTCCAAGCAACTAATCTATCCTAGGTTCATGCTCTAGTGTACCAGGGTTCTAGTCTTGCTCTGCTATTTCCTAGCAATCTATTTGACTCAATCTTAATGAACCCCAAGTTTACTCATTATCAAAATGGAAAAATACTACTTGTACCATCTACCCCTCAGGGTTGTTGGGAGTGAAGTGCTTTGTAAACTATAAATGAAAGCCCTATTATTAGTGGGGCACTACTCTGCCATTTCCTTGGCTAAATTTAGTATTTATTGAGCTTTTAATATGTTTTAAACACTTTGCTAAGTGTTGGCCCTGCTTTCAAGGAGCTTACATTTTAATGGGGGAAGACAACATATATTGTAGGAGTGGGGACTAAGAATGAGTATTTTGATATGGGAAGTCTGAGGGATAGGGAGTAGGACCACAGGACAATTGATTGACATGCCTTTTCTAGGACTGTTAGTGTTGATTGCTTAATGTTTTTAGGGATTGGTTACTGTTCTTTTTTGTTTTTTTACTTTTGAACATCTGTTTTACTAAAACCTTGAGTTCCAAATTCTCTCCCCTCTTCCCTTCCCTTCCACCCTCCCTAGGAAGTCAAGCAATTCAACATAAGCCACATGTGTATCCTTATGTATACCC
>CM053624.1:60147758-60191671 GCA_028646595.1 Phalanger gymnotis
AATTGGTTTAGAGCCATTTTTTCATAGGTTTTTGGAGGGACTTGGTGGGGAGCTCACGCCAGTTACTGCTTTCCAGTCGCCATCTTGATTGGTTACTGTTCTTAGAGCCAGGGGTACAAAGTAAAGCAGGAAGGAGATATACACAGTGGGTGGCTCTGTCAATAAGATGACCAGGTTGCAAGTGATTGGCAAACAGAGTTAAAGAACTTGCTCAGGTTCATACAGCTAGTTAGCGTCTGAGGCCAGATTTGAGCTCAGGAAGATAAGCCTTCCGAACTTCAAGCCTAGCACTCTATCCCCTGAGCCACCTAACTGCCCACTGGCCTCAGTAGATATGATAAACTCTCACCAATCAGGAAAGCATAGCCATGTTTCTGTTTCCTTCATATTTCCCAACCTAGATTGTCTAATTTTGGCTGTGATCCTATTGAAGCAGTCAACCTAACATTGGTGAGATGATTTAAAATATTAAATGACAAGAGCTGAGGCCTTCCAAAAGATCAGCCTTGACTTATATGGTTAAGAAGTTCAAAAGAAAATTGCCTGGGGATATCCAGCAGTCAATTACAGAAACATAAATCCCAAAGGCTGTTTTCTGCAAGTGAGCTCCATATCCTTACCTGAACTAGAAATGCCCAAATGTTCGTTTCTTTCCCAGAGTTAGACTCTGCATTGGGGCCTTCCATGACTTTGCCAATAGCATTTCTTGGCAGTGTCTTCACATGAGCCTGAGACTCACTCAGTCCATTCCTTGGGTTACTATTGATATTCCTTAAGGAAGAAAAAAATCCCTTTTTAAACATGCAACTCAGGTATGAGTCTGCCAGAAACACTTTCTGGGTTACGGCAAGCACTGTTCACAGCTTTTCATTCCTGGATTTTCAGCATGTCTCTGGCTTTCTTTGGAGTCATTATTGCTTATAATGTCATCCTTGGGGGGAGGTATTTCCATTGTCCAATTTATGAGCAAAATCATTCAGCTCATCTTTAACAGGCTGAATTTCCACTTTGGTTTCCACCAGACCTTGTTTATAAGGTCAGAAGGGTGGTTCACAATGTTTTAATAGCTGTTGTGGTAATACTTTTATGTGTCCTCATGTTTATGTTGTGTCTTGAGGTACAATTTAACAAAGTAAGTAAATAAATGTTGTACATAGCTCCAAAAAGAGTTTCTGAAATTTCTTATCCCTTGGATCTGAAACCCTCTTAAATGGCAAGTCTCTTCTATGCTTCTGGGCCTTGGTATCATCTAAAATCAGGGTTTGGGAAGATAATGAGGCAGTTAGGAGATGCCTAGGTGGTGCTGTGGATACAGTGCCAGACCTGAGTTCAAATCCTGTTTCAGATACTGTAATGGTAATCAAGGCAGGGCTTTTTACCAGTCTTCTCTTAAATGCCTTTAAAGATTCTGGCCTTTGTTTGAATGGGGCTGGTAAAGTGGGATCTTGTCTTGGAATGTTTCTCAGCACTAAGACAACAGGAGTCCTCGACTTGCATATGATGTGATACTGGGGATGGGCAACTTTCACACACCCGGCCTGGGTGAGGTCAGAGCCCCCAGGGCTCTGAACAGGATATAACTGAGGTGAGCTTGGTGTTTGACTTTTGGGGCTCACTTATAGAAGGAGTGTTGAGACTCTGGGCAAGTCATTGTAAATGTCCCCTGGCTTTGCTAACCCAGACGTATTGGTTCTTCTCTGGTAACTGTATTGTGATTTGATCAGACAAAGTCTGTCTGTTGATACTTGTAATTTCTGTTTGTATTTGCCCTGAAGTTCGGGGGGCTGATCTTTTCCCCCAGAACTAAGTGCATGATATGTGTATGTTTGACTAAACTGAGATTGTTAACCTCTTAAAGCTGCTTTCCTTAGAAAAGCAGATCAAATAACCCGTGTTAGCAGCCCTTCTGTGTGCTGGTGTTACTCATGTTACACAGCCAGAGTAGCTGCTAGGCACATTGTTGCTACAGATACTTATTAATTGTGTGACCGTGGGGAAGTCACAACCTCTGTGAACCTCCTTAGTTTCCTCATCTGTAAAATGTACAAAATCTGTAAAATAACACCTACCTGTCAGGGTTGTTGTGAAGACCAAATGAGACAATTTATGTTTTATAAACCTCGAAGCGCTATGTAAATGTTAGTTATTCTTTTTATTATTAATAATTGCAAACTTACATTTATATGCACTTTACAGTTTATGAAGGGCTTCCCTCACTTGGCCCTGTGGGGCTGACAATGCAAATAGTGTTAATTCCATTTTGCAGATGATGAAATAAAGGGTCAGGTAAGTAAAGCACACTTCCCAAAGTAACATAGCTAGTAAGTGTCAGAACCAAGATTTGAACCCAGGTTTCCTGACTTCATATCTAATGTTCTTCCCACAATGCTCCAGAAGGATTCAACCATTCCTTATGTTTTGCAGTTTTCAGACCTCTCTTCACCCTGACCACCCTGTTGAATATACTATCGTTTGCCTTCAATAACCCTCTTAAAATGTGATGTCCAGAACTGAACACTCTAAGTGTGGTCTGAATAGACCAAAATATAGTAGGATTATTACTTTCCATGATCCGGGTATTATACCACTATTAATTCAGTCTAAGATTGCATTACCCTTTGGCACCGCTGTCTCATGTTAAGCCTGTGGTTGACTAAAATGCTCAGATCTATTTCATATGAACTGTTGTCAAGCCAGGTCTCCAACACAGAGAGTTTCAGAGCTGTCCCCTAACTTGTACTTATGCCAGTGATTTTTTTTCCCACAAATTAAATGTTGGCCTTTACATTATTCCCCATCAAATTTAATTTTTTTTAGGTTTTGGCCTAGCATTGTAGACTGTCAAAATAATTTTAAACCTTCATACTATTGACTATGGCATTAGATGTTCCTCTCAGTTATATATTATTTGGAATTTGGATGAAATGACCAAAGACAGGGCCTACTTGAATGCTTTTTCCAGGCTGGCTTTGATCCATTCATCAATCTTCTTTGGGTTAGGTTATTCAATAATGTTATGAATTTAGCCCATATTTTGCAATCTTATCTACCAGGATATCTGTGAGTCTTCATCAAATGTTTTGTTGGAGCCAAGGTATACTATGCCTACTGCAATTCCCTGAGTCACCAATTTAATAGTTCCATTAAAAAAAATCAGTTTATGTTGGTATGCTTTTATAGAATCAAAGAATTTCAGAATTGGAAAGAACTCTCATCATGTTTCTAGTCCAACCTAGCCTCAAAAAGGAATTCCCACAATATACCTGAGAAGTAATCTTCTAGTCTTTGCTTAAAGACCTCTAGTGGGGTAGGAGATATGTATGTGGGTGGGTGGAGGGGCAGATCCACTAGAAAAAGCCTTTATCATATTCTGACTGGGCCTGACTCAGGCCAGTACTCTGGTAGTTTATGTTCAATATTGGAATGAAATGACATACTCATAAGTAGGTTATTCACCAGTTAACAGAAGATTTACTTAGCCACTACAGGAGAATAATCCTCAACAAGCATAAGCATTAAGTTGATTCAGTTTTGCAGGACTCTCCTGCCTCTGAGTCGCTCAGCTTGTCTTCCAGCTAAAGCATCAGAGAGTGTTTGGAGCTCCTCATGGCTGTTTTTTGTACCCAGATAACTAGGAAATGAGGTCAACAGCCTAAGCCATTAGGCCCCTGAGCCAATCAAATATTAAGGTAAAAAAGGAAAAAAAAGCCCTAGCCTAACTTAAGGAAAAGCATGGGAGGGAGTGGTGGTGCTTATGTGTGCATTGACTGGGGTAAGCCATTATTGGTCAGCAAAGGACCCTTGCTTTGTCTGGTCTATAGGCTTGTGGCCTATAGAGCAATCATGTAGTCCTTCCTTATCAAGCATACCCCTACTTCTATTTCTTCTCTTGGCTTCCCCCCTCTCCTTCTGTTCAGAGAAGGCCCAAACCAGCGGAGCCACTCTGGTAGTTAATTCTACCTACATATATTCCTAGGCTTTTGCCAAGACCCTCCTGAATCTTTGTCTTCTTATTTGTGAATGATCACTGAGGAAAAAAACCTAAGCCTTTTTTTTTTCCCCTCAGTCCAATGGTTTTATTCATTTATTTGTTTTGGATAATCTTGCTTTGGGGAAGGGGTACAGGTCCACATTACCTTTGTCAGGTCTCCCCCTCTGAGAAGTCAACTGCTTATTCTACCTGAAGGGAAGCAATGCTAAGGTAACCTCCTGAAGGGATTTGAGGAGCCTAAAAAGTAAACTGACTCAATGAGCTCCATTCTTGGTAAGGATTCTATTGCCTGAACCATTATAGCCCAAAGATGGCTTCTGCCATAGCTGATTTAACCACCTCCAAGACTTCTTGGCCTGAGAGTTCCCCTTCCCCCATCTGCTAAGGTAATTGGTCAATTTTCTAGTGATCTGGAATCTAGTCATCTAGTGATCTCTGAATTGATTAAGGCCTAAACTTGACCAGTTGGACCTTAATCCTGGCCCTAGGAAAACACTGTTTAAAAGGACACCAGGTTAGATTCTTTCTCTAAAGCCTCAAGGCCTTTTTTTTCTTGCTTCTCTTAGACTCTTCCCATCCCCCCATAGAATGCTACCTATTGCCCTGGACCAGGTGCCCAGGAAGCATGGTCTTGATAACGTTGGTATGCTTATGTCTTTAGATGTCAACATCTCTTACTAGACCCATTTACTCAGTCTTTGGGTTGTCTTGCTTTCCTAAAGTCTGCCCTCTATTTTTCAACCCTGCATCCTTAGCACTGAAAGCTATATGGAATCAATTATTGTTGACTCACAGAAGACTACCATCTTTGGCTAACCTCCAAATGAGGGGTTCATAACCTTTTTATGTCAATGAGTCTTGTCTGGTAAAGTCTATGGGTCCCTTGTCAGGAATATATTTTTTTTAAATTCCTAATGGAAGGAAAGGCTAAATTTTAGCTAAGTTTAACTTTATTCAGTTAGTGAAAATAAAGATGTATTTTTTTCTCACCCAAGTTCATGGGCCTCCTGAAATCCATCCACTAACCTGACATATTTTAACTGTGGACTCCTGATTAAAAACCCTTAGGCAAGAGGAGAGCAGCAGGGTTTCATTGTGTTCATTAAAAAAAATTGTTTTTATTCTGAATTTGACAAATACCAAATAAAAAGAGAATCCTTATCCTTGTAGGACAGAAGGAGAGGATTGTACAGGAAACTACATTTCCATTACACAGAGTTTCTTTTCTTTTTGAAGGATATAATAAATTCAATTCACGAGCTCATCTGGATCCGACTCATCTTAATCATGAGCCTTCCTTTCCTTCTTCTTTTGAGGTGGTCATTTAACTTCACTGCCATTTCTACCAGATCTGAAGAGTTCATTTGGAAGGAGGTTCGCTACAGACTAGGCTGAAGCTTCTTACTCAACTCTTTTCAGTTTCTTCTAGTTTTTACATGTTGGCCCTAGGAAAGAGGCTAGTGCAGTCATCAGGGGTACTGACCACAAATATTCCAAATCTGTCTCCACAGTTCAGCTGTATTCCCATCCTGACCATACTTACCATGTCTGCCTTTGCTCCTTGTCACATCTGTCCATTATCAGTATGGTTTCTGGCTGCACAAGCCGGCATTTCTGCTGCCTTTGTTTTTCACTTTTCTGGTGTCTCTCATTTTCTCCTCTTCTTTATTATCTCTTCTTTCTCTGTTATGGTCCCACTCTTCTCAATGCTTCTACCCTTGAGTCTTGAATTGTATTGTAATCACCAGCCAATGCAGGTGTTTCTTCAATTTTGTTAGTAAATCAGCCCATCAGAACTTATGTTCTGCTTGTGGACTGAAGACCTTAGGTGAGACTTATGCAGACACCTAAACAAATGAGTGATCATTGGGATTGTCTGAACTTGGTTTCTTCAGGTCTTTGCAATTACTTTTATGGCAGTTTAGTCTTGTAGGATTGGGATTTTGGGGGGTTAATTTCAGGATTATACTTTATCAGTAGTAAATAACTGAGGATCTCAGAATTCTGAGCAGGATCTTAAAGTATAAGAAAGTTCCTGGCCTCAAGCAACCTATAGTCCCACTGGAGAGAAGATCCACATACATCAAATAGTGTTTGAGACCATGTGTGTGTAATATTGAACAATTAATGGTGTCACACAATGGGTACCAAAGTTTCTGAGAAAGGAAGAGGTGATGGCTGGAGTCATCAGAGACGATGTAGTGGCATTTGACCTGGGCCTTATGGTATGGAAGCAGACCAATTGCCCTTGTTATCAATTTCTCTAATAAGACTTTTGCTTTAATTTCATATTTCTATTACCAAGGAAGAAATTGGCCTTCTGGGAAGCTAATAATAAGCATTCATCAAATTTACCAGATTTTATGTATAATTGAGTGGTGCTAGTTTCTTGTAAGCATTTCTGCTGTCTTTTCTCTGTTCATGTTTTAAAATTTAAACTGTGCTACTGCACTGTTAAGCCCTTTATAGGGACAGTTATCTGATAAACTTAATTACTAAATATCCTTTCCCAAGGTCTAAGCTCTGGAGATATAGACCGAGTAATGAAGTGATGGCACTGCTATCCATCCTACCCGGCTTTAATTTGAGAGAATCCAGTTCTAGCCAGTCAAAGAATTGGGTGTGGCATGAGAATGTGATGGGAAAAGGAATTATTCACTTATTCCCCATGAATTGTTAGGGCATTGAAAATGACTAAAATGCCAAAATGGAAAGGAAATAAAAATGAATTGATAAATTGAAGGGATATAGGGAAAAAGGGGCCACAAATCCAGCAAAGTAGTCATAAATGTGAATTGGAACAGGCTCATGATAAGCATGTAAAAAATGTAAAGTAAGAGAGAGCAGGCATAAATTACTAGGAAGGGAGAGCATGAACTTGGATGCAGAAGGCAATAGAAAAGTTCTCCTGGAGTAGGTAGGATCTGAGCTGAGTCTTATGGGAAGTCAGTTACGTGGGAGTTCTTGTAAATTGTAAAGTGTTTGTACCAATGTAAGTTATTCTTCACTTATTTAAGGTGAAGTTAGGTATTTTTTAGAACATATTATCAAGATCACCTTTGTATTTCCCACTACTTATTCTAAACCTCCATCTTCTCTTTCCTTTTACACATACTCACATGCCTATACAAAAGGGGCTGAATGCTGGAGGAACAATGAAAAGAGGTTTTGTTTTTTTTTTTCTTAGAGTTTAAGAGAGGAGGATGTGAGTTTGAATCTTAGCTCTGATACTTGGAAGCTTGCATGACTTTGGGCAGATCAGTTAACTTCTCTGGGCTTCAGATTCCCCTGCAAAATGCGGAGATTGGATCAGATGACTTCTGAAGCCCTTTTCAGCTCTAAATCTATGCTCCTAGGATGTGACGCCATCATCGCTGTTTTTGTAAAGCTCATTTGGCTCCTCTCCAATCAGAGCTGAGAAGAAAGTGGGAAAATTAGGCTGGTGCCCACATATGGCCATTGCTATGTGCTAGTCCTGGCATTGTAACACAGGTGCCATATTGGTCCATTCATTCCCAGCCTCTCCCATTCTAGCCCCCAATCAGCATAAATCCTGGATCAGCCTGCCATTATGTGACCTAAGCAGAATGGCAGAATGTGCGAGCTCTTGCTCTACATTTACTCAAGTGGAGTTTGTAATGCTGTATACATAATTTACCACGATCGTGCAAATAGGCTCCTATAAGCTCATTAAAATATTTTCATGCTCATCAAATATTTGAAGGCATGTCATAGAGCAAACGGATTAGCCTGACTTAGGTTAACCTCAAAAGAAAGAACTATAAAGTTTCAGGAAAGCATATGATGGCCCAGTTAAGGAAAACTTAAGAGTTTTCTGCAAATAGAATGAGTTGCTTCCAGGGACAGTGAGCTCCCCGTCACTAGAAATCTCCAAGTTGGGTGACCATTTGTCAAGGATGTGGTAGATGGGACTCATGCTTCAGTCGAACATTGGACTCGATGACCTACACAGGTCTCTTTCCACTCTAAGGTTCAGCATTTTATGGAAAAAAAATGCATCCCTCACTACTATTCCTCATAGTATTATGATAAAGGAAACCAAATACTTGGTTGTACCTTGACAAACAACCTAAATTATAAAATAATATTTGGCTTTCACTGAAAATATTTATTTTATGCAATAGGCATAAAAGGTCATTGAAGAATAGGACTCATGACATTCCAAATGCTGATTTGTGCAGTTCTTCCAAGGTTCTGGGAGGAGCCCAGAAGTAAAGACTTCAGGAAAGAAAGTGTAATCCTAACCCTTTTCCGAGGAGCATGAAAGGAAGACAGCAAGAGATTGACTTGACACTGGGGAAAGAAAGTTAAGAAATTAGTCAACAAACAAGTAGTTACTGTCTATCAAAGAGTATATTTATACATATATACTTTATATACATATGCATATATATACATACACATACATAGATGTGTGTGTATCTATATCTATATATCTCCATATGCATATAGATTATTAAAGGTTAAAATCTCACAAGCTAAACTTGACATTCACTCCAATGATACCATCAGAGGAGATCTCTCCCTCCTCTCACTTCTTTCTGCCGCTCTAGATTCCCAATGTTAAGTTGCTGTCTAAGAACAGTGACTGTTAATTTCCTTCTATTGCTGTTTAATCTGTATAAGACTATATAGTTTATCCCCTTTGGGGGAGTACAAGGTAAATTTGGTATTGTTTTGCTGCCCTTTTGGTTAACCATTTGTGTTCAGTCACTCATTCAGGCATGTCTGACTATTTGTGACCTCATGGTCGCCAAACCCTTCTGTCCTCCACTATCTCCTGAAGTCTGTCCAAGTTCATGTTCATTGCTTCCATGACACTATCCATCTCCTCCTCTGCTGTCCTCCTTTCCTTTTTCCTTTTCCTTTCAACCTTTCCCAACATCAAGGTCTTTCCCAATGAGTCCTGTCTTTTCATCATGTGGCCAAAATATTTAAGCCTCCACTTTAGACCTTCCAATGAATAGTCTGAATTAATTTAGCTGGGTTATTTATTTATTTTTTTTTAGTCTTAAGAGGCAATGGGCAGCACTGTGTAGGAATCATCTGTGATATTGTGACATTGAATTCTTAGAAATGGTATGAATGGACTTCATAATTACCTGGAAAAACCCACACAATATAATGCTGAGTGAGTGAAGCAGAACTAGGAGAACATTATACACAACCACAGATACACAGATTCTGTGATAACTAACCTCGATAGACCTTGCTCTTCTCAGCAATTCAAGGTTCGAAGACAACTCCAAAGGACTCATGAGGGAGAGAGCTAGACATCCAGAGAAAGAACTATGGAGACTGAATGTAGATTGAGGCAAACTGTTTGCTCTCCTTTTTTTTTTCTTTCTCTTTTGTTTTTTGGTTTTGTTTCTTCTTTCTCATGATTCATTCCATTGGTCATAATTCTTCTTTACAACTTGACTATTGTGCAAATAAGTTCAATGTGAAGTTATATGTAGAAGATATATTAGATTCCATGCTGTCTTGGGGAGGGGGGGGAGGAGAGGGGAAGAAAATCTGGAACTCAAAATCATGTGGAACTGAGTGTTGTAAACTAAAAATAAAAAATCTTAATAAAAAAAGAAATGGTATGAATAAAATACTCTATTATGTTTCTTTATTATATCTCTGAGGATAAAGCAGAAAAGCAGTGTCAAGGGGTCTTCCTGAGTTCTGAAAAATACTTTCCCCTCCCCCTTTCTTCAGAAGTTCCAAAAATCTATAAAAGGCGAACATGGATTAGTATTAGTTAAACCACTTCAAACCCTTTTACATAATTCCATGGACCAGATCTTTGTGTGTGGTCTAGCCTTTTCAAATTCTGATGAGCTTGTCAGTTCTTTTATAGGAGCATAGATTTATAGCCGGATGCTACCAAATCTAGCCCTCTTATTTTACAGATGTAGAAACTGAGGCTCAGCAATATTAAACAACTTGCTCAGGTTTACATAGCTAGTTAAGTAGCAGAATTAGGGTTTGAACCCAGATCTTCTGATTCTAAATCCAATTCCCTTTGCACTATATCATGCTTACTTTTCAAGTATCTGCATTTCTTCTTTTTTCTCTTTCTTTTGGAAAGTCTGTGGACAGCTCTTCTTTTATCTTACACTTTGATTTCAAAAACAAACTTTGAAGTTGATTTCCAACAAAATTTTGAAGTGTCTGCCTAGATAAGATTGGACTTTTAGGAATTTATTTTAATTTATTTTAACTTGGACATGTCTTCAATTTACGTACCTCTGAATTGAGGAGATCATTGGTCCCTGCACATTTTAAAGATGTCAGTTTCTTTTATTTTTGTTCTTTGGGAGATTGAGCAGCTGCTGCCTAAGTGAGCTTGATTTAGTCATGCCTGATTTTCTGTGTGCGGAAGAGAACAAAACACTATGGGATGAAATACTTTAACAATTTTAGTCCTCTTAAATTCCTAAAGGTTGCTTTTGGCAGTATCATTTATTTCATTGTTATGAAACCTTTTCCCAAAGAAAACACTGTGCTTTAAGTGGTTGCCCCTGGTGGGAGTAGGAGACAAGCTTGGCAATTCCAAGTTAATTTCAAGGTGTGACAAATACCTGAACTTTTCCCTTCCTTTCTCCTTTAATTTTCACTACCATTTTTCTCTTTTCTCTATTCTTCTTCCTTTATCCTCTTAACCTCTGGGTAAATGGGTATAGGAGTCATCTGGCCATATGGTAGACATTCTTCCTTCAAACTCTAGGGATAATTTATAAGAACATTTTGCAAAGTAACCTGTGGCAATCTTGCCCTATAAAATAACTGATAGGTTTAAGTCATTTAGGGCATTTCCTTTAGATCATTCTTTCTTGATACACTCTTGGATAACCCACATCCAGCCCCTTCTCTCTTGGTACATTGGCTCTATTAATTGCTTTGAACAGTAGTTTGCCTTTGTTTTATGTATTTATATTCCAAAAGACCCCTGCCTCAGACCTGATGGAAGAAAGGTGAAAAAGACCTTGTTGTCTCAGCTTATATCATAAGATGATTCTTGTTGGGAGTGAGGAACCCCCTGTTGGTTGTGATCTTGGCCTGGGTCCTCTAGGGCCTAGGGTTGGTATTACTGCTCTGGCTGCTGAAATTACAGTCTAGAAAATAATTTCTTTCTCAGTGGCATGTTGCAGGCTTGACATTTAATGTAGAGCTTCTGAAAGTGTTATGGAAAGAACAGTTGAGAAGCTATAAATAATGATTAATCAGCTAATTAACACTGCAGAGGACAGTGATAACAGGTAATAAAGTCCAAAATGAAGAGCAGTGTGTGGAAAAAAAAAAGTAGATTGAGAATAATTTGCACATTTCTGAACCTGTGCCCCCCCTTCTCTCTCTCTCTCTCTCTCTCTCTCTCTGTCTCTTTCTTTCTCTCCCCTGTATGTGCATCCCTTCCTTGTGTCTTCCTCCCAGTCTTTCCTACTTCCTCTGTATTGCTTTCTTCCCATTTGTCCTCAATTAACTACCTATAATATGGACCCAAAAGCATTTGTTACATTTATCAGGTAAAATGTGTAATTTTAAAAGCAGATAAGTTGGCCTTCATATTTTTCTAAGGAAGAAACATTGCTTCTTATTTATATACGGTCTTTAATTTTTAAAAATTTTTCTGTGGATCAGTAACATTAGATGGGGAAAAAGAATCCTCCAATCCTGATTGTACTGTATGTGAATACACAGGACAGAAGTTGTATTGATCAAATATATATATTAAATACTTGCTATGTGCCAAACACTGTATTAGACGTGGAAGATACAAATACAAAGAATCAAACAATCCCTACTCTGTAGCCAAATACCTGAATCATGGCTTGGTGTTTATGAAGCCAGAGTTAATGTACAGTAATATTCTTAAACTTTTCCTCTCAAAGAAAGTTACAACCTTTCTGATGACATGGATAAATTAGTGAAGAAAAAAAATGTTTAGAGTCAGGAGTCAGTGGCCTTTTGTAAGGAGGCCACCCAGCTGGTGATTTCTATTCTCTTAGTGTACCCAGGCAAGTCAGAGTTGGGGTAGGTGGAGATGGAAGACAGGGACTATGTTTTGGTTCTTGTGATGGGAGACAACAATGGGTAGCAACTTTCACTGGTGGTATTGGTCAAGCTTGCATGCTGCTGAAAATCATGGCATCCCAAGTTGGGCATGGGTGATTATGTATAGAGAGTGAGAAGGAACCTTATAGAACATCTAGAGTCACCCTTTTATTTTTTGGGTGAAGAACCCAGGTTCAACCATTCTGGAGAACAATTTGGAACTATTCCCAAACAATTATAAAACAGCGCTTACCCGTTAATCCATCAACACCACTACTAGGTCAGTGCCCAAAGAGATAAAAGAGAAAGGAAAAAGGATGTATGTGTACAAAAAAAAAGCAGCTCTTTTTGTGGTAGCAAAGAATTGGAAATCAATGGGATACTCATCAATTGGGGAATGGCTGAACAAGCTGTGGCATATGACTATGATGGAATACTACTGTGCTATGAGATAATGGGAGGGGTGGTTTCAGGAAAGAAAAAAACAACATGGTCAGGCTTATATGAACTGATGCAAAGTGAACTAGAAAGAACCAGAGAGTCATTGTGCACAGTAACAGTGATGTTGTAATAATGGACAACTGTGAAAGACTTGGCTACTCTGATCAGTACAAAGATCTAATACAATTCCATGATGAAAAAAATGCTATCCATCTTTAGAGAGAGAGAACTGATGAATTCTGAGTGCAATCTGAAGTATAATTTTCTTGCTTCTTATTTTTATTTTATTTTATTTTTGCTTTGCATTATGATTTGGCTGATATGGAAATATGTATGCTTTCGCATGTATAATTGATATCATACTCTTTGGGTGAGGGAGGGATAGGAGGAAGGAAGAGAATCTGAAACTCAAAATTTAAAAAGGAAAGAATGTCATAAATAAATGACTTAAAAAAAAAGAAGCTGGGTTTGAGAGAAGTTAAGTGACTTGAAAAGTCACATAGATAATAAGTGGCCAAGGCAGGATCATAATCTCTGACTCAGTGCTCAACCCTGAAAGGGTTCATAAAAATACAGAACTCCAGAGCCAAAAGGGACCTCAGACATCATCTAGTCCAGTTTGTACTTAAATATTGAGGCTTTCTACAAAGTGCCCCACAAATAGTCATACATTTTTTTTTTTTTTACTTTACTTTAAAACCTCTAGGATGTACCCTGTCATGGGGAGGCTTGAGGTTGCTGGATCAGTCAAGTCTGGAAGTTCTGAGCTGTGATAGGCTAAGCTGATTGGGTGGGTGAGCTAAGTTTGGCACCAACATCATGAGCCCCTTGGGAGTGGGGGACCTAGGGAAGGATGAACTGGCCCAGATGGGAAATGGAGCGGATCAAAGCTCCCCTGCCAATCAGCAGGAGGCTTGGGCCAGTGAGATGCTGTTATACTTCCGGCCTGGTTTAAACAGGGAGACTCAGTTTGTAAAACAAATAAAAATAAAAACAACCCCCCGAAGTTAATGGGGAACCCTTAAGGTAGCCCAATTCCGCTTTTGGATAGGTGTAATTAATCATTAGGAAGTTTCCCCCTCCACTGAGCCTCACTCTGACCTTTGCATTTAGTTAATTGATTTTTCCTGCTGTAATATAAATGGAATTGGTCACTTAGTCTGTACATACTCAGTGGTTGGCCTTCTTGCCATCAGGAATTACATCATCTTAGTCATTTTTAACCTTGTATGGTTTTGTCTACAGTTGGAACTACAGCTCTGTAGTAAATGCCTTACTTAGTTACAATGATGTAGGATTGCTTAGTTACAATGATGTAGGCGCCGAGGATAAGGAGACTCTGTCACAAGCAGATAAACGGCCTTCTGTTGTTTCAGCAAGCTGTTACTGTTACTCATCTTGGTTCAGATGTTAAAATCACTCTTCCTGAACACAGTCCATAGAAGGCTGATTTGGATGAGCTGAGAAGAGCTTTGGGGGCTGATCTGTACCAGCTTACAACTTCCCTCTTTCTTTTCTCTTTCATTCACAGTGAATTCATCCCATTTTACCTTGTGTTGGGTAGAAGTTGGAGTGACCTGAGCTGCTGTTTCCTTCACTGTAACGAAATCCAAGTGTCAAGGGTCACCGATTTCCCCATGAGATGGAGCTAAGCTAAAGCCCTCTTCCCAATAATATTAATAAGAAGAGCTGTGATCTACTTAGCTCTTTAAAGTTTACAAAGGACTTTATAGGTATCATCTTGTTTGACTCTCACAACAGCCCCATTTTATAAAAAGGAGAAAACTGAGGTTCAGAGTGTGTGACGGATTTGCCCAAAGTTGGCTAGTAGGTTTCTGAGGCAAAGTTCAAATGCAGATCTTCTTGTCTCTGTGCTTTAGCATTTGCGCTCTCTCTCTCTCTCTCTCTCTCTCTCTCTCTCTCTCTCTCTCTCTCTCTCTCTCTTTCTCTTTCTGTCTCTGTGTCTCCTTCCCTCTCTCTCTTTTTCTCTCCTCCTCCCCTCCTCCACCCCCCCATGCTTCATGAAAGGTGCCAGGTCCCGGCTTTTACCTATTCTCATAACAGATTGGCTCCTGTCTGATCTTTGAGCTTGTAGGACCAGGGAATCTCATCAACCCATCTGGGCCACTTCTTCCTGGTATTTCAGCTGTTTCACTCTTTATGTGAATATGCTGTGAATTCCAGTTAAATTGCAGTTGAGTTGCATTAAAAAAAAAAAAACAAAAAAACAACTTTAATGTAAGCCCTTAGTGTCTTTGTCTTCTCCTTGGCCCCCCCCCCCAGTTCTTAATCATACATTTAATTATATATGACAGGCCAAAATGATAATATCTTATGTCTGTGTAGTATTTTAAGTGCCTCTTCCACCCTTCCAGTCCCTACCCAGATTTTGAGACTTACCTCAGGTACTTTCTGCAGTTCATATTGGTCATCATATTCTGATATCTGATAAGACATGCAGAATTTGGCACTTAATTCTCTTTTGCCTTGAATGATCTTGATTCCTGGAGGTGAGTCTTGTCTCTCCAACTAAATTGTGAGCTTCATGAAGGTAGGGGCTGTATCTTATGCTTCTTTATCCCCAGCTACAGGGCCTCAAATGGTGGTGGGCATGCTAATACAGTATTTGAAAAATATTTGTTGTTTAACATAAGGCTTCTGACTTAGGATGTCCCTCATCAGACCTACAAACCAATGAATTCAAGCAATGGGGTGTGTGTGTGTGTGTGTGTGTGTGTGTGTGTGTGTGTGTGTGTGTGTGTGTGTGTGTGTGTGTGTGTGTGTCTTGCTGTGCTGATTCTAATATTGACTTAATTTATCCCAAAGTCTTCTGCATCATAGGTCCTTTGGTTCTGGTCCTAAGTCAATGGGTTTCTAGATAAGCACAACCCTTGGTGGGAGCCCAAGATAAGACTAGGCTTAATCTGAAGCCAGATGTTTTAGTTTGAATTAGACTAGCTTTAAGGAATGGAGAAAGTCAAACAACAGGATTTTCTTCCTTGCCTCAATGGTTGGCAAAGGCTGGTGGCTATGGAGATAGCTGAGTACTGGTTGCCATGCCAGCAACTTAGTCATGGGACTCTGTGTGTGTGTGTGTGTGTGTGTGTGTGAGAGAGAGAGAAAGAGAGAGACAGAGACACACAGAGAGTGTGTGAGTGTGTGTGAAACACATACAGAGACTCACAGAGACACAAAAAAGGGCAGAGACCAAGAGAGAGACACACAGAGAGAACTTTAAACTTCCTAATGCATTCCTCTTTCTCTGGTTCCCGAGATATTTCTTTCCCTTTATATTCCTTTCCCTTTTTCTTTAACTGTATCAGATTCAGTTAAAAAAAAAAGTTGAAGATTGTGGATAAACTCAGGAAACAACCCAAGAATCCAGCTTTCAAATGGTCTTGGGCAAGCGATCAGTATTTTTCTTAAATGGCTATTTCTAGCCTGGCTCACTAATGAGATGGAATACCAGGTCCCTATGACGTGATTACGGCATTTCATTGCCTTGTTCTGTTTCAGCTTAGAGAGATTGTGTGATCAAACAGAACCATAGAACATTTGAGTAGGAGGAGATGTTAGAGGTCATCTGGTCATTTAAAAATATGAAAAATGGAGGTCTAGAGTGGCTCAAGGGCATAGAAGGGCTGAGTTGAGACAAGAAGCCAAGTCTTCTGATGCCGTGTCCAGGACTGTTTCTACTGGGCAAGTTTTAGTTTCTCAAACTTGCTGGTTTGGTTTTCTCTTCTCCTTCCTCCTTCTCCTTCCTCTCTTGTCTTCCACCTCCACCACACGTCCAGTACCCTTGCTTGACTTAATTTCAGTACCCTGTCAACTCAGCCCAGGTGGAGGAACTAAGTAGGGGGGTGGGAGTGGAACTTGGTGATGGGGGAGGAAGGATTTTGAGTAGTGAGGCAGCCAGAAATGTCATATGTGTGCATTAGTTCGCTGGTAAAAATTGGGGTAGGTTGTATTAAATAAAAAATCTGCACAATAGCATTAGCATTTGGCTTGCATTTCAAAATGCTCCAGGAATAATAGTGGCTGTGAAAACATTTGTCCAAAATTGGCAAAGTCAACAGTGTTATCTTGGACGGCTGAGCAGCTACACCACCCATGATTTGTGTCTGATTGATTGTTAGTTCAGGAACATTCTGGTTCCCAGAGCCACCTGTGGGTGCTCATTGAATTCTAGGGTCCAGAATTTTGTGTGTTGTGGTGGAGTTTGAAGAAAAAAAATCCCTAACTCAGGTTTAGGTTAAATTTTAATTTGAGCACATGTGTCCATGGGCACAAATGCCCAATTTTGGTGGAGCCAAAAACTGATATATAAAAAAGCTGTTTCTGATCTTTTTAAGTTCAGGTGATAGGAGGATAATTTTTCTCCTTGAATCACCACCATTTTAGCTACACTATAATCTCTGTTATACAAGAAGAGTTTTGTTTATTTCAAAAACCAGCCCACACGCAGGTTTGAAGCAATTCCAGATGGAACCCTTGCCTCTGTTTAAAAATTGTTCAAAGACTACTTTTTTCCCCTCAAGTTTTATCAGTAATGGCCTATCTTTTCTCTTTTTCTTCTTAATGTGTTTCTGGCTACATGTGTCTCATGTACAAAATGTATTACTTGGAAATTACCAGCTACGTTTGAGGGTAGGTGATTCCATTTTGTCTTAGTGACAAACTCAGGGAGAGTAGGCATCCCTCTTCTGCTGGCCTCTTCAGCTTTTCTAAATGATTATATGCAGGTGATTTTTTTTGTAAATCTAGAAAACAATACATTGATCACTAGGAACCAGTAATACTCAATTGCTTTACATATTAAGATAGCAAATCCATATCAGTAATCCACAGTAGGATTACTAGGTTGGTAGATCATGGGAAATGCATATTGGCTTTGGTGAAGCATTTGCCAAAGTCTCCCATGGTTACCTCCTTGTAGGTAAGGAGGTTGAGTATGGTCTTGGTTGTTAAGGGGATTTGTAGCTGCTTGAGCAATATATCCAAATGATGTAGAATAATGGCTTAAAAAAAAAAAACTGCCATGCTACTGTTGACCGAAGGGATTTGCAATTCACCAAAACCTCTATGTTTTCATGATGAATTGTTGTCTAGCATCGTTACCACAATCCAAAACTTGGGCAGTTGGTTTTTCTCAAACACTAGTATATGACTTTATGTAGCACATATAGATGTGGAGGCTACCCATACTAGCACTGGAAGGTTTGGTCTCCAGAGCTCTGGAGGTTACTTCTTATTCTTTCACTGTCTAGTGGTAGCCCTGTGGGGTTGAGGGTAGTTATCTAATGCCATAAGCTCATGAACTCTACTATTGTGCTTCCCTCCTATGATTATCTGTTAAAATAGTCAACCAAAGTTAGTTAACTTTCAGAAATGGGTATTACAGTTGATATACAGTTGATATAAAGCATCTCTCTCCAAAATCTGTGACACACATTTCACTAGTGCAGAAAGAATCCAGAGGAAAGTGGGCTCAAACTTGAAGACAGCATGTGGCAAAGAGGTAACTCACATGTCCTACAAGTCCTTTTGCTAGATTCCTCAAAAAATTTCAATTAATTATAGTGTCTCTCTGTAGGGCTCCTGGTAGAGCCTTGGCAAAGGCTTATAGTATCATCCAGTTTATTCTTGGTTCCCACTGTAGACACTGTCATTAGCCATTGCTGTTTTGAGGACACTGCTAGATACTGATGAAAAAGTCCAAATCCTTTGGTCCTCTTTGGAAGTTATCTTAAGTGGAGTGGGGTGATTTAACTGTCTACATCTTTACACCTATTAAATTTCATCTCCTTGGATTTCATTCATTGATCCAGCCTATTAGGGCCTTATTGGATCCTGATTCTGTCACACAAAGAGTAGATTGCCCCTCTGAAGGTTTTGTCATCTGAAAACTTGATAGGAATAAATCTGTGTCTTCATTCAAATCATTGTTAAAATGTCAAATAGAATTAGGTTTAGGACCAAACCATCTTTGCCCTTCATTTTGAGATTTATACATTAATCACTACTCTTTGGGTCTTGTTGATAGGATCATAGATTTGGAGCTTGAAGGGACTTTAGAGATGATTTAGTCTCTCCTTTTCATGTTGCAAATGAGAATACTGAAGCTGGAAAGGTTAAATTTCTTGCTCAAGGTCACACAGAATAGTAAGTATATGAGGCAGGATTTGAATTCAGGTCCTTAGACTCCAAATTCATTGCTCTTCCCACTGTGCTATGCTGTCTCTCCGTGTCTGATTCTCCCCAACTCTATTATTGACTAGACAAAATTTATCTCACTCACAAGGGTGTTGTGAATAATGTGTCAAATGTCTAACATATATCCAGATACGTTGTGTCTCTAGTATTCTTGTAATCTAGTAACCCTGTCAAAATAGAATTTAAAAATAATCTGGCATGATTTTTTTTGGTTTTAAAATATGTTATCATAAATGATATTTCTAGCTTGGAGGGTCAGGTTGGAATGGGGGCAGTTAATGAATTCTATTTTAGACATGTGGATTTTGAGAAGCCTATGGGACATCCATCCAGGCAGAGGTCTCTAATTGTCATTTCTCCAGTCCTTCCTTTTCTCTACTTTGCTCTTCCTTAACTAAATCTTTATTCATTCTCACTGAAACTTTTCATCCCTCTAACTCCTCCCTGTTCTCCTAGTCCATTACTCCTTTTCTGACCCTACTTTCTTCCTTTAACCGTCTGACACTATTGTTAACCAAATTCAACTATGTGTCACTCTCCAATCTTGACTTCCTTGTCTGATTGTACTTGCTCAGTCCTCAACCCCAGATCTTCTTTATTCATAATACTGAGTTGCTGAATGCTTCTAGAAGTTTCACCTCAGTAATGAATAGCTCCATTACAAATTCATATTTTCTCATCTCAATGGGGAGCTCATTACTTCATAACAAAACTTTTTTTTTTCTTGATTGAATCTCTTTCCCACTCCTTTCAGTAGCTAACTTCCTCTCTTCTGAAACATTCAGTGATTTTCCAAATGAAGCCAAAAGGAGAGGGCACACCATGCCTTGTGCTCAGATCAATGTTCACAGAATCATAAAATCTAAGACCTCAAAGACAATGTAGTCCAGTCTTTATTTAAACAAAAATCCCTTCTCCAATTTATACAAGTGATTGTACAGTGTTTGCTTGAAAGACTTTTAGTAAGTGAGAATGCAATAGTTCCTAGGGCAGCCCATTCCATTCTAGCAGTCAAGAAACCACCTTCTCCTTCCCCCATCTCCCCACCCTGTGGTTTTCCTTGTCAGAAGCAGGTCATCTTATCTGCTTATGGTTATGCGTGTGGCATGTGAAATATTTGAGGCCAACCATATTGAGTTTCCTTTGCTTCCTTATTTTATACTTCAAAACTCTACTCAATCTTCAACCTTTCTCTTCTCCTTTACTCTTTTTTTCTAAAGAAGTAGTTCTTTTCCTTGCCAAAGTCATTCCCTCTATCACCTCCTATTTTCTCTATGAATTCCCCCTATTAATCATTTCTTTTTTCACTTGCTCCCAATCATTTTTCCTGCTGCCTTACAAACATACTCAATTCGAGTCCATTCCCTAAAAAAAATGAAACAAAGCAAAATAAAAAAAATCTTCATTTGATTCTGGCTCCCCCTCAAGCTATTATCCTATATCTTCCTATGTTCATTGCCAGACTCCTAGAGAGAATCCTGTAAACTCACTGCTTCCACTTCCTCACCACCCACTCAGTTCTCAGCCCTTTAGAAGCTTGCTTCTGACCCCACTATGTGATGGAAACTGTTCTCTCCAAAGTTAGCAAGGATCTCTGAACTACCAAGTCCAATAGCATTTCTTTAGTATTTATCCTTATTGACCCCTCTGCATCTTTGATACTATTGAGCACTCTCTTCTATTGGTCACTGACTTCTCCTCTTTTGGCTTTTGTGACACTACTCTTTCCTTGTTCTAGGTTGCTCCCTGCTTTGTTAGCTCATCCTCTCCTTAGCATTAGTGTTCCTGTAGGCTTTGTTCTAGACCCTCTTCTTTTCTCTCTGCCTTCTTTTCCTTGGAAATCTCAGCAGCTCTCATATGTTCATCTACAGTCACTATATATATGACTCTCAAATGTTTATATACGGTTTTAATAGCTCTCCTGAAAATCCAATCCTGCATCACCAACCACCCATTAAATATCTCCTGAATAGGAATGCATCTTAACTCAATATATCCCAAACAGAGCTCATTATCTTTTACCCACAACTTGGTCCTCTGCTAAAATTCTTGTTCTTGTTCTTCTTGTTTTTCTTCTTCTGCTGCTGTTTCTTCTTCTCTTTCTTCTTCTTCTGTTCCTTCTGCTTCTTCTCTTCCTCTTCCTCCTCCCCTCTTTCTTGCCCTCCCCCTCCCCCCCCCCCCCTCCCAGCTTCTCTCATATTTATCTCTTTTCACTCATACAGCCCAGGTCCTTATCACATTTTACCTGCATTGGTCTGAGAATATTGATCAATCAACACCTTTATTCTTAGAAAGGAAATGTCAATAGATTGCCTTATGATTCCACTCACCACCATCCTAGTGGTTTCCCAACCCAAAACAGCCTCCCTGGTCATTACTCCACTATGTGTACTGTCTTTTCCCATTAGAATGTGAGTTCCTTGAGAGCAGGGACTCTTTTTGTATTTAAATCCTCAGCATTCAGCAAAATGTCTGACTCATAGTAGGTGCTTACTAAATGCTTTTTCATTGATTCATTCATTAATTCATTCTATGGCCTCCAGATTACTCTCCCACTTTCCAGTGTCTGCCCTTTCCATCCTTCTTACAGCTATCAAAATAAGATATAAACCTGTACTTTAATTTTCAGTGCCTCCTTATTGCCTTTAGGATAAAATTCATTCCCCTTAGCTTGGCATCTTCTCGTACTACCTTCCATCTCCTTTTTCAGCCTTACTTTGGAATATTGTGTTTACATTCTACATTCAACAAATCCTGGGTTCCACAAAAATTGACATTCTCTGTGTCCAGAATGCGCTTCTTTCACCTCTCCACATCTTGGCATCATTATCGTCCTGGAGGAAGCTTTTTCTGGGCTCCGCACTGAATGTTCTCTCCTTTCTCAGTTGCTTTGGTACACTTATTCTTCAGTAATCTTCTTTAATGCAAGGGTTGTTTTGATTTTGTCATTGTACTCCCTGTCCCTAGCAGTGTTCCTTGCACTTAGTAGGTGCTTAATAAATTTTTGCTGTATAGAATTGAGTAGGCATGATATGGCTTATTTTTGTGTGTTTATCTTATAATACTCTGTTATTTTGCTAAAGTTATTACTTCGATCTTTTTGTTGTATTGTGTTTTCTAGATATACAATCATGTTGCCTGCAAGATAGAGCTATTTCTTTTTGTTGTACTGGGTTTTCTAGATATACAATCATGTTGCCTGCAAGATAGGGCTATTTAAACTTTTTATTGTCATGGATTTTTTCCTTTCATTTCTCTTTGATGCCTTATTACATAGCTAACTTTCTAAAACTGTCAAATAGAAATGGACAGACCTGTTTTATAACTGTTTCTAGAAGGAATACTTCTGTTTCTCCACTGTATATAATAAAAAGGCACTCCTGGTATCAGATTTTTATCCTAATTAGGAGAGAGTCTTTCTTTTCCTGTATTTTTCATTTTTAAACTAATTGCTGTATTTTATTGAAGGCTTTCTCTAATGATATAATTATATTTTTTTATTTCTTCCTTGATAGAATTTGTTACATTACTATGTTTACATTTTGGTTAAAAATACTACTTGGTTGTAATGGATAATTTTTTTAGCTGTGTTACTATATTCTAATGATATTGGCCTTTAGTTTTCTTTTTATATCTTCTCTTTGTCAGTTTTAAGAATCAGAATTATATTTGCTTCAGATGGAATTGGGTAGTCCAGTGTCTTTGTCTACATTTAGAAACTATTTATGTGGTATTGGAATTATTTAGTTCGTAAAAACCTGATAGAATTCATTGGCAAATCAATCTGATTCTGGTGCCTTTTTTCAGGGCAGTTCTTGAAAGATCTGTCTGATTTTTCCTTTTGAGATTGAGCTATTTAGGTTATTCGCTGCTTCTTTAGTTAATTTGGGTATTGCATATTTTTGTAGTAATTTATTTCTTTTGTGTTCTCAGATCTGTTAGCATAGAACTATGTGTAGTGGTCTCTGATGATTTGAAAACATTTCTTTTGCCCTCATTGTGATCTCTCCTTTCACATTTCCAATTTTGGTAACTTGTTCTGCCCTCCCCCCACCCTTCCTTTTTGATTACATCTTAATTGTTTATCAACTTTGTTGGTCTTTTTAAAAAGTAGCTCTTTGATTTATTTGTCATTTCAGTTTTGTTTTCTTGTTTGCATTCTTATCCATCTTTGGTCTTGGCTATTTCTCTCAGATCTGTTTGATGTATTACTTTGTTCCTTTTCTGAAAATTTAGTCGCATTTTTGTTTCTTCTTACTGATATAAGCATTTAGGGATATAAATTTGCTTCTGGGACCTGCATGCTATAGCTTTTGACATGCAGTTATGCATTGTCATTACACATATATGAATGTATGTGTGTGTGTGTGCGTGTGTGTGTGTGTATGTACATGTATATGAATCTTAGGTCTAAGGTTTTTTTTAATACTGTATTCAGCCATAATTTTTAAAAATCATTTTGTTGGATTTATCATATTCTGATATCAGGTTGTTCAGTTCTCTGTATGATAGGATCTTAGATTTAAGAGTTCTATGAGATCTTAAAGGACGTTGAGTTTAACCCCTTAATTTTACAAATGATGAAACTGAGTCATAGAAAAATGAAGTGACTTGACCAGGGTTACACAGATAGTGTCTGGGGCAGGATTCAAATTCATTTAGTTTTCCTAAGTAAGTCCGGTGCCCTACCCACATCTCTAAGCTTCCTCCCTTTTGATGTTAATCAGGGCTTTGTTTTTAGTTTTCCTAATGTTTTCTTATTTTAATTCAATTTTATCTGGAATCATCCAGTCACTTCTTGCTTTTTGTGAGCTAGGGAGAGGCTACCTACTCAGTTTGAACTTATGTACATTTTTTTTCCTGATTAAATATGTTTTCTTGTAAACAGCATAACCACAGAGTTTTAAAAATCCACTCTATAATTTTTAATTGGATAATTCTGCTTACTTAGTATTATAATTGTTAAAGTCTTTTTTCTATTAAATGTTATGTTATTATTTGTTTTATTGAAAGGGAATTTATTTCTTATGCTTTTAATTTTTATTAATACAGACTCACACCTATGTTTACCAAAATTTCTATATCTTATACTATCAACTGAGTTAGTTTCTTTT
This sequence comes from Phalanger gymnotis, assembly GCA_028646595.1. Lineage (NCBI taxonomy): Eukaryota > Metazoa > Chordata > Mammalia > Diprotodontia > Phalangeridae > Phalanger > Phalanger gymnotis. Next base: position 60,171,582 of record CM053624.1, read on the forward strand.
ATTTATTTACTCACTCTTTTCCCATTATATCATTTCCATTCTACCCTCTTTCTTCCTATATTTATCTCTGAAATTTTTAGCCATTTAGTTAATAAAATAACTTTAAAAGTTGTTGCATCTAGTTATTATTTGGTTTATCTTGGTTTAAAAGAGTAAATTGTTTTAAGTACCTTTTTTTAAAAGCCTGGTTGGTTTGAAGTCAATATGTCTTCCTCAGTCTACCTGATTCTTAAATGCTTTTCTCTTGCCTTCAAACAGCATACTTAGTTTCATACAGATAGCTTTTTGTTTGTGGCCATATTTTTAATTCTATATTTGTCATTTTTTTCCTACTGAAATTTATTATGATCCTGGTAGATGTTCCTTGGAATATTGTATCTGTTTTTCTTTTTGAAGATTCTAGGATGTTGTCCTTGTCACTGTAGTGTTATGCTTTAACAATATTATATGGCTAGGTTTTTTTTTTAAGGGTTAATTATATTTTGAGGTTTCCCCCCATTTAGGTCTCTGTGGAGTTCTTCTGTTTGTAAATTCTTAGTTTTAAAAAGTAATCCTAGAAATTTTCCTTGAACAATTTCCTGTAATCTAGTGTTGATTTTTTTTCTTTTTCCAAATTTTTCCAAATTGTTGACAATCCAGAATTTATTGAATCCTGATTTCTCCTCTAGACCTGCCACTTGGATCTATGTGGTTTCTAAGTTTTCTCAAGAGTTAAAGTCTTTCATGACCTTCCCTCCCCAGTTCCATGTTGTTTGAAATTTTGTTTTCAGTTGTAATAAGTCAATAGGCAATTGTGCCTATTGATTTTTTTTTTATTTTTAAAGTTATCCTTCCATCTCGTTTATTTGAAATAATAGTTCCTCCTCATCTTTTTTGTAGCGTCTTTTAATTCTAGCTTCAGTTCCTCCTGTGATTTTTAAATTTCTACTAGCACTACTTAAACATTTTTCTTAAAATCTTAGAAATGCTCATTTTTGCTCAAATTCTTTAAATGATTACTTTGTCCATTTGATAGCATCTTGGAATATTTTGTTATGTTGGTTTTTATTCATCTCTACTACTTACTGTTTCTGTTGCTCCATAATATATGTGTATGTGTATTTATTTGGCATGGCGTTCTTTTTCACTTCTTTTCTTTTGTAAAATTTTGTCCTGCACAATTTTAAAAGATATTCTCATTATCTTTGTGTGTTGATATTTTTTTTAAAGGAAAATAGCCTTCCATTGTGCTGTCTTGAAACGGATTCCATGTAACTTGTCCATAGTTCATTGTAATCACTTCCTTCCCTTTCTACCTGCTTACAGGCCATCCCTATCACAATACTTTTTACAATTTCACCAAGAATCAAAGCTAAGGTCATTGCCCTTTAGTGTGAAAAATGTATGTGCTTTCCCACTTTCAGAACAGAGATATTTACTCATCTCCAGTCCTATAGTGAGCATCTCTTTCTCTGTGATTTTTAAAAAGATTCCCAATCATATACTTGGCAATCATATCTGCAAGTTCTCTTAGCACCTTGGCATGTAGTTTGTCCTTGGCTGCAGACCTGAACTTATTGAAGGCTGCTAGGTATTTTCTTACCATCTCCTAACTTATTTTGTGTTTTAATTCCTTGTTGAGTAATTTTGTTCTATACCTCCCAGTCTGAGGATCATTAGCCACGATAGAGGTAGAGAAAAGAGAAACAAGGTAAGAGTCAGAGTTGTGGATCTTCCCATTCCTTGTTTCATCTAGCCCTTGTCTCTGAAGTACCTAAAAAGTGCCCTTTTTGTTCCTTAGTTTTCCATTGTCTGTCTTTCGCATTTCTGACATCACTTCTGTAGGACTATTTTAGAACAAGGAAAGGAGGTAGGGAAGCGAGAAAGCTTGACAAATATCATGTTTCTCATGTAGTTGTACTTTTATATGGTTTAGTTGAGCCAAAAATGAAGGTCTTACCATCATTCTTACTATGTATTAGAAACTGGAAAGAGAAGTAGCTGTTGCATAATGGAAAGAACATTGGACTGAACTAACACTGAGTTTTCAGTCTGTCCATTTCTTCTCTCTGGGCCTCAGTGTCCTTGTCTGTTAAGTGAGAGAGTTGAAAGATGATTTCATTCAATTCCAAGAATCTGTAGCATCTTAAAAATGAAGAAAGAATTAAATAGTCCTTCTTCCTACTGCTTTCTTCACCATGGACATAAGGTCATAGACATAAGGGATAGTTAAATCATGGGATCAACAGACAACCCTCCAAGGCTAGTCAGCATAGGACAGATGCTGGAGCCTTAGGGAAGAGGAAAGTCAGGAATGAGATAAAAGGAGTGATAACAGTTGTTGATTCTCAAAGTGGCACCCCACTGTCTGTGTATCTGACTAGAAGTGGTCTAAGGACAGTTAGCTATGACCTTCTCTTGGCATTAGTGGTAACAGATATATCCCATTGAGGTCAGATCACAAGGAGTCCACTAGCAGTGGGCCTAGACCCGAGCTCTGAGATAAGGAAGAGAGCCCACTTATGTCTCTTCTGACAGAAGCCATCATGACCCAGCATATCACTGAGGGGTCTATAGTGACCTTCCCTCATCACCATTAAAAATGAGATGAGGTCATTTACACGGTCCCAATAAGGCATTTCTAGAAGAGTACAGATAACAAAGGTCATAAATAGAGGATAGAGGGGGTGGAGGTGGCAGTCACATGCCAGAGACAAGAGGATAAGCTCAGAGGAATGTTCTGAAACCAGGAGAGGAATCTGAGAGCAGTTTGGTGAGTAAGCAGGCTTTGGGGAGCTAAGTGAAGAGGAAACAGTGCAGTGGGCATGCTCAGGGTCAAGCTACTAACTAAGTACTATTTGTTTAAACTATCTGGGAGAAAGAGGCATTATTTTGAGACGTGTACTGTTTCACTTTCCAGCCTTTGGGGTGTCCAATTAAAAATAAGCAGAAGCAGTGTCCTTTCCGGGCCTTGCCTATAGACATCATACAACCAGGACCCATGCCTCCCTGAGTAAAATTTCAATGAACTAGAATTCAGCCCTCAAATAACCGAAAGTTCCTTTTCTATACTCAACTTTTATTATGGGGGACAAAGTATAAGAAAAGAAATGCATGAATGGTGGGGATTTGTTGAAAAAAAAAATGGTTTTAGAACAGGAGTTCTTAATCTTTTTGTGTGTGTCATAGACCCCTTTGAGAGTCTGGTGAAGCCTGTGGACTTTTTATTGGATTAATGTTTTCTGGTTTACATTCATAATTTGAGGAAATAGTAAATTTTAGTTGGAGGTTAGTGAAAATAATGATGTATTCAAATTTATACCGCCACCCCCAATCTATCCATTGAACTCTAGCTAAGTGCCCCTGTTGAGAAGATCTCCTAAAGTCAACACAGATTCAATCTGACCATTAAATTAATTATTATTTTTTTTTATCTATGGGACTAATGGGAAGTAACATGATGTAGCTGATAGAAGGCTGGCCTTCTTTGGAGGAAGGAAGACAGGGTCTTCCAGTCCTACACCTGACATGTGCAAAGAAATTATGTGACATTGGCTGAGTCACTCAGATTCCCGGAGTCTTAGATAACTTTCTAAGACTATAAATTACAGACCATAATCTGTGTCCCCGGAGGAAGCCAAAGGTCTGGTAAGATGTCCCAATTATGATAAGATATGGGAAAATATGACATACCATTAAAAGTCTTGAAGACAGTTGTTTTAAAAGACTATAAAATTGAAATGCTGTTCCATGAAAATAGACTCCTCCCCTCTTTTATTTGTTCCTAGATGTTTGAGTTGGGAGGGACTTTAGAGAGCATCTATGCCAAGTCTCATTTCACAAATGAGGAAACTGAGTCCCAGGGAGATGAGGTGACTTGGCCAAGGTGAGTGAGAGGCAAATCAGCTGCTGGAACCAGTGATAGTTCTATTGAAGTTCTTTCCATTGTATCATAGCAATGGTAGTTTCTGGAAAGTTGATTTATAAAGAACAGATTCACAAACTTGAAAAGAGACCCCTCTCCCCATGCCGTCTAATCCAACTGATAGCTGAAAAGAATCCTGTCTACAATATGCCCAATACACAGTCACCCAGGAGAACCCACCATATCCCAAGGCTTTTGGGCACATTTTGCTTTTGGATAGTTTTAATTGTTGGAAAATTTTTGGTTACGTCAGGATGACAAGACACTTCTCTTTGCAGGGGGTGGGGTAGGTGGGCGGGGATGAACCTTTGAAAAATTCAGCTATTGCATGACAAACATTTCCTTGTTTAGCTTTCTGTTCATCTTGCTACCTATCGTATTTGCTCCAAAATCCTTTTCTTCTATCTTTTAAACATTCGCCCCCTACCCCCCACCCTGCAAGAAACTGGTGCATTCTGTGGAATTTCATCAACCAATTGCTTCTTTAATTGTCCTGAGATAAAAGGGGATAAAAATGGTTTTATAAGGCAGCTGTATAGGGAGATGGGAAAAGCTCAATATAGTGTTTGGAGCACTGAGCATATTGCCAGTAGGATTAATCTTTGTTTTTCTTTTAATTATGATTTTGATTTATTGGAGTCCAATAGAACAGTATCAGTGACAGGAGAAATAATTACAGTCTCTCTTGAAATTCCATCCTGGAAACACACCAGGGACCAGTTACTCATTGGTGCCAAAAAACACATTAGAGCTGTTTTCTTCATGTTGTTTTTAAAAATACTTGTTTGAAATGCTAGACTTTTTGATACTGAAAGAGTGAGCATTGTTTAAGTGGGTGGAGCATTTTTTTGATCATCTGGGTCTAAACTCCTCAGCTCAGGGGTGGCCAAACTTGGGTGACCATCCAATTCTCCCTCTCTTTGGAACTTTGAGAGCTGGAAGACCTGCCTGTCTGTATTTGTATTTTTGATGGTTGTTTGCCCACCCTTGATCCTTGCCCTGGGGGCTCTGGGGATAGACTGAAGAGATGGATTTACAGTTTGAAAGATGGGGTTTATATTTGGATTTCTCCTTTTCTAGGCTCAGGTTTGGAACTTGACCACCTTTCATGATTTCTTCCAGCTCTGACATTCCATGCTTTTATGTTCCCAGGAAAGCATATACCAGCCTATGAGCCCAGTGCTTTGATTCCTTTTAACCTCTTGTTAGTGCTTCCAGAACTTCCAGATGAACCAATGTGAAGGTATTGAGGTGTAATGGAAAGAGCATTGGTTTGAGTCATTGGGCCTGAGTTCAAATCCTGACTCAGTGACCTATTCCTGTGTGACTTTGAACAAATAACCTCATCTCTCTGCCTCAGTTTTCTCATCTGTAAAGGGAAGTGGTTGATGCTATGCATGGTAGTGAATTTCTGTAACCCCAGGTACTAGGGAAGCTGAATCTGGAGGTTCTCTTGAGTTGGGAAGATCTGAGCTGCCAGGGAATAAACAAGTCCTCACAAAGGAGTCAGTGATACAGTGGAAGGGGGAATGACTTTGGTGTCAGAAGGTCTGAGTTCAAATTCTACTCTGTCACTAGCTGTGTGATTTTGTATAAGTTATATAGTTTCCCTGGATCTCAGGTCCAACATCTGTCAAAATCTTAGTTGTAAATCTAAATCTGTGACTGAAAGGAAAGGAATTTCTACCCTGGGCAGGAGATGTGGCCCATTCTGAATCCCACCAAAGTGTACTAGCTACTCCTCCCCCATGTCTGTGTGTCCCCTCTGTTGCCTCCCCTCCCCACTGCTGAGACTAGATTGTGTCTTCTCTGTATGGGCACTCTCTGCGTTCCCTTAGCTTACCCAGAACCAGCAGTGGACTTTCAAAAGGCTTTTATTGTCATTTAAGGAAAAGAAGTAAAGAAGTATAACAACAGACTTACAGAGAGTTTCAGAATGATTGAGTTACAGAACCCAGGAACTCTATCCTAAAATCCCTGAATCTGGACATAGATAACTTCAGAGACTAAAGTAATGTGGTCCTGTTTCTTTGGCCACTGGCCTGGCTCTCTGTGGAGCTGCAGCCATCCCTGGGCATAGAATCACCCCACTGGTTAGTCTCCACATGGCTTTTTCCCCATCTCCCATCAGGCCACAGGGAAGTTATTGGCACTTCCCATGCATCTGGGGTCCAAGCTTGTGAGGGTTATGTTATTTATTCCATATGAGTCTTCCATATTAACATAGCTCCACCCATCTCTCAAGAGCGAATTTAGTTTCTAGGGAAATATCCAAGGATTTTCACCTTGAAGTTCTAAGACATATAGCTGAGGTTTCCTTTTGTGGAAGGAGGGGGAGACAAAGACAGAGATAGAGAGAGACAGAGAGGCAGAGTGAGAGAAAGAGAGACACAGAAACAGACAGAAGAAAGAGACAGAGAGACAGAAACGGACAGAAACAGAAACAGAGAGACAGAAAGAATGCTTTAATAATAATAGCAAGCATTTATATGTGCCAGGCAATCTACTAAATACTTTTTTTTTTTTACAAATATTAACTCATTTGAGCCTTAAGGTAGGTGTTTTTAATTCCTCAATTTACAATTGAGACCACAAAGGGAGAAGATCTGCCCAGGATCACACAGCTAGTAAATGTCTGAGGCTGGATTTGAATGCAAGTCTGCCTGACTCCAGGTCCAGTGCTCTATCCACTGTGCCACCTAACCATTTTAGTAGCTTAACTGAGGGCCTCAATACAGCTTCAGTTCAGGCTCATAGTTAAGTCTAGGGATATTGGCCTACGGATTTCTTTTTGTCCTTCTATGGTCCACTCCTTTATAGGAAACACTAGCTCACAATGCAATAAAGATCAGCTTATCTTTCTTTATGTGGGGACAAAACGTATTATAAAAGCACATGTAAATTTTTTTAAAAATGTTAGAAAAGAACAGAAACCTTTGCCTGAGTGTAAGTGATGCCAGTTTATCAGACAGTGATGGGACAGGGGAGGAGGAAATGTATAGGGGATAAATTCACCGGGTCCCAGTAGTAGCAACGGCCAGGGAAAATTGCAAAATTCTTTCCAGGCAGATCATTCCTTAAGTTGGTCAGTGAGCCAGACAAGGCTCTAATTGCTAGTGATTATATTCAATTAAAGGTAGCAGTGACCTTCACTTGGAATTGGCTGGCTGCTGGTGCACCTCTAATAAATGTTCTGGGCAAAAAGTTTCCTAGACTTTCCCAGTCCCCAGCAACTTCTGTTTCCCTTGTTCCTTCAGCCCCTCCTTCTAGCTGGGAAAAACTACACTTCCCATCATCCCCTATGCCAATTAAGAGCTTTATCTAAGTGACGATTAAATATAGTTTACCTCCAATAGCAAAAGAATGGGTCATTTCTTATTAGCAATTCCCCCAACTAATGTTTTAGCAGCAATAGCAATAGGGGCAGGAATAAAGCCATAGCTCTGGAACCATTACTGGTTGAGGAGAATGAGCAGCTTCATGGGGTTAGAGGCTCCAGCGGAAAGGTAAGGACATTGGATAGCTCCACTCTGAGTAGGGGGCTCTAACCATGTTATGGGAAGCAGTGGTCTGGGCAGAAATCACCAAGTCTCCTCTAGGGAAATCTAGGGGTTAGGTCTACTTTATTTACTGTTTCGTTGTAGAGTAGAAAGTGTTGTGTAGAGTTATGAAAGCTGAGTTCAAATTCCAACTTCAGTGTGGCCACAAACGAGGCATACGTGAGTCTCAGGTTCCTCCTCTTTCATATAGAGATAATCTTATACTACCTATTATTTTACAGAGTCATGGTGAGGAAAGCGCATTTCCAAATTAAAATTCTGGGTAAATGTGAATCATTAATGATTACCCTCAAATTAAAGGTTCCTGGACATGTAGGGCGTGAATGTCTCTTAGATGTTTAGAGCCATAGTTTTGGTGACCCACAGGACATTTCACATCTTGTGGAACTCTGGTTCCACTCCCACCCACTTAGCATTTTTAAAATCCTCCCCCAGATGAACTAGAAGAGCCCCACTGCATTTCACCAGACTCTAGTCAGGAATAAAAACAGTATAACCTTGCTAGAGATGGAAGCACTGACATCTTCAATTTTTTTTTCTTAACTGTAATTTCATTGATGTGGAAAGTTTCAGGTGAGGGATCTCCTTCTACCATGCAGACTGGTAACTGTTATGCAACTTTTTCTCTTAAAGTAATGTGAAAATATGTTTTGCATGATTTCATGTGTAAAATTGATATCACATTGCTTGTCTTCTCAGTGGGTAGGGGGAGGTGTGGGAGGGAAGGGGAAACTTTGGAACTCAAAATTTAAAAAGAAAAGAATGTTTAAAAAAATAAATAACAAAGTTTTTTAAAAAAGGTTCATAGACCACCAAGAGATTAACTGACTTGCTCTGGGTTGGGCAGGCAGTGTGTGTCAGAGGTGGGATCCTACTCTGACCCCAGGGCTAGATCTCTGTCTACTATATCTCTCATTGTTGTCATTTTAATAATAATACCATAATAATAGCTAGCACTTATGTAACACTTTTCAAAGCACTTTGCATATGGTATCTCATTTGGTCCTCACAACAGCCCTATGAAGTAAGTGCTATCATTATTATCCCCATTTTACAGATGAGGCTAAGGGAGGCAAATCGATTTGCCTAGGATCAGATAGCCAAGTAAATATCTGAGGCTGGATTTGAATGCAGGTCTTTCTGACTCCAAGACCAGTACTCTGTCCACTGCCCCACCTGCTTGCTTTTCATCTTTTTTGAGATGATGAGTAAGTCTGACACGGCTTTTCTCAAATGAACATTTTGTTTTTCGGGGCAAATTGATCTTCAGGGGTGCAGGCTCTCCTTCATCTTCTGTGACCCGAGCACGAAAGTTGCTTGTTTGCTGTGTGACCTTGGGGAAGTCACATTCCTCTCTCTTTTTTCTCTGTAAAATGAGAGGTTTGGGCCCGATAATCCCTAAAGACCCTTTAAACCTTAACACCAGGAGAAAGATCCTGTGATTACTGACCACAATTTATCAGCTGGCAGTTCAGCCCTGTGTCACTTGTACATTGGCTCTGCTCATCAGAATTATGGAGTTGGCAAACGGTTTTTACAAGATCTTTCCCTTCCTAACTTATCATTCCAAGTGCATTCTGAATTTCAAATAACTGCCATGGATATTCTGTCAGCGCCAATCCATTCATAAACGAGGGCTTGAAAGAAAGATGTACCATTTAGGATGGATTCTTGGAGACAGATTTTATGTTGTAAATAGTTCATGTTTTGGGTAGGGGTTGAACTGAACGTGAGGAGCAAACGAGACCACACTTTTCAAACCTCAGAGTTCTATAGAAATCAATCAACAATCATTTATTAAGCACCTGCTACTTGCTAGGCTGTACAGCTATTACACTGAGTAGGGGGATATGTGGGGAGTGTATAGAAGAGTCAGTTACAACTGAAAATGACTGAACAGCAAACGTATTTATCATACACACACACACTCTCACACACACATATTTATTTATTTTGGGAGGGTAGCTAGTTGGTGCAGTGGATAGAGTGCCAGGTCTGGAGGCAAGAAGACCTAAGTTTGAATCTGGTCTCACATACTTCCTAGCTATGTGACCCTGGGCAAGTCACTTAATCCTGTTTGCCTCAGTTTCCTTGTCTGTAAAATGAGTTGGAGAAGGAAACAACAAATCACGCTAGTATCTTTGCCAAGAAACCTCCAAATGAGGTCATGAAGAGTCAGACATGACTGAACAACAACAAAGAGGTCCTTTTAAGGCAGCTAGGTGGTGCAGTGGATACAGGGTCTAGAGTCAGGAAGATCTGAGTTCAAATGTGAACTCAGACTGTCTGCTAGTTGATTGATTGGATTGCATAGGGCTTAATGACTTATATACATTCCGATCACAGTGTTGTGAAGTAGGCTAGCAATTAATACCACCCCCTTTTATGAAAGAAGACATTGATGCTCAGAAACAGTAAGTCATTTGCTCGGTGGCTGGTTAGTAGTAGAGTTAAGACTAGAACCCAGATCCCTTGCTTTCCTAGGCAGGGCTCCTTCCAGTCTCTTTGGTCCTCAAGAGCACAGGTGCTGAAAAGAGGACAGAATTTGTCATCAGGTGACCTGGGTGTGGATCCTGACTTTAGCATTAGTTTCCTCTGTGACCTTCGGCAAATGGTTTTTCCTTTCTGAGCCTCAGTTTCTTTATTTGATGAAGAGAAGGACTTGAACTAGATAATCTATAAGGGTTTTTGCAGCCCTAAGTCCTGTGACTTGTCTTTCTGTCTAGGATTCTGACCTCTGTTGTTCACAGTGCCAAGCAAACCAGAACATCTGGCTTCCCTTGGTGGGGGAGATTATGGTTGGACATGTCCTTGGTGGTGGGAAATTCCTTTAATCTGGGACAGAGGAGAGCTCATTGAGGTTAGATGGAATGTTTTTAAATCCCTAGAACTCCCATGGTCCCACATTGCTGCTGGCTTACTTCCAAGAATTAAGCACCAAGTTGGAATTTTGGTGCATCCTGGGACTTAGGGAAAGCCTCTCCTCTTACACTTTGGTTCTAATTTGCAGAAGAGAATGTGGGCCTGGGGATGAATTTGCCCAGTCAGGATGTGAGCTAATTATAAACTATTGGGTTGGGGTGGGAAGTAGAATGACAAAACTATTTCTTAGAAACTGTCTAGGACAAAGGTCTAAACAAAGGTCTTATCAGGTACAAATGATGGGTCCAGAGGTGGAAGATGGAGTACAGGGCTGAGACAAGTCAAGTTAGCGTGCATTTATCAAGTGCCTACTATGTTTCAGGCACTGTACTGGGGATACAGAGAAAGGCAAAAACTGTTCCTGCTTTCCAGGAAGTCACAATGTAAGAGGAAAAAAACATGAAAACAATTATGTACAAAGAATATACATAGAGAATAACTTGAAGGTAATCTCAGAGGGAAGGCAATAATTGCATTAAAGTGAATTGGGAAAGGTTTCTTGCAGAAAAGAGACACTTGGGTCCATCAATCACCCTTGCCTGTGGAATTCCTCATTCTTCTTGCCTATCCAGTAAGCTTGGCCTTCTCTGGAAGAAAGACCAGCCCATAACAGGGAAATGAGCCTGGGAAGATGGAGCAATTTGGGGGAAATGACCTAGGCAGGGGTGGGGAACCTGTGACCTCAAGGCCACATGTGGCTCTCTAGGTCCTCAAGTGCAGCCCTTTGACTGAATCCAAACTTCATAGCATTGTTCTGTTAACAGTGGCACTAAAACTAGAGTGTGTTGCAGGTGCCTATATCTTGACCTGTTGCTATACCCTCACCATGTCCTGATTCACGTGACTTTGAATACTTTAAAAAAAAAAATTAAAGGGTGTTCTCAGACTTAGTGGAAAGATGCAATGCCATGACTTCAAATTGAAGTTTTCCCGCTGATGGAAAAGAAATCAGCTTCAGGAAATCATTTGGCCTCTCTGGGCCTCAATTTCCTCCTCTGAAAAGTGAAAGAGGTTGAACTAGATGACCTTTTAATTCCCTTTGAGTTCAAACATTCTATGACTCAAAGCAAGAGAATGCATTTTTAAATGTGTATCAAGGATAACAGCATAATATTCTGGACGAGATTTTCGTTTTCTCATTTTAGAGTCTCCCTTTGCTTCAGTCCAAGATGGAGATAGGTTGGTACAGAGATGAATTTTGGAGTTAAGGAGCAGAATAGCTGGAACTCTTTGGGCTAGATACCAAATGCTTTCCATTATAGATGTGGCACAATGGGGTTGCATCAACCAGTATGCCATCTGCATCCATTGTATTTATGTTGAATGAGAAAACGAATTTGTTTCAAATGGATGAACCCCAGTACAAAACTGCTGCCCAGATTTGTGGCTGTGGATGTCTGGCTTTCCCTGGTTTTGGCCCCCAAAATCATGGTTGATGTTTGTAAAGATAATAATACTAATACTACTACTAATATATATATATGTATTTTAATATATAAATATAAATAAATAATAATAATATTTACTAATAATAAAAGTCAGGGTCACCATGAAGTATCTCCAGAGGGCTTTTGTAGGAGATAACTTTAATTTTTAAAGCTGATGCATTGGAGGCAGAGCCAAGATTAGGGGTAGGCAAGGTAGACAAAAAGCCACTCTTGGACAGTGTCATACAGAAAGAAGAATCTTCAAATTCAGAGGGAGAACAGTTTTCAGACTTTGAGGTGAACAGCTGCTTTGTATGAGCTCTGTAACCAAGGCACTTCATCTATGAGTGCAAGCTGCCTTAAAGAGAGGTCTGCAACAGTCTTTCAGCTTATACCCAATCCAGCTCGCCCATCCACTGATGGGAGTGTGGCAGGGCTGGCAGATCGAAGTCCAGAGAGGAAGCAGGTGACACTTTTTGGTGGCACAAGAACTAGGGCCTTACTTGACCCAACAATGACTACATCAGATCATAGGGGATGCAGTTTCATAATCATGCAATGGTGTGTCTGGGGAAAGCTTTATACTGGAATTTGTTCTGGGAATCTGGGAGATTGTTTTCAAGGCCAAAGAAGGGATCATTTTGCACATCAGAATGTAAAAGATGCAACCTTTCTTGAAACCTGGGGAAAATACAAGAATTAAAAAAAAAAAGAAATTGAGAAAAGTTGAAATTATAACACTTCTTGTTATTCTGATCCATTTCCCTGAGGGCTGAAGTGTCTCATGGGCATTTGGACCTTTGCCCATTAGCCATAAAATTATGGATTATTAGAAATCAGATACTTCTTAACTGGGGTTGTTGATTTATATTTTAAAATATTTTCATAACTGCATTTCAAAATATTTGGTTTCCTTTGTAATTCTAGGTATTTTAGTTTATGCAATTAAAAAAAAGTTATCCTGAGAAGGGGTCTATAGGCTACACCATTCTGCTATAGGAGTTCACAACACCAAAAAGGTTAAGACCTCTTCACTCAGATTAGAAGGTCCTTGAAGATAGACACCATGTCTTTGTTGTTCAGTCATTTTCAGTCACATTTGATGCTTTGTGATCTCATTTGGGGTTTTCTTGGCAAAGATACAGGAGTAGTTTGCCATTTTGTTCTCCAGCTCATTTTACAGATGAGGAAACTGAGGCAAACACAGTTAAGTGACTTGTCCAGGGTCACACAGCTAGTAAATGTATGAGGCCAGATTTGAACTCAGGAAGATGAGTCCAGATCTGGTGCTCTATCCACTGTGCCACCTAGCTGCCTATACCACATCTAATACTTTTAAAAATCTTTTACAGTGACTAACACAATACTTCATACACAATAGATAATAGGTAAATGTTTGTTTTGATTTCTCTAGGAGGCATTTGAGGTTACTGCTCCAGGATTTGATTGACAGAACTAGTTTGGCTGTTTGACTGGATGGTTTACTGTGGAAAGATGAAGTTCCATGTACAGGGGCAGTAGCAAAGCCTAAGGTTAATTATAAAGTTAATTGGGTCCCCTGATTAGGTTGTAGAGGCATTAAACGTGATGCAGGACTTATCTGGGAAATCTGAGTTGTAAAAAGAAAAGACTTCCTTAGAATAAAGGAATCATTTTAATCCAGGTTATCTCTTACAATGAAGATTATAATGTATCCCGGGGGTGGGATTTGGGGAGGTTAATAATAAACTCAAGGGGTAGTGACTACAGCAGCCCTTACGGTGTCTTTCAGGGGTTCTGCTTTCAAGTTCAGATAGCAGAGAACCATATATAGTCAATATTCTGATGAATTAAGAGGGGCCAGAAGGGGTGAGTTAGTATTTCTTAAAATCCCCAGTATCCCACCAATGAGCTGTTGTGACAATGTAGAACTGTAGCCATAAGGGCCATCTGGGCTGATGGGCCCTGGCAGATTATGTCTCTGTTAGACTGTAAAGTCAAACATTTCAAGCTCTGATCCCTGTAGATCTGTCAAATGTTGCTGTGTGTAATAGGCCTTATCAAGGGAAGGTTTGATGTGAGAAAATGACATGTTGCTGACTTTTCTGGGTAGGAAATCATCCAAGGTTACCCGGGGGCTGGTTCTGGTTTGTCAATAGTATGTTTGCTCATCTTCTTGAAATAATATATCTACCTCATGCCTCATTGGCCCCCCAAGCAGATAAGTAACCACAAGATGGAAATGGAAGAAGAAAAAAAAAGTAGCCCGCAGAGTTTGGCCAGGTTTCAGGCATAATATTGATCTGAAGTGTTGTGGTAGATAGGGTGTCGGCTGCTTTTGAGCTATTCCTTGAAGGCTGCTTTGATGGTTAAGCATTCCTGGTCCCAAATATTGTAGTTTTGTTTTGCTAGTATTAACTGCCATGAATAGAAGATATGTAGGTGCCATAAGTGGTTGGACCCTGGCACTGAGACAGGACAGTCCCAGTTCTTTGGCTGGAAACATTAGCCTCTACGAAATACTGGGTTGAGTCAAGGTGGGCCAGGGTCTTGTCAGAGACCCAGCTGCTTGAAAGCTGCTCTTCATCTGCTCAAGCCAAATTATTCTAGAGACTGCTGAAAACATCTCTTATTTTACAGGTGAGGAAACTGAGGCACAGAGAGAGCAAATGACTTGTCAAGGTAATGTAGCTAGTAAGTATGTCAGGTGTATCATAGGAGCGATAATGAGAGAAGAGCCTGCATAACAGTGAAGTTGCAAACTCCTAACAATCATTGACTTCCTTTGGGTTTCTGTTGGGGTTGCCATATTAGTGATAGCCATTATCTTATCTATGTGAATTTTGAACCCCTTGGGGGAACTGCTAGGAATTCCATTTCCTCTCATTTGAATCTATCTATCTATCTATCTATCTATCTATCTATCTATCTATCTATCTATCTATCTGTCTATCTCTTCAATGTGGAATAGTCTTAGGATTATGAGAACTTTCTAGGATACCCAGATTTCTGCATTTAATCACTGGTACCTACAGAGCCTTTCTTCTCTCTTGGGAACAGTACAGGTTTAGTTGACTTTAGACTTTCACAATGGAAATGATGCTTAAAACCAAGGCAAAAGGAACACAGCCTTGTTTCCAGATCAGAAAGCATCCTGAGTGTGCCATTCTTTTTCCACACCTGAGACAGTGTTCCATATCTTTAACTCTGACTTCCATTCCTTGTGCCTTTCTTTACCACTAGCCTGAAACCCAAATTCCAAATCAATGCCTGCATCCTAAGACTCTTCTTTCCTTGTACACCCTGCCTGGCTGGCATCCTTGGACACCAACCTAAGTCCATATACTTGGTCTCTGAACCTTTATCCAGGTAGTGAAGACTAATTTTAGTTTAGCTTTCTCATGCTTAGGTATCACAGTGATCATATCTTCTTTTGATATGAATTTGCTTCTCCCCTATATCCATTATCTGCATGCATGCTGGTGTGCTCATCTCAACTAGTCCAGCTTGGCTCCTTGTTCTGGTCCTCCAGGCAGTCCCATTTCACTCTGAAGCTCATATATTGGATCACAATAGGTTCCTGCCCAAACCTGACTTAATGGCTATATTTTGGGCTCAGAGTGAATGTCAATGGTAACTGTTCCTCTTTTGAGTAGCAACTCTGAGGGTCTTCCCCTCCCAGTTTGATTTCGTTTTCTTTTTTCTAATTAAAGGGGCCATCCCTTGACTCACCAAATGGGCGTTACCTCACTCAAAGTGAGAACTTAAAAAGGACTTAGCCTAAAAGGGCCAGGATCTCCCATTGCATCCTGGGCCATCTCCAGTCGTCCTGATGAGTATCAGGCCACTGGACCCAGATGGCTCTAGAGGAGAAAGTGAGGCTGGTGACCTTGCACAGCCCTCCCTCACTCAAATCAAAGTTAACTACAAGTCATGTCATCATTTCCCTGATGTCATGGTCCTCTTCGAGGATGAAGGACAAACACAATTTGCATGCTTATTCTCAGCCAGTCTAGCTTGATTCCTTGTTCTGGTCCTCCAGGCAGATCTTCTACTATAGGGCCCTTATGACATGCCTTGGTGCATAGAGGCCAAGGTTATGATGCTATTGAGTGAGAAGCTGGACGATAAGGCTACTCTGTAGGGTTTATGAGAATGCTTAAAATTTATTAAGATAATTATGGGACTGTAAACAATCACTCAGCTGTAGAAGTCATCACTGACAAAGTATAGACATGGATAGAGTATTGCAAAGTTAAAATGCTCTCTCAAAATCACAATATTGCATGTAAACAGTTATTTTCTAGTCATCCTTTATGTTCTTTTTTTTTTTTAATGCCAAATCATTTTCTTTACAAAGTAATCACAAAGCATAAGTTCCAGGGATAGTGTTTTAGGGAGGTCTTAATAAATCCTGTCTGTCTTATGGTTTAACATTGAATTTTTTTTCTATTAAGTACAAATGGAACTTAAAGCCTTCTTCATTATTAAAGGGCAAAGTCAGTTTCTAACCTTGAGAAATTGATTTAGAGTAGGAAAGGACCTTAGACATTATCTAGTCCAATTCCCTCAGGAAACTAAGACCCAGTGAGGTTGAATGACTTGCCTGAGATTATATAGGCAGCAAATAGAAGAGACAAAACTCAGGTCCTCTGACTCCAAGGCCATTTGTCCATGTCACAGGGCTGCCATTGTTTATAATATTTGTTTCTCAACTCTTATCTCCTTTTTTTTTTTGATAAATAATATAACCTGGTGAAGGATGGTGGCTTAGCAGTACCAAATCTCAAACTATATTACAAAGCAGTAATTATTAAAACAATCTGGTACTGGCTAGGAAATACAGTGGTAGGTCAATGGAATAGATTAGGTACACAATACACAGTAGTAAATGACTACAGCAATCTAGTGTTTGATAAACCCAGAGATGCAAGCTTTTAGAATAAGAGCTCGCTATTTGACAAAAATTTGACAAAAAACTGGAAAGTAGTTTGGTACAAACTAGATATTGACCAACATTCACACCACATACCAAAATAAAGTCAAAATGAATATATGGTTTAGACATAAAAGACGTATTATAAGCAAATTAGGGGAGCATGGAAAATTTTACCTGTCAGATCTATGGACAAGGGAAGAATTTATGACCAAACAAGAAATAGAGAACATTATGGTATGTAGAATGGATGATTTTGATTCATTAAATTGAAAAGTGTTTGCACAAATAAAACCAATGCAGCCAAGATTAGAGGGAAAACAGGAAACTGGGAAAACATTTTTTTACAGCAAATTTCTCTGACAATATCCTCATTTCTTATAGAGAACTGAGTCAAATATATAACAATGTTATTCCCCAGTTGACAAATGGTCAAAGGATATGTGGACAGACAATTTTCAGAAGAAGAGATCAAAACTATCTATAGTCATATGAAAAAATGCTCTAAATCACTATTGATTAGAGAAACACAACTTAAAACAAGTTTAAGGTACCACTTACCACCTATCAGATTGGCTAATAAAATAAAAGGCTAATAAATAGTAAAAAATTTTAAAAATAATAAGTAAATAAAATAAAAGGAAAATATCAGATGTTGGTGGGGATGTGGAAAAATTGGCATACTAATGCACAATATGTTGGTGGAGCTGTGAACTGACCTAACCATTCTGGAGCGCAATTTGGAACTATTCCCAAAGAGCTATAAAATTGTACATACTCTTTGACCCAGCTATATCAGTACTAGGTCTATATCCCAAAGAAATCAAAGAAAACAGAAAAGGACATATGTGTACAGAAATATTTATAGCAGCTTTTTTGTGGTAGCAAAGAATTGGAAATTGAGGAGATGCCCATCAATTGGGGAATGGCTGAAATTGTGATATAAAATTGTGATGGAATACTATTGCGTAATAAAGAATGATGAACTGGGTGCTTTCAGAAAAACATGGAAAGACCTATATGAACTGACACAAAGAGAAGTGAGCAGAACTAAGAGAACACTGTACAAAGTAACAGCAATATTATACAATGATCAATTGTAAATGACAACTCTTCTCAGCAATTCAGGGATTCAGGACAATTCTGAAAGACTTATGATGAAAAATGCTATCCACCTCCAGAGAAAGAACTGATGGAGTCTGAATGCATATTGAAGCATACTTTAAAAAAAAATCTTTCTTTTTCTTTCTTTCTTCTTGGGCTTCTTTTCTTTTGGAACATGGCTAATATGGAAATATGTTTTGCATGTTTGCACATGTATAACCTATATATCAAATTGCTTGCCATCTCAAGGAGAGGAGAGAATTTGAAACTCAAAATTTTAAAAAATGTTAAAATTTTAAGCAAAAAAATGTAACCTGAAAATCATCTTTCTCAATGTTCTGACTCTTAGATTTTTGGCATGAGGCAGCTAGATGGTGCAGTGGGTAGAATGCTGGGCCTAGAGTCAGGAAGCCTCCTCTTCCTGAGTTCAAATCTGCCCTCAGATACTTACTAACCATGTGGCCCTGGGTAAATTGCTTAACCCTGGTCGCCTCAATTCTTCACTTGTAAAGTAAGCTGGAGAAGGAAATGGCAAACCACTCCAGTATTTTTGCCAAGAAAATCCAAATAGGGTCATGAAGAGTCAGACATGACTGAAAAACAACTCAACAACAACAATATGATATAATGGAAAGACTCCCCCCATCCCGATCTTCGTTGGGTCAGAAAATCTTTACAAATCAAATTTTGCGAACCTTGTATACTCTGAAACAGTTTAAATTGTTCTAGGATGAGATCCAAAGGGCCGTTATCATTCACTGCAGACTAATGAAAGACTCTGGAATTTGGTGCAATGGTGTTGTCCTGTACGTTTTTTTTTAATTAGCAAAAGAAAATGGGGACCCCAATTAGGGATTCCAAAGGAAGATTAAACCCTTAAAAATTGAGTTGCGTTTTCACAGAGTAATTCCCCTGATATTTTCAAGCCAGTGGCTAAGAGACAGTAGACCTGGCTAAAAAAATCTCTGAGTACCATATGGACAGTCTGGGCAGTCATATGGCCAGTTCAGGTAATAGTCTTGGTTCCCCCTCTTTTTTTTGGAAGACATCCTGGAGACTACAGAGACTTATAGGCAACTGCAGGGTTTTGTCTGGCTCTGTGCTTCTCCTTGGAAGGATCAGAGGAGGGGCACTGCTGGGTGTCAGCTGGTGCTAATCTGGTGAAATTATCTGAGTTATGTTGAACTGCTGCTAGAAGACAAGCTGTTCAGCAGAGCAGCGAGAGAAATTTCGTCTTCTGTCGACCACAGTTCATCATTATCCCATCATATCATAGAATTTAGAGTTAATGGGGTCCTTAGACACCAACTAGTCCAGCCCTGCATTTTACATATGGGCCAAAGTGAGGTCCAGAGAGGTAGAGCAACTTGCCCAAGGACATATGGGGAATCAAATGGCAGAGCCTTAGTTTCTTCACCTGTACAATGGCGGGGGGGGGGGGGGGGGGGGGGGGGGGGGGGGGGGGGGGGGGGGGGGGGGGGGGGGGGGGGGGGGGGGGAGAGTTGGATTAGGTGGACTCTGAGTTCCCTTTTAACTCCAGATCTGTGTATGATCCTATGGAGAGCCCATATCCTTGGAGCGGAAACCCAGGGCTCCTTTTATTATATCATGCTGCCCCTCAGTTCTGTTCTCAATGAGTTGTGAGGGGCTGTAGCATGACCAATAATAGCAAAGTCTCATGAGTAACCAAACCAGATGTAGGAAGGAAGTTTCTTCAGTTGTTTCTACAAGGGGTGGGGAGCGGAGAGAGTTTTGGAATATGTAGGAGCTTCAAGGGTTTGGGGCCCACTTGTGGTTCATGAAATTGAATGAGGCCCTAGAATCTGTCATGGCTGATCTTGGGTTTCACCCCCCTGGAAAGATGGATGAAAGTATGCCTTGGTGGCCTTGACTGAACTTCTGTGAGTTCAGTCAGGATAGAGCTTGTCCCATTTTCTTGACCTGTTCTGCTGGATAAGTAGCAGCATGTCCTGATTCCTCAGTATAAGTAAAGCCCAATGTGGCCATCAGGATGAGCTCATCTTTTGTAATCAGAGCTTGGCCCCCATCTAATTTGAAAACATTGCCTTGTTTCATCCCATTGAGTTCTTGACAGTCAGCTACAGAGTTCAGGATCACCATTGACTACATCTTGACCGTAGTGCCTACAGTGCCACTTTGGAGGTATGACTCTGTGGCAGGTCCTTAAATATATGGGTCATGCCATGGGTGACCAGGTTCATGCCAACCCATCATCTACACATCAGTACTCTCCCTCC
>CM053624.1:60191771-60217390 GCA_028646595.1 Phalanger gymnotis
ATATATATATATATATATGTATATGTATATATACACACACACACATATTGTCTCTCTCCCTTTTTTCTGCAACCCTTCCTTATAACAACAATAATAAAATAACTAAGGAAAAACAATGACAAGGTATGAGGCATTCTGCCCTTATCGCTGTGCCCTTCTCCCAATTCTCTGACAAGAGAGGGAGGTATGTTTCATTATCTGTTCTCAGGAACAATTATTGTTTTTTTTTCCAATTACTCAGAATTTGGCTGCCTTTTAGTAATCTTTTCATTGGGTGACCAGTTTCCAACTGTGTGGCTCTTTGGTTGAGGTCAAGAAAAGCCTCATGCAGAATGTTAGTTAGAGATTGACTTGGATAGATTCTGAGGGATCCTTTGAGTGTAAGTCTGGAAAAAGGGAACCTTTCCTGATTGGGCAGTCTCTGTTGTTTGTCTAGTCTACTGTTAAAGTGCTCTTGGAGAAATCATGGGTCTGAGTAGGTCTGCAGGAGTGAGAGAAGGGTTATAAGTGGTAGGAGGACTGAGATCACTAAAAGAAAGATCCATACCTAAAGCATAACTACCCTGGTTTGCAAGACCTGAAGTTCCTTAGAGTTCATCTCAATGGGATGCATTGGAAAGAGCGTTGTTGCTAATTTCTGCTTGTATGACCTTGAGAAGTAACCTTGACTTGTTTCCTTGGCCATAAAATGGGGGGTGGGGTGGGCACAGACTAGAGGATTTCTAAGTTCAGTCCTAAGTCTATGATCCCATGACCTTGGGTGGTGGCTTCTTCATTGGTACAGTGGGAATAGTGCTAGCTCTTGATTCAGAGAACCTGGGTTCAAAACTTAGCTCTAGTATCTCTTGGACAGCTAGGTGGCACAGTGGATAGAGCTCTGGCCCTGGATCAGGAGGACTTGAGTTCAAATCCAGCCTTAGACACATACTAGCTTTGTGACCCTGGGCAAGTCACTTAATCCTGTTTGCCTCAGTTTCCTCATCTGTCAAATGAGCTAGAGAAGGAAATGACAAACCACTCCAGTCTCTTTGCCTAGAAATCTCAAGTGGGGTCACGAAGAGTGGGACAGACTAATAGACTAGACAACAACAACAAAAAATCTCTTACCTGTGTGGCCCCAGACAACCTCCTCCACATTTCATTTCATCCTGTATAAAATGAGAGGCATTGGAGCAGATAATCTCTAAGTTTCCTTCCAGCTCAAAATGATCAGTTCTCTCATTTGCTGTGATTTTGATACCATCTGCAAATGTTTTTCCTTTTGGGGTGGGGGTTTGAGGACCTGATAATTGATTTAACACTCAAATTCAGTGGACCAGATGGCAACAAAGAATATGGAAAAATTAGTGTGAAAATATGACCAAAGTATATTAATCCAATTTCAGGTTTGGAAGATTTTTGAACCATTGCTATACTTAAATTGAAGGATTCGTGGAAAGCTTCTTGTTAAGAAGCAAACCTTTAGGAAAACTCATAATAATTTATTTAACTTTTCCAATGGGGATCTGGTTTTCCACTAGAAGAAAATAATATTATAGAATATGTATGAGAAAGTGGGTTGGACACCTCAAGAGTATTATATGTCCTTTCGATAAAAGACCTTATGAAGTTTAACATGGTCATGCCATTTTTCCATAGTATCCAGACTAGTACCAGGTGGAAAGAATACTGGGCCCTGCTCTCTGTTTCTCTCTGGTTTCTGGACAAACCAGATTGTGAATTAGTTCTTGCCCATTTGGGGCCAGGGTTTTCTCACCTCTAAAATGAAGGTGTTAGATTGGATGATCTTTAAAGATCCTTTCTAGCCTATGCACAAGACCATCCGTGAGTAGCAGCGATGCAGATATATAAAGTGATGAAGAAATAAACATGGATGGCACCAAGGTGTCTTCAGATGCCCTCTCTCTCTCCCATAGCAACATGGGTGTAGGTCAATATGTTGGGAGAGGGGACACGCAATCTAATAACCTCATTTTACAGATGTCAAAACTGAGGCCCAGGGAAGTTAAGTGATTTGCCCAAGGTCACACAGGTTTGAAGTGTCAGAGGTAGGATCCTCTGACTTTTTCCTCTATACAACAATACTTTGCTGTCTCTGTTCCTGGGTCTAGCTAAATCAATGGGTTTCTCTTTTCCTGAAGGTAGCAAAAGACGGAGTAAGCTATAAAGAGAAGGCAGGGAAAGCAAAGAGATGGGGAGCCCAGTGGGAGATTCATAGGGAAAAGATGCAGTCCTCATAATCCTTTGGCCTAAGCATCCAGATTGGGATCAAGGTGAATCTGTTTATGTTGGTTCCTTTCTATCAAATGACTTGAGGGACATATGCAATTTTCAGATTACAGGGGGTGCTGAATCAAGGCAGATTCTGTTTTCAGATATATGCCCTCCAAAGATCCTTTAATCAACAAGCATTTATTAAGTGCTTACTATGTGATAGGCACTGTGTTAAGTGCTAGGGACATACTGAAAAAAAAGTAAAAGACCCTGCCCTCAAGGAGCTTCCATTCTAATGGGTATAGCAGAACCTTCTTGTTCTTGTGTTAAACAAACCAAGTTTGTTTGAATGGGGAACCTTCCCTTGAGTATGTAGAAAGTTGCTCATTTCCACTTGTACCAGTGACTCTGTATGGAAAACAAATTCTTAATCAAAATGTGGTTTTGTGAAAAGAGATTTGCTACCATTGTCAGCTTTCTTTGTTGTCAAACTCCAGCAGTAATTCTTTTTTGAAAACCTTAAACAGAATGTGGCATCTGAATTATGCCTGGGAAAAATAGCAAGTGTTGTGATGACTTATTCTGTGGCTTTTGTTTTTTAATTTTAGGAGCTGAGTCCAGAGAAGTTTGCACCCGCTCTGCTCAGGACTTCAGTCCCAATGTCTCTTATCATCACCTCTACCCATTGGTAGGTTTTACTTTTTAAATGGTTCTGGTGGAAAGTGTCCCAATCTCTCTCGGATTATTTCTCTCCAGGCTATCTCTTAGCCTAGTTTGATGTCCGGTATGAGTCACACAGTACAATAGAAGGAGCATTGCATGAGGCACCAGTGGGCTGGGCACTCTGCTTTACCACTGCTTGCTGTGTGAGCACTGACAAATGAATCACTTAAACTCTCAGAGTCACAACTTCTCCATCCGTGAACTGAAGCTAGTACCTACCCTGCTTAGGATTATTTTGAGCCTGAAAAGAGTACGTGAAAGTATTTTGAAAAATTTGAAGTGCTGTAAGAATATAAAATGTTAATACTTAACTCTAAGACAGAGAGGAGGGCTGGGCTTAAATTATCAAGAGAATGAAACTGGACCTGTGATGTTATTAGGACAGGGAGCTCCCAAGTAAGGGAATTCTCTTGACCAATGGAAGTCAGCACCTTCGCTGCAAAGGAGAGAGTTGTCTGGGGCCACCCAACCAGTATGAGTCAGAGGTGTGGCTTGAACCCAGGTCTCTATCAATTCCAGGCTCCCTCAGTTATCAGCTCTACCAAGCTGCGGGTTCCAACCATAACCTCTAAAGTAGCCACTATAACTAGTTCATTCTAAGTAGAGATTTTAGGTTGGTAAAAATATTTTCCTTAAAACAGTTCTGGGAAGCAAGAAGTGAGTATAATTGTTGCCCCTATTCTACAGATTAGAAAAGTAAGTCTTAGAGAGATAAAGTGCTGAAGGTAACGGAGCTAATAGGTGACAACTGGGATTGGTACCCAAGTCTTCTGATTCTGAAGTTCCAGGTTGGACTTGGAGTCAGGAAGACCTGAGTTTGAATTCTGCCCCAGACACTTACTAGCTCTGTGACTCTGGGCAAGTCATTTAATCTTTCTCATCCTCATTTTTCTCATCTGTAAAATGAGCATAAAAGTAACACCAACATCAGTTACATGGTTTTTGTGAAGATCGAATTACATAATAATTGTACCTGATACATACTAAGTGCTATATAAATATCATCATCATCGTCATCGTCATCATTGTGAGGATCCAGTGTGGTGCACTTTGCAGACCTCACAGCACCCTATAAATGTTAGCTACGGTTTCCCCTCATCTTCTCTTTTTTCCAACCCACGCTGGCTGTTATTTCAAAGGAAGAGATTTTCTCTTGAAAGATTAATTAAACTACACTTCACAATTACCTTCCCCTTTATTTGAGATTAGGTAAGTTCACAATTAACAAATGCTCCTCCTCCCCAGAGAGCTACTTAATTGTTCTTTGCAGCAGAGGTTCATCCCTGTTTCTATGACAATTTACGGAGGTAAAAAACTCCTCTAATCATGACGTGCTCTAAGGCCAGAATTAGAATGTGTAAAGGAATTTAGAGCTGTTTGATGAATTGTAGGCCTCTTCTGAGAACTTTGCACTTTTAATTTAGGGGAAGGTGTTTGGGAGGGCTGAGGGAGACAGAAATACCACATTTCTCCAGTTGGCCACTGTGGTAAAAGGCTTGATCAAAGCATCTGCCTTGTTTTTGCTTTCCCCACCTGAGATCATAGCTATTGATCAGCTGGGAGAGTCTGCCCCGAGAATGCCTGGTCTGTGGCCCTCTGAAGGTCACCAGAGCCTCTGTCTTCACTTGGATGTTGGCATTCTCTACCAGAATTCTTTTCCCCATTCTATAGTCCTCCCAATGTTGGGATTTGGGACCAATCCTTTGGGATTCGATTGGTCTCTCACTTGATGACTTTGACTTTGGTTTTTATTCCCCTAGGCTTCAATCTAGTGTTCAGGGGCACAACTGTGCCTATGATGGCTCCTTTTATGTGGGGAAAATTAGCCCTTGGGAACTGGGTTGGGCTCAGAATGGTGTTGTCTTCAGCAGATCTGGACTTGGGATCAAACTGTTAAGTAGGTGAAGTGGATCTAGGGCATTCTAAACCATTTCTGCTCAATTTCCCCATCTAATCCAATCCAACAAGCATTAATTAAACTCCTTCTGTGTTAAAGATAAAGACCAAAATTAAATAGTCCTGCTCTCAAAGAGTTTACATTCTACTTAGGGGCACAGTAGGAGTTGCAATATCTAAACAGACAAAACATGGATATGATAATGAACATATGTACTACATGGCCACAGGGGACCTGTGGTCTGACTGATGTGGCTTGTCTTTCCAAAGATGAAGATTGCAGCCTATCTGTGCCTGTCCATCCGGTGGGAAACTCTTCTGTGGCTGCGTACAATTTGATGGGTGTGCATAGTGTTACATACATACCAGCTTAACTTGGTTAGCTTTTTAAAATTTCAACCTGAACCCTTTTACTTGTATGTTTGGTCTTAATTTTTTGCTTTGACTGTCTACTTACAGTTGAAAAAAGTACAGGGAACGTTAGCTGCAGGTGTAGTTTAGAGTAGAAGATCTTAAAATACTTAACAAGGAGATTGTTGTTATTATTTAATTGTGTCCAACTCTATGTGACCTCATGGATTTTGTCCATGGAGTTTTCTTGGCAAAGGTACTAGAATGACTTTTCCTTCTCTGATATGTCCCCATTTTACAGATGAGGAACTGAGGCAAATAGGAATTAAGTGACTTGCCCAAGGTCACATAGCTATTAACTATCTGAGGCTGGATTTGAACTCAGATCTTCCTAACTCCAGGCCCAGTGCTCTATCTACTACAATACCTAACTGCCCAAGGATACTCCATGTCAAAAGAGTTGTTGGAGAATGTTGATGAACCCTTTAAGGATCCCATCTGCTGGTGTCTTCTCCCAACTCCCACTAAAAACAACAATAAAAACAAAAACCTAAACTCTGAATCTCCCTTACCACCTTGTAGGTGTTTTGTACATGCCATATGCTTACCTAACTGTTTGTTGAGTCATCATCTAGGATTTAGAATCTTAGAGTTGAAAGAAGTGACATCATGAATGAATGGAGACTCTTTTATCAACCATTTGATTAAAGGCCATTAAATCACTGACCAACTGGTAGTTACTTCACTCTAGTTCCAGTTGTGACCCTAACTGGCATTGTGGCTTTGGGCAAGTCACCAAGTTTCTCTTATATTTTTCATCTTTAAAATGAGAGGATTAGCCTCTATGATCACAGTGGAGTCCATCAATTTTAATATTCTGATGCATGTCTCCACTTTTATGGTGGGAAGAAATAAGTAAAAAAAAATGCACTATTCAAATGTTTTCTGGCTAAATTTATTCATTAGAGATTTGAAGTCCTCCTGGAGGAACAAGTTCCAGTGCAATAGGCAGTTCCACTTTCTCCTATTAGCCATGAGACTTTTGTGACCAGATAAAAGGCAATAAATAATTTAAGAGACTCTAGAATGAGAGATATCGGGAAACTAGCCATACTCTGGCTCTGGCTCAGTTATCCAGAGTGTTAAAGGAGTCATTGGCTGCTCTCAGACTTTGTTAAAGGAGTCATTGGCTGCTCTCAGACTTCTGATGATTGGAAAAGACTGATTTCTGAGTAGCTGGATAAGATCGTTTGTCATGGGCTAGGGCTTTGATATGAGAAAAGGCAGGGAGTATATAAGTAAATAAATGAGTAAAGTCTTTCTCAAGAGCCTCTAGTGAGGTGAACACATGGGATAGGCATTTTGTCATGAGAGTTACCAGCAAGAATGACAGAGGACTGAGGATCTCCCCGCCTAGTAAGTATGGAGGATGAGCAGGATTTTGTAGAAACCTACAGTGGGTGCATTGTTGTTTCTGTCAGTGCACAAAGTACAGATTGGTCTCATCATGAGAGGAGAAGGTGAAAAGGTTAGAGGAACTTGCCTCTATTTTCCAGTATATTAAGGAGGAGAATGAAATGTTCCAGTAAAGAATTAAAGAGGGCTTCAAAAGGATTATGAGGCTAAAAGGGCAGACGGAGATCCTGAATTTGCAGGATGGAAGAAGGTGACACAGAGAAGGGAAAAAAAAAAGGACCAGTGTACTACTAGAGTTACATAATAAATTTGAAACTTCTCTCAGAGATAGTTATAGGTACATTCACAGAAGAGGAGACAACTTGATAATGATAATACACAGAATGATAATGCAGACCCACAGCGGCCACCAAAGGATAGAATAGCCAATATTGGAAAGCAGAAAAACAGTGATAGTTGGTAATTCCTTGCTGAGGAGGTCCATTTGTTAAAAGGGAAGGGCTTCAGAAGAGAAAAGCAGATTTAGGAAGTCAACAGCTGGTTGAGAAGATGGTATCTGAGAATGAGATTTGTATTTCTGGACCACCACTTAAGATACAGGAATGAGGAGTTCTTGGCCATAGATGAAGTGCATCAAAATCCAGATAATTTTTTTTTTTTTGCCTAGAGTCCCATAAATCTGATCAAGAAGGTTTTTAACTATAAATGGAAAGTGAGGGACTAATTGTTTATGTGTATCTGTCAAGCTGGATACCACAGAAAAGAATAGCAGTAGAAAGGAACAGTGATTCATTGGAGATAATATCTCTGTGCTCTCAAATGTCTATATACATATGTACAGGCTGGGTGGCACAGTGGATAGAGCACCAGGCCTGGAGGCAGGAAGACTCATCTTCCTGAGTTTAAATCAGACCTCAGACACTTACTGGCTGTGTGATCCTGGACAAGTCACTTGAACCTGTTTGCCTCAGTTTCTTCATCTGTAAAATGAACTGGAGAAGGAAATGGCAAACTACTCCAGTATCTTTGCCAAGAAAACCCCAAATGAGGTCCCAAAGAGTCAGAGGTGGCTGAAAAATGGCTGAACAACAACAACAAATGTGTTATAAAGAAAGCGAACTAGAGATCTTAATTCAAGGAGGAAAGTTTAACTACTGAGACTCAGCAAAATGGTACTCTTGACTGGAACGTGCCTCTGCAAGAGAATACCTTATTCAAAAGGAACAGGTTTATTTATATAAAAGGAGTAGTTGGATAATATTGAAATGGGAAAAAAAATTATACTCACGTGAAGAAATCCACAAACTAGAGAAGAATATGAATGAATGAATGAATGAGAGAACACAGTCTTACTATGTGTCTGTTTTCAATTCTGGGTATATAAATAGAAACTCGAGACAGGCCCTCCCCTCAAGGAGCTTGCTATATATATAGGGAAGTATAGACCAGGAGGAGTATTTTGGTTGGGAAAATCACTACCAATTATTATAAGGAAAGGGTTAAGTCCTCCAGGGAGGGAATGATCTCTGGTCGGAGGGTAAAGCAGCAGGGCAATTAGTAAGAAGCAACATATTCATAGCTGTACACCCAGCTAGAAAGAGAAAATGGATGAGGTTTTCAGAAAACAGATCACAAACCTAACACAGAAACATGTGGCAGTGATGGGACATTAAAACATCCCTGTTAAAAGCAGAGTTGCTTATAAATTCTGGCATTGACATAATGATAATTTCCTTTTTCAAAATGTAGGAAAATTGATGAAGATAACAACTATTCTGGATGGGATTTAATGAAGGAAAGAATTGGTTGCTGCCAGTTAAATGCTGTCCAGATATTTTTTTTTTTTAAAGAAGAGTGTAATGCTTGCAACCTAGAGGCTTGTCATCAATTCCTGGAAACATTCTAGAACATACTTTTAAAGGGATCAATCACAAACATTAATTTAGAAGGGGAAGAAGAGATCACTGAGAGCTAACATGACTTTACCAAGAATAATCATATCTGACTATTTCATTTTATGGACAGGGTTACTAGACTAGCAACATGGACAAGCAGATGAGTTGTTGATTTAGAATCAGAAAGTCCTGAGTGCTAGCTGACCTTTGTGCTAATTGTGTGACCACGAGCAAATCATTTAACCTCTCTGCAGCTCAAGCAACTCTCTAAGATAGTAATTTATAGATTAGTTGCAATCAGCATTAGTGGAGGGAATTTCTACTCATGAAATCACAGGTCTTTGCCAAACTGGTGAATTGGGTAGGCTGGTATTTCAGGGGAATGTTGTGTACATAGGATAGGTGGATTTAAGCAAGGTGTTTGACAAAGACTTTTATGTTATCCTTATAGATAGAGTATACAGATCTTGGTAGATAATAGTATGGTTACATAGATTTGGAGTTGCTTGACTGTCTAGATGCAAAAAAAATGTTCATTAATGATCATTGTCACCTTAGAGAGGAGTGCTATAGAAATCTGATCTTGGCTGTAGGCTATTCTACAGGGTTTTTTAAAATTTTTTTTTAAAAAATCAGTGACTTGGATGAAGGCATATGAAATATGCTTATCAAATTTACAAGTGACATCAAGCTGAGAGAGAAATAGCTAATATGTATAACAGATTTAGGATCTAAAAAATAAAGATGTCAACAAGCCAGAGTGCTGTATTAAATCTAATAATATGAAATTTGACAGAGATAAATGTTATTTTTGGTCATTTTTCAGTCATGTCCGACTCTTTGTGACCCCATTTGGGGTTTTCTTGGCAAAGATGCTGGAGTGGTTTGCCATTTCCTTCTCCAGCTCATTTTACAGATGAGGAAACTGAGACAAACCAAGTTAAGTGACTTGACCAGGGTCACAAGGTACTAAGTGTCTGATGTCGAATTTGAACTCACGTCTTTGTGATTCCAGGCCCAGCTCTATGCACTGTACCACCTAGCTGCCCCTAGAGATAAATATAAAGTCCTACAACTGGGCTAAAAAAAAATCCACTTCACAAGTGCAAGATGTGATTGATAATGGTCTTTGTGAGGAAAAGCAGGGAGTTTTAGTGGATGGTGAACACAACATGAGTCAGTAGAGCAACGTAACAGCCAAACAAGGCAATACAATTGGAGGTTGCTTTGAGAGGAAGAGTATCTACAAGAGAGGTGATGGGCACATTATACTCTGCCTGCTTAATACCTCATCTATGGTGTTATTTTCAGTTCTGGGTGCCATGTTTTAGGAAACACGTTGATAAGCTGAAGAGGTCAGCCATTTTGGCCTTATGAGATTGAGATTGTGCGAAATAACATGACGATGCTTAGCCTGGAAAGAGAATACTTGGGGGGACAGGATTGCTATCTTTAAGTAATTGAAGGATTGTCTCAGAGAGCAAGGATTAGGCTTGTCCTGCTTGACCCTAGAGGGCAGAGCTAGGAGGATTGGGTAGTAGCTGCCAAGAGGGGGCTTGGTGTGGAAAAAATTCCTAACAATTAGAGCTATTGAAAAATGGGGTGGGCTGTCTCAGGGGGAACCTCACTGGAGATCTTTAAGCAAGTGTTAGATAAATATATATCCATATATATATATACATATATATACATGTATGTGTACACACAGACGTATTAGTTCCATTGTATGAGCGGATTCTTGTTCAAGTACAAGTTGGGACTAGATGGCCTCAAATCCCTTCTGACTCTGAGGTTCTAGGAGTTAGGACCCTGTTCATTGTCCCTGGCTTTGCCTGCAACTGTGGAAAATTTCAAACCCTTTTTCCTATGACTGCCTCCTGCCCCTGCCCGTTAATAAACTATGAGAGAGCCTTTAGAGTGAGTGGATTGAATGTCAGAATGGGACTGAGCTTGGTTATTGATGGCTTCCAGAACAAAATGCCACAATTTGTAGAGCTTTCTGGATGTCACATGAGTGATGAATTCATTGAGACCCTTGGAAGGGATTCTGTCCGGACAGTTTCAGTAAGTGGCAACTCAGTGTAGTTTCTCTTGTGACAGGTCTTATGAAGCTGTTGCATTGATGAGCGTAAATAGAGGTTTCCTTTCCCGAGGCTCTGTTAAGGGCCAAGGGGTAATGCTCTCCTGCCAAAGCAACTGAATCATACAGCAAATCAAAATCATTCAGTATAGCAATGATCTCTCGTAGGTCTTTGGCGTTTCTCCAAGACTTTTTTGAACAAGTAGGTTGTTGTATCACAGCCACCGATTGCATATAAAAATAAGATATTTTATTCCTTCTCGTGACTATAACTTAGGGAGGAAAAAGTACATTTCTCTCCCCCTCCACCCACCCTAATTTCCTGGTTCCACCGTAGGCTGTCTCCAAAACAAGGGGTATCTCGACATCCTCTCCAGCAATTATAGCACATTCACAGGAAGAAGACATCTCAATAGTCATATTTGATGAATTTGGCATCAGCATCATTAGATGCCTGCTTTGCAGCCATGCTCTCATCATGAAATCCCTTCATCAGCAGAGAGATGAGTCATTCTTTGTTTATCTTATGCCACAAGAATTTCTCTTGTCTAAAGAGTGCAGTCACGCTTTCATCAAATGCTGTTTCTGCCGAGGTAGGCTCAAGGGAACGCCCGTGTCATTCTGCACTTTTATAATGACCACCAAAGTTCATGATCCAAATAAAGCCATTGTACCTCTGAATTTCTCGGGGAAGGATTCATCCAACATGCCTCAAACCGCACAGTGGGGCCGGCACTGACAATCCTTTTCTAGTAGATATTCGTGTTGATAGCAGGGGCAGGAAGTAGAGGATTTCCCCCTTTATCTTCTGTAGTCTGAATAAGATCACGTAGCGTAGTTTTATTGTTTTTTATACGTATTAATTTTACTGAAAATGATGACTTGTGGATTATGCCTAACGGGGATTGACTACCTGGTCATTTTTTCTCTTCAATATGTGTTCCTACAACAAAGCAAAGAATAAAAGTGAGAGAAAGTTCATAGATAAGGAGCTAAACAGACTTCTGAAAACTTCTTTGAGAGCAGGGCCTGTCTTTTACCTCTCTTTGTATCCCTAGCACTTAACACTGAGCCTGGCACATGGTAGGCACTTAATAAATGTTTATTGACTGACTTACATCTAGTTTAATCCCCACCCCTCCCCCCTTGTTTTCCAGTTGAGGAAACCGAGGCCCAGAGAGATTAAGTGACTCTCCCAAAGTAAGCCATCTTGGTAGTTAGGTGGCACAGTCAACAGAGCATTGGGCCCGAAGTCAGGAAGACCTGAGTTCAAATCCAGCCTCAGAAACTTAATAGCTAGATGACCACTGGTAAGCTGTCTGCCTTGGTTTCCTCAGTTGGAAAATGGTGATAGAACAGCACTTGCCTCCTAGGATTATTGTGAGAATTAAAGGAGATAAAATTTGTAAAGTGCTTAGCCCAGTGCCTGGCACAGAGTAGGCACTTAATAAATTCTTTTTCTCTTCCTTTTACTTCTCCAAGGTTGTAAAACAGAAGTAAGATTTGAACCCAGGTTCTTCAACTCCAGAGTCAGTGTCCAATGCATTGTACCATGTTGCTAGTTTTAGATGGTTTCCCAGAAAAGGAAATCTCTACTAATACAAATCAGCAGACTTGCTTTACAAAGACACCGCAAGAGGAGGGCAGCAATTTTAAAGTTTTATAATGTACTTTATGTTCAGCTAATTGAGAAAATTTGACATGCGAACTATAGACAAATCATATTGGGTAAAACCTCTATAAAGTAAGGAGTCTTTCCACTTAGACTATTATTTTTTGGTATCTCCCTCACTGGGCTTTTGTGAGGTTCAAATGAGATAATGTATGTAAAGCTCTTTGCAAAACTTAAGGAATTATGTATCAGTCATTATTATGATTCCATATTAAAGGGCTCACACAATCAAACCATTTTGATTACAGGCAATGTCCAGGAAAGCATAGTAATTTACTTATGAATAAATTACACACAACACTTCTCACATATCGTTGGACTTTAAATCTGCAAATGATATTTTAAGAAGGGGTTCATTTAGATATCCTGGAAATTTAAAATTTTTACCTTTAAGACTCTAACTCTTTTAGTATTTTATTTTTCCCCAGTTACACGTATAAACAATTTTTAATTTTTGTTTTTAAAACTTTGAATTCCAAATTCTCTCTCTTCTTCCCTCCCCACCCCACCTCATTGAGAAGACAGGCAATGTGGTACAGGTTATACATGTGTAGTCATGCAAAGCATATCCATAATAAGACTCTAACTCTTAAAAACTTGTATGACTATTCATCTCTTTTGCAATTTTTCCATTATTTTATTATGCAAATGAACCTAAAATCCTGCTAACCTCTCCCATTCTATTTTTATTCCATGATACCGTGATTTTTTTTTTTTATCTTTCATAGGTTTCTTCTCAGTTTTATTACCACTCGTGGCCTTCTAAATCTAAGCAGTAATAGAAAAAGTCAATGAAGTTATTTTTCTTAAAATCACATTGTGCTGAAATGAATGTTTTTAATTACAAATTAATTACAAATTACAATTAATTACAAACACTCAGAGTTTTAATTTAGGATATGTTAAGGGTCATGATATAATGGAATAGAGATTCTAATTTCTAATTTAGCGTGTTTGTGATTACATCATGAGCCTTTTGAGAAATTTTTTCCTCTAATGTTACAACTGGCCATATGAAGGGTCGAATCTTATAGGGTTCCCAGGAGTTCCTCTACAGTTTCATTTAGGAACATTAAAAATAAATGCAAGAATTAGGAAAACACTATATACAATGACCATAACAATATAATGTAAACAACACTAGAAAGCTGAGGAACTCATGTTCATTGCAATCATTAGTTATACTTCTGGAAGCTGAAAGATGAAACCCATTTCCCAGTTCTTGGGAAGGAAGTGGGGGAATAAGGGAGCAGGTTGTTATCTACTTTGTCAGATGTGGTCTTTTGGTTGCTTGGTTTTACTTATTTTCTTTGTTACAGGGGGTGGTTTAGTGGAAGGGGTGAGATATGATATATTGAGAGATACTGCTCTGCCCTTGACTCGGTTTCCCTCTTCTGCTGGACAGGGGACAGATTGCTTCTTGAGAGCAAGAGAGTAGGGAAAAGCTATATTTCTCTGGTTATTCCTTGCCAACTTCTTCCCTTTATCTGACCTAGATCATAGTTGCCCATGATAATAATTACTCATTTCTAAAGCATTTTAAGGTTTGCCGACTGTTTTCCTCACAGGAATCTGTGAAGTAGGCCATGTAAGTATTATATCTTTGGAGGGGGAAAAGGCAACAATAACATTTTAACAAAATAAAGATAAATTTAACCCGTAGAGGGTGGGAGTCAGGGTTGATTTAGTCTAGAAGATATCATTTAAACCTTGTTGATGCTCGTTTTAAGGTCTCAGGTAACAGATTTACATTCTAGAGATAACACACTTCTTTGTAGTCTGACTTCTGACCTCCTCATTCAACAGAAAACAGAAACAGCTCTTTCCTAAGTTACTAATGATCTCTTAATTGCCAAATCTAGTGGTCTCTTCTTGATCCTCATTCTTCTTGACCTTTCCACAAATTTTGACAATCTCCTGATCATCTTCTTCTTCTGGATACTCTCTTTTCTCTAGGTTTTTGTAACACTGCTCTCTCCTTCTTTACCTGCCTCTTCCTACCTGTTTGACCTCTCCTCTGTCTCCTTCACTTGATCTTTATCCAGGTCATGCCTGCTAACTGTGGGGGGTCCCCTAAAGCTCTATTCTGGGCCCTCTTCACTTCTCCCTCTATATTGTTGCACTTGGTGATCATATCAGCTCCTATGGTTTCAACAATCACCTTTATGTAGTTGATTCTCTGATCTACTGGCCAGTTCTAACCTCTCTGGTGACCTCAAGTCTTGCCCAACTGCCTTTGGACATCTCAAACTGGACGTCCTGTAGTTATCTTAAATGCAACATATTAAAAACCAAATTTATTATCTTTCCCCCAAAGCTTTCTCCTCTTGTTAATTTTCCTATTCTTTTGGAGGGTACCTGCCACCGTTTCCCCGGACACCCGGGCTGTCATCCTTGACTGCTTACTTTCTCTTAGAGTCATATCTGATCATCAAATCATGTTGTTTTTATCTTTGTAGCAGCTCTCACATATGCCCCCATCTCTTCTGACACTGTAACCCCCTTGGTGTAGGACCGCATTACCCCAGGCTTGCTCTCTTGCAACACTAATCTGCCGTTTGGTTTCCTGGCCTCATGTCTCTTCCCCCCTCCAATCCATCTGACGGCTTGGCCGTCAGATTAATCTTCCTAAAGTGCAAGTCTGACCCTATCACATACCACACGCCGTCCATTCAGCAAACTCCAGGGGCTCCCTATGGCTTCCGGGATCAAATTTAAAGGCTTCTGTTTGACTTTTGAAACTCTTTACATTCTGGCCCCTTCCTGCCTCTCTAGTCTTCTCACGCTCGCCCATACTCAGATCCAGTAACACCGGTCCTTGCTGTCAGACGCACAGGAGACTCCATCTCCCAACTCAGAGCATTTCCTTGGCTGTCCCCCATGCCTGGATCTCTCTCCCTCCTCATCTCTCCCTCCTGGCTGCCTTCAAGTCTCAGCTAACATCCCACCTTCTGCAAGAAGCCTTTCCCAGTCCTCCTTACTCCTAGTATCTTCCCTTTGAGACTGCCCTCAATTTATCCTGTCCATATCTCCAGCTGTTTACATGTTGTCTCCCTCATTAGATTGTAAGCTCCTTGAGGGGAGGGTTTGGTTCTTTGTATTCCCAGCATCTGGTACAGGGCCTAGAACATAGTAGGAGCATAATAAATGCTAGTTGATTAACTGACATCAGTGATAGAAATGAGAAAAAGGAGCGCTCTCAATGAGTACCTCTGAATTTGTGTATGTAGAGTCAAGTCCTTACCTCTTTCTGTCTGTTTACGTTAACTCTCATTCTGTACATCATTTCCTCTGCTCTTGTGGACTCAGTTAGCTCTAGGTCATTTTGGACTTGTGAAGAATATATTCCCTTCCTTTTAGGTCATTTCCCTGTGTGTGACATTGGATTTTGAATCACTCAAGGGGACAGGCACCGTATCTTTTATTGTTCGTGTACACTGTTTAATAAACACTTTGGCTGAGGCAATGAATGATTGATTGATTTAATTTCCCCCCTTTGTGAGGAGAGCAGGGATTTAAAGGTACAGCCACCCCTACCTATGCCCTGATTACAGCGAGAAATGGGAGGTCTGCTGATGATTGATTGACTATTAATCATGTGAAAATCAGTAGAAAGGAAAGATGGGAACTGTTAGTTCTCTTTGTAGCAACCAATTATAGCCTAAAGTTACAGTGCTATGTTATCTCATTCCTTTCTTAGAGGAAGAATATGTCCTGGCCGACTAAGCATCTTTCCTCTGCTCGGTGCCAAGTATACAACCACCCTTACCTCACTGTTTCCTTTTCCTTTTCCTGGTTTGTCCCAGTTTATCTTTTGTGGGATGAGTATCAGTAACTGTTACTAAGTAAATATGGAAAAGTCTCTGGATTAGCTAATCCGAGATTAGACATTTTGAACAGCTAAAGGTCTCCTCAAGTCTCTGCCCTTTCTCCCATCCTTGTTGCTATCTAAAGACTTCCCAGCCCCTTGGCACATCCTACTTGCTAAAAGAGAGATTAGCAGGCATTTATGAAAAGCCTTAAAGACCAAGGAGTCTCTCCTTGAGACTGTGATCTGATTAGAAAAATTGAAAGAACATCCCAAAAGGGGGTATCTAGAATCAGCATATGGTCAGATTAAAACCTCCATGAGAGGCAGCTTGGTGTAACAGGATGACCAGGGGAATTTGGAGTCAGAAGACCTAGGCTTGAAGCCAGATTCTGACACTGATTGATGTTATGACCCTTAGCTTCTCTGCTCCTCAGTTTCCCTCATTTGAAAATGAGAAGCACAATGACAGTAGCTGACATTTGTAGTTCTTTAATTGCATTTCAACCTTAGTTATATGAAGTAGATTCTATAGAAATCTAATCCTCATTTTTTTTTTTTAGCCGAGGAATCTGGACACCAGGGAAGTGACATGATTTGTCCATGGTTGTAAAACTAGTCAAGGTCAGAACCAGGATCAAACCTCAGGGCTCTCCTGAGTCCAGGGCAAAATTCTGCCCACTTCGCCATGCTGTGAAAACAGTACTTGCTTGACCCAACTCCCAGGCTGTCGTGTGGGAAGAGTTTTGTAAACCAGAGAGCTATGTATATGTTCTTCGGAATTTTTTTTGGGGGGGAAGGGAAGGAGAATCATAGCAAGGTTGAATCATAGACTGCTAGAGCTGGAAGGAACCTCTATTCTAAGGCCCTAATTTTTACAGAAAGAGAGACTTTCTGCACAAATGCTCTGATACAGGAATTGTCGGATTGAAAGTGGAGAACAGCATGTAGTCCAGGGAGACTGGAATGCCTGAAGGGGTGTGGTATAAAATATGGCTGGAAAAGTAAATTGGAGCCAGACCTCGAAGAGCCATGAATGCCAGAAAGGATAAGGTATCTCTATTTTATCTATTAGACAGTGAGGAGACACTACCAGTATTTGAGAAGGGTAGAGATGTGATCAGACTTGATTTGTAGCAGCAGCCCCGGGGCCATTTCGGCATGAAATTCTATGGTGTGGACACCGGTATTCCTTACAGCAAGTCACCCCCACAGGTCTTTACACGTAACTGGGAGAACTACAGCCACTACCTATCACTGCTCTGAGGGCAGAATACTGAAGCAGTGGAAAGAAACATAGCAGAGCAAGTCCAAACCTATGGGCGTGAGTTGCTGACATTGGATTGTGGGTGGCCATTCAGGTGGGACAGGTTCCCATTTGCTGCCTGGTGCTCTGATTTGGATGTCCATCACTGTTTAGGTGAGGTAGGTTATTACTGAGTGAAACATTATTGGGTTCTGAAGTTGGGCGTCTCATGGATATCTTAAATACGACTTGTCTGAAGCTGAACTAATTTTCCTCCTCCAACCCCCAAACCCCTCCTTCTTTTTAGCTTTGTATTACTGTCATCATCCTTTTACATCATCTGTTACTTCTTCCTTCTAGTCATCCAGGCTTGTGACATCAACTCCCCAATCTCACTATGGCAGGCCACCTGCCTGCAAAACTCCTTTGTGCCTCCTGGAAACAAATACAATAGAACATAGATAATATTAATATGTGGTTTTCCAAGTCAACATATGGCCCCAGGGATCCTTGTGTAGGGTTAAGGTACTGGTCTCTTATTTTTATTGGAATTTGACACCAGTGGTGGAGAGTATCCAAAGGAACACAACCACAGTGGTGATGGGCCTTGGGCCCATGACATCTGAGGATTATTTGAAGGAACTAATCAGTTAATAAACATTTCTTAACATTTATTAAGTGCTTGCTGTGTGACAGGCATTGTGCTAAGTGCTGTGGATACAAAGAAAGGCAAAAGGCAATCTCTATGCTCAAGGGGCTATAAGGTTAATGGGGAATAAGATCTTCCCCCCCCCATCAACGAAGCTCATTAAGGGAAGCTTGCTTGCGTGTGGGAAGGCTTGCACACCTTTTGTTAATTTCTAATTAGGCACTGAGCCTATTAGCTGAAAGAACATATATTCTGAGAGGTGATCTTTTGCTCTGGGGGCTAGCTTATGAGAAAGATGTTGTGATTCCCTGGTCAAGACTGAGTGGCCCTATGTTCAGAGCTCCTCAACTCCTCAGAGGTAAAGGCGCTCTAGAGTCAGTGGTGGATGTAGAGCTTTGATTCAGGCGGTAGAACCCTACCTGTTGGCCTTTCTTTCTCTGTTCTATATTACTCTCTGTTTGTATTTTATGCAATTAGAAAAGATTGTTGACCCCCTGAAACAACTATCTTTCCTTAGTAAAGCAGATAAAAGAACCTGCCCTAGCAGCCATCCTGGGTGTCAGTTACATTTGGGTGGTTGCCATTACAGGAGCTCACAAATTTAGCTTAGAGAAAAGGTCGGGGGAGACATGATAGCTGTCTTCAAGTATTTTAAGGTCTGTCCTGGAGAGGAGGGATTCAGTTTATTCTTTGTGGCCCCAAAGGGCAAGCCAGAAGCAATGGGTGGAAATCACAAAAAGGCTAATTTAGACTTGATGTTGGGAAAAAACATCCTAAAAATCTGAGCCTTTTCTGAGTGGGATGGGCTGCCTTGAGAGGTAATTAGTGGTGTCTCTTTGGGGCAGACACCAGGCAAACAAATGGTTGGTGTAGTGAGGATTCCTCCATGGGTTGGATTAGAGGGACTCAGAGGTCTCTTCCAACTCTCAAATTCTGTGTTCTGGGTTCTAATCCTGACTGCCGCCTACTTACTACCTATATGTGGCTCAGAGTCAGTCATCAGACTTCTCTTGGTCTCAGTTCTTTCATGTATAAAGTGACAGTGTTAGAGTAAGTGGCACATGTGGTCCTTTTCTTTCATCACTGAAATTCTGTGATGTGCCCCAGATCAGCATGGGCTACCAGGCACGGAAGGCTGGGAGCTGTGTGCTTTTTCTGATCTAGAGTTTTGAGGATTTTGTATCATGTGTGAGCTCTATGTGTGAACGTTTAATTCCTGGAGTAGAATTCTGCATCAGAGAATGTGGAGGCAGTAGTAGTCAGGAATGAAAGGTAAGGAATGTAGAAATGCTCATTTTAAGTGATAGGCGATGAGTTGTTCACACAGGGTGTCAGCTCAGAAGTTTCACTAATTTAGAATGCCTTTCCCTGCGATTAGTCCTCATTGTTTTACTTGAAAATCACTAGGAACTGGGCATAGTGTCACTGGCAGTTTTGGAAGTAGGGCTAGGCGTATCAAGGTAACATCACACTACACTCCAAGACTGATTTTACGAATGAACTTGGAGTCTGGGACTTTTACAGGTCCCTGGAAAATAGGACCTTGGGGTCAAGATCGACTAATGAATTCCATCTCACTGATAAGCAGGATAAAGGGAACCAGGCAGCAGCTGAGCTTAGGGAGGGAGCAGAGGGGCTTGAGTATCTGGGATGAGGAAACATTTGGGAGGTGTCATTTAAAGGAAGGGGGCTGAGGGAAGCTTCCTTAAGATTCTACTGATAACTCCCAGATTTTTAACTCAGGATGAGACGAGTAACTTCTCTATTTCTCTGGCTGGGACCACCCTATGAGCTCCAGGAGTGGGCGAGTGGGCTCCCCTGACTGTGTTGAGATGAAATTAAGTCATCTTCAATGTCTGAATCTGGTTTATGGGTTTCTCTATAGAATGAACATCAGTCTACAGCAAAAACTAATTAATTCAGTCTCTAGTTCATGAGCTAGACATTCACATATAGAACTATAGATGCTAGAATTGGAAGAGACCATTGATTAAGTCATTTAGTTCAATCTCCTCGTTTTACTGATGGGGAAACTGAGGTTCCCAAGAACCTCATGATAGACCCTGAGATTTGAAACTGGGTCTCAAAATCTCACTGGCTAGAACATTTTCCTTTCTAATGGGCAATTTCAGGTCTTCACCATTTTGGAAAGAATGATTGACTCAGCAAATAAAGTATAAATAAGATTGCCAGAAGGCTGTTTGCTTCAGAAAAGCTGTCTTCAAGCACTTTCATAACTACTTCAGCAACAGTCATTTACATACAAACAATGAATGTGCTAATTAAAAATTCTTCTGAAGTCTTCATTAATAGCAGAACGGGCATTTTACTGAGGCTCGTTTGGAAGCTGACTGAGTTGCTGAGTCTACTTAGGAAGGACTCAAATTACATTTCTTTAAGACTATCAACTCAGATGTTTCACTGAGTGAGAATGCCTTTCCCTGCAATTATTCCCTGTTGTTTTACTTGAAAATCATTAGGAAATTTTTCCCTTCAGGGCTTATTTCTCCCAGGTTGTGCAATCTGAGTTTCCCAGAAGAGCTCCAGCCCAGCCCTTTAAAGACCTCTCCTCCTCTCATCATCATCAACCATCCTGGAGCACCTGCTGTGCGTGAGGGCTCTGGGCTTGGTGCTCTGGGGTCATGGGGGAGGGTGGAGCTAGTGTGGAGAAGAGAAGCCCTTCCTTCCTCCAGAGCTTGCAGGTCAAACCAGCATTTCGGTACATGTGCTGTAGTGCAAACGGGAGAGAAGACACAAGAGCATGCGCGGATGGGAGTAGAGATGGCTCCATCCTTGCTTCATTCATGCAGTTACCATTCATGCAGTACGACTTGTGCTGAGTGTCAGGCACCGTGCAAGGTGATGGGGACACCAAGGCAGAAACGAAATAATCTGTGCTGTCAGGGTATTTGTATTCTACTAGCGGGGCATAACACATGCACAGATAAGTAAGTGGAAGTTAGAAACAAATTTAAAATTTTTTTTTTAAAGTAAAGCTAGGTGGCACGGTAAACAGGGTATTGGGCTTAGAGATAGGAAGACCTGAGTTCAAATCTAGCCTCAAATGCTTACTAGCTGTGTGACCCTGGGTAAGTCATTTGACCTTAGTCTACCTCAGTTTCCTCATCCTGCAAAACGGTGATAAAAATAGCACCTACCTCCCAGGGCTGTTATGAGGATCAAATGAGAGAGTATTTTAAAAGTTCTTTGCAAACCTTAAAGCACTATTTAATTGCTGGTTGCTATTATTATCCTCGATTATCATTATTAATAATTTCTGAGTAGCAGTGGTGATAGAGGGAGAGCATTAATAACTGTGTGAATATGGACAGGGAAGTGACTTTACCTAATTCCTTACATTTTTAAACCAATGTACAGTTTACAAAGTACTTTCACATTCACTGTCTCCTATGATCCTCACAAGCTCCCTGTGGTGTAAGGCAGGGCAGGTAGTAACAGCTGTCTTTTACAAATAGAGAAAACTAAGGTTCATAGGAATGAAAAGATTTGCTGAGAGTCAGATGCTAATTCAGTTTGACAACATTTGTGGATTTGAACCCCAGGTTCCTGACACTAACTCCAGTATTTTTCCTACTACTAGCCCTCAACTTAGTTCCCTTTTAACTGCTAACACGCTGTTTTATATAAATCCAATCAGAGGAGTCTGAATGAGCTTGTATTCCATTTTGGCTCCAATTGTTACCATCCCTGGAAGGGTACCATGATGTCCTGGAATATGTCTCATAGCAGTGTGGTGTGGTGGAATGAGCACCCAGGTAGGGAATTGGAAAAACTGGGTCCAGCTCTGTGGATTATTTGCAGTAGGATTTTAGGCAGGTCACTTTGCCTCAGTGGAACTCATTTTCCAATGAAGATAATGATCACAGGATTGTAGATTTAAATCTGGAAAGGATTTTTGAGATCATATAGCCCAACACTTTCATTTTATAGATGAGGAAACTGAGGCCCAGAAAGGAACAGTGATTTGCCCAAGATCATTATTTTGTGGGAAAGTAGAATTTGAATCTAGTTCTCTAACTACAAATCTGTCACTCTGTGGTCCTTTGCAGCTCTAACTTTCTGTGGTTTTTCATTGCTGTTCTCAAAGAAAGGTGTAACATAATGGAGTCATACCAGGTCACAGTGGTTGTACCAAATGGTACTGGGGAATCCCAGATTAATCCCCATTTTTAAAAATTCCAGTACTTTCTTGGTGATGCTATATCAAGGAATACCATGATCTCCAAAGACTCAAAATTGCTGGTGACTCAAACATCACCTTCTTGCACGCAGGCATTATGTAGGCTGCAGAATATGACAGAATATTACCAATGATGATGTGCACACAAGATGTGCCATAAAAGACTTTATCCAGTAAAAGTTCATTAGGTTATGAGAAGAAAGGCCAACAAATGGACAGCTGAAACACCATAGTGATCATTAAAACATCCAGAGGTCCTCTAGTGTGTTAGGTAGATAGTCTATGAAGGACTTATGGGAAGATTATGGAGAAGAGTCAGAGAGGACAAGAAGGCTGATACTGTTGGAGCATGTGCACACACCAATGAACTCTCAGATCCACTGAAATATTAAAGCTTTTATTCCCACTTGGGTAATTTCATTTCTGGAGCAGCATTGAAGGGAATGTAGCAATATCTTGTTAACACTTCCATGTGCCAATCAGGTGCTGCTTATTAATTGTCCTTAGGTAAGATGTCTTTATTCTCAGCTGTTTTTAAAGGTGGTGAAGATGAAAGGGGTTAAATATAAATTATGTCACATGAACCTCAAAAGGTGTGTTGGTATTTAGCCCCATTTGCTCTTTGGAATTCAATTCCTTCCTGTTGCCAAAAGAAAGTAGAGCTGATCTGTTAGATCAGAATATATTCCTGTCTTCAAATCCTGGCAACAGGACGTTCTGTCCTCCAGATTTCATAGTTTGAGTTGGGTGTTGCAGGAAACTTGGCACCAGGGCTTTCTTTTCAAAATAATAAACAAGAGATGTCGCCTTGGGTTTCATCTGATGAGGCTTAGATGCTCCTGCACCACGAAGGCTGATTCATAGGCAAATGGGAACTAATAATAGTAAGTTTTAAAAAAAATATTCCCCTGTTTAAATTTGTCAAGGCAAGATTCCTGTCATGTTTTGCAGGACACGAGGGAATGTGTTCCTTTGATGGCACTGTAATGACATACTAATTTCTATTTCAGGCTTGGCATGGTAAGGCTGAGCTATGTCACCTCTTGCCTTTATTCAATGAAAATCAGAATGTTATAGTAAGTAGAGCTCTGGATTTGGGATCAGGAAGACCCAAGGTTAAATATTTCATCTGGTACTGATTAGCCAAGTGATGGGCAAGCCTGTTTCCTCATCTGTAAAAATGGATATAAGAATAATAACCCCATATCTTGCCCTACGAGAAAGTAAGGGGGAATGGGATAAGGGGTGGGGGTGATAGAAGGGAGGGCAGACTGGTGAGAGGACTAATCAGAATGCATGCCATCTTGGGGTGGGATGAGGAGGGAAGAGATGGGGAGAAAATTTGTAACTCAAAATCTTGCGGAAATGAATGTTGAAAACTAAAAATAAATTAATCTAAAACCCAAACTAAAAAAAAATATAGCCTCATTTTCCTCATCTGTAAAAATGGGCATGATAATCATAGCCTCAGTTTTCTCATCTGTAAAAATGGGCGCATAATAATAATAGTGGTATTTATCTCACAAGGTTATCACGAAGCTCAAATGAGATTATGGTGTAAGCAAAGCATTCGTAAATTGTAAAGTGTTGTATAGGGTATTCCCAAAGTCTGTTTGAGACTTAGGGGAAACGCTGTATAAATAGAAGTTATTTTCATTATATGTGATAGCTTGGCTCTGTGATGTAATGGACAGGCACTGGGCTTGGAGCTCAGAGATCTAGGTTCAAATTTTGACTCTGCTACTCACTAGCTGAATACCTTTGGAGAGGTCACTCACCCTCTTACTTTGAGTTTCCTCATTTGCAAAATTGGCCTCATAATAGTTCACATTTCTTTAAAAAAAATTTTTAATGAATTATTTCTTCTATTTCTTTCTCTTCTGCCTCCCACACTTCAATAAGAACAAAAAAAAAAAGAAAAACAAAACTCTTGTAATGAATGTGTGCAGTCAAGCAAAACAAAAGAACAACAACAAAAAAAGAAAAACAAAACTCTTGTAATGAATGTGTGCAGTCAAGCAAAACAAATTGTCTATGCCCGGGGTGGGCAACCTGCAGCCTTGAGGCCACATGTGGCCCTCTAGGTCCTCAAGTGTGCCCTTTTGACTGAGTCCAAGTTTTACAGAACACATCCTTTTATTAAGGGGATTTGTTCTGGGAAGTTTGGATTTAGTCAAAGGGCTGCACTTGAGGACCTAGAGGGCCACATATGGCCTCAAGCTCTCAGGTTCCCCATCCCGGGCCCAAATTTACAAATTGTCTATGTGCAAATCATTTGTCTCAGTATGTTTCCTGAGTCTGTCACCTCTCCCAGGTCTTTCAGAAGTGTTGGTCTTAACAATTTTGTGGTTATTGTATAAATTTTTCTCCTGGTTCTACTCACTTCACTCTGAATCAGTTCATAGAAGTCTTCTCAGGTTGCTTCTTAACTGTCTCTTTAATCATTCCTTACTGCATAGCAGTATTT
The DNA here is from genome assembly GCA_028646595.1 of Phalanger gymnotis. Lineage (NCBI taxonomy): Eukaryota > Metazoa > Chordata > Mammalia > Diprotodontia > Phalangeridae > Phalanger > Phalanger gymnotis. The sequence goes on from CM053624.1 coordinate 60,216,390, forward strand.
CACTGTATTCATATACCATACTTTGTAAGCCATTTCCTAATTGATAGGCACCCCTTTAGTGTCTAGTTTTAGTTTAGTTTAGTTTTTTTTTTCTCTACAAAAAGAGCTGCTATAAATATGCTGGTCCCAAAAGTCTTGGTGCAAATTTCAGCTCTAAACTACTCTAGGACTTTGGGGACACACTGTATTTTTGTACATATGGGTTCCTTTTCTACTTCTTTGATCTCTTTGCTAGGTCATCACATTTTCACAGCATTGTTTTAAAAATTAAATTTTCTTTTTTTCATTTAACAATGAAACCCTTATAACAAGTATTCACAGTCAAGCTAAACAAATTCCCACATCAGCTGTGTCCAAAAAAAAAATGATTATTTTATTCTCCATATTAAATCCATCCTCTTTCTTGTCTAGAGGGGTAACATTCTTCATCTTCAGTACACTGGCAATGTGCATGGTCCTTTAAGGTTTGTAGCATTCTTCTCTTACAACAATCCTGTGAGCCTGGATAATGAAAAGTGTAATTATTCCCATTTCACAGATGAGGAAACTGAGATTTAGATACTGTGAGGTGACTTGCCTAAGGTCACATAGTAAGTGCAAGAGCTGGAATTTGAACCCAGGCCTGCTGACTCCAACTCTACCACAATTTTTAAAAATAAGCTATATTATGTTTCCTCTCAGGGTTTAACTTATAACAGTAGGAGTTTCCTACTGTAGGTAGTAAATGGCTCCCTAACTTACAGAGTGGTTGTGAGAGTAAACTGAGATTAATGTACATGAAGCATTTGGCAGCCACCAAAGCCTAGATAATTGTAAGTTCTTGTATAATTTCTTTGCTTTTTTTTTTTTGTTCTCTTATAGGGAACTGAAACCCATCCTCCTATAGCCTCCAGAGTCTTCTGTTGCAGATACTTTCCCCAAGGTATGTTGTCTGTCACTGATAGATTCTATACTACTGTCTGCCCGCCAGATTTTTGTATCTGTGGTTTTCTTTCTTGCTC
>CM053624.1:60217490-60297501 GCA_028646595.1 Phalanger gymnotis
TCCCTTCCCTTCCCTTCCCTTCCCTTCCCTTCCCTTCCCTTCCCTTCCCTTCCCTTCCCTTCCTTTCCCTTCCCTTCCCTTCCCTTCCCCCTCCCCCTCTCTTTCCTGAGTTGAAGAAAGGTAAATGGAAAAACTTTTCTAAAAATGTACTTCATAAAGTACTAAAAAAAATAGTACTTCGCTGTGTAAATCTTGGTATGCCTATTTTCCTAATTTTTTTTTTAGTAGTTTGGCCAGTGGTATTTCCAGACATAATTTTTTTTTTGGAGGGGAGGGGTGTGATTCTATGTGATCCAGTAACCTCTCCCAAACTACTTGCCAAAGTAGATACTGCATGTAGTCAAAGAATTGTTCTTTCCCTATTGATTCCATGGAATATAAAGAAAACCAATTACTTCTAGAATGAGGATCCAAAACGCTTTGTCGATCTTTTATAATACTAATAGAATCCTTGAGAGGCAGGATGATGTAGTGTCTAGAGAGCAACCTTGGTTTGCTTGTTGTCCTTCATTCTCAAAGAAGACCAAAATGATATCACTATGTTGGGGTGATCAGGATACAATGTGGCTGACTAGGGCTACTCAGACCAGTGCAAGCTCTGAAGGCTCTACCACTGGTCAGGTACAAATAGTCCCATGGGACCAGGGTTCAAGTCCATGAATACTAGAGACTGATTTCAGATAAATCACTTAATATCAGGCTATACTTTTAGACTGTATGTTACTAGTCTGTATCACTAGAGGATGTTTCCAGGTTAGGAGTGGCCTATGCCGACGAGATCACCGGTCTATGACAATAATAACAAGGGAATCTGTACCGAAGGGTGAATGTATAGAGTCACCTCTGGCTGGGCATGTTGACAAAAGGTGTGATGTTTATAGGACTGGGTTTGCATATTTGAAGTTTAGTGATACTGGCAGTAGATGTCATGATTACTTCAATGCTTAAGTCATCAGATAGTTAACTAAGTATGTTTTTTCTCCTTAAAAAACAAACCACATTTTTTACTTAAAGGGTTGGACTTTATCATAAATAATAAAGTAGGTAACTTGTAAGTGCAAGCTTTTTAAACAGTTGTATGCATAGGGAGGGCAGCTAGGTGGCGTAGTAGATAGAGCACGGGGCTTGGAGGCAGGAAAACTAGTTCAAATCTGGCTTCAGACACTGTGTGACCCTGGGCAAGTCACTTAACCCTGTTTACCTCTGTTTCTTCATCTGTAAAGTGAGCTAGAGAAGGAAATGGCAAACCCCTTCAGTATCTTTGCCAAGAAAACCCCAAATGGAGACATGACTGAAACAACTGAAAACAACAAAATACGTATAGGTACGAGTTAGTACCTTTCTCATTAGTCCTTAAATATTTTCATCCACAGCATGATTTGACCTTGGCTTTATCTGCAGACTTTGATTATATTACTTATAATTCACCCTAAATTATATGTTAAAATCAAATCCTTTCTGCTGCTGGTAGATGATCCTGGGAATTCAGGCCAACTTGATATCAAAAACCCTTCTCAGCACCGTTTCTTCAACTTTTTGGTTGCTCATTGACAAGTTGTTTCTCACAGTGGCTGGATATGTATACTTGAATTTATGGACTGATTCTGGAACTGCTTCCTGCTGAAGTAATTTCCTCCAGTTTCATATTTTTAAAGAGTGTTTTATTTCACGAAGTAGAAGAAACAGAGAGCTATATGTAACATCTACCATGATTTAGGATTATAGGATGTAGAGCTCAGGATACCTTAGCAATCATGAAGGCTAACCCTTCTCCTTTATCAGATGATAAAGTTGAGGTCAGAAGAAATAAAGTGACTTGTCCAATAGTAAACATCAGAGGCAGTGTTCAAACTCATTCCACTGAGTCCAAGCACCATTTCTCCAACACCATGCTGCCCCATTCTATTGAAACTCCCACCCTTGAATTCCCTTGGTTGATTTTCTTTAATCAGAAAGAATTATCTTTCTACTTTACTTTTCAAGAAGTGGTATAGTTGAAATTTTACTGGAATAGAAGTCAAATGACCTGGGTCCTAGTCCTAGCTCTGCAACTGTTTACTAACTATATAAGCTTAGGCAGGTTGCTTGACTTCAAAGAAAAAAATAACAGCTATGTGACCTTAGACAAGTTATTTACCCTTAGTTTCTTCATCCATTAACAAGAGGTTGAACATGATCTCTAGGCTACATTTCAACTCTAACAATCTTATGAATTTATGGAGATGTTAGTGCTGCCTTTTTGAGCTAAGGAGTTTGGCGCTGGCCATGTCTCCCCATTCTGCTTGATGAATTGCAACTGTTATTCTAGGTGGCAGTGAACACCTCCACCTACTAAATTATCTCCTTATTCCTCAGTAGTCTGTTTGATTTTTGTAGCAACAATGCTGCTTGCAGCTGCTATGGAGATATATGGCCAATAATACCAGCATACAAGAGGGCTGCCAGCACAGGTTTTTTGATCTGCTTTTCTAAGGAAAGCAACTTTAAGGAGTTTACAGTCTCACGTTAATCAAACATACATGTATCATTCACTTAGTTCAGGGGGAAAAGTCAGCACCCTGAACTTCAGAGCAAATACAAATAGAAATTACAAACAGAGAAAGTAAGACAAATCAATAGACTGGCTTCTAACTGTCTGACCATAGCAATACATACATAGTTACCAGAGAGAGAGAGAGAAGCACCAACATCTGAGTTTTCAAAGCCAGGGTGCTCCTTAATGACTACCCAGAGTGTTATCTGGTCAAATTACATGAAAACTCTTCCAATGAGTAAGCCCCAAAGCAAACTGCTAACTTCAGGATATATATATATATATATATACTGTTTCCAATCAAGGACTCTTGATTCAATCAAAGACTTGATTCAAACAAAGGCAAGTCTCAGTCAAAGGCACTTGATTGCCTTAGTGCTGAGAAGCACTCCAAAAGAAAAAACAGCAAAAAGTCTCACTTTGATTGCCATTACAATTATATAGGTAGTTGCAAATCAGTCTCAAGTTCTACAAAAAAGTAGATTTAGTCAGCAACCAGAAGAAACTTTGACGTGAAAATCTTGGCCAAAATCATTTCCATTCGTTGGTCTTAGCAACTGGTAACAGATACTGCCAACACCCCACTTTGGGGGCCTTTTTTCCAGGTAACTCACTGAAATCCTGAGTTATGTTCAATTAAAAACCAAGAGTTCGAACTCTTGACAAATTGATTTTAATTTGAATTCTTTCCAAATGGGATATGGCAGCAGGTAAAAACTCCTCCTCCTTGCCCTATAAGACCATTGCTATGGCTGACCCATCCTCCCAGTCCCCAAGTTTCCACGTTACTATTTAGTGGCTGGATAATCACCTGCTGGGGTTTTGTAGAGAGCCTATTTATGGATCAAGTAGAATGTCAATCTAAGGTAACCTCTAAGGACCTTTTAGTGATCTGGTACCTAGTGGCTAAGCCTCTGGTGATAAATTGTATGCATTGTAAGGGTTAATACATTTTGGGGACTAGGAAGTGGTAAGCAGTATAAGTACACAAACTCTATATCCAGGAAAACGAGGGCTGAAGGAAGCAGCTATTTTTCTTCCTATCAATCTGGGAAAGCTATGTGGAAGAGGTGGAATTTTAGAAGCCATTGACCATGCAGAAAGCCTTTGTTTGATGGGGTTAGGAGGAGAGCAAAATGGAAATAAACATTTCAGACATTATGATACAACTTGGATGTAGGAGTAAGATATGTTGATGAAGGAGACTCCAATCATATATAACCTGAGATGAAAGAAGGTGCTAGCCTGAATAGGTAGAGAGAAGATGATAAAAACGTAGAATTTTAGAGCTGGAAAAGACCTTTAGAGATTATCTGCTCCAATGCCATCACTTTCTAATTAATGAAAATGAAGCCCAGAGAGGTAAAATATTCTGCTCAAGGTCACACAGCTCATTAGTGGCAATACTGAGAATATAATTTAGTTCTTGACAAAAATGATATCACCTCAGGGTTCTGGTACTACTTATATTTGGGTCAGTATTGAAAATGAATTCTACTTTAGCATTCTGCTTAGATTTGAAGACCACATGCCTTCAAGGCTGAATTTATTGAGAACAAATTTTATTTCTCACAGAAATTTTGATGTACCTAGATAATTAAATGCTCTTAGCATCATTTTTTTTTTAAAGATCACTCCCTAAGTTATGTGTTTCCAAGCTGTTTCCTTTTCTTCTCCCCTGCCAATTTTGGTTTGAGTTTTGAGCTTTTCATTCTATGGTATGGTATTTTTTATAGCAGAGGACTTTTTGTACCATAAAATAAGCACATTAAAAAAAAATATGTATAAGACCTGTCTCTGGAAACATCTGGTAAGAATAAGGAATGCTTGAAAAACTCTGGTTCTCAGAGATGACCCCTACCTCTTTATTAGCAGGGAGTCCCCAAAGTAAACCTTTATTTCCTGTTGCTGACACACAGAGATCCTTAACTGAAATGTTTTGCGTAGTTTCTGAAACCTGGAGGGAGACTTAAAGAATACATTAAGGCCAACAACCTAAGTTTGGGGGAGATAGGGTTGCTTTAAATTATTTACCCAATATCATCCCCAGATATTTATGGTATGCTGGCCTGGATCTCATTCTTTTTGAGCCTGTGGTAGAACTGTACTTCTTAGCTCCTTCTCCCAAGCCCACTAAAACCCACCTGAACCAATAATACCTAGACTCTCCCTGCATACCCCTAATTCCCATTAGCAAAGTCAATACTTGTCACATCATAGGCCCTACACCTTGAGTTTTTTTTTAAAGCAAAACGAAATAAAACAAAAACTTGTCTCAGAAATATTGTAAACCATTTTATATTAAACCTTTTAAAAATTTTTATTTTTAATTTATGAAATAAAACAAGCATTTCCAAAACACAATATAATAAAAAAGATGATTGCAACTCTACTATGTACAACTTGCTATTTCTTTCAAATACAAAACAAAATATCATGTAAATTTCTTTTTATTCTTCCCTCCCCCCATGCCCTGGAGATGGCTACCATTACACACAAATAGGTATGTGTATGTATATGTGTGTGTGTGTGTGTGTGTGTGTGTGTGTGTGTGTATGTGTGTAAGTATATTATATTATTCTATACGTACTTCTATTTATCCGTTCTTTCTCTGGATGCAGAAAGCATCTTTCTTCATATTCCTTTATAGTTAATTTGTGCATTTATAATAGTCAAAATAACTTATTCACTCAAAATCATTCTTAAAGCAATATTGCTGTTACTGTATACAATATTAAACTTTAACTACTGGAAAGCCCACAGAATAGAGTATTCTACTTCATTGAATTTTCTGATTTTTTTTCAAGACTTTATTATTATTACAAAGTCATTCTAAAATGTATTGATGTAGTTTCCTGACTTAGTAAACATAGTAAAAAGAATACATTTTAATTTTTCCTTCATAATTAAGGACCTTAGGGTTATTATTAGGTGGAGAGCACATTAGAGAGAGTGTCTTAGAATTGGCAGGCATGGAAAGGTGCAATCTGTATCATTGGAGGGATTCTCCACATTGTTGAGATCACAGATCTCATTGTTTAGTGATCAGAGCTTGTATTCCTGCATTTTGATTTTTGGTTGAAAAGGATTAAATTAAAGATTCTGGTGAGGTTAGTTTAGGTTAAGGTTTTATCATATATCAATCCACTTGAAATGCTTTGTAGAAATCACAGACTTGATATTTCTGCCTTGTATCTGTTTAGATAAGCTAGAATAACCACTTATGCAAGTGTCTCTATAGATGAATGTGGGCAAGTTACCTGGGCTTTGCTTTCTTATAAAATGGGGGTGAGCTAGATGATGGAGATGTGTCCTTTCTAGCTTTAATTTTATATGAAATAATGTTTATAAAAACATGTTGTCATTATAAAACTTTCTGACATTATAGGAAAATGTATAATAGTGGAGTTTTACTTACTTTTTAGAGCCATAACTAGTATGTATAGAACTGTAGGGATTTGTCTTGAGGTGCCAACATTTAGAGGATGCTAATAGCATTTATCTGCCTTCAGCAGATAGAAATGACTGAGCCTAGCCTTTCCCTGAGTTAGCAAGAGTTATTTTTATTTAAAATCAGTATATTTTCTCTCTATCTCCTAGACCCCTTCTGCTTTCTCCTCCCGGTTTGGCCTCCATAACAGTGGCCTCATGAACCCTTTACCCTCAGATACCAATGTAGGGTCCTTTTTCTCATCTTAGCCTCCCATGGGGGAAGGAAGGAGAATCTCTCCCAACTTGTGGTCTTGTGCCCCAAGGTCTTTCCCCCATTCATTGAAATTTGTCTTAAAACAGTTGATTTGAAAGTATGTTTTGTGCTGCTTGCCCTGGCTCCCAGAATTACTAGTTATAGCTCTGCTTGCTAAGGTGGATTAATGATCATTTTGCAGTAGACTGTAACCTACACAGACTTCATCCTTTGTAGTTCTTTTCCAGGTATATCTACATCCCAAAGTAAATTTTCCTCTGAAGTTCTATCTAATTCAGTGGAAATCTCCTTTTAGTTTTAAAAGTTTGTGGATATTATTGCAATGGTTGGATACTGATAGAATTTAAACTGTGAAAATTGATAAAATTAAAAATGAACTTGTTCTATATGCCCTGAAAATGGAAAATGTTAGAAATTTTCAGTGAGTGAGCTTTATTCTCTAATATGAGTTCCAGGGGAGGCACTAGTTTTTTATAATTAGGCCTCACTATAGCCACCATAAACCAGTCTTAGACAACCCATGGAGGAATCAGTTACATGGTGTTGGCCCTGAAAGGCTGAACAAAATGGGGCTTTGCTTCCAGAACTGGAATTTCTTCTAACAATATATTACATGACCTAACCCAATTGATTTAATCCAAAGTAGTTCTGGGGTAAAAAATGCTAGATACCATACACAGAAAGCTATACAGAGTTATCTTTGCCACTGAGGAGTTAGCAATCTAAGATAGTTATTAACATGAGCATATATGCAGATGACAGATTTAGATCCTTTGACCAATGAACACATAGATGTCAGATCACTAAGGAGACAAAAGGAGGTCTTCATTTCTACTAGATTGTTCAACACTATATTTTTATGTTCCATGCCTATGCCTTTTCAAAGTAGAGTTGTTGTTGTTGTTTTTTTTAAATACAACTTGATATGCTACTAAAAGATATTGAAAGAAACCATTAGTTCGTTTAGTGGTTTAGCCCTTGACCTCGAAACAAAATGGCAGTCAATGAAAGTTTAGCATGGATTGTAATTATACTGAATGAGGTTTACAATTCACGAAACCACTAGAATATGTGATGAAGGTGAGATATTTTTGGATAGAAAACAAATTCATGTTACAGTGGAGAGTTGGAGGGAATAGTCATGGGAGTGAAATTTTCTTCCTTATCTTAGATTTATCTTAGTCATATCCTAAGGTATTTTAACTCCTTTTGGAGAGGGTTAACCAAGAATGCCAGAATGCAGAGGAGTTTTTAATAAACAGTTTGATTTAAAATTAATTTTTTATTAATTAATACCTCTGCTATATACCCTAGGAGCCATTAATCATCACTAATTTTTTTTTTTACTTGACTGGATAAAATACTATCTTTTATGACCAGAGAGAAAGATATCACCTTGTTGTTAAAGATCAACAGGGAAAGACGATATTCCTTATTTCTAGTACTTAACCACCTTCATGGTTAGGAAATGCTTCCTTATATCTAATCTGAAATTTCTTCTGCCATTGGACATGCTCATTTCCTTCTGTTGGAGAGGCCGTATGATATAGGGGAAAAGTGCTTAGACTTAGAAAAGGCATAGGTTCAAACCCCAGTGATGATGCTTAATTAGTTGTAAGACCTTGGACAAGTCCCTTTATTCCTCTGAGCTTCAGTACTCTCATCTGTAAGAAAGAGATAATAATACTAAATGGTACCTACTTCTAATGGATAATGGGAGGAAAGCAGAAGAGGAGTATAAATTACCCTTATTCTCCAGAGAAGAGAGGCTTCACAGGTATAGTGCTGTCCCAAGAGCTGGAGATTCTAAACCAAGGCTATCTGCAAAATAAGGGAGATGGAGCACATGGTGCTAAGGTGGTGTCTAATGTGCTTCCCAACTCTAGCATTCTGGGATTCATAGAGGAGAAAAGCCATTTTATACAGGAGCATCCCAATCCTATGGTATTTTAAGACTTTTAGAGTGATGTTACATTTTCTCAAATGGGCTCTCACCTTAGCACTACTCTTAGAAACTGGATAAAAATTAAGCTGAGGGCTAAGCTGAATCTATACAGACTTTATCCTAGATGTGGTTTTATCAGACTAACAAATCCTTGAAATTAGCTTGTTTTCTTTTTTTGCCTTCAGAACAAAACCAGAGACAGGCAAAAGAAATTTTGTTTAACTGAGAACTGAATTTTTTGGATTCTAGCTAATTGAAATCTATTCACAGAAACATATAACTAGAGCTCATAAATCTCAGAAAGTATCTAATGCAATTTCTTCATTTTACAGATGAGCAAACTGAGACCTGGAAAGGTTAAATGATATATCCAAGGCTATACGTAGACGGTAAGCATCAAACCTGGGATTTGAACCCAGATTTGAGGTTTTGCCATATTACATTAGGGGGACTTAGGAAAGCACAGATCTCCAAGGTCCTTTCCAACTCTAACAATCTGTGATTACAAGAAGAACAGTTGGTTACTATGTTCCATAAATAACCCTTTGTATGTTCAAAAGCAGTTGTCTACCCTTGACCTTCTTTTCACTAGGTTCCATTGCTCCAAGTTACTTAATCTCGCCTAATGATTTTATTTTCAAACTTTTAATCTGCTTTTGTTGTTCCTTCTCTTTATATTTTCCATATTCTCCTTTATATTCTGTGGCCTCAGATTGAATTCAACATATTAGTAGTTGTAACAAAATAATTTAGAGTTCTATCAATAAAGATCTTATTATCAGGAGATTATAGTAGCTATCTTTTCTATTTGTATATTTCGGGTCTGAATTAGGATGTCTTTCAAATAGAGTTGCTACTCCATTTATCATTTCCAAATCTATTACTGTATTGAATTCACAAACTCGTTGTGGATCATAAAACTCTCCTAATTGTACTAGCAGGGCAGCTAGGTGGCACAGTGTATAGAATGCCAGGCCCGGAATCAGGAAGACTCATCTTCCTGAGTTAAAATCTGGCCTCAGACACTAGTTGTGTGACCTGGGCAAGTCACTTAACCCTGTTTGCCTCAGTTTCTTTGTAAAATGAGCTGGAAAAGGAAATGGAAAACTACTCCAGTATCTTTGCTAAGAAAACCCCAAATAGGGTCACAAAGAGTCAGAAACAATTGAAAAATTACTCAACAACAATAACAATTGCATTAGTGGCCTCCAACGGCTCCCTGTATCATCAGAGTAAGTTTTCTTGGGCCCAGACTTAAAATTCTTTTATTGTAATGCAATAAAGCATTCTGGGTCACAAGTGTATGAGAAAATGGTTGCTTAGATTAAACAGTGGCAAAAGGTACATGACGAGCCCAGGCCCCTGTGGTGGGCCATTGTCCACAAAGGCATACTCAGTAACTCTGGGCAAAGGTGACCTACACAGAGATGGAGTTCTTTCTGTCGAGTCTGAGGACCTCCTAAAGGGTAGGCAGGGTAGCCTTTCTATGCTTGTTAGACAGACTTTTCCCCTCCAGATGGCTTTCTGTCTGAAAGCTTGTGTCCGTTTCCCAGATCGTCCACCTCAGGGGAAGTTCCTTATCAGCTGTGGCCAGCTGTGCTGTGCTTAAATTAAGTTGTGGCCTTCCACAATCCACTCCCTGCCCCTTGGCTCTCAGTGACCTGGGCTGTGAATGGCAGTGAGATTCCAAAACCTGGCTCAGCTAATTGGGATGAAAAATAGAAGAGCACCTCCTAACCCCCACGGCCTCCAATTTCATCAAGGCAGGTGTTACTTAGGGCCCCCAATCCTTGAGATTCTCACAGGTCACACCAGAGGGCAATGACAAATTTAACCACAGGGCACTGTCCTGAAAGTAAAGTGGAAAGACCTAATCAATTCTAATTTACAAACAGTAAGTAAACAGAGGAATTCAATGAACCTGCACTGTGCCTGCTCTATACTGGCCTGGTACCCAATATTGCTGTCTGGTAGCTATCTGTTCTACTGCCTGGAGGCCAAAGTGAGGGGCTCCTTTGCTCTCTGGGCCTTTTCTGAATCAGAAGGTCTTTAGGCTAGACCTTGATCAATTAAGCCAATTACACTTCCAACTGAGACTCAAAATCTGTTCTGTTTTGACTCAATGAAGCACTCAGGGTCTTATGTACATGATCAAAGGGGATGCTTTACTTGGGCAGCACAAAGATACAGAGTAAGCACTCTTCCACCTGGAGGGAAGCTCCTTATCAGCTTTTGCCAGCTGTGCAGCCGGCCGGGTAACCAACTCACCACACCAGGAAACCCTGCCACTGATCCCTGTGCTTCTGTCAATTTCTTATCCCCTGAAAACCGTACGTTTTCTTGTAATTGCCTAAGTAGCAATTCAATATATGGTCCAGACTAGACTTGCCTAGAATTCTCAGAAATCTAACTTTGAATGTTTGTGCATTCAGATATTATTTTAAATGTATAAAGGGGCCCCTAAATGGAGTGATGCTAACAGGAAGAATCAGGGCATCATATAAGGGGCATTGGCATTGAGAATAGGAGGCATGTCTTTGAGTCCTTCCTATCATTGCTTCTTTGTGTGACTCTGAGCAAATTTTTTCACTCTCTTGGCCTTTATCTCCTCCTCTGTAAAATGAGGGAGTTAATCTTGGTGATCTCCAAGGTCCTTTCCCATGCTAACAGTCTGAAATGAGTGTATGGGTTATCCTTGTGACAATCCACCAAAGCCAGTAGGGCAAACAGTGATCTTTAAAATACTTATTTTCATCATGGGCCAGAAAGATGAGGCAGAGCTCTATGGGGAGTGACCATAAAGATTAACTGTCCCATGTTTTTCATTCAGAATTCAGTCATTAATAAGTGTGACCTTGGATGAGTGACCAAAGTGGGCCTAAATTTTCTCATCTCTAAGATTAGAGAATCGGACCAGATGACCTCTAAGGTGCCTTCTACTAAGTGTTTTCAGTTTTATTTTCAAAAATTAGTTTTCAAGAAACAACTCAGTGTAGATCTAACGTGTGTGTGTGTGTGTGTGTGTGTGTGTGTGTGTGTGTATATGTGTGTGTGAAGATAGCTTTCCATGTATATTAAGCACAACTCGAAAATTTAATGATAAAGCAAATGCTGCTTTCAACGTTATTGACCACATCCAACTGACCGATTTACAATGAATATCATTGATACCTTAGTCTTTTTTTCACATCCTTACAGGAATAGGTCTAGCTTCTCAGCCTCCAAAAGCACCACTGGATAAGAGCAAATGTGCTCAGAAGGAGGTGGAATCTCTCCTTTAACTGTCAAATAAATAAACATTTATTAATGCCTACTATGTCCCAGGCACTGCACTGGGGATATACAAAGAGAAGCAAAAATCATCCTACTTTCAAGGAACACATGGTCTAATGGAAGGCAACGACATGCAAATAAGTATATACAAACAATACATTGGAGATGATGAAGGGGAGGGGTGGTGATGTGGCCAGATCTGCACCTTTAGGAAGATAGATTTGACCCCTGAATAGAGGGTGGACTGGGCCTGTACCACCTAGCTACCTATCTGCCTCCAAAGGCGAGGGTAGCTAATGAGGAGAGCGTTGGGTTTGGTGTCTGAACACATCTGGTTTTGCATCCTGCCTCCTGTACTTACGAGCTGTCTGATATTGGACAAGTCATGACCTCTCGATCTCAGTTTTTGAATCTGTAAAATGGAAATAAGTACACCTGTCCTATCTACGTTGCAAAATTGTTCTGAGGCTTTGAGGAAATGTGTGTCATAAAGTACTTTGCCCAACATAAAGTGCTGCCTAAATGTCAGCGGCTGTTATTATTATCTCCGTTGGTGTTATTGGCATGGGGAAAACACTAGCTTTGAAGTCTCATTGCCTAGGTTTCAATCATGGATCTCCTTTTTGCAAAGAAGCTGTGGCAAGAGAGGTCCTGTGTTCAAATCTCACCCGTGGTTCTTATTACCCATGTGAGCTTAGACAAGTGCTTTACCTTTCTGGGTCTCAGTAGAGGAGGCATCAGACTAGATGGTCTCTGAAGTTCCTTCCAGCTTTAAAGTCCCCTGTCCTTGGGTAGGACTCTCACTTCTCTGATGCACAATTTTTTTCAACTGTAAACCAAGGAAGGTAGACTGAAAAGTAATAAAATTATTTTAATCGTCCCTTCCACTTCTCAGTCCTATGGTCAGGGAGTCCAATTCACTTTGTCCCATTGGAAGACATTCCTTGAGCTCTTGGGTCTTCCTTTCCTTCACCTACCATTCAGACTAAACACGGGAACCAGATTCTTGAACAGTATTGTTTGTTTTCCTTATCACATGATGAGCCACTAGATACATCTTCTCCTCCCCATGATTAAGTTCACTTACACTAACACACGACATGCTCTCTGACAAAATTCATTCTTGGCAAACTTTGGGTTTAACCTGTCCACCTCCCCTTTGGCTCCCCGCCCCCACCCCATCTATTGTTCATCTTCACTACTCTGTGTGAGATCCAAGATGAGCTATAGAAGTTAGGGAGGGTTAATAAGAACTATAAAACATGGGTGATTCACTATGGCAGACCTATTTCACCATACAGTAATGAACCACTTATCTCTTGCCATAGAACCAACCAGCCATTGGCTAACCTAGGCTGCCATTGTTAGGATTCTTAGTCTATCTTCCAGTAGCTTAGCTCTTCTATGCAGGCTCACCCTGCCAGTCCCTTTACACACACACCCTATGTTTCATGCAAAAGAAGATAACATACCAGCTCCTTCCTTGATCAGCTGCCACCTACTATCATCCCTATCAGTTTAAGAATATGGCATAAGATGGATCCTGGATGCAGAAAAGTCATACAAGGCATAGAATATTTTCCAGCGGCCTGGGAAAGCCATTCAGGGTTATTTCCAATTGAATCAACCCAGAAGGCTATTCAGGGGAGCCAGACCATCATGTGCATGGCCCAGCTGAAATGAGGGCCTCCTTCCCAGCTTGGAAGGAGTATGTCTATAACAGTGAAAAGCTGGGGCAAGAATTGCTTGTAAACCAAGACCTGCTGGCAATTCTTTTTCTTCATATGCCCCTCGCAGCTAACAGATGCCATTTGTCTCCATGCCTCCCAGAGCTAGTTGCAGGATGCCTTCTCCGTAGTCCATGTTTTTATGAAGGAGAGACAAATGACAGAATAATCAAATCAGAAAGCATTTATTAAATGACTATTTTGTGCCATGCCCTGCGCCTGGTGCAGGAGAATACAAAGACAAAAGTGAAACTACTCGTGCCCTCAAGGAGCTTAAGTCTAGACACAGTATCTTTCTCTCTCTCCCTCCTGCTTCTTCTCTCTCTCTTTCTGTCATCTGTTCATCTGTCTATCCTCTTTCATCTATCTACCTACTGTTGTTGTTGAGTGGTTTGTGAGTTGTGCCTGACCCTTCGTGACCCCACTTGGGGTTCTCTTTGCAAAGATGCTGGAGTGGTTTGCCATTGCCTTTTCCAGCTAATTTGACAGATGAGGAAACTGAGGCAAACAGGGTTAAGTCACTTATCCAGGGTCATACAGCTAGTAAGCGTCTGAGGCCTGATTTGAACTCAGGAAGATGAGTCTTCCTGACTCTAAGCCTGGCACCACCTAGCTGCCATATCTATCTACCTACCTATTTATCTATCTATAATCTATCTACCTATCATTTATCTATCCATCTATTCATCATTCTATCATCTATCCATTTATCTACCTATCTATCTTCTATCACCTACCTACCTGTCTATCATCTCTTTATCTACATGGGTGTATATAACATACATCCAAACTTGATACAAGGTGATTTTGGAAGGAAGGCTCAGGCATCTGGGAGGCTCAGGAAAGGCCTCTGGTAAAAGGTGTTACTTAACCTGAACCTTGAAGGAAAACAGGGCTTGTGAATGAGAGACCTGAGGACGGTATGCATTCCAGACCTGGGAGACAACCAGTGCAAAATCACAGAAGTGGGAGATTGAGTGCTGTATAGATGGGATAACAGTATGACCCAGTTGGCTGGGCTGCAGTGTGTAGGGAGAGGAATGCTATGTCGCTGAAGTCTGTAAAGGTATGTTGGGGACAGGTTGTGATTTAGAACAGATCTATAATTGTTACAGTTGCCCTTTCTAGAAGATTTTATATTGATGGCCAACGAGGGAGGATGGGCAGTATTAGAGATAATTTCTAAAGCTTGAAGTAATGTGTCTGGGCAGCTAGGTGTCATAGTGTGCAGAGTCCTGGGCCTGGAATCAGGAGGATATGAGTTCAAATCCAGCTTCAGACACTAGCTGCATGACCTTGAGCAAGTCACTTAACTCTGTTTGCCTCAGTTTCCTCATCTGTCAGATAAGCTGGAAAAACCACTCCAGTACCTTTGCCAAGAAAACCCCAAATGTCATGAGGCGTTGGACATGACTGAACAACAACAAATGTGATATAGCAGAGAGAGCATTGGACTAACTGCAGGGGCATAATTCTAAGTAAAGAGGGTTGTATTTTCTGTTTGGGCAACAGTATAGGGAAAAGAACCCTGTCGCAGACCCAGATCTTACACTTATAAGCCATGTATTCTTGAACCAGTCACTTCCCCCTGGGCCTCAGTTTCTCCATTTGTATAATGAGGCAGATGGGATTGATGATCTTTTAAGACTCCTATCAGCTCTAACCTTCTGTGATCTCCTATGATGAAGGGGGTGAAATGGATAATGTCTGAGACTCCCCCATCAGTGCTAACCTTCTGTGATCTGCTCCGGTGCTGCCACTAAATTTATTTTCCTTGCCAAGGAATTTATGGGACTCTGATTTGGTCAGCCTTTGCCTTCTTCAGCAGCTGGTTTCACTCTGACTGTTAAGGACTGTGCTCAGCTAAAATCACCAAGGCAGGGTTTCCCCCTCTGGCACCCCTCAGGAAAAGCCTTTTCTGCCTCTCCGTATTAAATGAGTAAATGCCTACTGCCGAGGGTTCGGAAGAAAGAGCTCTCCTGTGCTTGACGGCTTACTTAGTCTCTATGTTCCTCTTCCCTCCAGACCTTCCTCAGCTTGCTGGATTTCAGTTGGATTAGGAAAGTGAGTATTTTCCATAGCAAGTATGTGTATCTTTTGTCGTTAAATGATGATGGTTGTTTTTTTTTTCTGGGTTAATTCATAAGCTCAGAATATTGCTTGCAGGTTCTGTGATTGGAGGTGCTGCTTCAAGGCTCTCAGCCACCTTTCTGCAAATGATACTCAACCACAGAAATGTGGGGCCTTTCAAAATTTGCCAGGTATTTTTGCAGGTAGAATAATTAGAGATGGGTGAATGAATGGATGAGCATTTACGAAATACTCTTGGTCAGGCACTGTGTGTGATATTAAATTGAATACTAACCTCTTACATTTTATTTTTGGTTAAGGGCTAGCCAGAGCTCTGAGGGGAAGGTTTTTACGTTTCAGGCTCTGGGGAAGGGTTATTCTCATTTTATTCTCTCAATCTCCTTTACTGGTATTGGATAATGTACCTTTTGCATTAGAAACCAGTTGCTTCAGAGGAGGTCTTACTCTTTTTGCATTTCTGCTATTAAATGAAAAGGGAAAAATGTTTATAATTATGCGCGTTTAAAACTGGCTTTGCTTCCGAAAGAGCATGTTTGTGGAACCCAAAGCTTCCTATAGAATGTAAAGGGTCGGAAGAAGAGCTATAAAGTTACATTTTGTGAAGGAATCTTGTTATTGTTGCATATGTTTAAAAAAGATGCACACATGCTTACACACATACTCCTCCATACATACACACTCATCCCCCCCCATTCACACACACACACGCACACACACACACACACACACGCACACACACACACACACACCCTTCCCCTCCCCCTCTCCCCACTCATATCCTCCTTTCTTTTGTATCCATCCTGGGTTCTTACCACCCCTCCCTTGGGACAGCTTGAAACAGTTTCTGTCAGGAATTTCTGTAGTTCTGATTTTTAGATCTAACAAGATTTGAACAGTGCCTCACATATGGTAAGTGTTCAATAGATATTTGTTGAATGAATGCTGGGGAGCCATGGATCTTGACCAAAACAACCATCAACCGATGGTTTTGTTAATTAGAGGGAAAACGTGTGCTTTTCAAACTTAACTCATCCACTCATGTGAGGCAGCAGGGCGCAGTGGGAGAGGCAGCTTTGAGGCTGAAAAGAACTGGATTCAAGTCTCATCTGTGACATATCCAGGCTGCAAGATCCTGGATAAGTCATTTTGGGGCACCTCTTAGTGCCCTTATAGAATTCTCTATGAGGCTTTACATTTCAGAGAAGCTGCTGAGCTACACTGACTGTGAGGAAATTCTTTTAATTAAGAGTTTATAAACCAGTGAAGTCATAGCATTGCCCTTATCCCCATGTGCTCAGCTCTAAAATAGCTTACAGTAGAGCGGCTATTAACCTGGGCTCCATGAATTTGTTACAAACATTTTTGGTAAGCGTATTTCAGTGCCTGTATGCTGTAGTTGGTTTCCTTTGCAATTCTCTGTATTTTATTTTATGCATTTAAAAATATGATTTGGAGAAGGACTCTAGACTTGTAAAAAGTCTGTGATACAAAAAAAGTTAAGAATTCCTGCTTTAGAGGCATATGGAGCCAGAGCCTTCCAGGTCAGTCTTCAAAAGGATCATCACATTCACTACCCTTGTTTGTTGTTGTTTTAACAGGAGAGACTGAGATTTGCAAAGGTGAAATGACTTACCCAAGGTCACATAGCTTATTTGGCAATGTGAACCTGGGTCTTTGGTACTGTGAGTTCAATGCTTTTTGAACTTGGATTGATGAAAAATCCTAGCCTTTGTGTCTTTATGTTTTTACTGCTTTTCTGTTTTTTTAGAAACTTTTTAGTCAGTTGTCACGCTTCTCCACTTTCTTAAAAATGTATATTGGAAAAATGAATACTTTCATATCATTGATCACCTTCACACATGGCCTTTGACTCTGAGGAGCAGAGATTTCCAGAGAATCTCAAATAGATTTAGACACGCATCAGTCATAATAATCTGTTAAGAAGTTTGATTTATTCTTTCCTTTAATTGCAAAGGTTTGTCATTGATGAGGCTTTCTTAACATGAGATGCCTGGCTGCATGTGAAAGTTGAAAATAAGATTATTTTTATTTTTTTTAAAGATTCAGTAATTGCTATATTATGTTTGAAATGCTGACTTTAAAATTCTTTGTCAGACTTGAATTTCGGCAACAAATATAGTTGTTGCTGACTCTGGATTTGAACCAACACTTATAAAACATTCACTTTCCATTATTATTTACACAAGTCACTAATATCCGTTTTGTAAGTTTTAGCACCCTTTGTAGAAAGAAAACACAGTGGGGGAAGAAGCACTAACCTACAAGTCAAATAAAATTGGTTTCCAGACCCAGACCTGTGACTAGCGACTTGTGTTTAGGTAGGGCATTTCACTTCTCTGGACATCCATCTCCTCATCCAAGAAAAAAGGGAAATTGGGCTAGATTAGGAGTCCTATCTATCTTTTGGGCCATGGACCCCTTTGGAAGCCATCTGTGAGAGCCCGTAGACCTCTTCTCAGAACAAGGTCTTTAAATGTACAAAATAAAATACACAGGATTACAAATAAAACTAAGTACATTGAAATGTAATTATCAAAATATTTTTTTTTTCTAAAATGTTCCCAGATGCTAAACTCCCTGGACTAGATTAGATGATAGCCAATGTGTTTCTCAGTTCTTAAAGTTCTGTGATTCTGTCGTTTAAATGAATAATGAGGAAGTATGTTCGGGTGCCCCGAGCTCTTCTTTCTAGCTCAACTGTATTTATTTACCCAGTCTGACCACTAGAATTAACGCTCATTGACATTCATGCCCTTTTCATTGCTCAGGCAGTAGCTGCCTATGATCTCCCTCTGGCAAGAGGACACTTTGAGAAGATCAGGAAAATCCTTTGCTTTTATAGCAAACAATTCTTTATTGTTACCAGAACACGGAACTAATGGTTATTAAGAAATATTTGATATAACCATTCAGTTCAATGTTCAAAATTAAACATTCATCTTAAAGCCAGGAAGGACTATTTAACTAAACACTTCTCTAATAACTACTTGCTACAGTCTCAGAGAGATAGAGGGTCACTTCTGTTAAGGGCAATAGGACAGGCCTTTATCAGGAAGGAACACAGAAATTCTTCTTCTGAGATTTTCCTGTTAAATTCTGCTGAGCCTTCCTTGTTTTGTTTTGTTGGGGGGAGAGGTGTTGGTGATAAATTAACTTCTCTTCCATAGTTAGACTTGCCTATTCTTGAAGATGAGAGGCTTCAGATTTCTGCTTCCACAACAGACAAATGTGGTGGTCTGACGTTTCACCTTTTAATAGGATGAAATGTGTATATACAAGGTGTTCATATGTATATATACAT
Source organism: Phalanger gymnotis (assembly GCA_028646595.1). Lineage (NCBI taxonomy): Eukaryota > Metazoa > Chordata > Mammalia > Diprotodontia > Phalangeridae > Phalanger > Phalanger gymnotis. The sequence goes on from CM053624.1 coordinate 60,236,088, forward strand.
ATACATACACAAAAATATAAATATATGTATATATGTAAAGATACATACAGATACCTTTATACGTGTATATATATCAAATACCACCTATATGGCATATGTTTATATGTGGTATATATGGCATATGTGTGGTATAAATGTATATGTGTATATATTCACACATATTCGTGTATACGTATATATATATACCAGACCCATGATTTCATCAGTATGGGGGAATCTGACTGTGGAAACTTCTTGATAAAAACCAAAAGCTGTCACCTTAGTAAAACTGTGAGTCACCAAGAAACAGCTAAGCAATTTGCTTATAGTTAAACAGCTAGTAAGTATCAGAGATAAGATTTGAATCCTGGTCTTCCAAGGCTAATCTCCTTATCTGTGAGGCCACATTGCCTCTAAAGATAAAGGATAAATGGAATGTATTATACTTGACCTAAAGATACCCATTGTCACAAATGCAAGATAGAGAAGATCTGGCTACATAACAGATTCTTGGAAAAGATCTGGGGGTTTTAGTGGCCCAGAAGCTCAACATGAGTCACCAGTGTTATAGGGTGAAAAAAGTTAATGTAATCTTGGGCTATATTGAGAGAGTATGGTCCAGGACTATGGCATTGGTGCACCCTGCCTTGGTCAGACCATATTTGAAGTATTGTATTCAGAACATTAAGAAACTAGAGGGTATCTAGAGGAGGACAGCCAGCATGGCGAAGGCCTTGAGGCCATACTGTGTGAAGAAGGAATTGGGAGAGTTTAGACTGGAGAAGAGAAGTTGTTAGGGGAGCATGACAGCTTTGTTCAAGTATTCGAAAGGCTGTCACATGGAACAAGGAGGACTTCTTTCTTGTTTGAGTCTAAGAAGACAGAACTCACTTAGCAGATTAGAAAACAAATTGAATGCACAATGGAGAGTTTCTCTAAGAAAAATTGAAAAAGAGATGAACAGATTTAGAATACAAAAATACCTGTGTGGAATCTTGCAGAAAAGAATAAAAAGGCAAAGGTCTCAAAGAACTACATGTTTCTTATACAAACCAAAGCTATTGACCTTGAAGATAAGATGAGCAGACTCACTTTCTAATAGAAAGGTGAAGGACTCAGAGTATAGATTGAGACATTTACATACAGTATACAAATACATGTATATATGTAGTATACATGTCTTTTTATAAATGATACTTTACATTTGTGTACATATACATGTGTGTGCATACACACATATGTTGACATGGCCAGTGCTGGAGTCCTATATGTGTTTGTAAAGGGGTTTGGTTTTTCCTGCTTTTCCAATTGAAAGCTGGGGTGTGGGCGGGAGAGAATATAGATTTTAAAAAAAATTTAATTTAATTTCAAAAGAGAAGATGAGATGAGCAGAGACAATGTAAGGGTCATAGTTCTTACAGAGTGACACGAGAGATCAAAAAGTGTCCATAGCTTTAAAGCAGGAAAGAATACAAGCAAACTGCCCCAAATTTCTGAATAATGAAAATAAAGCCCCAGTGAAAAGAATCTATAGATTGCCTCCAGAAACAAACAAACTTACCCTTAAAACTTGAAGATACCTAGTGGCTAAATGGAATAATTCTAATTACGAATAGTAAATTCTGTGCAGGCAGAAGAAAGACCCTCAAATATAAAGAGAATTAGAATAGCACATCACTTTGTGTTATTTGCACCTACCAAAGATTGCAGAAGGGACTATAGTGGTATATTGTAAAAAGCAAAGGAGCTCAGGCTACAACCCAAAGTGCCAGACCCTGCAAACCTGAGTCTCTGAGACTCTCTCAGCCTCATTTTCCCCGTTTGTAAAATGGAGTGAGACTCAAACCTCTAAGATCACTTCCCATTTTAAATCTATAATCCTATGATCCTTTCTGATCAATGAAAAAACATGGAATGCTCAACAAAAGAAAGGCATTTGAGGCATTCCTGTACAAATAAACAAAACTCAGACATGAGCAAAATATTCAATTTGCAAGCACTTCAAATGATAGATGAAAGGGTAAATATAATTACCAAGGAAAGGATAAGTAATGAAATAAATTACATCATGTTGAGTGATTCTTTTAAAGAAAAAAAAAAGACCAACCTATAGGATTAAAATAATAACAACAAAGAGAGATCCTGAAAAGTTAAAAAACAATACCATAGATGGAGGTAAGGCTGCATGTAGAATTTAAAAATAGGAGAGATGAAGATAGAAGAGCAGAACTTAATTGCTGTAGACTGAACCTCTCAGCCCACTTACAGAAGAATATTTGTATTTAGTGGAACAAAACTATAAAGTGGGAGGGTCTGTAAATGGGACAAGGGAATGGGGACTGTACCCTTATCAAGTCTATGAATGAATAGTAAAGGGATGATTACTGTAGTTGTCTCTTAGCAAGAAAGGGAGCTGCAGGAAAATAGGGAAAATGACAGAAGAGATGGATTGAAACTGGGGAAACGAATGGAGAGATTCTCAGCCCAAGCAAGGGGAAGGTAAAAAATCCCCATGGTGGAAGAGTTGTGTGCCTTGGAAGGGAGGTGGGCAACTCACAATAGGTCTAATCAGGAGTAGGGGGAAGGAGTTGGTGCATTAGGAAACTACCTTCTCTGAGAAAACGCTGTGCTTCCATGGACATCATTCTGCTCCAGGAGATTATACAAGTTTCCAGAGGCAGCTGGCAGTCCGAAGAGTGGTGGGGACATGGGTCCAATGATTAGGTGGCATAGCCAATGGGCAGGAAAAAACAGTCATATGGAGGGCAGGGGCAAGAATTAGACTGTATGGTTTGTGATACGGTGATGTCTACCATGGAGCACTGCTTCTATCTACATCATCTCCTTTTTGAATGGCTATTTCTAAGAATGCAGAATGGCAGAAACAAAGGAGGATAAAGCAAGATCTATAAAGGTAATAACAAACATTGGAGGAGAGATTGAAAACCTGCTTCTTCAGAAATTTTAAAGCCATAAGGAATGAAAAGAGATTAAGTAAGGAATAAAGCATAGGTCATAAATCAGAGAATAAAATTTCAGAAAAAATAGGAAGGCAAAAGAATTATGAAAAGAACAAAGCAAAGAAAAACTTAGAAAAAAAGGAGACTAACAAACACAAGAAGGCGAAGAAGAAGAAAGAACAAGAGAAGAGGAAAAAGGAAGGAGAGCAAGAAAATAGATAATTAGCTAAGTAAAAGAAATTCAACAATTCAAATTAATCTCAAAATTAGGAAAGATTGACAAATGAGAGTAAGGGGAGAGAGAAGCATCTATGGGAATAGATTGTATTAAAATAGTTTAAGCAAAATGAATCAAAGACAAAATATTGACTTAAAAGAGGATGGGAATAAAAAACCTAAAATAAAAGGCAATGCTAAAGGCAAAAGTAGAGGAAAACACAAACCTAACTGAGCTTAAACAATAAAATAGAACAAAAGAGTAGTAAAATGGACAAGAAAACAAAATCTTACCTATTGTTACCTTATCTATTGTTTATAAGAAACATCAAAGAATCATATAATCAAAATTAGATGTTAGAACAAAATCTATTATACATAGGCTAATCTCCCTCCCCCCCAAAAAAACAATTGGAAATTATAATGTTGCTCTCACAGAAAAATAAAAATTCACAATATCAATAGAAATAAATGAGGGAACTACATTATATTCAAAGGAACCATAAGCAGGAAACTAACATTAGTAAATACTAAACATATATATATATACTGAATTGTACATACGTATGGGGCAGCTAGGTGGTAAAGTGAGAACCTGTCCTGGAGTCAAGAAGATCTGAGTTCAAATCCAATCTCAGACGCTTACTAGCTATCTGACCTTGGGCAAATCACTTAGTCCCTATTTGCCTCAGTTTCTCATTTGTAAAATGAGAACACATTGAAGAAGGAAATGGCAAACCACTCTAGTATCTTTGCTAAGAAAACCTCATGGACAAGTCCATGGGGTCACAAAGAGTTGGACACAACTGAAAAGCAATAACCAAATGGTATGACATCTGAATTCAGTTAGGAAGAATTAACGGACTTACAAAGACATAGGTAGTAATACAATAATGTAGAAGTCATTAATATTCCTTTCTCAGAGATGTACAAATCTAACAGGTCAGACAAAAGAGAAAATATAGAACTAAACAAACCATTGAAGAATTTAGAGCTAAAAGATTTATGACATCTTCTGAATGGCACCAGTAAAGAATGTACAAATTTCTTATCACCACATGGCATCTTTAAGAAAATAAACCGTTTATTAGAGCACAGAGAAATTACAAACACATGTAAAAAAGTAGAGATACTAAACGCATTCTTTACAAACCATAATACACAGCAAATAGTAATTTATATAGATAACACAAGCAAAAGACACATGCCTAAATGGAGATTAAATAATGACATCCTAAATAAATGGGTCAAAAAACAGATCATGGGAATAATTACCAATTATGCAAAAGACATAATGATAATAAAACATTGTAGAACTTCTGGGATGCAGCTAAACAGTTTCCAGAGAAAAAAAAATATCACTAAAAACTTAGCAAAATAGAAAAAGAGAAGATTAATAAATTGAATATGCATTAAAAAAATTACAAGGTGACCAAATAAATTCAAAGTAAACACAAAGGAAGATAGTTTTAAACTAGAGGAGAAAACCAAACCATAGATCATGTAAAAGCAAAAGATACTGATAAAGTTTATTTTAAAAAAAAGGGTTAAGAGGTCTTAGTTCTAATCTTGTTTTTTCTTCTAACTAACCATATGAACTGGACCAAGTTCTTCAGTTGTCTTGAATCTTATTTTTATCATCTATAAAATGAGGAGGTCACATTAGTTTTTAAAGTCCCTTTAATATTCTATAATTTCCCGTAAGTGGGGGAATTTCCTTGGCAGATCTAAATAGTTTCTTTGCCTTCCTTAGCTTTGCTTCCTGGAGCTCCCTCCTCTGGTTCCCTTCCAATAGTTATGTTTCTATGGAAACCTTTATATAGCTATTTCTTCTGCTTTTCACTTCTGCTGCATGTAGAGAAAGGAAGCAGACAGTCTAAACACTAGTAAAGAAAATTATGGCCATTCCTTTAATTAGCTTGAAAAGCCTAGAATGAATAGATAGCCTGTGTCCTTAGCCTGAGAGAAGATTGCTGGTTGCTAAAAGATAATCATCCCAGGAGTATTTCAGACCTGAAAGTTGTGGTCAGATTCCCAGGAGGAACATTCAGCTTGAAGCCAAGGATTTAGGGTCAGGTGAGAAGGGAAAAATGAAGGGTAAGAGGAAAAGGTATTGACATTCCTAATTGGGAATGCCATTGTTCTTTTGTTGAGCACTGGAATTTTTAAGGGCCTCTGCAATGAGATCTACAGTCACTCAAGAAACTGGCCATATAATCCATATAGGAAAACAAAATGAATGAAGCAGTTACCATGACAAAAAGTTATATTGACAACCCACTTAGGTATTTCACCAATACATATATCTTGAAGACAGGCACTGAATATGGACAGTGAACTGGTCTTTAAATTGAATAAGAGGAAAAGATTAGCTTAGATCACATTTGGGAAATTGTGTGCCACTTTCGGTGACCCCAGTGGGCATATACATACATACATAAAAACACACACATATTTAGCAATAATATTTTCCTCCATTCTTTCTTCCTACATTATATGAATAGTGAAAAAAACATACAGACATTGGAATTAGGCTGCGATGTATTATCATCAAAAGCTTTAACTCAAGAAGTGGTATAAAAGACATAATAATCAGTGACAAATGTGGCCAGAAAAGTAAATGTAATAAGCATGGATATTCATAGAGTATGGTTCAGGTGTACCAGCATACCTTAAGGGAGTATTTCCATTTCTCCTTCCTGGGCAAGTGTTGGTATACCCAACCTGTGTGCCTGTGATAATGATGGTAGGGTAGCAACAGCCCAGCTACTGGTGTCCATAAAGTATTAAAAGAACCAGAGGAAGGTCTACAGTGTGTTGTGTGCCTCCTCTGTGTAGGATTTGTGGAAAGATATGGACAAAAATCAGTTAGGATGAGAAGTCATGGGTGGGTTGTGATGTGCCATAGTAGAGAGAGTGCCAACATCATTGAGATCACTAATCTAGGAATGTACTTGGCACATAGTATGTACTTAAGAAATGCTTGCTGAAAACATGTTGAAGAATAGGCCGGATAGAATTTAACAAAATTTAAACTTTTTGACAATTAAAAAACCCCAAAATTATTAACTTGATTAAAAATCAGCTTCATATGATAAAAAAGAAATGCTTGCTGACTAACTGTTTAAGATCAGCTATTCTAATAAAGAGTAGTTATTTTTAACAATAGCTTTAAAGAATATTTTTTAAGATGTGAAAAAAATTCATGGTTATATATATTTGTATCCTTGAGCTATCTGATAGCATGCTTCCTAGGAACAACTTACCAGACTCCAACAAAGTTTTTGTGGAACAAAATTTCATACATCTTAAAGGGTTATCCAAATGTGAGTTTCTCCATGTCTGAATTTATTATTAAATTTACTTATTATTAAGTTAAATTAACTTCCTCCTATGGAATAGACATTAGATTTACTCTGCGATATCTCTGAAGGCAAAACTAGGATTGATTAGTGGACATTACCAAAGGAGAGTTTTTGTTTCAATATAAGAAATTCCAAGTATTTAGAGTGGTATCAAAAGGGGTTGGCCTACTTGATAAGTAGTAAGTTCCCTGTCATTGAAAATCTTAAAAAAAGAGAGTTGGAGGAATAGTTGTTAGGGAAATTGTAGAGAGATTTTACAGTTCAGGTAGAGTTTGAGCTAGATGACCTCTAATATCTCTTCTAACTCTAAAATTCCATGATCTCCAGTAAGTAGGGGAGTTTCCCTGGCTGGCCCTGGTTCTCCAGGCTCCCTTAGCCATTTCTAGAGCTTCTTCGATTAAGACCTTCCTCCTTGAGGCAGAGGACCATGTCTTATGCTCGCATCCCCCAGATAGTAGATATTGATAGTGGATTTGATTTATTTGGCTAACAAATGGTTACAGAAGTATTGAATTCAGTACTACAATCAATTATTAAGTGTCTAAGACATTTTAAAGGGTGTTTGACAGAATACCAGGCTACATGGTTCTTGACCTCAAGGGGCTTTCAGTGTAGTAAGTGGAGACATATAAAAATATTCTCCACCTTTATTTCTATGATTCCCCACAGTCACTGAGCAATCTTCTGATCCAAGATAATGAGTTCAACTATAATTTTTCAAATAATTATTCAAATAATTACATTATTTCTCTTCATATCATAATTTAGGGTACAGGTTTGCAGATTGGCATTTATATATAGTCCCAGTTTGATCTTAGGGACTCCTCATTCATCATTCCTTTTGACTCATGGACCCAGCCAGAATTTATTTCATATTTAGGTCTCCATAACACAAAAAAGAAGAAAAGGAAACAATCTCCCATGTAATCACCCTAGCTAACAGTACATAGAATACAGGACAGGCACTATTCACTTGACCAAAAATGGAAGAGGCTCATACTTGAGCCCACAAATAAAAAAAAATACCTCCTTCCCTTCTACAGTGAGTTTTCATCTCTCCCTGAGATACTCAAGGGGAGCCAGAGCTTCTGGGCCATGGGTTTCATTTTGGGGTCTTGCCTACATTGTTTTTTGTTTTATTCCGGTTTAGACTACTAGCATTAGTAGCCTTGCAGTGGTGGGGGAAATTTTAGTAGCATTCAGTTTTTTTCTTAGGTCTGTCACTTATATATTAGCATTGCTTGATTTTTAGATAGTCCAGTACAGGTAAGCACCAAGGCATGGTTAGAGGCTAGAGGAAAAATTATGTGTTCAGTGTGAGTATGAGTAGCAGAGCTACCCTGTTAGGGGAGATATGGATTCTTACAAAAGATTGCTGTTTGGAGCAGTTCCCAAAAAAATATACAAGAGGCATCATTAAAAGGATTTCACTGTAGACTCTCTGGGGAGGAAGGGCTCTAAGATGCTAGGAAAGGTCTACAGGAGAGAAGACAATGAAGCTGCTTTGAGTAAGTGGGCTGCCTGATGGGGTGCTACCTTCCTAGGTCCCCAGAGAAATACCCAGAATTGAGGCTATAAGCCTGGAGGGGTATTGCAGACCTTTATTTAACTAGGGGAGAATATACATATACACACATACATAGATACATAGATGTATGTGTATACACACACACACACACACACACACACACACACACACAAAGACAGAGAGAGAAGCAAGGCCTTTGTGTACATATCCCTTTACAAGGTTCACTTCTTGTCAAGGTTGATTCTTTGTTGACAAGTATAACACTTGGGACTTGATATCTCTTTGACAAGGTACAAAGTGGCCTTGCCCAGGGTATTGGTTGGCCTTGCCCAGGATACTCATTGGCTCACTGACACAACCTCAAGGATGATTGACTAAGCTCTGCTCTTGCATTTGGCTTTTAAAAGGAAAACTAGATAATAATGAAACATTCTTCCTACCTCATGACACAGAAGTGACAGCCTCTAGGAGCAGAATGAGATGTGTCCTCACACATGGCCAATGTGTTGATTTGTTTTGTTGTGATGTACAAATTTGTTACAAAGGGCAGCTTCTGGGGGTGGGGATGGTAGGAAAATGGCTAGTAGTAGATACACCAAAAAAATAGGGCATTAGTAAAACATTTTTTAAATGCATGGAAGAAAATGAAAATCAAATCACTTGGGGCAGTTTGGTAGCACAGATTATTAATTGTTATATTTGGGGGAGCTAGTTGGTGCGATATCACCTTCCTCCCAAATCATCGTGAGGATGAAATGATATAATAATCACACTGTGCCTGGCACATAGAAAGTGCTGTATAAAGTTTATATTATATATTATCATTATTATTATTAACTAAATTTTTTGTTGGTGAGATTCCTCACAATTGCCATGAGTAGCTCAGAATGCTTTTAAGGAATTTGGAGGGGTTACTGAAGTAGTCCTAATTTGGGATCCAGAGAAGCACAGACTTAAGCGTAAAGGCCGATTTAGTTCATCCTTGAAATTTCTCTGTCTTCCTTTGCTCAGATTCCTTTGCTATTTCATGCCATCTAAATAAAAAAAATTACCTAGACCTTTTCCAAAACCTTTGCCTCAAAGATTATTTTGAGACAAATATTAAAAATGTAAGTCTTTCATGTCCTAGTACAAAAGGGAACACAAACAAATAGAACAGTTTTATTACCCCATTAAATTAAATATATGTACTTAAAAACATATTGTACCTATCAAGGGTCAAAAGTTTCTTATACAAACCTCTTGTTCTGTTTTGTATATTGAAATGTTTGTGTTTGCTAATAAACAAGTTTATAATAAAAAAGAAAATTTAAAAAAACCCAACCTGAGGAGATCTAGAGATAGATTGACCATCTCTGGGACTTTGGATAAGTCATTCCATTTCTCTCTTCCGAATGTTCCTCAACTCTGTAACGAGAGGGTTTGAAATTGATGATCTTTAAGGTCCCTCTTAAGGTCCCACCTCTAAGTCTCTGGTCCTGTGATCCCAGATGTTTTTATCAACCAGAGCTCGGATGGCCAGAGAAAAACTAGTGAGGTTCACATAGACTTCAGGCTGCTGGGTCCTCTAGGGAGTCATGGGCATCAGGGAACTGGGTAGTCTCTGAGATAGCATCACACAAAGGCAGAGCTGGAGCTGTGAGAAGCTCCGGGGCCAAGTTGGGAGCCATAGAGACTGGAGTGGGCTGCTCTAGAGCAATGAAGGAGTCTCTGAATGACTCCAAGCTCTGGACTGGTGCTACTAGAGAGAAGACATGTCCCTTGGCCAAATGGGAGCTAGAGCTAAGGAGCAGTAAGGGACAAAACCAAGATGTTTGAGAAGCCCCCAAAGCTGAACAAATTCCACATAAACCCAGAGCTGTATTTCTGGGCCAGAGGTTAATGTCAAACATCTAGAGACTAGACCCTGAAGGACATAGAGGTAACAGCCAATTTGGCGTCATTCCCTGGCAGTTCTCTCTCTTTACATTAAGTTCATGGCTTGGTTCTTTTTTTCTGTGTGTTCAGTGAATGCAAACAAGAAAAGAGATCTGTTTTGAACAAGGAAGTAATTAATGTCTTTCACACTGTTCTTTGAAAGTTATTTCATTTTTCAGCAAAATGTCTTGACGCTAACCTTTGGGTGGGAAAAAGTCGATTCATGATTAGATTATAGTTGTCAGTTGAATGTGTTTAGTCTATATATTTGTAAAAGAGCAAATGGGAACCTTTTCTTGAATGGAACCTCTGTTCCTTCTTTTCTGAATGTGTTGGATCTTTATTACATATCTGTGAGCAGTACAAGACATGGTAAATAAGCAGACTCAGGAATTTCGTGGTTAGAAAAAAGAGGCAACCATGTACTATGGGTAAGGGCAAATGTCTTTCCTGTCACGTCCCAGAAGTTGGTAGCAGCAAGACATGGCTTATTAGCCTGGGAATTGGGGGTGGGAACCTATGGTTCACTACAGAAAAGGGAGTAACAGAAGCCAAGGATAGAATCCCAAGAAGATACTGAGTTTCTCAGGCTGAAGTATCAAGGAGGAATGTGGATGGGCTAAATGCTGGGCTGAAATACACGAAGAAGATGCCAAAACTGAACCAATAGGCCAAAAGGGATATCCAGAGATGTGGACCATATGAGACAAAGACCTGGACACAAGCTGAGATCAGCTCCCAGGAGCACCAGCAGATCAGGTAGGTGTGAAAGGTGAAGAAGACAGGAAAATAAGACAAGACGCTAGCAAGTGATTCAAGCCCTTTGCAGCTTGACTCATGCAGGCCACCTCTCCTCTTGCTGGAATTTGGAAAGCTGATATTTCCCTGTCCCCACCAGAATCCCTTCCTATATGATCTCAGAGGCCTTCTAGTTCTTGCTACCTTTCTTTCAGGTCTTGGGGTCATATCAGTCATATTCAGCAGCATTCTCTTTTCATTTCAAGGGAATTCAATACACCTTTGAGTACTTGTATAAGGCATTGTTTGAGGTGCTGAGTTGCTTGGGTGATGACAATTAGACATAGTTCTCCTTTTAATCATCTCTTACTGTGGCTAGAAATCTTTGGGGTTGTTACTGAATGTTGTAAAATTGTATTTATTTAGTTACTTCTGGGGTGGAGGGATGAGCGTTGGGGTGATTCAGTTTCTATCAGTTTGTGCCTGTGAACAGGAAGAGTAGCTGGGCCAGAACAGCTATGAAGTATTAACTGGACTCATCTGGTGTTAGCCTTTCCAGTTTTTTGAGTGGGACCAAGCACTGAGACCTGTCAGAAGCTAGGGCTCAGTGGGAAGTATCAGAGAGGGGGAGGTCAGACTTGAAAATGGAAAAATAAGTGGTTCTCAGTGTTATATGGTATAGTGGTGAAGTGGGAGGGGAAAAGGTTGAGGAATAATAATGACAGTAGCTGGCATTAAATATTAGCAAAGTACTTTATGTATCTTCTGTCATTTGATCTTCATAACAACCCTATGAGGTACTACATATCATGTCCACATTTTAATGACGTTGAACAAGTAACTGCCGTCTGCCTCAGTTTCCTCATCTGTAAAGTGGGGACAATAATAGCATCTACCTCTCAGGGTTGTTGTGAGGTTCAAATGACATATTTTTGAAGTACCTTGCAACCCCTAAAGTGCTATATATGGTCTAATATATACACATATATGTAAATGCTATAGTAATAACAATGATGATGATGATGATGATGACGACAACTAGAAAAGACTCTGAGGCTCAGAGAATTTTCTTGACTTGCCTAGAGTTAGTAGGTGTCAAAGGTGGGATTTGAACCCAGATATTTCAATGATTCCAAGACCATTGATTTTTTCCCCCTTTACCGTGTTGCCTCTCAGGGCCCATGTGAAGGACTAGCTCTGGGATTTTGCAATGTTGTGACAATTCAGAGTATTGCTGATTGTTCTTGAGTCTGTGTATACGTTTATGGCAAACCAGAGCATTTGAATGTTTTGGCAGCTAGGTGGCACAGTGGAAAGAGAGCTAGACTTGGAGTCAGGAAGACCTGATGGTCAATCCAGTCTCCACTGTCACCTAGTTGGGTGGCCCTGGGAAAGTCACTTAACTTCTGTCTGCCTCAGTTTTATCATCCGTAAAGTGGGAATAATAATAACACCTACCTCCCAAGGTTTTTATGAACACCAAATGAGATGATATCTGTAACGTGCTTAGCAAAATGCCTGGCACATAGTAGGCGTTTAATAGATATTTGTTTCCTTCCTTTCCTCTGCACCAGTCCTTCAGAAGAGAGGCTATATATAAATTTAAGGTGGTATTATCTTGAACTTACTATATGTGTGCAAAGAAAACAAAGACGATTCCTCTCCCCTCTTCACCCGAACGTTCTCAAATGAGTCTGGGACTGTTTATATTTTCCTAAATTTACTAGGTTATCTGTGTGAATGGTTCTGAACCTTTAAGACATATTATATAATTCTCTGCTTTGCTTTGACAATGAAAACACACACAAACATACACATATATGTAAATATAATGTACATACACATATATCCATAAAAACTTTTTTTAAAAAAAATCAACCACTGACTACATTTAAGTCTCTCAGTTAATAATGAATTTTAAAGAAAACTTGGAGATTTTGGTTTCTGAGAAGTTAATGATCACAAGTGAAAATAATTCTGCAGTGTAGGATAGAAAAAGAAGTGATAATATTGTCACCTGGCAGCCCACACCAGACTATTTTTAGCATAAATTTTACTTTAATTGAATTGAAAGCAAGTAAGAACTTGTTCTCCTTTTGGAAATCTGGCTCAACATTGAAGCTGTGGGGGTTTTTTTCCCCCCTTGGAGGATTTTTTTTCTTCTTTACTCCTTATAAGGACCTGCACTGGAGTAGTTTGGCTTCATTAAACAAGAGCCATTAATAATGACTAATGCAAGAATTCCACTCTTGGAGTCTTTGACCAGGGGCCTAGAATGCTTTGCCCCTTGCTGGTTGACATTCTGCCTGGGGCTGCCATGATCGAAATGACAGAGTTGTTAGTGAATCTTAGGTATGTTCCTACTAGAGTTTGGGAATTTCCTTTTAAAGTTTTAAAAGGCTGCACCAATGTAGATAAAGAATGTGGCCCTTTGATTTACAAAATTCTCTCTTTCTCATTTGTATAATATATATAGTATATATATAAAATGTATGTATATATCCTATCCCTTTATCTATCTCTCTCCCTATATATGTGTGTGTGTATATATATATATATATACCTATGTATGCATGTATCCTCTCTCTCTATCTATCATCTCCTCTCCCTCACCCTCTTCCTCTCTCCTTTTTCCCATATCTGTTTGTCTACCCCCCCTTTCTCTCTCTGTCCATCCATCTATCTGTCCTCTCCCTTTCCCATTGCCAGTGTGTATTTGGACTCTTATAGTCCATGCAGTTGCAAAAGACCCTCTTCATGAACAAATATGACACAGGGGAAACAAGGCACAGAAGGCCACCTGGGTAACCATTTTTTCTAGAGCTATGTTGTTCTGCCACACAGAGGCCTCCTGTCTTTCCATTCTCTTCCTCTGGAGGACACAGCCAGCTTAAAGAGTATGAGGGCCACTCCTGAAACACTACTAGCCCAGCTGCTTAGGTACCATCAGCTTGTAAAAGCCTGCCAGGGCAGCCCCCACCTTAGGACTGTTGATAATAGCCACTTCGTTCCTGATCCCCAGTTGAATTGCCAACTTTCTTAACTGTAGCAATAACAACATTGGAGGGATGTGTGTGAGGGGGAGGCATTTGGGAAACAAGATTAAAGAATATGGGGAAGATCTATGGTATCCTCCATCAGGAGAACTCACAGTGTGGGAACTCTCTCCCCCAAAGTAGATGGCAATTTATCCAAGAAACAGTAGATAAAGTCTCAGGGAGTTTCCTGAAGCATATACCGGTTTAGTGACTTGTCTAGGGTCCCATGATTAGTAGGTGTGGGAAACAGAATTTGAACCTAGACCTTCCTGACTCCAATCTCAGAACTTTATCTGTTATGCCAAGCTGCTTCTCCAATTACAAAATAATGTAATAATACCATACGTACATAACTCTTTACAATTACAGATCACTTTCCAAACATTCTTTGAGCCTCACAATTAGCCTATAAGGCAGGTAGCATAAGTATGACTATCCCCACATTAAAAATGACGAAACAGGCCGAGAAAAGTTAAATCGCTTGTCTGAGTGAGGTCCCTCAGCTAAGTTAACCTGATTAAAGTTTAAGTTTAAGGCAGGAGAGAAAATTGAGAGAGAGATTAATTTAAGCCTGTAAATTCCATTATTAGGGTTTTAGAAAGTCAGCCAAGGCTAGTGAGGGGTTCAGCAAAATATAAAATTCAGCCCTCAGCCTGTTTTTTGTGCTGGCCTCCAGCTAAGAATTGTTTTTACATTTTAAAAAATACGATAAAACCTATTTGAAAATGTAAAAACTATGTTTAAGTCAGGGTCAGAGCAGGCAACAGGCAGGAGCTGGAGACTCCTGAATAATGAGGAATTGGTGAAAGTTTTTAGGAGGACATTGGCATGGTGTATAGAGTGCTACCACCTCTGACGCTTAAAATCGTGAGTATGGGTAGCCTCCTTAAACTTTTTTTGAATCCTCGGTTTCCTCATCTGTAAAATGAGAATAATGCTGCCTATCGCGCCTACTTCACAGGCGTAAAGGAGAAGGATCACAGGATCTCAAAACTAGACTAAAAGCAACCTCAGAGTGTATCTAATCCAATGCCTTCATTTATCAGATGAGTAAACTGAGGCCCAGAGAGGTAGGGAGTGAGCCATACAGAGTAGTAAATGGTAGATCCAGGATTCAAACCTAGTTTCTCCAACTGCTAATCTAGCCCTCTTTGCTGTGAACCATGGTGCCTGAGTGAAAGTTCTGTCAGTTCACATCAAAACTGAAAAGGCTTGAAGTATGGACTAGGGTTGGAATATATTTGAGTTGTCTGAGGACCAGGTGAGCTAAATTCAGAGAGTATCAACAGCAGTCTGGCCTTGGACCAGTGAACTTTTTCATGAAAGCAACATTTAAAGACCATCTTCTATGTTGTAAAGGATTGTACTCTGTGTCGCTGGAGGGTGTGGCCCATAGATGAATAAAACTGAAGATCCTTGAAATATTGACATTTCAGAATAACTCCCAAATTATGTGCTGGTGGGATAGGAAAGGTAGCCATGCTGTTTACTGAGAAAGAAAGATGATCAATGACTTTGAGGGGAAAGTGACATTTATTTTTATCTACCTATAGTTGTAGGGGCTAAGTAGACTTTCAGGCAGAAATGGCTCTTTTTGGCTCGGAAGAGATCGGACCAGAGATTTATAGAGGGAAGAGAAGTCATGGAGAGTAGGAGAAATCAAGGATGGGGAACCAGGACAGAGCCCTCACACACTAGTTAGCTAGACACAGAGAAGAAAGCTCCTTGAGGGCAGGGACTGGTTTTTTTAGGGGAGGGGTCTTTGTGTCGCCAGTACAGAGCATGGTGCAACTTGCACCATGGTCACAAAGCTACTGAGTGTCTGAGGCAGTGTTTGAACTCGGGTCTTCCTGATTTCAAATCCAGCCCTCCTTCCATTGCCACTAAGCTGCCAGGCTCTGAGAATGTTTGGGGAAGAAAAGGGACAAGTGAGTGGTTTTGTAGTCAACAGGTGAAGAAGGATTAGGGCAGTGAAGAAACTGTAGGACTTGGCCACGTGCATTGGAAATCTTTCTGAGAGAGATGCGAGTTAATTGGTTACAAAGGAAACCAGATTGGAGGGTATCCAGAAGGGAACTGGAGGAAGCAGAGGATGACCCTTTTGGATGTGTTTTCCTGTGTTTCCTTCCCAAGAAAAATCAGCCCTTTCACAACCTGTTGCTTTTGTGAAAGGCTATAAGCTCTTTATTTGTCTCCTTAGTTGAGTAATCTGATTCCAAAATGCAGTCAATGAAGCTCTCAGTTTATCCCAGCTGCCCATTAAAGTAAATGTCAGTGGCTTTCTTTGTGTTTATCTTTCCAGCTTTCAATTTAGCATTAGTGCTCCTGTTCCCTGAATTGATTTTGAGGCCTGTTCAATTATGTATCTAGAAATGTCTCTCTTCTATTTCTTCAAAGGCACAGCAATAAAAGTTGGAAGGAGAATGACTGCTAAGTGATGGGGAATCATGGGAAAAGGGAGTAATGTGCTTCATCGCCAGCAAAGTACAACAAAGGCAGTCAGTCTATGAGTTTTTGCTGTCTTAACTCTGTCTTTTGCAGCAGTCATAACTAGGGTGGGGTGATCAGAGCTTTGCCCTCAGGTAATGAATTTTGAGAATGGCACTTGGGGTTCTGCCCACAGTGGAAATTCCGGCACCTAGTTAGCTTGGCTATTTATCTGTACTATTTTCAAACTTTTGTGACTAGCTATAACGATTATATCATCAAACCTCTGATAATATTGTGACCCCAGTACAGATGTAGGGGCCATTAATCAGGGTCCAGATTGCTATTAAGAATGAGGCCCATGAAGTCAAGGATTTATAATTCTAAGTGAAAGTAGCAAGACAAAAATCAAGAGAAGTCAAGGTCAAGTTATGAAGGAAAGGTTTAGAACCCAGAGGTGGGTCTACAGAGAAGGAAAAGGCCAAGGAGTGGGTGTGAGGCGTCAAGGGTCCAAATAGTGAGAAAGGTTAAGAAGCACTAGGCCCAGGAGAAGGCCCAGGCAAGGCCTTGAGGAAGCAGCTGCACCTGGCCCTGCCTCCACAGTCTGGCTCTGGCTCAAGGCTTAATCCTCAATCAGCCAGCCAGCCTGCCTGCCTCTCTGTACTGAGGCCCCCATGCCGGAAAATATATATATAAAAGCAAATTGTTAAATCGAAGTGACTCAGGATTATAGTGAAAAACCCATGTTTACACCATCACCATTTATACTTTTCCATAATTCATGGCTTTATTCCCAAGCCACAATATTTCTTTTGGTAATGTCTTAAATCTCCCAATTTGACTAACCTCAATTTGCATTCCTTCTTTAGAAATGGTGGCAGAAGCGTAACTGAGGACTTTTGCACCTGGGGTGGGTGGAACTCCCCTGGGATGAGGCCCCTTGGGAGAGGAAGCATGTCTGGGACACAGCAAGGTTTCTTAGCTGCTGACAGAAGTTCAAGCTGACTGTTGCTGGGAAGAAATGGCACCCCAGAATAAGGTCTCCTTTCTCAGTGCGTGGGACCTAGGAGGAGGGCCTTACCTGAAGTGTAGCTGGAGGCCTGAAGGGGAGCATGAGTGGGGAAAGGGAAGGGTAAGGCTTGCTTGCTTTGAAACTGGTCCTAGAGCAGAATAGAGGTGTCAGACTTTCAGCCTGCAGCCAAATGCAGCTCCCAAAAGTGGCCAGAACCAGATTAAAATGTAACTGGGAAATATTTGACAAAATGAATAAAAATATAGTACAACATAGATAATGTTAATTTGTGGTTTTCTAAGATAGAAGGCAGCCCTCAGCAGTCAGTTTCTCTTTGAGTTCAGCACCACTGAAGCAGAAAGGAAGGGCTTAGGCTGGGGGTGGCCTGGAGGCCACATGTGGCTTAAGCAATCTTCTGAAGGCTGCTCCTCAAGGTCTCTTTGAAAGCTGTGATTTTTGTAAGGTGAAAGTTGTTAGTATCAACAAGAGATACCAGTCGGACTTTAATATCCTTGGAAGTCCTTCTCCATGAGTTACTTCACACCCATCTTAAGAATAAATACTCCCAGACATCTGACCTAATCTCCCCATTTCCCTCCCTATAAATAATTTCTATTTAATTCTTTTATATCATAGTTGGATCCAAATGGCAGCTCCTCCCAATACCCCAGTTCTGAGCTCTTATACGGGGACAGCGTAATGTTATGTTTTCACATTTGGAATTTTAGTGATTTATAGTTTGTCATACATTTAGAGCCGAAAAGAATCTTAGAAGTCATTGAGTCCAAACCTCTCATTTTATAGATAAGAAATTTGAGATTCAGGAGACTTGCTCAAAGTATCAGAGGCAGGATTTGAACCCAGGTCTTCTGACTCCAAATTCAACACTGCACCAGTGCTGCCTCTCAGACATCCTATAAAGCAGAGGTCCTTAACCTTTTTTCTTTTCTCTCTCTCTCTTTTTTTTTTTGCCTTAGACCCCTGTGGCAAGCCTATAAGACCCTTTTTCAGAATTTTTTAAATGCGTAAGATAAAATTCATAGGATTAAAAAGGAAAACAATTATATTGAAATACAGTTAATATTAAAGTAAGCAAATTCCCAGCCCCTTTAAGAATCAGAGACATCCCAGAGACCAGGGAAACTTATCCCTGGCCTCCAGGTGAACTTATTTCATTTACCTGCTGGCTTTGGTCCTTTTTGGAAGAAAGCATGTACTTGGGGGAGAGCTAGCATCAGACTGAGCTGACTGTCCTTGGCCCGGCTGCACTGGGGAGAGAGCCCAGTGCCCAAGTCAACAATCCACTCTTAATTACTTTAATCCATTTTTGCTTGGGGAATGCGGATATCTCTGGCTATTCAGTTACTTCACTCTTTGTTTTCAAACCCCTTTATCTTATCTCATTCTGGAGGACTGTGGTTATTTTACATCTAGTTAGAAATTCACAGACTGTTTAGATTCCTGAGAGACCTTAGGAAGCATTTAGTCCAATGTCCTCCTTTTACTGGGAAGCCAACACAATGGCATGTGGAAAATGAGGTCATGCTCTTTCAGACCCAATGCATTGGGGTAATAAGATCACAGAGAGTTGGAAAAAATCGTGAAGGTTATCTAGC
The DNA here is from genome assembly GCA_028646595.1 of Phalanger gymnotis. Lineage (NCBI taxonomy): Eukaryota > Metazoa > Chordata > Mammalia > Diprotodontia > Phalangeridae > Phalanger > Phalanger gymnotis. Next base: position 60,254,884 of record CM053624.1, read on the forward strand.
CCAACCGCTTGATTTTTTTTTTCAGATGAGGAAACTGAGGACCAGAGAGGTTGGGTGACATGCCCAGCGTCATACAGATATAAGTGCTAGAACTGGGTTTTGATCTTCCAATTCTCCTTCTCCTCCCAGGTCCCTACTATTTACTGTCCAGTAGGGGGCGTGATCTGTTTCTGACACTATGAATCTGGCCTGCAGAAAAACACTATGGTGGTACAACAGTACATCAGTATCTGGCCCATTAGGTCACTAAATGGCTGGTGGTTTTGTGCCTTCTTTAGCAGCTGTTAAGCAGTTTGATTCTCTTTAGAAATAGCCGGTGAGGGAAATTCAAAGACAGCACCACATTCTTTTTTTTTGTTGTGGTTTTTTGTTTTTTTGTTGTTTTAATTTCTTTATTTGACATCTATCTCCAAAGGAAAGGAAAAAAAAATGAACCTATCAGGAACTACTAAAAGGGTTAATATAAATGCAATATGAAAGCCTACTGTTGACTACAGAGACCCTTCACTGACACACTCTCACATGCACAAGAAACACAAGAAGGCTTACGTTTTTTTCGTATGTAAAAAGTAAGCATATAGGAGAAAATGTCCCTACAGTCCTTTCTCCGAATCAGTTACTTGGAATTGGTGGATGGTGGAAGTGAGGCTAATTAGAAAGTAGAAGGAAGACCCATTTGCTCTTGGAAAATGGTCAGTCAGGGCATAGTATTAACATTTCCATGGACACTTGTTTTTAACGCATTCATTTCAACACATAAACATAGGCTTATAAGACCATAGTGGGGTTGGGGAAAGAAGAGACTCATTGAAGCTCGCCACATTGCCCCTCTCGCAAAGGGACAGAATTATGCACTCATGAAATCTTCTTCCATTTATTCTGTACAGAGTTCTCTGAAGGATCCCTAAGCTTGAGCCACAAAGTCCTTTCCATGAGCTTTTGGGCTGCTCATAAGCAGTAATTTGATAAAACTGATTAGAGCTGCTCTCAGTTTACAGACCAGGCCAGACTGATTTTACATTTCATCTTTTAGACTAGACCCAAGTTGCCCCTGTGCTCCGAGAGGCGGCATTGGTAGTGGCACTGGAGTCAGTTAGCTGCACCATCTTCTTAATCAAGGTTTAATTATTAACAGTTTTTTAATTTTAACATTTAAAACATTTTTTCAGAGTGAGTAGTGATCAGTGAAATTATTTGATATACTTAAGAGCAATGAATAGAAATATTCATATGCTAGATGAGCTTGTAAAACTCCTTATATCTTTTCTGTATGAGCTTTGCTTCAGTGTTCTTTGAGGAAGCAATTTCCCCCCACCCCACCCTATTCCCCCTTTCTGGATATTGCAACTCGCTTTGTCTTACATACAACAAGGAGCATTTATTAATCACCTACTATGTGGCAGGCACTGGGACTGCAAACGCAAGAATGATAATAATTCACTTTTCAGTAGTTTCTGACTCTTCATGACCCATTAGGATTTTTCTTGGCAAAGATGCTGGAATGGGTGTGAGTGGTCAAGTTCTTTTAAGGCAGATTCACCCTGTACCCTTATATTTCAGGGTTCTTAGCACCCCAAACCACAACAGTTTTACCTTTCCTTCTCTAGCTCATTTGGCAAATGAGGAAACTGAGGCAAATAGGGTTAAGTGACTTGTCCAGGTTCACACAGCTAAGTAAGTATCTGAGGTGTCATTTGAATTCAGGAAGAGGAGTCCTCCTAACTCCAGGCCTGGCGCTCTACATGCCCTGTCACCTAGCTGCCCAATTATAATAATGGCAACTAACGTTTATATAGTGCTTTAAGGTTTGAAAAATACCTTACAAATATTATCTCATTTCATCTTCACAACAACGCTGGGAGGTAGTTGTTATTATTGTGCCCATTTCATGCCTGAGGAAACTGAGGCAAGCAGAGCTTAACTGACTTGCCTGGGGTCACCCAACTAGTAAGTGTTTGAGGATGGATTTGAACTCAGGTCTTCCTAACTTCTGAGACCAGCTTTCTATCCACTGTGCCACCTAAGCTGTTTAAGATATTCCCTGCCCTCAAGGAGCTTATATTCCAGTGGTGAAGAAATTACAAGAGCACAAATAAGGAAATGAAAAATGTAGGCAAAGCAAACACAAAGTAATTTTGGAGGGGGAAGACGCTGGGAGGAGGGGAGGGATAAAAATAGATCTCCCCTGGCAGGGGACTTCTGAGCTGTTCTTTTGTAAATTAATATTTTCTCCTCCGAAATAGTGTGTTCTAAACCTACAACAAAAACCTTCTCTCTGCCCTTTCAGCTCCAGTGACCCGTCAAATGCGGCCATTTCGTTTTTCCTTCTTTGTCCACCTGCCTGTTGGATCCAATTAGGAGAGTTTTCCAACAATGACCGTGTTTACCACTAGCTACCAGAACCAGAGTCCATAATGATTTGTTGGGCTTGTTCAGGCACGCCTCAGCTGTTATTCTTTAAACAATATTTTCCTTGGATGGTTCACTCCCTTTTGGAAACAAATTAGATGCCCGAACCCATGTGGTGTTCTTATAATCCCCAACGTGAGTAACTATAACCAACGACATAAAGTCATACAATGTAGGCTGAAAAGATACATTTTCCCACAAGAGGGCTCCGTACAGATTCTTAACTGTGGCAGTATGATGTGGTAACTCACCTTCATGAGTTCAAACCTGGCCTCAGACACTTACTAGCTGTGTGACCCTAAGCAAGTCACTTTACCCTGTTTGCCTCAGTTTCCTTGTCTGTAAAATGAGCTGGAGAAGGAAATGCAAACAACTCCATTATCTTTACCAAGAAAACCCTAAATGGGGTCACAAAGAATGGGTCACGACTGAAATGACCGAGCAACATCAATATGGTATGGCGGAAAAACGTATTGAGTCTGGAGTCAGTAGACGGGGTCGGATCTTTGTACCAACCAACTCTGGGATCTCGGGTGTAAGAAATGGGAGGAGGAGTTTTGTTTCCACAGAACTAAAGGTGTACTCCCTCCCCTCCCCCACTCCAGCTTTAGCAGAAACCAGGCCTCAAGGTGGTCAGGCGAGAGGTCTGAGGCTTGTGAGCACGCTTATGCTTTTTGAGAAGGCAGTCTGGGGAATTGAGGAGGCCAAACCACTTGAACCAGTTCAAGCTTATCTGGAGTCTGGTCTTGGTTAAGAATCCAGGCCTACTGATTTGCATAATTTGCATATGTTAAAGAGGGAAAATAGGGGAAGTAAAAGAATGTAGTTTAATCCTAAACTAAGACAAGGAAAATCTAATTAACTTCACTTTTGCTTCTGTATCCTTATTATCCTACCTATATAAACTGTATAACCTAGGAAAACTATGAAAAAAATATTGTTAACTAACCATAACTCTAGTAGGAGTGGAGGGAATAGTTACCCCTGCTACTGCAGCTGTATCAGTGTGTGAGTGTTCCAGTGAGCACTACGCCCGCTCTCTTGAGGAGTGTAATAAAATGCCTTCCTCTGTCCAGTCTGGTCCTGAGTTCTTTGGGTGAGAATGGGCAAATCACATGTATCTTCCTAAGGTCAAGTGAAGGGAAGCGATGGGCAGCAGAAGTTCATCCTGGCCTTACTCCTGGGTTTTGCTTTGGGGTGTCCTGTGATCCCTACTGTGGTGTTAAGAGGGCTACCACTCTGGATTCTCTTGGGGAAACCTGTGGTCTGCACAGCCTTCTTAAGGGGACATCACTTGGGACTTCTGGCCCTGTCTCGGGAGCCTTGTGATCTTACTGCCATCCTAAGGGGCCATCACCTGGGTCCTCCTTAGGGTCTGACCCCCAGGAGGCCCTGTGATCCCCAAAGATTAAGGGAGCCTACTGCTTGGTCTTCCTCTGGAAGTCTTGTGGTCTGTACAGCCTCCCCTGGGGATTATCACAGGGTTCTTCCTCAGGACTTTGGTCCTGCCTAGGAAGTCCAGTGATCCCCAAAACCACGTTTCTCACATTGGCCAAATGACTTCGTATTGCTGATCCTCAGGTTCTCATCTGTAAATGGGATACTACAGAGGTTGTTTAAAAGAAACATTTCATAAACTATAAAGTGCAGGAGATGCAAATGTCAAAACCAAGACAGTCTTTGTCCACAAAGAGCTTACACTTTAATAGGGGAGTAGCGGCCCAGGAGGGAAGGATTGGACGGAGAAGTCCCAGGCATGGTGAATGGAACCTACTCTTCCTAGATCTCGAGGTAGAAAGTGGTTGGACATTGGGAGGCAGGTCATTAAGCTGGCAGCCTGGTGGGTCATGATGGATCAGGCTAGTGACAGAGAACCAGGCAGGTGGCAGAGACGGAAGTTTCTCGTGAAGAGGGCTGGAAAGCAGCAGGGGAGAAGGCGTAGCCAGCTTTATTGTCTGCCTGAAAGTTAACCTTGGGTTCCTGGGGACCTTCCAGAGAGCGGTTATAGGAGAATGAAGATGCTGATTTCCACTTTGCAGTGTCTTTTCAGTATGTTCCCTTCTCTTCTCTGACATCATCACTACTCTAGTGCAGGCCCTCGCCACCTCATCCCTGGGGCTGAGTCTGCCTGCCTTAAGGCTTTCCCCATTGCAGTCCATTCTCCATTCAGCCATTAAAGTGATTTTCCTAAAGCTAAATGCCAGTGACTCCCTACTGCATCCAAGACCAAATACAAAATGCTCCATTTGGCATTCAAAGCCCTTCATTATCTGGCCCCCTCCTACCTTTCCAGTTTTTTGCACCTTACTCCCCTCTACATACTCTCTCATTCAGTGATACTGGCCTCCTGGCTGTTCCACAAATAAGATGCCTCTTTTCCAGGCATTTTCTCTGGCTGTCCCTCATGCCTGGATCACTCTTCTCCTCTGTTCCAGTTACTAATCTTCATGCCTTCCTTCAAGTTCCACCTAAAATCCTACCTTCTACAGGAAGCGTCTCTGATCCCTCTAGTGCTTTTCTTCTGTTGAGCATTTCCTATTTATCCTATATATGGCTTGGTGTGTGTGTGTGTATGTGTGTATGTATAATATGTTTACATGTTGTCTCCGCCATTAGATTGTAAGCTTCTGGAGCCCGGGGACTGTCTTTTGCCTCTTTTTGTATCTCTGTCTAGTACTTAACACAGTAGATACTTAATATATGTTTATTGATTGCTTAGGGAATAGAAAGCCATTTCAGGGAAGGGGGCAAGGAGGGGATGAATAATGAGGAAATGGAGGCAGCAGCTGTAAAACTCTTGTTTTTGAAATTTGTTAACAAAAGGAAGGAGTAATATAGGACTGTTGGTGAGAGGGTTGAAGATTGTGGATGGCTATTGTAACAGAGTGATTTCTCCCATCCAGAAGCATATACACTGCTATCTCAAAGGCCTCCCTAAGATAACTCACTAATTTTTTTCTTTTTGTTTAACAAGCATTTATTTTCTTTCTCCCTCTCCCTCTCCCCCAATAAAATGAAAAGAAAGAAAAGAAAAAACTCTTGTAGCAAGCGTACATAGTCAAATGAAGCAAATTTCTTTATTGGCCATGTATAAAGGTGTATGTCTCATTTTGCAACCTAAGACCATCACCTCTGTATCAGGAGGCAGGTACCATGCTTCATCTCTGGTCTTCTGGAATAGTAGTTTCATTATCTTGATTGGTGTTCTAAAGTCCTTCCAAATTTTTGTGATTGTACATACTGTTTTTTTTAAACTTCATCCCATTATCTACCCAAGGAAGTCAAAGATGAAAAGAAAGAAAATATATACACATATGTATGAAAATATTCATACTAGCATTTTTATGACAAAGAAAATCCTGGAAGCAAAATGGAAACCTGTTGATTGCAGAATGGATGAACAACTAATGTCATATAAATATCATAGAATATTATTGTGGTGGATTAATTAAGACATTTTAAAAGTTGCACAGAGGAAAGGGAGGGGAAGGTAAAGAAGGGGTCAAATAAAGCAATTTGTTACTATCTGGTTATGTATATATTATTTATACATATATGTAGAGATATATATTTAGAAATCCATGATATATGGTAGAAATTCATGGTTTCTTGCACAGACATCTTCCTTGTTCTTCTTTATGTCTTGGAGTTTTTGCAGTTGTCGATGACTGAATAAAAACAACCAAAAAGAAAGAAATATTTGCACACCTTTTTCCAAATTCTGTCCTTCTATCACACTATTTCTCAAATCCTTGCTTTCCTCGTGGATACAATGATAGCAAGGAGATTCAGAGCTAGCAAAGATCCCAGCGATATGTAGGGAGTCCATAGGCTGTCAGAGGAGGGAAGTGATCCATGATACAAAAAAAAAGAGGTTAAGAATCTTTGGACTAGAGACTTTTAGCTTTGAATCTTCTCCTGTGAATGCATGTGTCTTCACAGAAGGTCCTCGTGGATGTTCTTCTCATCAATGTGCTCTTATGTTTATTTTTCAGCTGCTGCAATTTGAATCCTCCCCTTGGTTGTATTTATCTGTGTGTCTATATTTGTGTATCTCTTCCTCCCTTCAGCCCAGATAATCTTGTTTATTCTAGACAGCTCCATGGCAAGGAAACAACTTCTAAACAGTCAGCATCATGTGGAGGAAGGAGTGTTGGCCTCGAGGTCAGGGCACCTGAACTTGGTCACAGGCTTGGTCACAGACTGACTGTGGGGCTGAGGGCAAATCCAACTTTGTTGGGTTTCTGTTTTTTCATCTGTTTAATGAGGGAGGGAGGAGAGGAGAAAAGTTTGTAAACCAGAGTGTTGTTGCATGTTATCTTGCTCATGAGTGTTGTGCAGAGGAATATGATAAAAATTGAGTGGCTTTCCAGTCCATGGTGTTCTCTTCAGATAAGCATTTGTTTTCCCATAGACTACTCAGCTATTGTTCCCCATATAAAAATAACCCTACCTAATATGCTGCAGTCATGGTGTGTGACTTAATTGGAGTACGGTAATTACTATTTGGAGAGGCTGTTGTGGCAGAGTAGAGAGAGTGTGGGCCCTAGTCAGGAAGCCCACTGCTTCCATAACTCTTGACACTTACTGGCTATGTGACCCTGAGCAAGTAACTTAATTTGTCCCTTATCGTAGGCTTATCTACTCAGTCACAGACAGATTGGTGGAGGGAGTTCCTGTACCAGGAATTCCCTGCACTGAAGGAATCTCAACTCCTTTGGGTGATTATCATTTTATAAAATTCTCATTTTCCCTTTAAAATTGAGATTATTAAAAGGTCTGCTGCTGCCTAGAGTGTGATTTTATGTAGTTTTAGCCCTCTCCCTTCCAAAAAATTATAGAGTAGCACAGTTACAATTTTCCAAGATGATTCAATGAGCAAATGTATTTTGATATACACGAATTCAGTGTTGTGCACATACATGCACATGTGTACACATACATATCCATACTTGGATCTTCACTGCTGTGCACATACATGCACATGTGTACACATACATATCCATACTTGGATCTTCTCTAAGGGAGGAGGTAAACTTATATTGTTCCTCACTCTGGGAGTGCAGATACTGTCTATACAAATTCGTTTGCCTTATTTACCACATAACTGATTTAACAGCTGGCAGAGTGGTTCCCAGAAATTTTCAACATTGTTTTTGTTTTTTTTTCTTCTCATTTCTTTAGGCATCAGCCGATTAACCAGAGACCTGACAGATTTATGAATACCAAGATTTAGTCTGTTTCAAGTGGTTCATATTTCCTCAAAGTCTAGCCTCGATTATTATTTTTAAAAACCGAATGGTATATTGTCTGACTGTCGCCCTTGCTGGCCACTACATGACTTTCTCCTAGCAAATAGCCTATTATATTGGCAATGCTAACATCATCTTTGAGATTCTCCATCTCATGCTACTCTAACTCCTCATGCTTGTGAGCTTAGCAGAAATGATTAATCTTTGGGAAGCTGCAATATCACAGCCATTGTATGAATGGTATCTGTGAGGCATACCACATTGCCCGTCACAGAAATCATAGGCTAGCCGTCTCACGAGCCAGAGAGATCCTAAATAGTGGCTAACATCGGAAGAGGGAGGGCATCCGGAACAGGAGGTTGTCTTCTCTTATTGTTCAGGGACATTCAACCTGTGCCCAACTGCCCTTTGCAGTCAGTGCTTTGCTCACGAGATTGTAGAACCTAGAGATGGAAGGAACCTTAGAGATCATTTAGTCTGACTCTTTCTTTGTATGGATGAGGAAAATTAGACCCATAGAGGTGAAATAACTTGGTCAAGGTCATATAGGTAGGAAATAATAGTATCAGTTGATTCCCCAGTATTGTCAGGTGCCAGGTACCAATAATGTCATCTTCAGAAGAAGGTTGCCTTATGGCATCCACTTCTAGTAATGAGTATCCTTTGGGGGGTCACTGCAATGTTGTAGAAAAACCTGAATAAGAGATGCCAGTCTGAGTTGGGCACAGTAAAGTTGTGATTAACCAAGATGCTCAGGTGGTGGTGTATTTGGTTAATTGAATTTGCTAGTAAACTGAGCCATTGTAGTGAAGCCAAGATGGTGGAGTAGGAAGATGAAGTATGTAGCCCAGCTTTTCTGACACATCTCCACGAAGGTCTAGAAAATTTGTCAGATCAAATCCTAATTGGGAAATCCAAGAAAAAAAAATCAGAGTGAGTCATTTTTTTCCAGTGCAGGTTGCCATAGGTAGACAGAGAGGTCTGTGGACACTGGGCATTGAGTCTGGCCAGGAGTGTGCCACACAGAGCATTCTAGTATACAGGGACTGAAAGAAGATGAAGTGATGCACCAGGGCAGGACAAGGTCTCAGACCCATACCAGAATACCTCAGCCCTGTGCAGAGTACAGGAACAAGTGCCAGCTGGACAGCTCAGTCATTCACTACCTAGTTCTGGGTCGCAGATCCAGGGCAGATTGAAGAAGGGGCTTCTGCTCAGGGGTTAGACCACGTTGTTAGCACTAAAAAATTATGGGCCCCCAACCCATACATTTCTCCCAGAAGTATGCAGAGCTCAGCCCTAACATCAAGTTTAAAGTGAAGAAGTAGTATGTAAGAATGATCAAACAAAGAATCTCACCATAAAGAGCTATTAAGGTAAGAGGGATTCCCAAGACACAAACTAAAAAGAGAAAAGCTCCAAAATACCTACAAAATCTCAAAGGAAAACAGGGCTTGGACACAAGTCTAATGAGAATTCCTGGAACAGATGAAGTAAGAAATAATAAAAAGGAGCCAAAAATTATTTAAAAAAACAAATGAAAGCCCTAGAAGAGAAAAATGGGAAAATAAATGAGAGTTATGGAAACAAGATTTGAAAAGAGATTTAGAAGCTTGGAACAAAAGATAGAAGACCTTACCCAAGGCAAAAAAACTCAAAACAAAACAAAACAAAAAAACCTCCGTGAAAATTAAAATTGATCAAATTGAAACTAATGGCCCCGATATTAAAATAAAGTCAAAAGACTTTAAAAATGAAAAAAGAGGAATATGAGTGAAGGAAATAGGCATTTATTAAGTACCTACTATATGTCAGTGCTTACTGAGTGCCAAGCGCTTTACAAATATCTCATTCTTTTCTCAAAACAATCCTGTGAGACAGGTGCTGTTATTCCCATTTTACAGTCAAGGAAACTGAGGCAGATAGAGGTTGAGTGACTTGCCCAGAAGAGCATCTGAAACTGGAATTAAACTCAGATCTTCCTGACTCAATCCTAGCACTCTATCCACTGTGCCACCTCACTGCCTAGAAGACAATGTTAAGTATCTTTTAGTAAAAATGGACCTAGAAAATAGATTGAGGAGAGATAATTTAAGAATAATTAGACTCCCTGAGTGCCAGGACCAAAAAACAGCCATCATACTTCAAAAAATCATAAAATAAAATTGCCCAGATCTTTCAGAACCAGAGAGAAAAGGAGAAATAGAATCCACCAGTGTCCTACTGAAAGAAACCCCAACATGAAAACTCTCAGGAATAATATAGCCAAAATCCAGAGCTTCCAAGTTTAAAAAAAATCTGAAAGTAGATCAACAGAAAGAATTCCTGTTCTGTGAAACCATAGTCAGGATCACAAAAGATAGCACAGAGAGTTTGGAATACCATATTCGAGAAGGCAAAAAACCGAGGATAACTTACCCAGAAAAATTGAGTATAATTCTACAAGAGAAAAATGAATTTTTAATAAAACAGAGGACTTCTAAGCATTATTAATGGAAAAATCAGGGCTGAATAGAGTATTTAACATGTAAATGCAGGAGTTAAGAGGAGCATCAAAAGGGATTAAACAAGATAAACTATTTACATCCTAATATGGGGGTATGACATACATTTCCTCAGAACTCATTTTTACATATCATGTCACAGAGGGAATCTAATTAGATACAGGATCTGGAAATGGTTTCTTTGTGTTTTGATGATCTTAAAATGAGTGTAGAGTGAGAAAGGTAGAGGAGTACAATGGGTGTGGAGAAGGGAAAAGAAGAACTGGGGAAAGTATTTACAAAATTGAAGTAAGCACATAAGAGCCTATACAAATCAGGAGGAAGGGAAGAAGGGAAGAGGTGACCTTTGAAATGTACTCTCATATGAACTGGCCAAAGGAGGGAAGAATGCATACACAGAAATACATTTCACTCAACAAAGAAATAGGGAGGAAAGGAGAAAAGACAAAGCAGGGAGGGAATTAGAGTAAGGGCATATTAAAGGAAGCATTCATTTTAAGCAAAACAAATTATTAAAAGAGAGGATGAGAAACAAAGAGAAGGAAAAGCATAAGAATGCAGTGTAGGGAAATACCCACTTAGCAATCATAATTGAGAATGGGATGAACTCACTCATAAAGTGGAAGAGGATAGCAGACTAGATCAGTTATTTTTAAGCTTGTATTTACATAAAAATAATCTGAGAGGTCTCTTCTAAATTTTAATATTCCATATTCTCTGGGTTTTTCCTGAAGTCTATTTGTACCCTACCTGTGGTAAAGCCTTCCGAGTTCATATTGGTCTGATCAGCCATAGTCAAACACATTGTACCTTGACCCCAACATAGTGATATCATTTTGATCCTTTTTGAAATTGAAGGACAACAACCAATTTACTTTAAAAATAATCTGTGAAGTCTCTTCTAAATTTTAAGATTCTATATTATCTAGATTCTCCCTGAAGTCTATTTTATTCATTGAAGTCAAAAAGGTTGTTTGTTTATTTTCACAGAGAGAAAACCAGTGCCTGGCTGAAAACCAGCCCCTCTACCATCATGAGCTCTGGTAAGTCTGTTTGGAACCTTCTGATTCTTCTTGCAAAGCAGGTTGGCTGCACAGTATTGCAGATAGAGCACTGAACTTGGAGTCAGAAAGGCTTGGGTGTGAATTGTACCTTGTTTGCTTTCTAGCTGTGTGTTCCTTAGCATTAGTTAACCTTTCTTAGTCTCATTGTCCTTATCTATATTATAATACCCATAATAGTTACCCCGTAATTATTTTGGGACTCTAGAGCAATAATGCGAATAAAACACTGCAAACCTTAAAGTACTATGTAAATGTGAATTATTATCATTTTACTCCTCTGAGGCCCATGAGGCTGTTTCTTATTTCCAGTGAAATTAGCTAGCCTAAGTAAATGGGATCTGTAGTTGTTCTGAGTATATTGATTAAGGGATGCTCAAAGGGCGGTATACTTTCCCCCTCATCCCCAGTGATGGAATGAGGCACATAAAAGGCACACTCCCAGTTTGCACATCTTCCTAATACACTAAGTGAAAGAGGAGAATGGTACCAAATACCAACGGCTTCAAGGAGGGCTGCAGTTAAAAATGTTGGTAGGTGCAGAGGATGGTGTGTGGTCCATGTTTTGTCAGGCTGTAAAGATGAACCTATTTGGTTTAAAGTCAGTAGATTCAAACATCTTAGCCCCAGACTATCACCTTTATCACAAAGGTCAGGAGCTTTCCAGGTTAAGTATGCCATAGGGAGAGTACAAGGGTAATGGAGGTAATGGTGGTAGGGTATCTAAGAAATGGAGAATTGACAATAGAAGAAGTATTATCTCAGTCCTGGAGGGGCATCCCGAGATGGGTGGGCTTAGGCTAATTTAACAGGAGCCATCACAGTGATTCCAGATCATACTTTCCCAGTTAGAGAAGGGAGAAAAGGATGGTTAAGAGGGTAGGAGGAGAGAAGGCTAGGAGCACCACCATTGGGGAACTGGGTAGGGAATGCTGGATTTCTACTCTAAGACTTCATACCCACCTCTCTCCCTAATCTCACATCCCTTCCAAAAAAGGAGGCATCTTCATGGCCTTAGGAGATTGTAGTATAGTAGAACTTCACATGTCTGGATTTATCATTTAATTGGTATAAGAAACTTCAATGCAGCTCCACAGTTGTTCTATAATTTACAGTCTTAGAGACTTGTCTGGGCCACTGAGAGGTTAAGTAACTTTCCCACAGTCACTGAGCCAGTGTGTATCAGAGGCGGAAGGACTTGAACCCAGGTTATTTGCACTCCAAGGCCTAGTTCTCTAATCTCTACTATACTTTGCTGCACAAGGATTTGGGGATCCTAGTTCTGGAGTTGGAAGAGTCCTTAAATGCTACGAGTCCAACCTCCTTATCTATAGATGGTGTAATGGGGCCTCGGAAATAGATTTGTTTGACATTACACAGGTTAGTGTCAGAGGAGGGATTTGAACCTGGGTCCTCTGACTCCAGTTTCACCTACTGTGTGCTTTGTGCTAAGTAGTGGGAATAGAGAGACAAAATTAAAAAAAAAAAAAAGAAAAACACCCAATCTTCCTCTCAAGTAGCTTACATTCTACTGGAAAGAACACCAGATACCCAGTGACAAAAGTTTGAGTGCTTGTTCCTCTCTTTACTAGTCACGTCATGATAGGTAGGGATCAAAAACTTTCCTTATCTGTAAAATTGGAATATTACTGACGGATTTCCCTCCCTGGGTTACTGTTTAAATTGTTTTTTATTCTGCTCTTGAATACACACAAAAATGGGAGCATTTCCATTTACAAAGTAGAATAGAAAAAAGAGGATTGTGTAGAAAACTACACAGTTTGATTTTTTAAAAGTACCCAATAAACTCAGCTTGTTACTTTCAAAGCACCTCACAGGATTATTGTGAGGAAAGGACTTTGTAAACTGGGAAATGCTATGTAAATATGAACTATTATTATTTCTTTATCTAGCTGAATGATCTCCCTTCCCCACCCCAAAATGCTACGAGTTGGTCTTAGGGGTGGATATCACCAAAAAACTGTTTGCCTTAATATCCCTCATAATATTTTGACAGATTTTTTAAAGGATAGGAAGGAGACCGCAGAGAGGGTGGGTCTAGATCAGAGGTGGGGAACTTGCGGCCTCGAGGCCACATGTAGCCCTCTAGGTCCTCAAGTGTGGTCCTTTGACTGAATCCACACTTCATAGAACAAATCCCCTTAATAAAAGAATTTGTTCTGTAAAACTTGGACTCAGTCAAAAGGCTGCACCCAAGGACCTGGAAGGTACATGTAACCTCAAGGCCTCAGGTTCCCCACCCCTGGTCTAGGTGGAAGAGAGGCTGGCCTATTTCATTCATGTTCGTGCATCTCCCTCTTCACCCCCTTCCCCCAATACACATATTCACTACCATCTCCCGACTGGATTGTTATTGGGTAATATATTCCTAGTTCCAGGTTACACAATAGCATCAGACATTCCTCTCAATTTTCTAGGGATGGTAACTCCAAGCTTGATAAACACCGTCTAGGGCAACACGGGAATGGTTTGCAGATCGAACTGAATGTGCTGTTAATTGTCTTTTCCGCACTCTCTTGTCTTTTCTTTTGTTCTTTTTTCAGAATGTGAAGTTGATATTTCCAAAACAGTGGTAAATGGGCTAACCTCAACCAGTAACGGTCAAGAAAAAGGTAGGGAGAGTGATGAAGACCTACCATTCTGGGCATGGTATAGGAAAATATTTAGCAAGGGGTATTTGTAATTTATGGTTAAGAGTAGAAGGGACCTTAAAAGTTTGAAGGAAATCTAGGCAAATTCCTTTATTTTACAGCTAAAGAAACTGAGGCACATAAAAGGAAAATGACTTGCCTCCAAGGTCATACCTAGTAAGCTAGCGGCAAAGATGGGAGTAAACTCAAGTCTTCTGATTCTTAGTCTATGAAGTGGCCCCCCAAAAGCCTGGCTCAAGATTTGCCTTGGTGGTCTTCTCTGAATTTTCTGAAGTTTCTTTGCTGTCTCATTCAAACTCTGAACGGCAGAGCTGAAAGTGACCTTAGAGGTCATCTGGTCTACCCTATTTATTTTACAAATGAGAAGACCAAGGCTTAGAGAAATGAAGTGGCTTACTCTGAGTTACACACCTTAGAAGTGACTGAGACTGGATTTGAACCCAGATTTCCAATTTCAAGTCTTCTGCTTTTTTTCTACTACACCACTAATTATTCTGTCACGAATCACAGAACATTCCATTTGGCAAAGGAGCTGAAAGTAACATAGTCCAACCTCCTTCCCAAAGAACACAGCCTCTTCAAATCATTCCAACAAATAATTTGTAGGACCATAGAGTTAAAATTGGAAAGGAATTTCGAAGTCATCTTTTCCAACTCTACCATTTTACAGGTGAAGGAGCTAAGGACTGGACAGGTCCCAAGATCACAGAAGTACTGTGTAGTCTTGAAACTTCTGGTTCAATGTCTCCACAGTGATGAGAAGTTTCCTACCTCATAGTTTTGGCTAACCCTTTTAGCCCAGTGATTTAAAAGAATTATTGCCCAGACAGGCAATAATTCGAAAGACCCAGACCCATCACTGGCTGAGCAAGACTTTGGACAGGTTATCTAATATGGTATCTCTGAAACTAATTTTCTTCAATTTTGAGGTGAAAGTATTAATACATATCCCACTCCCAAAAAGAGACTGTGATTAGCCGTGATTAAATAAAGGAGATATGGTGTGTTTTGTCATTAAAAAAAGTCCCCAACCACAAATCTCTGTTAAGAAGCATTTCCCCTCCATTCATAGTAGAACCATAAAATATGACAGTTGAACAGGACCTTAGAGCCCATCTAATTTAGGTAGCTTATTTTCCTTATTAACAAGTGAGGAAACTAAGTCCACAGGCTCTTGCCTAAGGAAACACAGTGACTCAGTGACATGATTAATGATGATTGGTATTTTTAATGAATTGGTAGGATCCTGAGTCATTAAACAAAATTAAATTACATTCAGTATAGTTTTATCATGAAACATATTACACTCCTTTTTGATTCTTTGAGAAGTTAATCACAAGTAAGAATGCTGTTTATCAGGATAAATCACTTCATTCCTTACTTGTGTTTCCATACATGATAACGACAGAGATGTCAGCTGTGCCATCAGGCTCCCACAGTGGCAGTAAGAACTACATAGGTGAATGTCGATTAGGCCCTTTTAAAAAGATAATCAAAATACGGACAGCAGATATTCAAAAAGAGTGCTGGAAGGTTCGACATGGCTGGCTTTAGTCTGTGATTGCTGTTATTTATATTAATTTTCCTCGTGGGGCAAAGAGGTAGTTTGGACTGAAGGAAGGGGACGTAGGAATGGGATCCTCCAGGAAGGGTCTAACACAGGGGTGGGGCAGGTTGCTGCAGGTGTAAGGTGTTTGCTGCTAAAGCCTGGCCCTGTGCTTGCCCTTATTTACCACTCAGGGTTAGGAGGGCTGTCCCCTGAGCCAAAGTGGTGAACAGAGCTGGGAAGTTCATAGGGCGGATGTGGTAGGAGGAGGCGGGGAGAGATGTCTCAAAGTAGAGGAAGAAGCCTACAGGGAGCAGTGATGACAATAGCTTTGTACCGTGTGTGTGTCTGTGTGTGTGTGTGTGTGTGTGTGTGTGTGTGTGTGTGTGTGTGTGTGTGTGTGTGTAGGGGGATAGGGGCGAGGGAGGTGGGGGTGGGGAATGTATCAGAGATCTTGCCAGTTCCCTTCCAGTAGAGCAGGGGCAGGTATGGGAGGGGAGAGAAAATGTAGTTCATCTTCATCTTCTCCCCACTTGAGTTCAGTTGGGAGCCTCGGGGACCCAGATCAGGTGAGGTAGGACCTGAGTTAGGGAAGAGAACCACTATTCCCCAGGTCAGAGCAGTCCCCGGTTGGGAGGCTGGGGATGGAAATGCACAAGAAAGATACTGAAGCTCAAAACTGTGTCACCTGCCGGGGCCAACTGAAATGGATATAAGCTGCTGGAAGGTCAGCCATGGACTGGCCTTCCCCTCTCCTGTTCCTCGCTACCAATTTAGCAGAATCATCATCATCCTATTAAATAGTAACTTGTTAAATAATAATTGTTAATAATATAATGGATTGTGATTATTAATAAATTATTGTCAATTATTAATCAGCCAAAACAAATTTGTTAAGTGCATTGTGTCCCAGACACTGTACTAAGTTCTGGGGCTACAAAGAAAGACAAAAGAAATCCCCTACCCTTGATTCTGAGTCTCTGCCCTTTTCCGTCACTTTCCTACTGATTCCCCTCTGACCACTGGTGCTGAGGAGTGTGGTAAGAAAATTGAACCCTCCTGGTTGGATGCTGGGTCGGCAGCATAAACAGATCGGTTTCCAAATCTCTCTGTCAGGTGCGACAAGAGACAGAGGAGGCAGGGATGCCTCTTACTAGGCTTAGCACTGAATGAAAGATTTGGGTCAAATGGAAAAGAAAGTACAAAAGCTAACTGAGGAAAACTGGAGCAGTGGGGTTGGGAGTGGTGGTGGCCACAGTGGCAGTAGGGAGATGTACCCTAGACTCTCACTTTCCCCTTCCAGTTGTCCCAGGCACACTTGTCCAAAGCATTTCCTTCTGGGACTCTCTCTCCAATTCAGTTCATCATTACTAAGCACCTACTATGTGCCAGGTACTCTGCTTGGCTTTGAGAATAAAAAGACCAAAAAAAATTACCCTTGCCTTTAAAAAACTTACATTCTGTGGAGAGCAGGCAATGAGGCATACCATACATGCAAGACATATACAAAATAAATTCAAATTCATTTCAGAGGGGGAGAGGCCATAACAACTGGAGGGAATCTGTGAAGCCCTATCCTAGTTGAACCTTAAAGGAAAATAGGAGGTTCCAAGAATCAGTGGGGAGGATAAGTATTCTAGGCAAAGGAATGGAGCTGGGAAATGGAGAGTTGTGAACCAGGAGCAGCAAATGAGCCAGATTGGCTAGAGTATAGAGTGCAGGATTAGGGAATAATGTCTAATCAGCCTGGAAAGATAGTGAGGGGCCTTCAATGCCAGACAGAACTTTATGCTTGTTCCCAGAGGTGATAAGGGACCACTGAAGCTTCCTGAGCAGAGGAGTGACATGGTCAGATGAATGCGTTAGCACTATCAATTTGGTAGTTATGTGGAAGGTGGAGAGGGAAGGTGAAGGGCTATTTGGAGGAGACCAGGTAGAATATTAAAGCAGTTCAGGTGAGAGGTAATGGGGGTCCGAGCTGGGGTGGTTGTGGTATGTATGGACATCACAGATGTTGTGGAGCCACCAGGTCTTCCCTGGAGGGGTGCCATGTTCTAGGGCAGGAATGTACTCCCCTCCTACAGACCACCCTTGTCCATCACCTTCCTGCTGTGCCTTGCACTGGGAGCTGCCAACATTTGAGTGGCTGTTGTAAGGCAAGATTCCCCAGCCTTGGTGCCTGGGATCACCAGGGAAAGGGAGTTATTTTTACTCGCTGCATCTCCCGCTCTTAGGATTGTTCTGTGTGTGTGTGTGTGTGTGTGTGTGTGTGTGTGTGTGTGTGTGTGTGTGTGTGTGTGTGCAGCTTCCTCCTTTTGTCATTGCTGATTTCCTCAAGTGCCTGAATGTTTCCCAAATGTTTTTTTGGGTGCACCATTTGCCCTTTTGTGTTTTCAGCTATTGGCGACCCTTTACGTGCACGCTCTATTTCTGCTGTTAAAATCATTCCTGTGAAGAAAGTGACAAACTCTTCTGGCCTAGTCCTTCCTACAGGTATCTCTCCTCTCTGCGGGCATGGTGGTTTGGTTTCCTTTCTACCCCCCTCCCCTTAATCCTCCCTCCAGATCGCAGATGTTTTTACTTCTTAATACATTCTGAAAGACACTTTTAGGCCTAATCTTTACTTCCTTCTTTGCATGCTGAAGGTGCTTTCTCTCTTTTTTCCCTTTCTCTGGCGTTATGTCTCTTATCTCTTTCAATTTTGTTCTCCACCTAAGGGTATGTATGAGTGTGTATGTGTGTGACTGCATATGTGTATATTTCCATGAGCCAACAAAGTTCTGACAATAACCAAGAGAATGAAAAATCATTTGACCTTAAGAAGGTGGTTCAGTTTGGGGGTTGGGTCAGGGGTTCAAAATGAACCCTAGGGTGGGTCTAGTGATCTGAGATTCTTAGTACTACCCAGCATCTCTCATTTTTCCTATATTAGATATGGAATTCCAGTCTGGGTACAAAATTGATGGGGTCATCCAGGGATCTTCTGCATTGGGCTGAATCTGAAAGGGTTGCTCTAGCTCTCTACTCCCTCACCTCCCACCCCAGGCCTGCCCTAGTTATTGTCTAGACTTGTCTCTTTTAGGTACCAAGTCATAGCCATGCTCATTAGGACATTTCCCAAAGCACATTTGCCTTACTTAGTCTTAAGGCTACCATGATTTCCTGTCTCTCACGTCCAAGTTGTGAGTGCCAGGAAATGTGCTGAAAGTAAAAAAATCTACCCTTTTTTTTTTGGCAGGGCAGTTGGGGTTAAGTGACTTGCCCAAGGTCACACAGCTAGTACATGTGTCACCTGTCTAAGGTCATATTTGAACTCAGGTTCTCCTGACTCAAGGGCCAGTGTTCTACTCACTGCACCACCTAGCTGCTCCAAATCCACTCATCTTACATTGTGCAGAAATTAGTATGTGGTCAGGCTATAGACATTTATTGAAGTTTACATCAGTCCAATGGGCAGAGCAAATCAGTTTCCTAATTGGTTAACCTATAAAGTGACCGAACTTTCCCATTCTCCCCCTGATTTTTTTTTAAATAAGAAAGAGCCAGCAATGTTTTACTTTCCTTTGAATAGGGTATCTACTGTACAGATCTGTCCTGACACACGGTACCAACCAGCTTCTCAATGGAAATCAGAAAATGGACTCTTCTGAGTCAAAAGCAGAAAAGAAATAGGTCTCACTTTTCTCTGACCTGGGGTTAAGAAGGGGAATGGAGTTGGATGGGTCCATACACCCTCACTCCAACTCAATGCAAACTCCCTGAAATCAGTCTCAACCTCCTCTCTGATCTTAGGTCAGAAAAGGGACAGAGACAAAGCAGAGAATGAGGCTTCAAAGATAATTGAAGTTGACCATAACTCAACCTTGTTGAACAGAATTAACCTAACCTTCTAAACTTGTCTGCCTCAGGTCATGATCAATTCAGACCAAATTTATTGTGGCTTATTTTTAAATTTTTCCAAGTCAGATGCTTCTTAAAGGTGTTAGGAGACCATTTAAGGCCATATGAAGATGAACAGAGACAAGAAATGGTGGTATCTTGGGCTTGTGCTCAGATGGGTTTGGAAGGTTTGGGGTTCCTAGATATTTTCTTTTAAGTGACATTACTTCACTAATTCTCTTCATTTGGAGAACTATTAACACCCTTGAACATGATGCATTTCTTTCCTATAGGTGAGACTGCTTTTTTCTTTAGTCTTTTCTAGGATTTTGGCTATCTAGTACTAAAAGATGATTCTTTTCCCAACACCCAAAAAATAAAAATAAAAAAAACCCAAGCCAAAGAATGATGGGCATCTCTTGGACTAGACCACTCAGGCATGACTTGCTGCACCAAATTAAAAGGATGGTCATGAAACAGAGAAAACACAGACCTAAAATGAATTTCATCAAGGGAATAAACATGTTTACATTTTAAAAACTGATTTAACTCTCTATAGGGGTCCTACATTTATTTGGATTTCACAGTTTGCCTTGATGTTCCCTACCCAGCCCCCACCTTCCACGAATACACTGTGAATGCCTCCTAAGGAGAGATTTGTAGACAAAGGTTAATTTGCATCAGTAAAAGTGTTTGTAGGATTCACAGGGGTGTAAGTTTGTTCCACTGACTTCCAATCTGTTACTGTTTTCTTAGCCAACTCTTTCCTACTGCTGTTTTGCATTTTTCAGCCTTCTCCTCTGGGTCCTTTCTTTCCAGACATGGACCCTGCCAAAATTTGCACCGGAAAAGGAATGGTGACACTCCGGGCGTCTTCCACGCACAGGGAATCGCCCAGTGCCAGCCCTGCGAGCCCCCAGGAGACCATGCTCTCAGAAAGTAAGCCGGGTACATTCTTCACTCTGGGTAATAGTTCTTAAAGTGAAATGGTCTGATGTAGGATGCCATCTTGCTACTTTTGAAGGAGATCTGAAATATGTTATGTAGCTACCTTCCAGTGCTCCCAGGAAGCACCTACCTCTCCAACTGCTTTTCCTTGAGCTTAGCTGCTACCACTACACAGTCTTAGATCAGTAGCTACCTGTGTGTCTCAATGCGAATGTCAGCTGGCATTCTGGAGTGATGCCACGTTTCTCTTTATTATTTCTTGTGGCTTACAGGGGGCAGAGTGCATGTCTGTTGAGGACCCAGCGTTTCTGATCCTATCCCACTGCCAAAATGTGAGGCCTATTTAGGATGCAGCTGGGAGTGAGAGGATTGCCTTGCCACGGCTTGGTTCTAAGGGTGGGGTAGCCTGGGTCACCAGTGACCCAGGCTCTCAGGAGAGCAATAGAGGAAAACACTGGGCCTGAGAGGGATGGAGAGTCTGGGGGCCAGAGATCAATTCTAGAACCAACTTTGGAGGCAGGAAGAAAAGAACTGTATGGGTCAGGAAACTTGAATCTTCTCTGGAAGATGGTCAGATCTGTAACTCAAAGGAGCCTCCTCTATTCTCCAACCAAGAGTCCTTAGGGTCCAGATATTTAAGGACCAGGAACAATATGTACTCATATTCTTTAATAGGACTTGGCTGGGGTAGGCAGGGCAGTGGGAGTGACAAGGCTAAAATCTCTCTAATCTAGGTTGTCTTTACCTTTTTCAAGTCATGGACCCCTTTAGCAAGCTGGTGAAACCTAAGGAACCATTTGCAGAAGAATATTTTTAAAGGCTTGAAATAAAATTCATAAGATTACAAGGGAAGTTATATTAAAGGTTGTTATCAAAATATATATTTTTAAAAAGTCCATGGCCTTTGAGTTAAGAATCCTCGCTTTAATCCTTCAACTGTTTCTCAAAGGCCATAGCTTCCAGACAGTTCACCATCTTGATTGCCCTCCTCTGGACCACATTGCAATTTTTTCTTATTCTACACAACATTGAGTGTAAAGTTCTTTTGATTTTTGGCAAGTCTGTTGCCAGCCTCTCAGAGTTCATAGGTTCCTCTATTCTGTTCCTCTGTTATTATACATCATAGTTAACCATATCCTCCCCATTGACACTATGTCTATGAGTTGAGTTCTTGAGTTTTTTTAACAGTATTTTATTTTTCCAATTACATGTAAAAGAAATTTTAGCATTAGTTTTTAAAAATTTTTGAATTCCAAATTCTCTCTTTCCTTCCCTTTCCTCTCCCTTCTCTGAGATAGCAAGCAATTTGATATAGGTTATACATGTGCAATATATTTCTGTGATATCATGTCTATGAATATCTGTTCACTTTTTGTATCCTACTTTTGTAAAAAAAAAAACACTACCTTTGTGTAGCTCAAGGGTTTTCACTTTCCCACCTAGAAGCTCCCACTCCCTGAAATGCTTTCGGATTCCTTCTAGACTTTGTACAGTACTCTCTCTCTTAAATCCAGTCCATTTGCAAGTCATGGCATCACTTTGCTGAGGGAACGAAGGACAAACAACGACAATAGCGCCATCAATAGTGAGTCTTGGCAGGTTCTGTCACATCTTAGACACATACTTGAGATGGACAACACGCTTCCCAGTGCTCCATATCATATCCACACACAGCCACCTCTTATCTCTCAGCAGAGAATCAGGGATGGAGAATAACAGTGGAAGTCTCAGTCTGGCTGGAATAACACAAGGATTTATTAAGCCTCTGCTACAAGACAGCTACTGTGCTAATAACCGGGGATAAAAAAGACAAAAAAAGAAACATTCTCTGCCCTCAAGTGGCTTATATTCTACTGAGGAAGACCATATGTAAATGTTTAATGTATACAGAATTACATGAAAAACACATAAACACAAGATAACTTGGCAGGGGTAGCAGGGAGCAAAAAGAAAATTTTAGTAAGGCAAATATAGGGCCAATGCTTAAGGAGAAACACCAAACTACCCAAATACAAGATGGGAAACAACAGACAGAATAAGAACTATGAGTAATAGAACATGATGTGCTGAAGTAAACTAGCAAGGTAGTCCAGTCATTAAAATAGTAAGTAATGATACTAAGGAGCAAAAATAGGTGTGGAACATCGGGGAACAGTGAGGTTGTCCTCTTAATATACCTAGCACTGGTCCTACCCCTACTGGTGACTTGACTGTATCCTTGTCCATGCTTAAAATTGAGAAGCAATCTATGACACAAGATCTGATCACTGCCTGATCTTGAATCCAGGCTCCTTGACCACTTATGGGATTGTAGAAGTAGCTTATTGGTCTATATGTGCCTTAAATACACATGGTTGGACTCGAGGGATTGTGGGTAATCAGTCTGGCAGTAATACCCAAAATGTCTGGAAAGACTGGGTGTTAAGAAATCATTTTTGGTAAGACCTTTATCCGCCATATGCTTCTTGCCTTCGTTGCTTAGCCAGATGCTTTTATGTAACATGATCTCAGGGGCCGTAGGCTGAGCTTGCTTGGAGTTGGCTCTTAATAGGATGAAAGACGAATAAAGACAGTTCAGGCTGAGAAACCAGGCTTCCTCAATACCAGGTTCTTTCCATGATTACTGTTGCTGTACATTAGTTCTACCAGGCTGTCTGCCTGGCATGTCCCACTTTTACTGAGGTTTTCTTAGATTCTGCTTAAATCCCAGTTGCTGACCATCCTTCTAATCCTTTGTCTAACCCACCTTGAGCTATGCCTCTCAACTCCCAAAGTTCTTCCAGTTTTATTGGTATTGAACTTCCCACCTTGCTCTGCCCCCAGTACCTATTTTTTTCCTCTTTCTTTGCTTATCTGGCTTCCACTACCACTATGGCTCTGACTCGTGATTTCTATTTGCTCTAATTCCTTGCTCTTAGCTCCTCTTTCACCAGGATTCCTCAACATGCTGCCACGAATGACCCAGCCTAAGTATCAATTTTATCTTTTGTAATAATCCAGATACTTCAGAATCAGCCTGGTATGCAGTCAGATAATTGACTGGCTAAGTAAACACTAAATTAGGCAGCATGATAAAGTGAAAAGAACAATGGGTTTGAAGTCAGAGGACCTGGATTTGAATTTTGCCTCTGTTAGTATCTGTCTGACCTTGGTGAAGTCATGTAACCTTTGGGGGCTTCAGTTTGCTCATCTCTAAAATGAAGAGGATCGTCTCTAAGGTCTCTTCTGGCTCTAAATCCTAGGATGATCCTGGGATAAGGAGGGGGAGAATGTGTTGCATATTATGACAGTAGCCCCAGTTAATTAACCGGTCATATCCAAGAAAAAGAAAAACGATCAGAAGCGAAGGTATTGATTCTCACTGTCCCCATTTTATCGGAGATGTTTAATCAAAGCAAAATAATGGTGCCAATAAGGAGACTGAAAGAGCCCAGAATCAGCCCCAGCCAACAAACGCTTAATCATCTTGTCAAGCAAAGAGGCATGGCGGTCACGAACAACACCAGCTCATCTGCACACCAGCAGACAGGAGGATGGTAGAAAACCATAATTAGTATTGATTCAGAAGTCATTGGGAAAAAAACCCAAAACGGATGAGATTCAGCTAAGCCAGATCACTCTAGAGCATTTGTAGATCAAACTAGAAGGACAATAACAAATAGGCATGAAATTGAGTGGTCCTGATAGAGTTTGTATTGTTAGCTATTTTCATTAGTGACAATCAGGAATCCTCAGACCTGATGCACCATTGAGAGAGTGGCAATGACATTTCAGAAGATACAACTGAGAAGATTATTCAGATCTGACCAAATATATACATAGACAGACTCTGTCCTGAAGGTGGCACAATCCTAAAGGCACTCAGGGGATCGCAGAGAGAAGGAATTCCAAAGGAGTGAAAAAGAACATAGATGGTGTTTCTACCCTCAAAATAAAGATGACCAAGAGGAAATCCCCAACTTCTGACTCATAGGCCTCTTTTCCTTTCCCTAAATTGGTGCCTGCATGCATAGAAGGTATCTTTGACTAAAAAGAAAAGATGTGAAGGGAGCAGGTGGTCACCTTCACGGATGATTTTCAACAGCAAATCACATCTTCATATGATTTCATACAACTGGCAGAGTTATGGAGAATATTATTAGCTCCTGCTAATGCTGTTGTTTATTGATGCTTATTTGTTTTTTAAATAGATTTTTAAAAATTTCTTTTTGTCTTTACCTTATGTAGATTACCCCCACATCCCTCATTTCTACTCCCAGAGAACCATACATTATTTTTTTAAAAATTATTTATTTTTAATTTACAACATTCAGTTCCACAAGTTTTTGAGTTTTAAATTTTGTCCCCTTTCCTCCTCTACCCCCTCTCACCTCCCCAAGATGGCCTGCAATCTGATATAGGCTCTACATATACATTCATATCAAACATATTTTCACATTAGTCATATTGTAAAGAAGAATTATAACCAATGGAATGAACCACAAGAAAGAAGAAACAAAACAAAACAAAAAAGAGAGCAAATAGTATATACTTCAATCTGCATTCAGACTCCACAGTTCTTTCTCTGGATGTGGATAGCATTTTCCATCATGAGCTTTTTGGAGTTGTCTTAGAACCTTGCTTTGCTGAGAAGAGCCAAATCTATCACACAATGTGACTGTAACTGTGTACAATGTTCTCCTGGTTCTGTTCCCCTCACTCAGCATCAGTTCATATAAGTCTTTCCAGGTTTTTCTGAAGTCTGCCTGCTCATTGTTTCTTATAACACAATAGTATTCCATTACATTCATATACCACAGCTTGTTCAGCCATTCCCCAATTGATGGGCATCCCCTTAATTTCCAATTTTTTGCCATCACAGAAAGAGCTGCTATAAATATTTTTGTGCATGTGGGTTCTTTTCTCATTTGTATGATCTCTTTGGGATACAGCCCTAGAAGTAATATCACTGGGTCAAAGGGTATGCACATTTTTACTGACCTTTGGCATAGTTTCAAATTGCTCTCCAGAATGGCTGGATCAGTTCACAACTCCACCAATAATACATTAGTAGAACCATACGTTATTTTTCTAAAAAGAATTTTTAAATGAAAAAGAGGAAGAAGATGAAAAATTCAACAAAACCAACTAACACATTGAAAAAAGTTAACGTTATTTGCAATGTTCCGCAGCCCTGAAAAGGTGTCTTCTTATAGGATTTCTTTGGGGCCAAGTTTGTTCCTTATAATTCTGAAATCTTCAGTTTCCATTGTTTTGTGATTATTCTTTCCATTTATATTTTTATAGTCTTCGTGCATACTGTTTTCCTAGTTTAGTTTCTTCATTTTTTATCAGTTCATTGAAGTCTTTCCATGCTTCTCTGTATTTATCATGTATGTCCTTTCTTGCAGCATAGGATCATTCCATTCTACCCATGGGCTACAATCTGTTTAGCCATTCAAGTGACTTTGAAAACCATTTGCCTCAGGAGAACACAATGAAGTCCAACAAGCCCTCCTCATCCCTGCACAGATTGAAATTACATAGTATGACTCTGTGACTGTGACCATGGAGATGTTGTTCTGTTGTTTCCCAGTTGTGTCTGACTCTCCATGACCCTATTTAGGGCTTTCTTGGCAAAAATACTGGAGTGGTTCACCATTTCCTTCTCCAGCTCATTTTACAGATGAGGAAACTGAGGCACACAGGGTTAAGTGACTTGGCCAGAGTCACACAGCTAGTAAGTATCTGAGGTCAGATTTAAACTCATAAAGATGAGTCTTCCTGACTCTGGGCCTGGCACTCTATGAACTGTGGTTCCACCTAGCTGCCCCAAGTGTTATTATTATCTCCATTTTACAGTTGAGGAAACTGAGGCAGACAGGTTACGTGACTTGCCTAGGATCACACAGCTAGTAAGTGTCTGAGGCCAGATTTGAACTCAAGAAGCTTTATCTTCCTAACCTCAGGCCCAGCACTCTATCCACTGCACCAAATAACTGTGTTCAGAGATCCACTAAGTATCGATGACAAGTGAGGTATAAAATGAAGAACTGTACTTACCTAAGATATTCATGACTATTTTGAAAAATTTTCTGGCTAGAGTCCAGATAAAAAGATTCTCTGTTAGTGATGTGGTTCTAATGCCCCTATTTGCTGATGTTGTGCTGTTCATTGCAATGAGTCCCAAAACACCACGGAGTCTCATTAGTAAAATGTGTAGCACTCTGGAAAAGATTGGACTCATGCTCTGAAGAAATCCAAAAAGGTGGGAAAGGATCCACAAGGACACAGCTTCTAGCAGCTCCTTTTTTAGTGGCAATAGCCAAACAAATCATGGTAGGTATATGAATAAAATGGAATACTATTGGCTGTAAGAAACAATGAGAGGGGCAGCTTTAGAGAAATATTAGAAAATTTGTGTGAACTAATGCAGAGTGAAGTGATCAGAAATGAGAAAACAATTTATAAAGAAATTATAAGAATTTTAAAGAAAAGCTTGTGAGTTTTTGAGTGAAAGACTTGAGAATTCTGAAAAATATAAAAAGCAACTATTATTACAGAAGACTTGTTATGAAGCATGTTACCCACTTTTTGACAGAGTAGTGAGGAAGTTAAGACATAGATTTTTGGACATGGCTAGCACGAGAATTTGTTTTACTTGACTATGCGTTTGAATATTTGTTATAAAGGGAAAAAGCTGGCCTAGCCACCCATACTAGAAAAACAAAGAATGTAAAAAATGGGTATATCCTAGATGATGGTATGGCATGCAGCTTTATTGGGAAGCTCATTGAGTAATAACCCTATTATAAGTATGTCAGATAGACACTGTAGACAGACAGGGAGCTTCTATCAGGAATAAGTAGTAGGAAGTGATTGGGCTATGTTTCCTTTGGGAAATTTTATAGTAGTTTCTGTTTTCCCAAATTTTATTGCCTTGATCTTTTTAACCACTAATGTTCTCCTAGCAATGCCATATGGCTGCAGATTATGGGATAGCATGATCTTAGGAAAATCAAAATGGCGGGTGACCAAAGGCCAATAAAAAGACATATAGCGGTCTGAGTAGACTGTAACACGTTGTCAGTGATGACTTACCCATGAGAAGTGGCATGAAGGAAACCATTGATCTTATGAATGCCTAGGAAATGAGATGGGTTGTTCATTTAAGAATAAAAGACACCAGATGGACATTGCTATATTGTTACTCAAACAGTATTATAGTATTAGTGCAGGGGTTCTTAGTGTCCCTCTGGCAGTCTGGTGAAGCCTATAGACCTTTTTTCAAGATAATTCTTTGAAAAGCATCAGAAAAAAAAATACATGGGCTTACAAAGGAAATCAATTATATTGAAATATAGTTTTCAAAAAATATTTTTTATAAAAAGATCGTGGGCCCCCAGATTAATAACTCTTGAACCAAAGGAACGAATTCCAATCAGTCCTTTAGGCCAATCCCCTCTAGAGAATTTGTGGAAAGATGTAGAAGCAGCATAGTAGAAAAAGCACTGGTCTTAGAAATCTTGGGTTCAAGTCCTAGGATACTTGGACTTGATACTTACCAGTGGTGACCTTAGTAAGTGAGCCACTAAGTACAGTGCAACAAAAAAAGAATGCTAGATTTAGAGTCAGAATACACGGGTGAAAATCCCAGTGCTACTATTTGCTAGTTGTGTTATCTTGGGCAAGTCACTTAACCAACTTGGGCCTCAGTTTCCTCATCTGTAAAATGGAGGTGTTGCACCAGAGGACTTTTCAAGTCCCTTTCGGCCATAGATCTATAACTCTCTGATGTATGAGCTTGTGATTTTATGACAATCTACTTCATCTCTCTGGCCTTAACTTTCCTAATATATAAAATGAAGGTGGTTAGATTAGAATTAGATTATATCATATCTAAGAATCTGGGACTGGAGAACTATATTTGTTGATTCATCAGCAAATAAAGTTTAGTTCATTTAGTGTAAGCATGGGTAGTATCTCTGAGGAATAACATCAGCTTACATTTGTACTGAACTTTAAAGCTTACAGAGTATGTGTGTTATCTCATTTGATCTTTACAACAACAGTTTTGTGACTTGGGGTAGAGAGGGGAGAAGAAGGAGAGACGCACTAAGCTTTGTAAATAGCTTGAACCCTTTGACTCCTTCCTTGAAATGGTAGCTTGACTCTGATCGTTTATTTCTGAGTTCCCCCAAATAATCAAAGGATTGTAGATGATGAGTTGGAGAAATTCTTAGATGTCACCTAACCCCTTCATTTCATAGATGAGGCTGCTGAGCTTCAGAGAATTTAAGTTGCTTGTCAAAGACTATCTCAGTCCCAATAGTGTATTTATATAAAAAGATGGGAAGTATTCAATGTTCTTTCAACTCCTCAGTACTACCAGATTGCTACGGAGACCTTAGTCTTCTGACCAGAGCCTGCTTCCTTCCCCTCATTCTGAGAAAGCTCCAGTAACATCTGTTCCTGGTCTCTCCAGAAACATGTCTGTGGCCCCACCCTAGAATAAGGGGAATGTTGTCTGGCTTCTGATTTTTAAAATCTCATTTCCTGTCCAGATGTGGGTCCTTGAAGACCAACTTGTTGGCTCATCCTTTTTTTTCTAAATTGACTCCACCAGTGCTTTTTCTTATAAGGAGGCAGAGAGCCTGAGATCTTAGTGGGTACTAAGCTTCCTGTCTAGTTAACACCTTGTTGTCTGATTCTCATTCCTATGTTCTGACTATCATCTACCTTCCCAAGTTATTCTTTGATTCCAGTTCAATTAAGCCTGTTTTCCTCCCACCAATGCTAATAGCGCACTCATCTTGAATTCTTGCCTCACTGTGGTTGCCTGACAGCCTCAGCATGCGAGTGAAGATTCTTGGACTCATCAATGACTTATTTCCTCAAATTAGCTCGGAAACAAGAGAAGCCTCAGAAGGAATGTCCACAGAAAATTAACACTGAGGGATTTAAAGATTCAAACAAATCACTCATTTTGATCAATGCATAAGGGGAAAGTGGAAGCAAATTAATCAAAGCCAGCCGGAGGGGATAAAGAAGACTTGGAATGCTCAGAACTCCCCTATGAGAGCCCATTAAAGAACTGTTGGATGCTCTACCGGAAAGCAGCAAGATTAGCTCAAAGGGAATTATCAGTAGATCCAAGAATTGATCCATGCGAAATCTTTTGAATGTTGAAAAAAAAAATGGCATTGGCTCCAAAGAGAAGGAATTGTCAGCAGACCCAGGCTGAGGCCCAAGAAGGACTTGTCATGTGAAAACCAGGTGGTTTTCATGAAAACCAGGAAAGATAAGGCAAAAGGAACTAAACATCTTGCTAACGTATAAGGCCTCTTCAGAGTTGCCAAAAACCCAAATCAAGCTATTCATGGATTTGTCAGATGAAGGGATTGACCTGTGGTGGGATTTTTAAATCTTTTTTTGTATCATGAGCCCCTTTGGCAGTCTTGTCTACAGATGTTTCTCAGTCTAAAGATTTAAATGCATAAGATAAAATATAAATGATTACAAAAGGAACCAATTATATTGAAATACAGTTATCAAAGTATTAAAATTAATAAGTTTAGGGACTCCAAGTTAAGAACCCCTAACTCAGATGATCTGCAAAACCTCTTCTTGCTCTAAGGTTATATGATTACATCATTTCTACCTTTATGTAGAAGATAGAGAAAGTTCTGATTATAGATCAGAGTTACTAGTGGTTATTAGAAAGATCTGGAGAAGGAAGTGGCAAGCCACTCCAGTATCTTTGCCAAGAAAGTCTCAAATGGGGTCACAAAGAGTTGGGCATGAGTGAAAAAATGACGGAAAAACAATTAGATTATTTTAAAAACTTTCTGGATTAAAGATTAATTGGTTTATAGATTCTATAAATTCTATAATGATTCTATAAAGATGGGCATTGTGGCTTACTAAAAAGACCACTGGACCAAGAGTTGGACCCTGTGCTCTAGTCCCAACTTGCTACTGTCAGATAGGTGACTGTAGGCAAGCCAGTTAATCTGTGAATTTCAGTTTTCCAGTCTGTAAAATGGGGATAACAAAAACTGGCTCAAAGACCTTAGTCAGTCAGTAAACATTTGTTAAGCAGTCTCCATGTTCCAGGCACTGTGCTAAACACTGGGGATATAAAGAAAAGCAAAAGACAGTCCCTGTTCTCAGAGTTCATAGTCTAGTGGGAGAGGTAATATGCAAAAACCCATGTGTAAACAAGACGTATACAGGATAAATTGGGAAGGCACCAGCATTAAGAGGGATGAGGGAAGATTTTAGCAGGCACTTGAAGGAAGTCAATGGAGCTAAATTATCATGAAGCTCAAATGATGTAATGTATGAAAAAGCACTTTGTAGAGTGCAGCACAAGGCACTCTCCAGAAGGAAGGCATCTTCATTTTTGTTTTGTGTTTCTAGAACTTAGTTCTACAATTAGAACGAATTACCTCAGAATGTCACCTGGCCCTTGGTGAAGTAGAGAAAAGTGTCAAAGAGATGGAGGACATAAAATATCTGGAAACAATGCAGTCTTTAGCAAACAGCAGAAGAGCTTATGAGTCGACACGAAATGTTCACCTTGAAGAGTAAGAGTAGGGAGAGAAGCTTAAGAGATCTTTGGGATCTTATGGTCTTGAAAATAATTATAAGGAAGGCGCTAGTTGGAAACCACAGAAGCATCAACTTCATATTTTTTTATTCCCACTGGAAAAATCCTTGTGATCAAGATTTCTTTTGTACCTTCCCCTTCTAGTGTGTTATCCTAGTAACCTCAATAATAACTCATATTTACAAAGTGCTCTAAGGTTTGCAAAATGCTTTACTTGTTCTGTCTTTTTAAGTTCGAAAGAGTCCTGGGAGGATGGCAAGTGCTGCAAGTAATATCATTGCCATTTTATAGATGAGCAAAGTGTGAGAAGTAAATTGCCCACGTCACACACATATTAGGCTCTACTTGAGAGATAAACCATGATGTTTAAAATACTACATCATTGTATCAATAGATTGTGCGTCGGTGATTTCATCATTATTGGAACTCCACCATGCCTGGCACATAGTAGGCACTTAATAAATGCAAGCTGACTGACACAGATCACAACTCATCTGCAGTTTAGTAGCTAAGTCTTTAAAAGTATAGTTATCTGCAGGTTAGAAGTGGCAAAATAAAAAGGCAGGCACACTGACAATAGCAAATAGTGGTAGTATCTTCAACCAACCTTCCCCTCCCTATAAAATCTAACATAGAAACTTTTTAAAGTCCAGCCTTTTAGAGCTAGTTAACATGTGGGGAGAGCACCCTCAAGGTATTCTTGTGCAGTATAATAATTGATATTCAACATGGTAACCCTGCGTCATCAGGAAAAGGTTATGTTGCTTTTAACATGCATAGTTGAAGAAGGTGGAGGATAAAATTAGGAACAATGGGTGGAAATTGGAGAGAGGCAGATGACTTGATGTAAGGAAAAAGCTCCTAACAATGAGAACAATGCTGATGTGGTCATTGATTCCCTCTGACTAGCAGTCGTCAGACAAGGCCTGGATGACCACTTGTTGGGTGTGTCGTTGAAGACAAAATTCTTGTTAGGGGACAAATAGCACTAGATTCTCTTGGAGTCCCATCTAAGTGAGATTCTGTGAGTCTTTGATGCTGTCTGTACCGCATTTTGGAAAGACTTTCATTCAAAATTAAATACAAACAAATTCTGGTGTTTAATGGTTTTAAAAAGCACTCCATTATCCAGAAAACTGTTATCAGAATGGTGCCTTCTCTAAAGTTCTGGATACTTGAGGTTTTGCTTTAGGTGTCCATGATGACATTGTCACACTGGAGAAATCAATCAGACATAAACCACATTTGCTAGCTAAGTCACTAATTGACTTCAGAAACGAAGAAATAAGCTAAAATTCGTGGGTCTTTTGGCCCCCTCTCAACACTCAAGACTAATTTTGACTTTCTAATATGCCTCATTTAAATTTAAATTTAAAATTTAAATTTATCGTATATTATACAATATATGTAAATTATATATATGATATATATATAATATGTAAATTTTAAATTTAAAACATGGACTTTTCTTTTTCCATTACCCCATGTATCATCCCTTTCTCCCCATATTTGTCCTAACAAGATGGTATCTTTTTACCTTCCCTCAGTGTTTATTTATTGCTTAATTTCCCACATATTCCAATTCCCCCGGAAGCCCATTCTCAGGGGTCTTCTAGCCCTTTTGGGCGCCAAGTTGCACACAGAGGGGGTACGGAGTACCAGCAGCAATATCTCTATCTTTTCATCTGTTTGGAAATGGGATAGAAGTCATACAGCAGAGCATGGGAGTACAGGGTTGGATAGACAAGAGACTAAGAATTATGACCTCTTGTTTGTCTAACACCTTGGGCCAAGCAGAGCAGTTTCACATAAATGACTTCACTGGAGGTAGGCAGGGCAGACATTCACATTGTAACAGAATGTCTGAGATCATCTTGTCCAACCCACACCTGTCCAGGTCTCACCTCTACAACACACCCCAAATGTGATCTTCTAGTCTCCATTTGAAGACTCTCAGAAATGGGGGGCTTCCTACCTCCCAAGGCAGCCTATTTAATGTTTAGACTATTTTGATTGTTATTTTCCTTTTTAAAAAAAGCAACTTTAAAAGTCTGGCCAAAACCTTCCTTTCTGTACCTTCCACCTATTTCTTCTAACTCTCTAAGACTAAGTAAAATAAATTAATTCCTTCTTCTTTTTCCCATGCTTCTTTACCTCTCTGCAGTATCCAGTGCTTATCTTCTCTGGGATGCTCTCTCCTCTCTGGGTTTTCTTGATACTGCCCCCTCCTTGTTTCCTCTTATCTGTCTGACTGATCCTTCTTAGTACTTCTCCATCCATGACACACCTAGTACCCGTGATTGCCTCTCAAGGGTCCATCTTGGATCCTCTTTTTTTTTTCTCTCTATACTCTCTTACTTAGTAATCTTATCAGCTGCAGTGGGTTCAATTAATACCATCGTGCAGATGATTCCCTTATCTTTTTATCTAGCCCTTGTCTCTTTCCTGAGCATCACTGTATATTGCTTTTTTCAAACTGGATATCACAAAGGTATCTCAAGCTCTGCATATCCAAAATAGAACTCATTATCTCCCCCCTCGCCCACCAACTTTCTCCTCTTCTAGACTTTCCTATTATTTCTGAGGGCACCACTGTCCTCCCAGCCACCTAGGTTCACAACCTCCATATCATCCTTGACCCCTCCCTCTTACTCACCCTAGCATACCGAATCAGTTTCAAAATTGATCAGTTGCCATTTCTACCTTCATAGCACTGCTCTTTTAATGTGCTTTTCTCTTGACTCACGCAGCCACTATCTTAGTTCAGACTCTCATTGCCTCTTGCCTGGACTGTTATAAGAAGGCTAGCCCTTCTTCAAGTCTCCCATCAATCCAAAGCAGGCTCTGCGTAGCTGCCAAGGTGTTTTTCTTAAAGCACAGGCCTGACCATGACATCTCCCATTCTCCTTTTTTTTAACCTAGTATATTATATTTATGTCAACAGTATCTTTATTTCTACAATAATCCATGCCTCTGTTATGCGTAATTTTTTGTAAATTTTTTTATTTTAAACTTAATACAAAACAAGAAAAGAAAAAAATCACATATACAGCAGAACATAAGAGAAGATTCAATATAAAACAATAAATTTCCATTTCAAGAAAACCTATATAATAAATACTACAAATTGTTTTCAAAGCTTCCTAGGTTTTCTTTGCTTCCTTGTAGGTTTTCTTTTGTTCTTCGCTGTGTACTTGTTACTTTATTTTTTTTGTTCCCCATCCCTGCCTTAAAGAAGACTACAATTAAGCATGGATATGTATATATGTATGTATATGTATATGTATGTATATATATATATGTGTATATATATATACACACATACACACATATACCATCTACCCCTTCAAGAGTCCTAGCCCTTTCAACTAATCTTCATAAGGCTGTGTTTTCAATCACTTCTTGACTAATTCTTCTCTTCCCTCCAGTTTATCTATGACATAGCCACTGTGTCCTTTTTAAAATATGGTGCCCAGAATTGGATACAATACTCCAAGTATAGTCTGACCAGAGTAGAATACAGCAGAGCTATAACCTCCCCTGTATTTCTATTAATATGGCCCAAGGTGATATTAGTTCCTTGGCTTATATGTTACTGTCTTAACTCATTGAGCTTCCATTCCATTAAGCCCCCCAGAACTTTTTCACATCAACTATTGTCTAGCCATATCATCCTTATTCTAACTTGTGCACTGGATTTTTTAATCTAAGTGAAGATTTTCGGCTAATCCCTAAACAATTTCTTCTTATTAGAATTAGCCTATCTTTGTAAAGTCTTGATTGAGTACATCTTTTTGGATCCATTTTTTGACACCCATTGAATTAGCTATCCTTCCTTGCCATGTGACATCCAAAAATTTGACCTCATCTATTAGAAAAGAGGATGGCGGTGGTGGATGGTGTAAATGAAAGAGGTCCAGAATTTCTAAGAGGAGATGGAGGATGGACAAGAAAGCTTCATGTAGTAGTATCTTATCACACAGAGATGGAATGACTTAAAGTGTGCTGGAAACAATAGTGGCAGCCAGATTTGAGGATCTGGTTTTTTTTTGGCTAGTTAAAAGCAAGGAAAAATCAGGTGGATAAAGAGGTTCTTTAACACTTCAGATTCCACAGAGTTTCAATTTTTGTTTCTCCCTCCCCAATCACTCACTACCTTCTCTTTAAAAAAAACCAAAAAAACCCTCCAAAAACTCATGTATCTGTTTGATACAGTTCTGTGAATCCGAAATGTTAGCTGAGTAGTGTTAATTAGAATTAGGAGGGTTCTTTCTTTTACTAACATCAGGCTTCAAGAGGGAATATGTGAGTGAGTGAATTGTGCCTCTGGAGAAGAGAGTTCTGTTGCTTTTTTGTCTGCAAAAGAGGAATGTCAAGGGACAATTGTTTCTTTATTGCTGTGAATGTGAGCCTTGTGTTTTCAAAGGTCAGAGACACTGAGCACATCATGGCTAGAGCTGGTTCCTATGGTAATTAGGCCATCCTGACTAAAGGCATTTTGTGTTTGAAATCAGGAAGCTGGGGTTTCTCCCTTGGTCACAGTGTATGCTGGTTTCCTGCAAACATAACCATTTGCTTTTTTGTTGTTGTGTTTTTGTTTTGTTTTCTTTTTCTCGTTCTTCTTTCATCCCTCTCTGTGATACCTCTTAGGTCTGGAGCCAGAAAATTTCCCCACAGGTAAGCTTGCTTTTGAATTATCTGTCTCATTGTGCTCCTTTCATGCCTATGGAAAAGTCCCACTGGAACCAAGGAGAATTCCTGGTGACCTGGAGTACTCTTTCATCTTGTAGATGAGTGGAGACTGTCTTCTAACGCCGACACCAACGGAAACGCCCAGCCCTCTTCCCTGGCTGCCAAGGGCTACCGAAGTGTGCATCCCAATCTTCCTTCTGACAAGTCCCAGGTAGGCAGGCATGTGTCTGAGGGCTGGGTGCAGAGCGGGCAAAGGGCACTATTCTGTGCCTTGGGTTTAGAGGCACAGCTGCCTCAAATGGATAGATCCTAATGTAAGCTTCTGGACCAGTGGAAACTCTCTCCAAGAAACAGAGTACAAAAGAGTTAGGGGCTAAAGAGAAGTGAGGGTTGAACAGTTATTAAATGGTGGGGTTCACTTGTGCATACATGGGGATTTGAATGTGCCATCTTGGTTCCTTTGATCTCCCAAAGCTTCTTTGACACTTGGAAAAAAGTTCTGGAAGAGAATATTTAAAAAAAAACTATTTAAAAGCAAATGCGAGAAAATAATTCAAGCTCATTTTCAATTTTATCAGTGCCTATATTTATATGAGGGATAGTCCTGTGATCACTCTATTAATTATCTAGGGTTCAAATCAGTGAGTCAGTCAATTGTCAGTTATTAATTATATGCTAGGAACTATGCTTAGTGCTAAGGATACAAAGAAAGGCAAAAAAAAAAAAAGAGGAAGAAGAGAAAAAGGAAAGAAAAGAAGAGAAATAGTTTCTTCCTTCAAAGAGCTTACATTCCACTTGGGGAAAACCACCTGTGCACAGCTAAGTAACTATGACCCACATACAAAATAAATGCAAAGCAACTGGATTATTAACAATTGGATAATCAGCAAAGGCATCGTGGAGGAGATGCCATGAGCTGTCTTGAAAGGGAACTAGAGTTTCTGTAAGGGGGAGGGGAGGAGAGAGAGTGTTCCAGGCTTGGGGATCTGAGGGGGACAACAGGCAAAGGCATGGAGGTCAGGGATGGAATGTTGTGTTCAGGGAACAACAGTAAATAGACCAGTTTGGCCAGAATGAGGAGTGTGTGAAGGAGGGGTAATCATTCTGGAAAGAGAGGTTGGAGCCCAATTGTGAAAGGCTTTAATAGGATTGGAGCTAGCTAGAAGCTGCATTTGGAGTTCCTATGGATCCCTACCACCCCACTTCCCCAGATAAGAGTCTGGGTGTCTGCCAGCTTCTGTGCAGAGTCTTCCTGCTCTCTCACTGCTCAGTGTTTGGGGTCAGATAGAAGTATGAATTAGCACTATAAGCAAACAGCTCTAGCTTCTGTCTACAGTGGAGGAGGGGAAGGGAGTAAGCATTTCTATGTCACCTATTACGTGCCAGGCACTGTGCTAAGCACTTTACAAATATTATCTTATTTGATCTACAAAATGATGATGTTTGAAAACTTTAAACTTTAACTAATATGGAATGGTAATTAATAATTATGCTAAGACTTGGCTCTCTCCAGCTTCTTCCTATTCTCTCCCCACCCTTGCCAGCTGAAAAATCCCACCTTCTACAGGAAGCCTTCCCTAATCCCTCTTAATTCCAGTGCCTTCCCTCTGTTAATTACTTCCTATTTACCCTGTCTATAGCCTGCTTTGTATATATTTCTTTGAACATTGTCTCCCCCATTGGATTGTAAGCTCCTTGAGGGCAGGGCCTATCTTTTGTCTCTTTTTGTATCCCCAGCACTTAGCACAGTGCCTGGCACATAGTAGGTACTTAATAAATGTTTATTGATTGATTGAACATATGAGTAATCCTTGACTGAGAAAGAAAGGCAGAACCTATTTCTGGGTATAACCCCCAAATTCATAATATGTGTTATTAAGAATCATGATGATAATGATATCTAGTACTTATGTAGCACTTTAAGGTTTCTAATGCACTTTATTTACATCATTTCATTTAATCCCTATAACAACTCTGGGAGGCAGATGCTATTATGATTATTCCCATTTTATACATAGTTAACTGAGGCTGAGGGAAGTTAAATAACTTGCCCAGTGTCCCACAACTAGTAAGTGTCTGATGCAGGGTTCAAACTTAGATTTTCCTGATTCCACTCTCTCTCCACTATACCACCTAGATGCCTGATATTACTTCTCTAAAAGGAAGGTGTGTTTGCTAGTTCCCAGCCCATATGGCAACAAAATGGGTGGATGGTGTGCAACAGCAGCTAAGAGGGGCTAGACCACTCTGTGTTCATCTCACCCCTTTTTCTGAATAACTCCATGCCCCCTCTGCAAGCTCCATGAGGACATGTCCATGCTTTCTGTTTCTTTCCTTTCCTCTTGAGGACATGGACAAGTCCACCCAGGGGGTGCTCAATATATTTTGTCCACCAACTGGAAACTTGGCAGTTTTTTTTCATCTCCTGTGGGGAGTTGCTTTAGCTCTGTAAATTTGTGTGAGATGGGGTAATGAGGAGCCCATCTCTCAGAACTCATGAAGGTTGGCCAGAGGTTCTGCTTTTACTTTGCAGAATTATAGCAGCTCGGAGGTAATCTACAAATAATAGAGTTATTAAACATCTACAGTGAGTAGAGCACCATTTTAAGTCATAGCAGCATAAAGAAGTTTATATGAGACAGAACCTGCCCTCAAGGAGTTTGCAGTCTAGTAGGAGGGCAAGATGCTAACACAGATTGTTGTAATTATGCAATAATAATAAGTATGCACATAATAAGTACATTAGGGGGATTCTGTACCTCTGATTTCATTGTTTGGGGAGAACTTCTGGAATATATGGAAGTTCCCTTTACCAACGCAGAGAGGCAACTTATCTGGAACTTATGGTTTTAGAGTTTCAAGGGACACTGAAGGGTTAAGTGTCTTTCCCTTAGTCAAACAGTCAGTACATGCAGGAGGTAGGAGTTCAGCTTAGGTCTTCCTGACTCCAAGTGCAGCCTTCCCTTCACTGAATAATGCTGCCTAAGAGCTTTAGAGAAATGAAAATATTTCTTAGCCAGAGCACTCTTCCATATCCCTGCCAAATGGTCCTGAGCATCCCAAGTAAGTCAATACTATTGTTCTTTACCCTGCTTCTGAGGAAGTGAAATGAACAAGCCTTCTTCTGCATCAAGTGGGAGAAATCTGGGATGCCTTTCTCTCCTCTTCATAGTCATGGGATTTGGCCACCTTCTTGGTACCTCTGAATTGAAATAGGTGGAGGTACCATCTCCCTCTTCCTTTCTGTCTACATAGATTAGCTGTTGAAATTAGCCAATTAGTGAGTATTTATTGAGATTGATGCCAACATACTCTAGAATTCTTAAAATTGCTTGCCACTCAATACTATCTGTTTATACAGTTGGGATGATAGAAAATTCCCTCCTGGCATGCCATTGTTAATAATCATAGACATACTGCTGAATCTCCACGGGTATTATTGTGTTAAGAATGATCCATTCATAGACTGTTGGGGTTTCAAAAAGCCCCAAGAGATAATTTAATACAACTTCCATATTGTACAAGTGAACAAACCGAGGCTCAGACAGTGGAAATGACATGAGAAGTTAATTGTTTCCCAAGTATGTAGAAGTTTACCGAATGGGTAAAGTTCTCAGTATGTTATCACATAGTCAGTCCCTGTTCTTTGGGCCCCTGTTTTCTTATCCAAAGAGGGGGTTTAGACTAAATAATCACTTAGATTCCTATCAGCCCCAGAATTACGTGCTACCTCATTTTAGTCATCTCACACCCAGATGACCATGACCATATCTACATTGGGGAAATGATACTGTTATCCACATAAAATTTACACACTACATACGTACTCATACTCACACGTACAAATACATGCATACATGTAAACCCTAATAATTACCTTAATACCCCAAAAGACAGCTCATGAATACTAATAATGCCTTTTGGCTTCATAAGCAGCTGCACCAGACAAGTTCTCTCAAGGGACCTAAAGTAAATGATTGGCCTAACAGAGATCTGCCCAGGAAGTGGAGAGTAAATTAAATTGCTTGATTCATTTGCATATTAGGTGGCTCTTCCACTATTATTACAGGGTTTTATTACTTGATACTACTATTCAAGATTTATTTTTGTTGCCTACTTGTGTGTAAAGAAATCACTGATTTTATTATTGGTAGTTATTGGTAATTAATAGCTAATGATTATTTAGATTAATTAATATTATTATTAATAGACATACTACCAATAGACTACTCAGTAGACTCAGATTCCTGGAAATACAAACTTGAGAAATATCAGTAATGAATTTATTTCCAAGTTTGTTTTATTTTTTAAAATTAATTTTTTTTTAACAATAATGTATTTTCTCTCCTTCCCATCCTCCTACCAGTTTGTTTTGAAGGAGGAACAAACTCCTCGCCCCCCTCGATGCTATTGACAAATAAAAGACGATTACCCCTGCGGATCCTTGGATCCTAGGTTTAGTCTCTGATGCTGTCCCAGAGCTCTCCAGGATCACTGTCCCCTACCTATCTCCCTGTATGGAGTAAAAGAGGGATATGGAAATTATTGGGTCGGATGGAAGAATCTTGGTTTATGGAGGGACATGGAAATTATAGGGTCAGGTGGAAGAATCCAATGTGTTAATTTTCCTGGTTGACCAGGTTGTGTGCCCTCTGCCAGGAGAGAGGCTTGCAGAGCTGACCCAGTCATTCTCGTCCCATGGACCCTATCCCTGCTATGATTCCCAGCCAAGGCAATGGCTGGGAGATATGTGTTTGTCCTAGTCAGCTTTGCTTGTCTGTTCCATTAGATGATCACACTCCCCCAGATCGACTCATTCTGATTTTAGTCTGATGTACACAATCCTGAGAAATTCTGGGTGCGTGTTGGGAGCAAGGAGCTATCCTGATTTCACCTTTCCAGTTTCAAAGCACCTTAATTCATTCAACCTATTTGAGCTTCACAATTATCCCATGAAGCACGTGGTGCTAATATTATTATTATTGTTAATTATTATTCTTATTTTACAAATGAGAAACCGAGCATTGGGAAGGTTAAAGAATTTGCCCAAATTTGCTGTCATGCATCTAATCCCAAGGCATATCTCCAGCAGAAGTCTCCTTATTCCCAGTCCTGGGGCTCTTCTGGCGAATTGTCTAATTGCACTCTCCTTCACTGCTTTACTTAACCCCCTCCTTTCCCCGCCTCCTTCTTTAATGCTACAAGAAACAGTAATAAAATAGGGATATTGGCTTTAATAGTCACTGACAACCATATCCAGATCTCTGGAGAGTGTTTTCTGAAGGGGCAAAGAGCTATGAAGGCTTATTGCTTGATGTAATGCATCCCTGAGGCCCGTATATGGGCACGGTCAAATTAAGTTAAACACTGACTGAAAGTGATTTCTATCTTTGGACAAGAAGGAATCACATATGGAGAGAAACAAGCTTAAAATGAAAGTAAACCTAGGCCAGGAGAAAAAACTGCCTGCTAGGCCGGCCCAGTGAGAAGAAAGGGATTCCTTTTTGTATGGGACTCAAGCTTTATATTCCTGGAGATCTCATATGTAGCATGGAGATCTTCCCCTAGACTTCATCCTGAATTTGTGGAGCCTGCAGTGTTATACTGAGGAGTTGCAACTGTTAGAGGGTAATGGGGGAAAACTGCTTGTTTTGTGATACCTATTGTGTGGCCATGAGTCAATGACCACAGCTGCCATAACCCTAGTTTATATAGTTTTATGTTTATATATACATATACATATATACATATATACACACATACATACATATGCACACAAACACACACATATATATATAACTATATAAACCCTGTTTATGTAGTTATATGCACCAAAATCCATCAAAAATGAACCAAACCCTTTCTTCTTGTCAGAAGTTCCTTTATCCCTCTGTGAGCACTAATTGTTACTGTTTTTGTAAAGTTATAAAGTTGTGCCAATAGCCTTTTTTCTTTTGTTTCTTACCTTTTCCACTAGCCCCTTGCCCAAGAATTCTGACCATAGATCCTTCTGTGAGACTGGGTCAGGGTATAATATACCTCTTGGAGAGGAGACTGGCTTGAAAAGAAAGTTAAGAGCCTGGGTTTTCCTATAGGAAGGGGTCATCCCAGCCACCTTAGTCATAGCCCATGGTCTTAGGCCCAGAACCAAAGGAAGTGTACTTCCTATAATGACCCCTGACCTCCTAGCAGGATAAGTAGTTGGAGAACCAATAGAGAGCTGTGGTATTGGCAAATGGCCCCCTCTGATTCACTCCAGCTTCAGAGTCTAATGCATACAGCCATGAGGAACTATTGGGTATGGTATAGGGAGCAAGTAGGAAATATCACAGGTGTACCTTTCTAATCTCTGATTGACCAGTTAGAACTCACTGGCTTCAACCATTCTCATGGTATTGACCATCATCACTTCAGGACAGCCTTCCCCCACCTCTCTGTTTGATTAAATTGCCACCAATATCTCTAGACCTTTTTATAAGACATTAGCAAGAAGGAGATCACATGTGCTTCATTTCAGATTTGTCTTTCATCATTTATCTTGTTATTATTATTAGTTTTGTTATTGTTAACAGTAACAATAATATCTTTGTGGCTTATGGAATGTTTTAGGTGTATTATCTCTTTGATCCTTCCAGGAACCCTACGTGGTAGGTGATGCAGAAATTATTATCCTCATTTAAGATGAGGAAAGTGAAACTCAGGAAGGCTGAGTGATTTGTACAAGGTCACATTAGAACTCACACCCAGACCCTCTGACTCCAAATCCAGTGGAATCAGAGCATTG
Organism: Phalanger gymnotis; assembly: GCA_028646595.1. Classification (NCBI taxonomy): domain Eukaryota; kingdom Metazoa; phylum Chordata; class Mammalia; order Diprotodontia; family Phalangeridae; genus Phalanger; species Phalanger gymnotis. The sequence continues at coordinate 60,297,222 of CM053624.1, forward strand.
ACTATCCTATGCTGACTTAATTAATTGGTTTCATCAAATAAGCACATGGGAAAAGAGGAAATTTCTTCCTCAGTTTTGTGAGAGGCATATTGCCTAAACTTGCTGGACTTGGAGTTAGAAAATCCTGGGCTCAAGTTCTAATCACTGACACTGTATGTGCATGGGCAGGTCACTAAATTTCTCTGAGACTCAGTTTATGTTACTCTCTAAGGCTGCCAGGGACCTCAGACACTTACTAGCTGTGTGACCCTGGGAAGTCATTTAATTGCTCTCTACTTCA
>CM053624.1:60297601-60344032 GCA_028646595.1 Phalanger gymnotis
TTCCTTCCTTCCTTCCTTCCTTCCTTCCTTCCTTCCTTCCTTCCTTCCTTCCTTCCTTCCTTCCTTCCTTCCTTCCTTCCTTCCTTCCTTCCTTCTTCTTCTTCTCTGCAAAGTTACAGATAAGTTGCTATTTGCATTGATATAGGGATGTCTTTGATAAAATCACAGATTATTGAAGTCCTTGAATCCACATCTTGATAGATTTTAATTATGCCTGTCGAGTATAAGTGGAGCTATCTTCTATGAATTGGATTGAGGCCTATTGTTTCCATCATCCTTGCACTGCAAGGAAGAAAATTATTAGTGTTAATTGAGTGACTGAGAGGAGAGAAATAAGGAAATATAAATATGTTATATTGACATTTAATCCCAAATGCAGGTCCTTTGGGCCTTTGGTTTGAAGAGTATCTTGAGGTAAATTGTAGACTATCTGCTATCCCAAGTATTGCTGTGTAAGTATGGCTAAGAACTGAGGAATCTGACTTTTGGCAAGACTAGGACTAAAGGAGTGGAAAAGGGAGCAATTATTTTTTTTTTCAAAGATACCATGATCTTTGCTTTCCTAATGTCTTGCTGGAAAAAAAGAAAATAACCCTTACTCATTCTAATGACCATCCTCATTCTTTCCACCCTTCCCTCTTTATTTTTTATTTTTGTATTTAATCTTGAACCTGATCCTAAAGGTTTCCTCCCCTCCATGCCCTCCTCTTCCAAAAGAGCAAAGCTTTGCATGGCAACCACGCACTGAAGCTAAGGTTTCCTCACTACCAGTGCCCTCCAAGGACCGTGCATACCTGAGTTCACCAAAGCCTTACATTCTCCAGCGTGCTTCTATCCAGCAGCGTCCCTCCTTTCCCCCAGCTCTGCCTTCCTCCCAGGTAGCCAGCACAGCTCCCAGAGTCACAGCTGGCCAGGCATTCATGCCTAGGAGCTCCACATTCTCTGACGAGTCATCCCGATACCAGAGCCCCTGGGAGGCTTCCAGGGCAGAAGATAGCCCTAATGTGAGCTCTAATCCCCGTCACGAGGCAGGAAGGGATAAAAAAAAGGTCAGCAGCTTATATGTCGCTTGTTTATCCAACAACACCGGCCCCACTGCATCTGAGAACTCCCCTAAGCTTGCATGTGACCAAACCCAAAGAAACCCTTTGGAAGACCAGGTCATCCAAGCACCGGCTCTTGGCATTGCATCCTCCTTGCCTACTGCTGAACCATCATGCCTTGCTCCTCTTCTCAATCCTCCCCAGCTGTCCTTTAAGACTATCATCAGTAGAGATGCAGTTAGCCAGGGTGACAGTCCTCTTCTGGGGACTGAGTCTCCTCTCACAGAAGCAGTGAGACCACCTGTGCTAAGTGCCCAGATTCCTTCGGGCCAAGGGACCCTGAAGAGAAAAGAACATTGCTTTCCCCGACGGTGGTATCCAGCCAAGGCAAGGAAACGGGAATGTTTGTGCTTCTCTCTGCCCCCCACGTCTATTCTTTATTTCTTTCTAACTGATGCAAGCAGCTAACTGACTCATGCTTCCCTTCTCATTGTTAACATTTCTGCACCTTGAAGAATGAATTTTCCTATCTAAGAAACCTCACCTCAGTATTTCCCCCCCTGTGAATGTGTGCGTGTGGTGTTTGATCCACGGTCTAATACCACTTCGGGGAGACACGAAGTCACTGAGGCTTTCCGAGGGGATGGAGGAAGCCACTGCTTCACTGACTGAGCTGTGCCTGTTTAGGTGGGGGCCCTCAGATCAGCACTTGGGGGGTTGTGAAACATGGCCCATTGGTTGTTGTTCTCTTGCTCTCGCATTTAGAGTTAAGGGAAATTAAAAATAGATGGGTGGAAAGTAACCTTGGATGGAGTTTCTTCTGTGTCATGCAGTGTGAGGATGCCAACAAAAGTTATTGGCTTGCACTGACTGTCTCATGAACCCCGGCTGAAGGGCCCTGATAAAATATTTCTGGTGGCCCATCATTGCATGTCATTTCACAACTGTGTAAATATGGAGTTCCTTCTCCTGTGCCTTACCCCTCTGCATAACGACACCCTTATTTCCCACAGGACGCTACCACAGCTCAGCCAGGGATTATAGTAGTCCCTCTGTACCTGGTTAACACAGACCAAGGGCAAGAAGGCACATCCAGAACACCACCCCCACCTCTGGTGGCCCTGGACCACGTTGCCACATTCCCAGCGACCGCCTCTGCTGGCGCGCCTCTGACCCTTCCGACATTAGATGATTTCATTCCCCCTCGTCTGCAGAGGCGATCCCACCATAACCAGCCAGCCAATCCTTCTGGCTCAGGTCCCCCCGTTAGCCAGACAGCACCATCACTGTGCTCTCCACCTCCTCCGTTGGTCCCTCCAGTCCCGGAGGCCCTGCACAGAGTCTCGAAGCCCGACCTCCTTGGAGCTGTCTCAAGTACAGTAAGCTCGCCGACATTCCCTCCTCACGGCTTTCCTGAGTTTACCCTCCCGGCAGTAAGACGACTCTCTCTCACTGGTCTGGTCTGCTACATTCTGAAGGGGAGGCCTTGGCTGTGGCTGCTCACCTGACAACTGAAGCCCTTTTTGCTTTTCCTAGAGTGCATGTCTCCTATGTTCATTCACTTGGAACCTTGTGACTGTTGATCGTCTTCTGAAGTCTCTCTCCTTTGTTATGTTCAGAACCAAATGTTTTTAACCCTTGTTTCCTGAGCTGAATTTATAGTTCAAAGAACTTTTGACTTCCTGTAAGATTAAAAAAAAGATCGCCAACATTTAGAGATCAGGTTAAGCTTTATAAAGCACTTTATATCTTTGATCCTCACAAGGGGAAAGGGAAGGAAGAGAAAAAGCATTTATGTAGTGCCTACTATGTGCCAGGCACCACGCTAAGAGTATTTACAAATAATATCTTGTTTGATCCTCACAACAGCCTTGGAAGGTAGAGGCTTTTATTATTTATTACAACTTTATTATTTTTTATTTGTCCCATTTTACAATTGAAGATACAAAGGCAAAGAGATAAAATGACTTGTCTAGGATCACACAGCTAATAAGTGTCTGAGGCTGGATTTGAATCTTGGTCTTCCTAACTCCAGGCCGAGCACACTATCCACTGGGTTACCTGGCTGCCTTCTAAACATAGGTACGATTTTCTCTATTTTAAAAATGAGGAAATGAAAGCTCAGAAAGAAATAGTCTACTGCCTGGTATGTAGCAGGCGCTTAGTAAATGCTTTTTGACTAATCATAAATGACAGTTCTTTAGTGCTTTAAGGTAGCCATGTGAGGAAAGTATTCTTATTATTATCATCCCCACTGTACAGGTGAGGAAACTCAGCCCTAAGTGGTAAGCTAACTTGCCCAGGCTCACATAGCAGAAAGTATCAGGGGAAGGATCTGAACCCGGATCATTCTTTGCCCCTAAGTCCATGGCTCTTCCCACTATTCCCTGCTGCTGTCTCTTGTTTTGATTGACACTAGTTGTACCTATTAGTTGTTTTCAATTGTGTCCGATGCTTGGTGACCCCATTTGAGTTTTTCTTGGCAGAGATACTGGAGTGGTTCACCATTTCCTTCTTCCAGCTTATTTTGCAGATGAGGAAACTGAGGCAAACAGGGTCAAATAACTCACCCAGGGTCACATAGAAAGGAAGTGAGGTCAGATTTGAACTCAAGAAAATTAGTCTTCCTGACTCCAAACCTGGCACTCTATCCACTATACCATCTCGCTGCCCTATGGAAGGTCTGACAAAAGTATTTTCACTGAGATTGGGATAAGAATTTGGCCAGGGATGAGCCAATTTCTATCAGAGGGAGAAAGGAAGTTTTATAGTATTGTTTTTCATCCACTGTTTGAAGATACACCAATGTACTTTGGGATGACCAAGACAAAAGACAGATTCATTTTTGTGTTAACTTAGGCAATAAATAAGCCTTCTTTGATAATTAAAAATGACAGCTGCTGAGTAGGGAAGATAATGGAAAATGGAAGGATTCAAGTAGAGCATTGATTAAATTCAATAATCGAATATGAAAGCGTATGTGCTCTCTAGAAAGGCAGGAAATAGCTAAGGCACAACTTCCAGGAGTTCTTTTTGTACAAACAAATTGACTAGTGGTTAATGTAGAGGGTTAGGGCTCCTTTGGTCTCATCCATTGGGGAATATGTGAAGGATTCTGTCCTTTTTATGGCTAAGAAAACAACTCCAGAGACAGCATGGTATAGTAGACAGAGTCAGCTGGACTTAAAGTTGGGGAGACCTGGGTTCAAATCCTACCTCAGACACAATAACTACGTGACTCTGGATGAGTCGCTTGACCTCTCTGGACCTCAGTTTCTTCATTTGTAAAAATGAGGGGGAGGGGAGTTGAACTCAATCACCTTTTAGGTCCCTTCTAGCTTTACATCTATGATCCTATTGCATATTTCAGAGAAGAATGATCAGGAGAGGGTGTTCCTGGGAATTTGAGTCCCTCCAGGGTCCCCAACATAGCCCTGGCCCTCTCTCGTGGATCTAGCTACCCAAGTTATCACTGCATCGGTGCTCATCAGACATTGTTCATCTGTGAATTCAGAGACATTCAAGGATCTTTTACCTTCACACTGCCTAAATATCCCTTTGTTACCAGAAAGGTGGGACTGGGGGATTATGCTACTGGTCCCATCCCTCAGTGCCCAAGGAAGGCACTTTCCATGCCACTCAGGGAACACAAAAATGCATAGCTATCATCACAAATATATTTTTCTCAGGTATGTACCAGCATGTATCATTTTGACCAAAAAAGGCAATTGCTTAGAGGTCAACCTGCTAATAGTAAGCCTCTACCCACTTGGGTAGGCTTTGGAGAGTAGATCTAGCCTATAACCAGGACCATTCCCAAAGCCTTTCCAGCCTGGTAGAATCTGTCATACCTTATTCACCTCTGGCATCATAGCCTTAGAGAACCCAGAGTCACTCGCCATGTTAAAATGAGCCTGTAGAAAGGCCTAGGCAAAACTTGGACCAGGATGAGAAGGCATGCCTAGATTAAGACCTGCATAAGTGGAGGATACATATATATATGAATAAGCTCAAAGATCTACTGATTTATTAAAGCAAGTCCCTGCATGGTGCCTTCCTATACTCATAGAGTAATGACATCTCTTTTGGCCTCTCCAGATATTCCATATTGTCATGGAGGCACCTCAGATGCTTATAAAATTCCTTTCAAGTCAAGAAGAATCCTGGTTATTCACTTCCAACCCTCTTTCAGCCTGGTAAAATTATGTAATTGAAAGGACAAACTCCAGAATTCCACAGCTCTGTTTGTGGCAACTGGAGTGATACTCTCAGTTCCCATCATGTAAGAGATACTAGAATGAAGATGTAGACAAGCTCTTCCCCTTTCTCTGGATAAATGAAATTCAAAAATCTATACCCCAGGTCCCTTTGGCTGTTAGTGAGCTGTAGTCACACTTGCCACTTAGTGCCTGTGTGGCCTCAGGCAAGTCACTTAACCTCTAGGTCTTAAATCCCTGTCTATAAAATGAAGGAGCTGCATGAGATTGCTTCTGGGTTTTTTTTTTTTCAGCTTTGATATTCTATGATCCCAGGGGAAATAAAGCTTGAAGTCAGAGGTCCCTTCTGTCATATAATCAACTGATTAAGCAGTCATGAAAATTATGTTCAATACTGACAAGGCTTTACAATGAAAAAAGTTTTATGTGATAAAATTAGCCTAAGTAGTTAAAGTTTAGTTGTGCCATTTCCCCTATTTTTTTTTTTTTTAGTGGAAAGCAGGAAGGAAACGTTTGAGAATTCAGAACATCAGGGAAATTGTAGTGATTTCCCAATTAAAAAAAAAAAACTGGACAAAGCAAAAAGGTCAAGATGGCCGGCTACATAGATTCCTCTGCTAATAGAGTGGTCCTTCAAATTCTTTGATACAGCATAATGATTGGGCCAAAGAATGCTCATGAACTGGATCTACCCTGCCCAGCTAATATCCTTTGTCAGCTGCATTGAGAAAGATGGGCAGGATCAACATTGCCATTCATATTATGGTGTCAGTGTGGCATGGAGGTTCCTGTGCCAATCAAGCTCCCCAATCTTGTATGAAGATAATTGGAATGGTTTCTATACATTTTGGAGACCAAAAGGACAATTCATCTTTCACAAAAGCTTTTACTTCTGAATTGTTAGCTAGGCATAAGTTAAGTTTTTGTCCATTGTATCATATGTTAAATGCACCAGGGGAGCTTGATATAGAATAAATCCTTTTGCTATATAATATATATACACATATATTTTTATATTGTATATATAATATAAAAAACAAATCCTTTTGCTAGTTGTACCATGAGTTACTTATATGTAAGTCTGAATTTTTCCATCCAGCTTGTTTAAAGCGATTGTATGATATGGTGATTGTAGAGCATGGCCAGAATGAGACGATCTTGATTTTAGAAATTTGTCTATACCACCTGGATGCAATTGGGCTTTAAATTGGCGGTGCACGTAGCGCACTTAGTGGCCTTAGGGAGAAAGTCAAAACGTAAGCAGCATGGTTCTTTCCACTAAGTAGGTAGTGACTCAGTGGACTCTTGTCTTCGTCTTTTCCTTCACTATTTCTATGGGTCTTAGACCTCATTAAAGTGGGGTACACCTCCTAAATGTGCAGATTCCAATCCATCTGCATCTGCCTATCCTGTGAGATTTTTGTCCTCACTTATTATTTTCAAGTATGAAGGAAGCAATAAACTCACATGTCAATAGGTCAGAGGTACTCTGATATCTTGTAGTCACTTGTATAGCCTTTAAAGGATTACAACTTAATAATAATAATAGCTGGCATTTATGAAGCACTTTAAGGTACATAGTGCCATGAGCTTTCCCTGTGTTATTTAATTTTAGTCTTATCCAACAAGAAAAATAATAATAATAAATAAGAGCTAGCATTTGAGGGCTATAAGGAACTATACATACGGTATTTCCTTGGATCCTCACAACAACCCCGTAAATTACTATGAAGGAACTGAGGCTAGGAGTTTAAGTGACCTCTCCAGGGGGACATAACTACTAAGTATCTGAGGCAGGATTCAAACTCAGGTCTTCCTGTTTCCAAGTCTAACACTGTGCCACCTGACTTCCCAAACCCTAACTTGTCATAGGATCAAAAGATCATAGATTTAGAGCTAGAAGGGATGCTAGAGGTCATTTAATCTTACTACCTCATTTTTGCATTTGAAGAAACTGAGGCCCAAAGAGGTTATGACTTAACCCTAGGGCACACAACTATATGTCATGAAGGGCAAAGCCAAGTTGGAATACAGATGCACTGACTAAAGTTCCATCACTCTTTCATTGTTGACTGTACAGCTTTTATAGTATTTCTAAGCACCTGATATTGACAGAATTCCTGTGGGTTGAGAGGGTATATGGAAGGGTGTATGGTGGGCTGGACTAGGAGAGAGGAAGACCCAGGTTCAAGTCCCAACTCTGGCACATACTGGCTGTGTCGCCTTGAATAAACCACTTTATTTCTCAGTGTCCCAGGCAGCTCTATAAGCTTCTAACTTATAAACATGTTGCTGGTCTGTATCCATGAAGGAAGGTCCCTCGCCAAGTGTTCCCCACATTGACAAAATAATTGATTTGGCTCAAACCTGCACCCCATATTAGACATTTTTTTTATGGTTTCAAGGGAAATACTTTAAAAGTGCCAATTATTGTTGTTGTTCAGTTATGTCCAACTTTTTATGACCCCATTTGGAGTTTTCTTGGTAAAGATGCTGGAGTCATTAGCCATTTTCTTCTCTGGCTCATTTACAAATAAGGAAACTGAGGCAAACAGGGTTAAGTGACTTGTCCAGAGTCACACAGCAAATAGGTATCTGAGGCTAGAAAACAAGTCTTCCTGATTCCAGACCCACCACTGTGCCACCTAGCTGCCCTTTATTTTTTATACCATACTTTTTAAAAATAGGTACATGGACCTCTCAAAGCATTTCCCCCAACCTCCTCATTTTGTAGATAAGGGAACAGAGGTTCAGAGAGAGAAAATGTCTGTGCCCAAGGACGCACTACTAACAAGGGGCAGCAGGTGGGACAAGAGCCCAGGTCTCCTAGCTCCTTTCTACTCTGCCATGTTGCCTCAGAATGTGAAGGTCAGGATTTTTATAGATTATTTATCTTCACAGTATATTTTTGAAAAGAAGATTCTGGGAGGGGTGGCGATGTTCAGAACTATGATTTCATGAATGTAGGTTTCTCCTTGTGTGGAAACTTCCTTCACTGATGCAAATCTACAACTCCTAATTTAGAGAGTTTCCTGGGATACTGGGAGGTTAAAGGATTTTCCCATGGTCACACAGAGGGAAGATTTGATTTCAAGTCTTCCTGCCTCCAAGGACCTGCCTCTATCATCTATTCCATATTGCTTTTCTTGAAACTAGAGATAGATATTAGGTAGGTATTCCATTTTACAAATGGTAGAATTGAGACACCAAGAGATTACAAATCAGGACTAGGCATTAGGAGCCAACATCATGGGGTCAGTGATTGAGGTTCATAGACCAGCGCTCTATCCCCCAGACTTTCCAACCTTTCCAAACTCATATGATTAAGCCAGCTTCCAGTCTTTTAAAATCATGGGCAGATGTTCTCTGCCCAAAATGTTGGATGAAGATGCAACATCTTCATTTATGGTACAGAAAAACCATGATGGGTTTTGCAGGCAATGTACATTTATCATGCAATAATATTAGTTACAAGCCCTTTGCCAGACACTTGTGGGGACTACAAAGAGACCTATAACATAGTCTGTGTCTTCAAGCTCATAGCCTACTTGAGATCTTCATGAGTCTGTTTTAAACTCATATTCATTTTAAAACTTTTATTTTGAAACTACCTTAAGATCCATATTTTTACTTTAGGGATACATATTCCAGATTTTTCCTATAAAACTGTGTTAGATTTACATATTTGTTTACCCAGGGAAGCAGCGAAATCCCTTTTAAGCCATTTTGAAAGGTTTCTTTTCCATTTCTTTTTTAAAAGAACAATTTCATCTGTTGTTATCACTACACCAATTCTTAGATGGAAACTAACTTAATAGTTCTTTCTACCAGAGTCTAGGCCAGTGCCTGTGCCTAGATTTGGGTCAGGATGGCTCGTGTATTTTTTTCATGTGATTCTTATCAACGAGATCCATCCTCCTGTAATTCTCAGGCCAATAAAAGGAGACAGCCATCTTGGATAATTTCCAAAACTTGGAACACAGCCCTAGTGAAGTCTTTCAGGGATGATGTGGCAGGGGTGCCCCTCTAAGGGGTGCTATTGGTTATATGCCACCTGTTCTTGGGTTGATGTTGTGTTTGTGTCATTCTGTCTCGTGTTTCTCTCCATGATAGTGCTAAACTTTTCCTGGTTTCCCTCACTAAGCCAGCTCTTGCCCCTGGGTTTATCCATTCAGAAGTGCATGAGTTTTGCATGCTATATTGCTCCAGATTTAGATATCCTTTTCCAGTAATTAGGTGGATTCATGGCTTGTTTTCAGGTAAAAATTATGTCTGCTAAAACTTAAACTTACAGGTCTGTCATCACCTTCTTCACACTAATAAAACAAAAGGAAAACAATCATATTAGTACATTTCTGATTGAAATTAACAGTGTAATGTGTAATCAAGATGCTCTGTTTCTGTATTTCAGCTACTGCATTTCTTTTTATAATTACAGTGTCTCCTGGCTTTAAATTTCTGTTTGTGTCAGCCCCAATTTTATGCTTTTATCAGCATTTTAAATGCATTCTTCTTTACAGGGTGCAGATTCTCTAGTAAATGAAGTTTCTTCACCCCGCGTTGGGACTGATTCCCAAATTTTCCCACCCGTCAGCAAGCCTTCATCTGCTTACCCTTCCACTACCATCGTTAATCCCACCATTGTGCTTCTGCAACACAATCGAGGTAAGGAAGCGTGACACTGTGCCTCCTCATTTTAATTACAGCTGGTTTGAGGGGTAATCATGGTCTTGCAAATGATTTTCAAAAGGCTTCCTTGCCTACCATGATACTTTCCATGAGTACCATTTCCTTCTTAGGCACTAGCATTGCTGCCTCCTCTGTGGCGACCTGACACCATCTGCTGGGTCCCATGTCCTTCCCAGAAGAATAGGGCAGCGATAACAAAAAGAGGCTCGTGCTTATCCCCTTGAAATGATGGCAAGTGGACAGCCACCGTCCTGGTTCAGGCCCTCATCACTTCATGCCTGTTGCAAAAGCTTTCTAACCGACCTTCCTGCTTCCAATCTTTCCCCGCTCCAATCTATCTTCCATTCAGCTGCCAAAGGGATTTTTCAGAAGTGTAGGCTTGACCGTATTGCATCCACTTCTCCCCACAATAAACTCTAGTCACTTTCTATTACTTCCATGATCAAATAGAAACTCCTTTCCTGGACATTGGAAGTTCTTCACAAACTGGCCCCTTCCAACCTTTCTAGACCTATAACACTGTATTGCCCTCCACGGATTCTACAGTCCTCCCACGGAAACCCTGACCTATTTGTTGTTCCTCACCCATAATGCTCTATCCTATGTTTATGCCTTCGCACCACCTGTCCCTTATACCTAGAATGTTCTACCTGCTTGCCTCTATCTCTGAGTTTTCTTGGTTTCTTCAGGACTCACCTGAAAGCCTACCTTCCGTAGCCCTTACCTGTACATCAGTTTGGATTTCTGTAAGAAAAGTGATTACACTGTTCATGCCCTTTGATCCTGCTTCCTCCTTACTGGGCATATAATTTCAAGGAAGTCAAAGACAAAAAAAAGTTCTGACATATACCTAGATCATTACAACAACACACTGTAGGTGCCCATCAGTTAGGGAATACCTGAAAACAAACAAACAAACTGTGGTATATGAATATAATAGAATATTGTTGTGTTTAAAGAAATGACAGATATGAGAAATTCAGAGAAGCTTAGAAAGTTTTCCATTATGTGAAGCACAATAAAAAAGCTAAACCAAAAGAATATAATACACAATGTCTAAATCAATGTAAATGAAAAGGAAGCGGAACTCTGAGTGACTGTGAAACCCATGATTGCTTTGGATGAATAGATAGTGAAGCTTACTATTGTCTTCCATGGCAGAGGGGTGAGGGATGATAGGACAGAAAGTCCTATACATTGTGAGTTGCTGTCACTATATGAGATATTTTTGCTTGTTTCCCTTGGTTACGAAGGAAGATTCAATCAGGTGAGAGGAGTGAGTTTTTTCCCTTTGACTCAATGCCAAAAGACAGCAATAAAACATTTTTTTTTAAAAAAGATCACAGGTAGTTCTATAAAGATCAGTCTAGTATACAATTATACATAAAAAGAGTTGAAAGTCAGTTAGAACAAGTAGGAAGGTGGATGTTACCAGGCTCCTAGGAAGAGTTAATGAGTATAGCTGGCCACTGCAAAATTTTCCAGCTTTGAATTCTATATGCCTATGAATTTAGCTGGCAGCTAAAACAGAAAAAATGGGAACACACTGGGTTATATATAGTTCTTGTTTTCTGAACAAATAAAGCATATGAATTTATTGGGAGGGAGTTTTTCTTGGCACTAAATTTAAGCAAGAATTTATCATATTACCTTATATAACAAACAGTTATATAATGAGCGAATGAATGAATGAAAAAGCATTTATCAGGCACTTGCTGTGTTCCAAATACAAAAATAAGGAACATCCGTGCCCTCAAGGACTTATATCCTAGTAGGGATAGTCTACACTTATAGAGAAGAGGGGGGGTGGGGTCAGAGAAGGGAGTAGATCAACATACCCCTTCCATCCAGAAGCAATGTCAATATGTCTTGGATGATGGAAAGGTGGTGGTAGTGGTGATGGTGGGGAAGGAAGTTGCATGTGCATAGTCATGGATTTGCTGAAGAGATGACGGGAGAGTGAAGTAAAACATGGCCAGAGCCAGACCTGGATGTAATAGATGACTGAGGCAGTCACTGATCAGGACAATGGGTGATCAGAGCTGGAGTTCAAGATGTACCAGTGACAAGGGAGCTGGTAAGAAGATGCCTGGGGAACCGTTCTTCAACTATGGCTGTGTCAAAGCCAAATACACGTTCTTTGAATGAATACTTCATATAGGCTCTCTACATAAGCTGAAGACCTAACATTAGCATTCAGTACAGGCTCTTCTATGGGGCTCTGAAAGAGTGTGTTTTGGGTAAGTCCTTTACAAATATGATTTCATTTGATCCTCATAACAATCCTGTAAGGTAGATGCTATTATTTTTAGCATTTTAGTATCTTATTGTTTAGAGTTGTTACAACATGTTTTAGTATTTTATACTTGTATTTAGTATTTTATAATTGAGGGCAGCTAGGTGGCCTAGTGGCTAGAGCTAGTCAGGAAGATTCATCTTCCTGGGTTCAAATCCAGTCTGAGACACTTATTAGCTGTGTGACCCTGGGTGAGTCACTTAACCCCGTTTGCCTCAGTTTCCTTATTTGTAAAATAAGCCAGACAACACTCCAGTATCTTTGCCAAGAAAATCCCAAATGAGATCAGAAAGAGTCAGACATGACTGAAAAACAAGTGAACAATTTTATAGTTGAGGAAGCTGAAACAGACAGAGGTTAACTGACTTACCCAAGGTCACATAGCTAGTGTCTGAGGACAGATTTGAACTCAGGTCTTCCCGATTCCAGATACCACATTCTAGCCACAGTGCCACCTGTCTTCCTCCCCATGAAGAACTAGCCTGTATGTTTTTAGATTGTTTCTTTCAAATCTTAGCAGTCTAAAATGAACTTTTGGTAGAAGTTGGATCCCAGTCAATACCTCTCCGAGGAGTATTCTGTGCTGATTAAAGAGGAATCCACATGTTTAGATACCAGATGAATGGGAGGCAAAGTTAACGTTCTGTTGAAAAAAGATGAGGAGCCTGGCTTGTTTTCCCATCCAGATGGAGGGCCAACCCACTTCCTTGTGGAGGAGGCCTCATAAAAGGAACTTGGAATATGCTCCAAAACGTGGATGAGGATTTCATCTGGCACATTAACGATAAACTCCACACCCCCTCGTCTACCACAGTATGAAAGGCCCAGGGACCTTAGCATCCTCAGTGCACTAGACTCTGACCTGCAAGTTCTGAACGGGACTGGTTGCCTAGGGTATGTGTTGCTTCATCTATTAGAATCAGAACCTACCTGGGTGGAAGTAAAGTAGTCAGGGCATATATATTCTTTGTGCACTGGATAAGTTTGTCTGCTGTCCATCTACTCATAATTAGGTCATCCAGATGTGGGGTTCAGTTTCTGTACCTTGAGGTCCTGAACTGGACTGGGAGAACTATTAAATATCAGATCTGAACATTTTAAGCAGGAATTATTCATCAGTCATAAAAGGACCTCTGAATAACTCTGATAAGCCATCTTATTTTGAGAACTGCATGTGAAAGAGCTTTCCAGGATAAATTTGCTACCAAATGCTCCCCTTTGTAGTAGGAATTGACTTGTTGGATGGAGTGATTTGTATAGTTCATCTGCATGGAAAGAAATATCTACCAAATGCAACCACTTTTGTATAACTGATGCTCTGTCAAAGTTCTGCTCAGATGCTTTATTGTAGCATGAGTATGCTCTTGGGGTCTCAGAGGCTCAGTGGAGCACAAGATCTTCCAGGCCCTGTCAAACAAGAAAGGCTGTGAGGATGGGTCCCTTGATAGCTTCTAAGTCAGTTGACCTAAGAGCCAGCTTAATTAAGTTTGGAGAGAATCAGCCACCAGGTTAGCTGTAGGTGCTGGCTTTTTTTGGAAATCTTTTGAATTTGCAGATACTCTTTTTTTTTTGCCAAGGGAAAAGAGAAAGTTTATTAGGGATTCACCATAATGGGTTGTTTTAAGAAATTCCACCTTTTGTGACCCCTTTGTGACGCCTGTTTTCACGAGCGGGCCAGACTCAATCTAAGCTGAGCTAGACTGAATCTGAGCTGAGCTAGACTGAACCTGAGTGCCTTCATGGAGGCAAGATGGAGATTATATACACAAAGGTCCTAGGAGGGATTGAAGGGTGGTCTAGTGGTGGACTAGAGGAGGGGTTTAGGGAGGGTCTTGAGGAGGAGTCTAAGGAGGGTGAGATGAGGTCAGAGTCCAAGCACTAAGAGTGGAATTAAGGGTTGGAAGTAGCTGAAGGCATGGATACTGATAGTATCAAGGGTGGGAAGTAACAGGACAATAAAGGATGAGGCTAGGTAGAGATTTGGGCCTAATGATAATGTAAGGCTTGTGGCCTTAGGGGAAGGCCAGATCTAGTTGGAAGATTCAAGGACAGTTCAAGGGGGCTCCCAGAGACTACATTCCAGATTCAAGGGGGTTCCCAGAGACTGTGCCCTCATCATTCCCCCCTCAAACAAATGGGACCCAAATTCTTTTGTAGTCAGGGACGAAGGTCTCAGCTTCTGAAACTGCTTCCTGCTGGCAAGGGGTGTAGAGCAGTCCCTGCCTCGATGGGTCCAGTTTAAGGGGTACATGGAATGAGCCGTCATCTGAAAGTTGATGGCTTGGAGCCTGGAGAACACAAGAATTTGCAGATACTCTTGAAGGATGTCTATGACCTCAGAGGGCGTTGTGGGTCCTTTGTTTCAGTGGAAGGGGTACTCAAATGGACAAAATCGCTCATTCTTAATATGTTGAAGAATTTTGATGCTAAGGAGCTCTTTCTGATAATAACTAATCATTGGGTCTGTTCCAGTTTGAGATAATAAAACCATGGCATAGACATCATAGGGGGAGGGAGTTTCTTTCCATTTGAGATCATCAGCTTGGGTTCTTTTTTAGCTTCCAATGATTTAAACAGATGTTTTAAAGGGAATGGAATGACTAGGTTGGTACCGAGAGAGAACCTTGGAATATACAGGATACAAGTCATTGGGGAGATCATTCAATCATATTGCTAAATGAAATAACAAATCTAGATATCAGTGGATCAAAAGATCATAGATTTAGGGGAAGAGGAAGGTCATAACATTTGCTAAACACCTACTATGTGTCAAGCACAAGTACAAACATTATTTCATTTCATTTAAAGCTGGAGAAGACCTTAGTCCAAGCCCTTCATTTTAACAGATGAAGAAATTGATCCCACAGAGTTTGTGACTTGTGGGTCATTCTGGTAGTGAATACCAGGGCTAGGCTGAACTCAGATTTCCTGATTCCATAGCCATCATTATTTCCACTGAACCACACTGGGCAGATATATGTACCTCTTCAGCACAATAGAAAGAATGATTAATTTGGGGGGGTTAGAATTTGAGTCCCAACTGTGTCATTTACTAATTTTGTGACTTTGGGAAAGTGACTTTGTGACGTTGGTCCATTGTTTCATCATCCACAAGATGAGATGGTGGGACTGGATGATCTCTGAAGTCCCTTGCAGATCCAACATTTTGTGACCTGTGATACTTTTTGAATCATGGGCAGCCGTGTGTGTATTCTACTTTGGTAGATTACATGTTTTGGATAGCTGAGGCCAAAACTATCCGTTGGCGTCTCTTATAGTCTAGTATAAAAAAAAGGGCCAAAACTTAATAAGTCTGTGAGTGGCTTCTTCTGAACTGAATTTATGGTATTGTCATCATAAATCAGGATTTTTTGTTTCTAATTCCCAGTGGTAAGGCCAGTTCTCCACACCTGCATGGAGGCAGCAAAGACAATCTTTAGCCTGTCTGTAATCTCTTAATTTATAATTTAAGGGAAATTTCTCCCAGAGGACAGCAGGAATGGAGCGTTAAAAATAAGAAAATTAATCATAGAGATGGAGAAACCCTTCCGACATCTTAACCATATCATCATAATCTTTCCATTCCAGTTCTATATATAGGTAGAATTAGTGAAAGCAAGATTGAATGGCAGAATAAGTTTAAGGAGGGAATGATGGCTTTTGACCCAGTTTAGATTATTTATCTCAAGAATGAAGATAAGCAATTAGAAACTGACTTTTAAATAGCTGATATTACTAGTCCCTTGGTTAGTAGTTGAAGTAACATTTCCCCTATATCTATTCCAGAAGCTGCTCTTTAACACTGTTCAATTTCAATGCTAAATTATTTTTACTAGGCTTTTCTTTTCTTTTTTAAAGTTCAGTCAATTGTTCTTGCAGAAATGACCCCCAGGGCCAGTAGAGGTAGCCGGGTGGTGTAGTGGATAGAGTGTTGGGCCTGGGATCAGGAAGACCTGAGTTCAAAAACCAGCCTCAGACACTTATAGATGCATGACCTTGAGCAAGTCACTTAAGGCAATAATAGCATCTCTCTCCTAAGGTTGTTATGAGCACCACATGAGATAATAGTCATAAAGTGCTTAGCACAACATCTCTCACATTGTTGTTTAGTCGGTTTTCAGTTGTGTCCAACTCTTCATGACCCCTTTTGGAGTTTTCTTGGCAAAGATACTAGAGTGGAAGGCAAGCAGGGGTAAGTGACTTGTCCAGGGTCACGTAGCTAGTAAGTGTCAGAGGTCAAATTTGAACTTAGGTCTTTCTGACTCCAGGCCCGAAACTCCATCCACTGTGCCACCTAGTTGCCCCAACCTAGTGCACAGTAAGCACTTAATAAATGATCGTTCCCTTCCCTTCCCAATCTAGATTCCCGATTCCTAGTCTGGTTCTCTTTCTGTGAGTCAATGTTGTGTCAGGTGGATTGAAGTTACTGGTGCTAATTCAGATGGTTGCCAAGGTGACTTCGGGTACCTATGGAAGCAGTATTAACTTCAGTTAGAGGGAACTGTACTCTAAGGCACAGCCATCATTCTTGTCAGGGAGCTAAAATTGAATTGAGAAGAATGGGTTCTTATTATAGGTACCCAAGGTCGAGAAGTATGCTCAGAAATATCCTCAAAATATTCTCAAGGTCAGAGCAAAATGCGACTCTTTACCTTTAAGGGATTGACCAGAGGGCATCCAGTCCAGCCTCCACCTTTTACAGATGAGGAAGCTGTAGCTCAAAGGATAAATCCCTAGCAGGGCTGCCGAGGTAGAAAGAAGCAAAGCTGGGCTATAAACCCAGGTCTGCCAGCTGTCAGCCCACCTTTCTTTTTTCTGCTGTGTTAGGTCAGGATCCACAGATAAATATGGGGAAATGGGGAAAGTCTCTGATTGGACTCAGGAGAGGAATGAGCAGAAGAACAGATTGGTTGAGAAGGGTGGTGAATAAAAACATTATCAGATGAAGTTCTCAGCAGAGGGTGGGGAAGGGCCAGATTGATTGGAAGGTCTCATCCTGGTATATCAGTCAGTGTGTTTCAGATCATATCTCAATAAACCATAGTCTAAATTGCTTTTAGAATTATTGTGCCTATAGTTTTTCCTTTCTCTTCTTTCGAGGCTGTGCTATCAGTTGTCATTTATTACTATTGTTATTATTTTTATCTTTGTTTCTAATCTCCCCAACCACCATTTTTGTATTTTGAGAGACATGCAAAAGAGTTCAGGAGGTTTTCTTTAACTGTTTTCCAGGACTCAAGAGTGCTTCCAAGTGAAAGTCTGGAACCCAATGTAGCATGGTCAGGATGTGTTGTGGTTCAGATGTCAGAGTCAGGATTCAAAGACATCTTGGCACATTAAAACATCAGGCTGAATCCGATAAGATGAAACTTCATAGGGAGAAATGTAAAGTCTTTCACTTTGGTTCAAAGAATCAATTTCACAAATATACAACAGGGAAAGTCATGGTGGACAGCAGTTCATCTGAAGATCTGGAGATTCTAGTGGACTGAAGCTTCAGTTGCCTGAAGAGTCAAACTCAAAGGTATTATATGATAGCCAAAAAAAAAAAAGTGATACAGCCTTAGGCTACATTAAGAAAGACTTAGTTTCCAGGACTAGGAAAGCGGCAATTCCACTATCGCCTGCCCTGGTTGGGCCTCATGTGGAGGATTGTGTTCAGTTGTGATCACCGCATCTTAATAAACAGGAGATAAAATAGAAGAATGCAACAAAGATGGTGAAAAGCCTTTGCCTCAGTTTCCTTATCTGTAAATCTGTAAAATGGGCATAATAGTAGTACCTGTCTCCTAGAGTTGTTGTGAGGGTAAAATGAGATAGTATTTGTTTACTTTGCAAGCCCTAATGCCATATATAAATGCTAGCTATTATTATTATTACTAGTAGTAGTATTAATAGTAGTTATAGTGGTAGTCGTTGTAGGAGTAGTAGTAATAGTAGGAATAGCAATGGTAGTTGTAGTAGTAAAAGTTGTTATAGTAGTAGGAGCAGCTATAGTTGTTGTAGTAATAGTAGCAGTGGTAGTAGTAGTAGCAGTGGTAGTTGTATTAGTAGTAGTAGTAGTGTGGTAAGAGCAGTAGTAATCGTACTAATAGTAGTAGCAGTAGCAGTGGCAGTTGTAATACTAATAGTTGTAATAGTACTAGTAGTTGTAGTAGTAGTAGCAGTGACAGTTGAATAGTTGTAATAATAGTAGTAGTTGTTGTAGTAGTAGTTAGTAATAGTAGTGGTAGTAGTGGTGGTAGTTGTAGTAGTAGTAGTGTTAGTTGTAGTAATCATAGCAGTGGTAGTAGTGGTAGCAGTGGTAGTTGTAGTAGTAGTAGTAATAGTAGTAGTTGTTGTAGTAGTAGTAATAGTAGTGGTAGTAGTGGTGGTAGTTGTAGTAGTGTTAGTTGTAGTAGTCATAGTGGTAGTAGTAGTAGCAGTGGCAGTTGAATAGTTGTAGTAATAGTAGTAGTTGTTGTAGTAGTAGTAATAGTAGTGGTAGTAGTGGTGGTAGTTGTAGTAGTAGTGTTAGTTATAGTAGTCATAGCATTGATAGTAGTAGTAGCAATGGCAGTTGAATAGTTGTAGTAATAGTAGTAGTTGTAGTAGTAGTAATAGTAGTGGTAGTAGTGGTGGTAGTTGTAGTAGTAATAGTTGTAGTAGTACTAGTAGTAGTAGTAGTAGTATGGCAGATAAGTGGGACAATGGATAGAGGGCTGCCTGGGATCTTTAATTGCCTGAATCTGTCCACTTCTCACCTTTTAATCTTTAAACAAGCTTAATGTCAGGCTGTCCTTTGACTATCAAAGTAGACTAATACCTCATTTGTGTGTGGTATTGTTGGGGAATAAAATGTTCCACCTGAGTGAATTTGGCAAGTTACTGAAACATTCCATTTTTAAGCGTGAAATTTGTTTTTGCTTTAAGCATTTGTGGCAAAAATCTTTCTATAATGTTCATTTCAGGGCTTTTAGAACATAATAGGAAAATGGCATACAGGATGAAATGTCCCTTTTTGGGGAGGAATACTTGGAGTTGTCAGTATGAATAACTGCTGGCTGTGCTTTATCAGTGCGCCCAGATTCTTGATGTGTGCTCGTGTGGAGAGGAGGTTTTGCTTCTGCTATGAGGCTCATTTGCTTTTTCTGTTATTGTGTCTTTTTCCTTTCTCCTCTCTCAAGGTCATGCTGATAGCTGTCACTTACTGTTACTGTTATTGATTGTTCTTAAGTGTGTTTCTGCCTCCCCAACCTTCTTTTAAAATATGTTTCTTCTTATCTACTGTGGCCGGAGAAACCAGATCACTAAATTTGATCAAATTACTTCTAAAAGAAAAGAGATTCCAAGCAAGGGCCTGCAAAACCTCACAAAGATTCAGACACAATTTTAAGTGACATATTTGAAGAGGAGAGGCACTGAGAGCTCTTATTATATTTATTTAGGAAAAAAATATTAAAATATTTATTTCTGGGTGACTCAGTGGCATAGTAGAGTGCTTACTTGGAGTTAGGAAGACCTGAGTTCAAATCTTACCTCAGATATGTACTAGCTGTGTGACCCTGGGCAAGTCTACTGTCTGCCTCAGTTTTCCTCAACTGTAAAATGGGGATAATAATGGCACTTACCTCCAAGAGTTGTTGTGAGGATGAAATAACATTGTCTTATCACAGTGTCTCTCACATAATAGGTACTTAATAAATGCTTATTTCCTTCCACTGCTCCCCTCCCACCCCTCCCTAGACATTGACAACATGTTCATGGGGAAAAACCTCACTTAAATCTTAGATCTTTGTGGAGAGGTCAGAAGTTTGCTCTCAGTGCCCTTTCTTCCATTTGACTGGCATCTAGACAACACGAAGCAATCCTTCGGGAAACATTTAATGGTGCAATTTATAAGGCTTGTGCTTAAACTAAGCCTTCCACGCCCTTGACAACTCTTGCATGTCAAAGAGCTCTGAAGCAGTAACTGATGTATTGATCCAACAAACCCCAAGGTTCCAAAGTATGTTTCTAAGATATCCCTTCAGAATTCCCTTAGAAAATAAACAATTCTTTCCAAATTATACCTTGGAATTTGGAAAGAAAAAAAAGAAAGGTAGACTAGCTATTTGCCAGTGCAGAATTTCAAAGACAGTGATCACTTCCTCTGGTGTCAAATACACAGGACCTTCATGTCTGGGGTTGGCCTTGCTCTCCCTTTCCTTTGTCCCCCTCAGACGCTTATCAGCTGTGACGCTGAGCAAGTTATTAAGTCTCTCAGTGTCTCATCTTTTTTTTTTTAATTAATTTTTAGTTTACAACATTCAGTTCCACAAGCTTTTGAGTTCCAAATTTTCTCCCTCTCCTTCCTCCCTTCCCCCTCCCAGAGATGGCATGCAATCCTATGTAGGCTCTACATATACATTCACATTAAACATATTTTCATATTAGTCATGTTGCAAAGAAGAATTAGAACCAATGGGATGAACTATGAGAAAGAAGAAACAAAACAAAAAAGAGAGACAGTAAATATCAGTGTCTCATGTTTAAAATGGTTGTTGTTGAATTGTGTCTGACTTTTCATGACCCCATTTGGGGTTTTATTGGCAAATATACTGGAGTGGTTTTCCATTTCCTTCTCCAGCTCCTTTTACAGATGATGAAACTGAGGCAAACAGGGTTCAGTGACTTGCCCAGGATCACACAGCTAGTATCTGAGGCTGGATTTGAACTCAGGTCTTCCTGACTCCAGGCCCAATTCTCTATCCACTGAGCCATAATCAATAGCCTCTAAGATCCCTTCCAGCTCTATTAACAGTGGTATTAACAGGTGAAGCAGACATCTATTTTTACTCATACTTATTGACTAGTGTTTTATGTTCCCCATTTAAAAAAAAAACTTGAGTGAAATATTTTATCTCTCTCTCTTTCAAGTGGAAACAACAAAGCCTTAAATTGGACTGCTTTTTTACTTAAGGGTAGCCCTTAGTTGATTTTTCCCCCTCTTGTTTATCAGGTATTTTCAAGAGAAAAAAATGGCTCCTTACTCCCATTCTAAAGTGTCCAATAAACCAGTGTATTTCCAGAAGTTCCACTGACACTTACTAGTAGCACCTTCTTCCATGTTGAAAATGTTGCTACTGAAGAAGAAAAGGGAACATGCAATTTCCTGTAAATTTTTCTGAATCATCCTTTCTTTTTTATCTAAGTTAACTCAAATAGAAGAAGTAAGTTAGTGCCCTAAAGGGGAAGCAGTTTCATGTAGCAGATTGACTCATGAGTCAGAAACACCAACTTTCTCATCCTCACTTATGTCAGGAAGCTGTTCCATCATGGCAGTATTGCTTGTGATATTCATTGTCTCTGCCTTGGATATGTGAAGCCCTCCAGCCTTCACACCCAGACACCCTGTGGTTCCTGCCTCCATCTCAAAGCCAGGATAATAGAACAGACTATGAACTATGAAAACAGGATTTTGATATAGCCCGAGAACTGCTCCTGGAGCCTAGATGTAAAACTCAGGAAAAGAATGGAAATATCCCAGTCCGTTTCTTCAGAATCTATTAGTGGTTCATTGCTGTTGTTGTTGAGTCGTTTCAGTCATGTCAGACTCTTCATGACCCCATGTGGGGTTTTCTTGGCAAAGATACTGGAGTGGTTTGCCATTTCCTTTTCCAGCTCATTTTACAGATGAGGAAACTGAGGCAAACAAGGTTAAGTGACTTGCCCAGAGTCACACAGCTAATAAGTGTCTGAGCTCAGATTTGAACTCAGAAAGATGAGTCTTCCTGACTCCGGACCTGGCACTCTATCCACTGAGTAACCTAGCAACAACAATATGGGCCAGGCACTGTGCTAGCATTTACATAGTGCCTTTAAGGTTTACAAAAACACTTTACATCGTCATCCCATCTTATCCTCACAACAACTCTGGGATATAGGAGCTTATTATTACCTCCATTTTTACAGATAAGAGAACTGAGGCAGACAGAGATTAAGTGACTTCCCTAGGGTCACACAGCTAGTAGCTCAGGGAGGATTTTAATTCACATCTTCCAGTCTCAGAGTGCAGAACTCTATCCACATGGTCACTTAACTGCTTCAAGTCACATACTCAATGAGCAGGAAGTGTTGAGAAAGACATTTGCCAGTCAGTCAATCAATACTTTTTGAGTGCCTACTGTTAGCCAGGCATTGTGCTTAGCATTGGTGCTACAAAAAAAGGCAAAAGATAGCCCTTGTCCTCAAAGAACACACAATCTAATAGAGTATTAGAATGTTTGGGGGCTCAACTTTATATTATCAACCATTTTGAGAACCACTACACCCAGGCCTTTTTAAAAAAACAAACCATAAATGGAGATTATGTCAGTAGAATGTCCTTGGCTTTGCTTTGGAATGTGCCCAGCTTGGCAGCTATATTCTGCCCCACACACCCTACTCGTAGACACAATTTCTTAACAATTTCTTCAGTGTCCCTTGAAGCAATGATATCTTTACCCCACTTTCTGAAGCCTAGTTTAATCATTCTAAAAGAGATGTCTCCTCTTCCTGCCCTCATATAGAAAGTGTTCCTTTTAACTCAGCCCTGCTGGTATATAACATATGAACATTTTGACCGTGCTGGCTGAGCTCTCCTCTGCTCTGAATTTTCACAAAGCAGTTCTAAGCTTCCAGTGAACAGAAATAGCCACACGGAATGTTTGCTCTCATGATCACAGGATTATAGAACATCATATCTGAATTGGACCTTAGAGACTATCTATCTAGTTCAACCTTTGTTCTGCTGAGGAAGAAACCAAGACTCAGAAAAAGGATGGGGCTTGTCCAACTTCATGTAGCAGTGAAGAGCTGGGATTGGAACCCTGGGTCTCTGAATTCCAGTCTTAAACACTGTACACCACCCAGATATTCTTCTTGGAAGGCATTTTACACAAAACAGTGATATCTGCCTGCCTGGCTTACTGTGTATCTCTATCTCAATAATAACAACATTTTTATCCACAAAGCATTTTATCAACACTTTCCCATAGGTTCTTCCCACAGTCCCTGTGTGGGAAGAGACCCTGAGTAAGGAAGAGACAGTTTTCCCCATTTTAAAAGTTTGGGAAACCAAGGAAACCAAGGTCAAGTGACTTGCTTCATGTTTACAAAGTTTAGTGGAAGTTACCATTCAAACTCAGGTTTGATTTTTTTTTTATCCAAATCTAGTATCTTTTCCACTATGAGATGTTGGTTCTCTGAAGTGTTTGTTGAATTGTGTATAGCTGTCAAGTGGTAGTCTCTTCAAGATTTGTGCTTCCAAAAATTATTGCTATTTACTTCAAGTCAGCTGATGATGGGGGTGGGAGCAGAGGTAAGCAGAAAGCTTTTTTAATGTTGGTAAAGTATTTATAGTCCGGTATGTGCTTTATATTTATTTTTATGGTGGTTCCAACTTTAGCATTTTTTAAGATAGCCACCATTTCTGTGTTCATTACTTGTGTGTGTACCTAGAATATTCCAAAGGAGTATGACCTGTGGTCTAGGTCCCTCCAAAAGACTCTGGGTTTATATGGATGACTCTCATTCCTGGGGACCTGACCTGGGAGGAGTCAGTTTGACTTCTTGACTTCTTATGCCCCTACCTGGATTTCTCCAGTAAAATCTCTGAAATACGTCTTAGATGTGATTCACATCTTGATTTCCCAAATGTAGGTGTCAGCATACTCACTTAACAATTTAGCTGTTGAGTATGGGTCAGTATTTACTTCCCCCACTAAAGAAATTGCCTAAGACTCCAAGAATTCATAGGAGCCCATGAACACATACAGAAATATAGAACGCTCAAACCCTTCTGGAAGGTGAAGGAAGATACTTTGTGGGACTGGTGAACAACTATTTCCCATTCACCTCTGACTTGCAAGATCTAAGCAATTTACAGCAGTACTATGGAAGGCTGGAATGGCGTGTATCTCTTGGGCCTTCGAGGCATGTCAGCTGTAAGAGCAACCTGTTGGTGGGCCTCCTTTTTCTGAGAAACATGCTATTAAAGAAGCCTTTTCCTTCTGAGAGGCCAAGTTCTCCAACGCAGGAACCCAGGGATTACCTACAAAGTAATCTCTGAGGCCGGAGATATCCATTCTTGGAATTATTTATCTCTGTATAAAAGGAAACGGAAAGATCGAAGAGGCTGGTCCAGAAGCGGACATCCAGAAACTCCCCTCTCGGGCTTCCCTGGGCCAGCGCAAGACTATCGGCCTTCCTCACTCAAATCGAAGTCAACTGCAAGTCATGTCATCATTTCCCTGACGTTATGGTCCTCTTTGAGAACAAAGGACAAACACAGCATGACTGTCACCATGGGCTTCTCCTGAAAGTCATCCTTTTCTGCTAACAGGAAGGACATCCAAAGAGAAAAGTACAAGAAAAAGAAGAGTAATCCCACCTCCCTTGAATAGACTGTGAAGGGAGCAGCTCCTCTATCATGTCACGTCAAGAAGCATTTATCAAGCATCTACTATGTGCCAGGCACTGTCCTCCAGTAGCACTCCATGCTCTCAAGCCTCAGTCATCTGGTCATCAGGAGGCAGCCTCTCTCTTTCTGAAGCCCAGTTTGTAAGGCATCAGTGCCCAAAATCCACCTCTGTGGAAGATGCCCTTCAAGTGACTGCAGCAATGTCTATCCTGTATAATCTCGTCACATACATTTAAGGGGAGACTCAACAAATTGATCAGTGAATCCCTTGATCAATCTCCTTTAAAGGAGGATCTACTGAATAAAATGGAGCCTTCTTGAGAGCAGGGCTTGTTTTTCATTTTGTCTTTATGCTTCCAACAACTAGGATAGCGCCTGGCACACAGTAGATGCTTAATAAACGCACATTGGAGATAGGTGTCAGAGCTTGAGCCTCAGCATTACCCCTTGTAAAACTTACTTTGTCATTTTTCGTTGTTTTTTATTTTGGCATCTGAAAATAAAGGATGGTAAAGTCTGTTGAGTTTTGGAAAAGAATAACTTGTCACCAGATCTTCTTTGCCTTTCATGTGCTATGTGTTTTACTCACTTTTTGCTTTTTTCTTCTTTTATTACAGAGCAACAAAAGCGACTTAATAGTTTAACAGGTGAGTAGTAATCCCCTTTGCCTCCTTTCTTTCCAGTGCTCCTTCTGCTAGGGCAAAGCATTCCGTTCTCTTTCAACTATCAAACAGTGCCCTTGGCAATCCAGGACACTGCCCAGACTACACTGAACTATACTTAAGATATTCCTCACTATGTTTTCACTTATCTGTAAGAAATTAGAATTGTGTTAGTATGTATAAATGGGTTATTTTTTTCCTAGCAGATCTTCTTACCCCTGACCAGTGAAATTTTCACAGGAGTCCCACTTCACACTCTCAAATTTAGATACTTTACACACTCTGGATCTGCTGGTACCCTTGTATACCTCTCTCAACCTGAAACATCTAGGTAACTGTATCCAAAGACCCAAAATTCACCCTTAAATTATCTAGAGATTCATAACCAAAGCACATCTCTGT
This sequence comes from Phalanger gymnotis, assembly GCA_028646595.1. Classification (NCBI taxonomy): domain Eukaryota; kingdom Metazoa; phylum Chordata; class Mammalia; order Diprotodontia; family Phalangeridae; genus Phalanger; species Phalanger gymnotis. Next base: position 60,323,332 of record CM053624.1, read on the forward strand.
TCACACACTGCCTCAGAACTGTGCTATTTGGATATGCTTTAGTTAACTAATCAATCATGCTCTCTGCCTTTGTGAACTTGTCTTCTCCACACTCAACTCCATTCACAAAAATCACCTGCTACAAACATCAGCTACCAACCATAACTATTTACCAGTTACTAGCATCAGGTAAACATCTTGATACTCTCTCATAACATGGTAATCAGTCATTCTTACGGGAAGCTGTGAACTCTTCACTTTTTATGCCTAGCTACCTACTTTTAAAGTAATTCTGCAGACTCTAACACAGTCATGGCTTTGATTGGGTCCCATCACCCAATTCCTAGCTGCCAGCAATCATGGTGATTAGAGTGAAACATCATGGCAAAGGGGACTTCCTGGCCCTTGGTTTAAGATCTGAGCATATGACTTCTGCAGATATCAAAAATGTTCAGTTGGCCTTTTGACTATTGGCGATGAAACCATATCACAGAGAATCAAGGTTGAAGTAAGAAAGATCAGTAGGGTCATGGAGACACCGATGAAATGTGGGACCAGATCATGAGAAGTCTAGACTTACTACATTTGGAAGAATTAACTTTTAAATCATGCTGTCAAATTATAGAGTTGGACCCTACATAGTCCTGAAAGCTTCCAGCTCTGAATTTTTTATCCCGATTCCGTAAGAGTCAATGGTTATCTCTATCCACTTTTAATCCCACTCTGCTGCCATCCAACTAATGAACTGAGATTTTGAACAGAGAAACAACAGTGCTCTTAATAATCTGTGTAGGCTTTGCTCTGTATTTGTTCCATAGTGTTAGTAACTGACAATCTGGATTGTGCTGAGCTATAATCATGCCTAATTGGACTTTGGACTTGCCCATGTTCATATTACTCTGTATTGATTAACCCATTTCCTGGCCCCAAACTAGGAAATAAAGGCTAGTGTACCACCCAGAGGTACCAGAGAGCTGTGAGAAGATGGTTTGTCTCTGGGTCCTTTCTTAGCTTTCCAAGTTTGGGGGAAGAATGGTTTCCCACTGAGCTCAGCCATTGGGCCCACATGCAGTGTCAGAGTTTCTAAATAAAAACATAGTTGATGGCCCTACATTCTGAGAGTGAATATGATGAAGAAACATGTCAGGAGAAGGCCTGAAAAGTATATTCATACTTCCCTAGGGTGCATTTGCTTTGTGTCCCTGTGCTCATCTTTTGTGTAGGAAAGGAATCAGAGGCTTATTTATTTGTCAGCTATTGCCAGAAAACATACAGGGGGCATATGGTTTTAGGGAACAACTCTCTGGTTCTCTAGGGCATCTGTCTGCCCAGATAGGCAAGAGAATGTGGTATCAAGGGAAAAGGAAGCTCCTCCAGTCTGCGTAGGCCAAGAGAATGAATTATGCTGCCTTAGAACGCTGTCTCCAAGGGGAAAGATCCAGCTGAAAATGGTTACAGTAGGCCCTCCTGGAATAAAACATTGCCAACCTTTGCCCTATGGCATTTACATTTGGAGTCCTTTCCCAGGATCAAGAAAGTAAACATAGAAACAACCCACTTTTAAAAAATGTGAATTGCAAAACTGATTTTTTTTTTCCAGTGAAGACTAAGAAAGAGACATTTTGAAGAGTTTCTATCATAAATAGAGAAAATACCCCAAAACACCATTTTAATGGTGCCAGGGTACAGGACAAACACCTGAATGGCAAACAAAGGGCATTATGTTGTATTTTTACTGTGTGTTGTTGGGGAGTACAATTTGACCTTCAGTGTATCTTACTCTATTTAAGAACATGTCAAATTTTAACTGAGCATTTACTGTAAATTATTCTAGTCTGTCTTTTAAGAATAGAAGCACCTCTGAAACATAATAACAAATTTGCCATGAATGCCTTCAGATCAAGGCTACTTTTCCACTCACTTTCTGTTCATCTTTAGGAGTTTTGAATTTCTTCAGCAATTACTGACCTACATGGCTGTGCATGACCATAACTAGGGTGGGGTAACTAAGACTTTGTCCTAGAGCACAAAAATTTAGAGGGCACTGACAACATTCCTTCTGTGGTAGAAATGACTGACCTCACCACCATTAGAAAAAATAATTAAGATACAAAGATAAGAAATAAAATAATTAAGAAATAAGATAAGAAAGTAGCTTTCTCCCAAATGATTCCTCCCCCTGGTCACACACTCTCAGGTGTTAGCCTCACCACTAGTGGCTTCAAGGCATCAGACTGAGTCTGTCTTAAAAAGCTAATTTGAGCACATGGTTCATGACGCTTCCTAAAAGTGTGTTTGCTTCCTGCTGCTTGTCACTACCAAGTTTTGTGAAGCTTGTCTCGTGTGATAGAATTACCAGCTATGGCTCTGTCCATATGTGACTTTTTTTTTTATTAATTTCTCAAAATGTTTTACTATCCAACTAAGACTTCTACAGGCAGGTGATTTGATGAAATGTAATTTTAAATTTTAAAAGGAGTCACATATTTCCAGGTGTGTACCTTTAGATGGCCCTATCTGGGAGAAGAGAATGCTTATTATTGCAACATTAAGAGCAGAGTTAGGTATTTCACTGGTGCTTCAAGTTCCCCATAGAATCATAGTGTTGGACAAAACCTCAGAAGACTTATAGTCCAACCTATATCTGAATAGAAATCTCTAGAGTTTCACTGAGAAGTGGTCCTTCAGGCTCTGTAGCATGACCTCCAGTGGAGGGAAACTCTCCCAAGGCAACTGATTTACCTTAGACAGCTCAACCTGTTACATCAAGCCTAAATCTGCCTCCTTACATCTTCTACCCCTATTGTTCTATTTCTGTCCTCGGTTACAAGTGAGGGCTATGGAGGTTAAGCAACTTGGTTAAAGGTCATATAAGTGCTCAAGGCAGGATTTGAACCTAGGTCTTCTGATTCCAAATCCAGTGTTCCTTCCACTACTTATCTTAATACTTCAAATTTGTATAACGCTCTAGTTTTCAGACTGTTTTCCCATCCACCATAATCCATGGACCAGAAATACCTCTCTTTGTTGACATGAGTCTGGTTAAATATTTGTCCCAAATTTTAGCCAACCTCCTTGCAATATGCTTAAGGGAGAAATCCCTTTACAAGTTAAAATGTCAGTGATTAAGAATATGCTTGAGAATAGGCAGCTTATTGAAAGTCACAAGGAAATTAATTATAACTGTAATCGGTAGAAATGATTCTGTGTCCAACTCTTGTAGGTGCCTAGTTCTTCAACCTCTAGATAACATAAGTTAAACTAAGAACTACAAGAATATAAATATCCAGACATCAATGTTGCACCATATCCTGTCCCTTTTCAGAAGTTCTAGAAGTTGTTCAACCTCCCTAGATCTCTGTTATGACTGAGGCCAGGTAGTATGAAGTATTTATAATAAGGAGAGTAACAATACAATTCCCTTTCAATTTTAGATCCCGTATCAGAAAGAAGGAATGAAGACAAAGTAGACTCAGCACCAACGTGGGAGAAAGTTGTTCTGCCTGGCACACGACCAGATAAAACAGTAAAGGATGAAAACAGAAGACTGGTTAAGAGCCCTCAGTGCCTAAGCGATGGTTCCATGGATGAAGTGGGCATTCCACTAAGGGTATGAGCACCACTCTGAGAGCCATTATTAAGCCAAGTCTTAAAACAAACTTAGTACAATGTGTATGTCTACATGTCTACAGTTTTAAACACACACACACACACACACACACACACACACACACACACACTGCATGTATATTTTACATTTATCTATCTGTCTATATCTATGTGCGACCAGAAGGATAATTAAGAAAACCTTCAATATGATTTCATGGCCAACTACAAAGTGGTCCATGATGATTATTTCCATGTCTTCTTGCTTATAATCTTTAACAACCTAATGATAAACATAGAATACATCTAGAATCCTTTTATCGTCTGAGTTTCTTTATTTAGCAAACATTTATTAGACGCCTTCTGTGTATAACAGAGGTGGGGAACCCGCGGCCTCGAGGCCACATGCAGCCCTCTAGGTCTTCAGGTGCAGCCCTTTAACTGAATCTAAACTTCACAGAGCAAATGCCCAAAGGCCACATGTGGCCCAAGGCTGCAGGTTCTCTACAGCTGACACAGCATCTCTTTACTAGGTGTTAAGGAGAGAAAAAGGTAAATAAGAATTGGTTCCTGTCTTAAATTGTTTACAATCTCATAGAGGAGCTAAGAAACAGGAAATCATGAGGCAGAATAGGATATGTTCAGCGTATAAGACAGGGAGATGGAAAAAATATTCTGAAAGTTCTAAGGAGAAAAAAAGACAAATTCTGACCAGGGCGATCAAGGAAGGATTTGTGGAATTGCAAGAATTTCCCAGATGGATGGATACCTATAGTGACACCAAATTGTAAGGAAGTTTGTCTTGGTACCAGATTAAAACATGCATATGGGTACCTTCTACCCCATGGTTCCTAGATCCTCCTTCTCATGCGAAATAGAACAAGACTCATAGCTCTTCCACATTGCAGTCTTTCAAGAAGATAACTATCAGGCTGACCATGAGCTTTCTTTTATTTTCCTTTTGAGAGCTTATTCTCCATGACATCTTGCTGTAGTTCTAAATGGTTTTTGGAAAAGGGGGGGGTAGTATTGATATTAATTGTGGTTCAGTAAATAGATTGTTCTATCTGGAGTCAGGAAGACTTGAATTCCAATCTAGACTCAGATATTCCCTGACTGTATGACCCTAGGAAATTCATTTAACCTCTGTCTGTCTTAGTCTCCTTAATTGTGAAATGTAGGGAGTAATAGCACCTACCTCCCAGGGTTGTTAGAAGGATAAAATGAGACGATATTTGTGAAGTGCTTTTAATGACTTTAAAGTACTGTATAAATGTGAGTTATTATCGTTGTATTGTTGTTGTTATCATTATAATGATGATGATTATTATTATTAACATAGGGCTTCTTCCTTGATGCATCAGGGCCTCCTGCATGCTCTGAGTCCAGTGTTTCTGGAAAATATGGCAACTCAAAAAGACAAGTTCAGCAGACCCCTTAACATTCCTTGACAATCATTGATCTAGAAATGCTAGCTATAGCAATAAGGCAAGGAAGAAATTAAAGGCATAAGCATTGACAAAGAAGAATTTAAATATATCTTTTTGTGAATGATGTTTTAGTTTATATTGAAAATCCAGGATACAAAAAATAAATCAAGATAGGGGTCTAAATGTAAGTCATCAAGTTAAGAAATGCTGTTTAGATGGATTTGACTTTGCTTATCATCGCATATTCCAGTTTACTTGTGGTAGCCTACGTGATTTTTATTTCTGTAATAATCACAACAATTCTAAGCCATAAGATTTTGATTATATTTCTTTCTTTTTTTATCTAGAACACTGAGAGATCCAAAGACTGGTATAAGACGATGTTCAAACAGATTCACAAACTTAACAGAGGTACTGGTTTTAATTTGGCGAATCTCTCTGTCAATATTATGGTTGTAATGATTAGGGTTTAGACTTACATTTGTCCAGATGGTAGAAGTGGTGCTCTGTTAAGCATTTGTTTACCTTCGTGCATCCCCACATCTGCAAGAGCTGGAGAGAAGGGTCGTTTTTGTAACTGCCTCTGAGTTGGAGTTTGGAGTTCTGCTGTAAAGTCCATTTTCTTGGTTACTTGTGGGGTGCAGGTTGAGTTTGAGCAAAGTCTAAGCTTGCACGCCAGTTCTCCAACACAAGCCTGGTGGTGGGAAGCTAAACTCTGTGTGCTCTTCTTGGTGTGCTCCTCCTGTGTGTCAGCCAGTGATGACCATGGGGATAGAAGTAGGAAAAGATCATTGGCCTTGGAGTTAGAATATCTTGGGTTTTGTCCTGGCTCAGTCACTAAAGAAGAGGTTTTTAACTTCTCTGTTTCCTGTCCTACTTACTCAACAACATTAATAACCACCATTTATATAGTTTGAGCCAATATAATATAATGGCTTAGAGAGCTGACCTTGGAGCCAGGAACATCTGAGTTCAAGTCTTGCCTTGATGCAAACAAATACTGGCTGTATGACCTTCAGACAAGTCATTTGATATTCTTAACCATTCACTGATGACTATTAATGGCAGAGAAGATACCAGACTATTTTTGGTAGAGAAAATTTCCTTATCTGGGAATTCCTTATATTAATGAAATCACAGGTCCAGTCCCTATTCCTATTGACATAGTGTTTTAAAGGATACCAAGTGCTTTGGCCACCTTATCTTGTTTGAGCCTCACAGTTGACCTGGGAGGTAAGCACTGCAAGGACTGAGTATCCTTAAAACCTTAATGCAATTTTAAGTTTTAATATCTTAAAACTGCACTAAGACTTTTGGTACACCCAGTATTATACTCCTGGTTTTTTTTTCAGATGGTAAAACTGAGGCTCAAAGAGGTTAAGTGAGTTACCTGGATTCACAAAGTTAGAGATTTTGAAGCCCCATTCTTATTTACTCCAAGTCTAGCATGCTGCCCACTATCCATCCCTCTTGGAGACCTATGTTTTGAATTTGTGACCAAGTGCTTTAGAAAGCATGGCATAGATGGAAGTTGGTATAGTGATCATGACTATTCATAATTACAATTATCTCAGCCTGGAAAATTGTTCTTGGCAAATTGCCTCAAGAACCAGACTTGAGTTCACACACCAGAATATACTCACTTACATTAGGAGCACACTCCATTTGGAGGAGGTCCACTTCCAAGTCCAATCACTCCCTGAAATGGTGACTGATAGCCAGCCTGCTGAGAGAACCCCAGCATGGTGCCATATGCCGAACCTTTCCAAATCTGTGCCATATTTTCTCATGTGTTCTTAAAAAGATGACAGGCAGGAATGCACCTTCTTTCCCAGTGGGAGGGAATGTGGGTTCCTCCAAATGTTGGCCATTCTACATCCCTCCTCCATATAGCTAAATCAGGTCTTCATCCTTGACATCAACAGCATTGTAAGACACCAAGAAAGCTTTTCTGTAGATAGTGCATAGAAGAACTAGATCTCAAATTAATATTTGCTCTACAGCCTTGAAATAATCTGCTTAGAAGAGCAAATGTCATTAATAACTAGCCAATACAATATTAAATGTGAACTCAAGTGTGCTTTAATTTTGATACTTAGAGTGTTCCAAACGTCTTACTGTGGTTTTAAGCTTCGATAAGCTTTAAGTAGCTTTAAACTGCACTAAGACTTTTGGGACATCCTCTATTTCTACCGTTCAGGATGCCAATTTTTGAGAATTTATCCTGTAAGTAATAGGTCCTATATTCTTGTATGCTAAAATATAGCCTTGGTGTAGTTGTTGTAGTTACCCTGGTTGTTTTTATCCCTTTGTTCTTCTATTATCAATCAGTTAGCAAAGTCACCTTTTGTTCCCTGGACTTCCAGTCCAGTGGCTGTTAGGCAGATCAGTGGGTGTGGTTGTGGCCTCTTGGCTTCTGTCCTGACATCTCTGCTTACAGCCTGGCAGTGCAACTGCCCAGATGTAGAATCACAGGTGCATGAAATACATGGAGTGTTGGATGGCAGGGCACCCATCCCAATGGGATTCTTTGATTCCCTGTGATATTACCTCAACCCAAAATGAGAGGCTCTGAACAAAGCACCCTCTCTGCCCGAGGCAACAGTGATCTATCCAAGGTTTGGCAAATTGGGAATCTGGTCATTTGCCTTATTTGTAGAGCGAATGTCTTTATGAAATATGCTGTGATGTATGTAAGTATTTTTGTATGTCAGACTCTTTCATTACCTATCATTTATTCAAGGTTATATTTTGAAACCTATAAAAGCGGTAAAATCTTGAAACTGTGCTTGGCTAATAATGGGAGTTGGGATTTCTCTCACCATCTCTTTGGGCATATCTATAATGCAGACAAATGGACTGAATATTTTCCCCCCAAGAGCACTTAGGATTCTTTGGCTTTTACTAACTGAAATAGAGTATGTTCCTCGATTCCAGGAATCTTCTGAACTGTATGTGTATGGATTCTTAGCCACTCATTTTCTTCATTTATATCTTCCTGTTCTTTTTCTAAAACTTGCAACTCTATGTAGACACTCCTGAAGAAAACCCTTATTTCCCCACCTACAAATTCCCTGAACTTCCTGAAATCCAGCAAAAACCTGAAGGTACCATAAGCTTAGACATAAGCTTATCTGTTTGCTGCTCCTTATATTAATTCTTATAGTTCTGGGCTTTATTTATTTATTTTTTATTATTTTTAGAAATAAAATTTGGCATTTAGAATTGATTTTTTTTAGTCTTTTTCTGTTGACAAAATTTTTATTTCACTCATCTGCATGATGTGATCTCTAAGATGACTGAATCCTTTCTAACTTATTAATCTATTTTTAAGTGTGATGCCCATGTGTTCTAATAACACTAAAAAAGATAACAAAGTTACTTGAAATAGCCAACAGGGGAATTGTCAGTATCTCTCCTTCTTGGTGGATAGTCTCAAAAATCCACTGCTTTTCTCTGCTACAGAAGACAATCCTTACTCTCCTACCTACCAGTTTCCTGCATCTACTCCTAGTCCTAAATCAGAAGGTAATTAAAGGAAAATCTTGTGCCTTTTTTTGTGCCAGTGGTGTGCCTTTCATTTTTCTCTCTGGGCTTTTCCTGGTTGCTAAGGGACTCTATCCCCATGATTTGCTTCTCTTTTAACCTTTCGTTTTTATAGCATTTCTCCTTGCTCTCTGACTGTGTAACTAAGCATTTTCCTAGATTGTGTTTTTAATCTGGTTCCTTTAATGTGGTAGGCTATGTAGTCTAACAAAGAATGCCTGGAACATCTGGGATGATAAAACTATTGCCGGAGGACAGTGAATTGGGGCCCTCACCCCCAGGCTGGGGACTTTGGGAGTGCCTGGGAAGTGAGTCAAAGAGATAGCATCTTTTTAAAAAATTTGATATTTTATTTTTTCCCCCATTACATATAAAAAAACATTTTTAGCATTCGTTTCTTAAAAAATTTGAGTTCCAAATTTTCTTCCTCCCTTCCTCTCCTCCCCCCTCATCAAGAAAGCAAACAATTTGACATAGGTTATATGTGTGCAGTTATGCAAAATGTTTCCCTATTAGTCATGTTGTAAAAGAAAATACAGACCAAACACAAACAACAAAAACAAGGTAAAAAATGTATGCTTTGATCTGCATTGACGCTATTGGTTCTTTCTCTGGAGCTGGATAGCATTTTTCACCATAAGAGGGAGGCAGCATCTAAGGAAGTAGAGGGTTATAGCTGTGACAACTGACTTGAAGAAGACCTGAGGATTTTGTAGTCCACCAGCACCAAAGTAAAGTAGATGGGGCTGCCTCTCCCCATCCTTGAAAAGAACCCCTCAGACATTTTTTGCCCTCCTAGGTTTCCCTTGATGTTAATTTTAACATGATTTCACTTAGATTAAAAACTTCTGGAAGATGGGAAGAAGTTGCATGTGGAATTCCAGAGGGCCAGTACTTGGAAGTAGGAGACATATTATAAGGAATATCCCAGAGAGACGTAAATACTTTGTTGAGCAGTAAGGAAACCTGTCAAGGGCTAAGGGGTCAATTATGTTGGGGAGTGGTATCCTATGACTAAGGATTTCCACCAGAATGGAAGATGGATGGATGGATGGATGGATGGATGGATGGATGGATGGATGGATGGATGGGGTAACTATTTATTGAGTGCTTATTATTTGACAGGTATATGTATGATTTTGTTGGACTAGACAGAAGCTGCTGAGGAGAGCACGCATTTGTTTTTAAAGCACTAGTTCTTAAACTTTGTGCTGTGACAGTGATGTTTTTAAATGTATAAAATAAATGTTCCGGGATCAGAATAGGAGAATCCTGAGTGTGGAAGGACTTTTCCAAGATAAAATGTATATAAAATTCACTACCTGCTAAACCAGGGAAGGGGAACCTCCCGCCTCAAGGCTACACATGGTCCTCAAGCATGGCCCTTTAACTGAATCTAAGCTACTTTATCATCTGCTTCACAAAGTTATTGGGGTGGTGATCAAGGGGATGAGGGATGTGACTTTTAGTAAGACTTCTGGGATAGGTGTCTGAGAAGGTTCCTTTGTGATACCTTTGTGATAGGGATATTTGTGACATATTTATATAGATGGATAGATATAGCTATATGTATATATAAACATATTTGTGATAGGAAATTCCAAAAGTGGAACAGCTGCCTGGGGGAGCGTATTAGGGATGTTTAGGCATCTCCCTCATTTGAGGTCTTCACCTGAGGCCTAGATGGCCACAGGTGGGAGATATTGTAGAGGGGATTGTAGTGAAGTACAAGCTGGACTAAATTCCTTGATTTCCCATCCCATTCTGAGAGTCTGTAAATATACATAAGGATTTAACCTACTCTTGGGGTGAGCATTGCATTCTAGAGAGTCCTGTTTTATAAAGGAAAGGTTACAAAGGGGCATATACCAGAGAAAGGTGTTATGTTCTTGGGAAGGTACACTGTATGTGGAAGTAGAGTGGCAGAGTAAGGGGTGTTCTTTCTGGTGTCACCACTAGGAGCCAACATCCAGAGGAATGTCCAGGTGGCTTGGGTTGAGATGTATATGACCAAAGAACAGGGTTCTTTTTCTTTTGTTTTCTTTTTAATGTTCACTGGATTCCACTGGATGGACATGGATCCCATTATCTCAACTTTGGCATCGTGTTTGACTCAGCTGAGCTAACCATCCCAGATAATCCTCTCTCTATACTCTTATATTGAATTGGATCAAGGTCATTATTCACTCACACAAGCTCCTCTCCAGCCCGTCCCGTACACACTTTGTGCTAGGTACCTTGCTAAATGTTGTTAGTTTTTTGTTAAAGCTGGATGCTCAGTTTGGGGCTCCACAGCTTGAGCAAGATGTAGAGAATCTGGAGAGTTTCCAGTGAGATTAACAACAACAACAAAAAATTAAAAGATTGAATAAGAAAAGATTCTGGCTAGGGGCCTTGCAGGTCACATTTGCAATCTGTAGTTGATTTCTAGTCTTCTGTTGCCAACTCATCTTCTCCAATATCAGCCCAGTTTGCCTGAAAACAGTGGTTTAGAGGATATATAAAATGTTCATTCAAGAAGTTTTCTGATATCAGGCACCATTGCCAGAAAACCTCAGGAACAGACTTGAAATAGGCTTTAAGGGGGAAAATGCTGAGGGAATTGGAATCACTTAGCCTAGGGAAGGGACAACTTCTCACATATAAATGTGGGTTACTTCTCTAAAGAAGGTGAAATAGTTATTTTCACTGAAAATTAAACAGGAACAAGTAGGCTATAGCACAGCAGGGATTTAGTCATAGTCATATAATAAACGGTAAGCATTTATTAAAAGCCTACTGTGTGCCAGGCACCGTGCTATATAAAGCACTCTGTGCTCAAGGAATTTATGGCTCCACAGCATGATGGAGAAATCACAGAGGTCCCAGGTGAGAACTGAGAAGGTATTCTGAGCTGAGTCCCCTCCTTAAATGGAGGTTTGGCCGTTCATGGTTCCATCCTCCAGAGAAGCAGAGGGTGCTGATGAGGTGGAGTCCCAAGATTAATGGGATCTTGCGAGAGGATGAGGTTTGCCCAATAGTGGCCTTCCTGGGGCATGGCAGAAAGGTCAGAGGTGTCCCAGAGTAGTGCAGCCAGGTGAGAAATGAAGATTTAGACAAAAATATTCTACCGGTGAACACTGTTGGACTTTTAAAACAAGTTATTGGGAAATATACTTCCCCGGAGAATTCTCTAAGCCAGAGACAGACATCCATCTGGCTAGGAGTCTAGGTCAGACTTGCTGAAAAATATGTCCAGTGAAACCTCCCTAATTTGGATAAACTAGAGAAAGGCCTGTTTAAATTGTTTGTTGTTCAGCTGTTTCAGTCATGTCCAGTTCTTTGTGATCCTGTTTGGGGTTTTCTTGGCAGAGATCTTGGAGTGGTTTGCCATTTCCTTCTCCAGTGCATTTTATAGATGAGGAATCTGAGGCAAACAGGGTTAAGTGACTAGACCAGAATCATACAGCCACTAAGCGTCAGGCCAGATTTGAACTCAGGAAAATGGGTCTCTGATTCCAGGCTGAGCACTATGCCACCTAACTGTCTTTCCTGTATGATTTATGGGCAGTTTTTAAGAAATGCCATTTTATTATTTCCAAATATTCAGGATCCCACCTCTGAGTTTCTGTATTAATGATCTGTGGTTTCAGGCCTCATCTGGGAGTTGTGACAAAATCCACCAAGGGTGGAATGCCTTCCTGAGCTCTGGTGAACATGTTTTCCCTCTGTTGTTACTGCCAACTTATGGTCAAAGCATTTTAGGCCAGGAAACAAAAGCCCTATTAGAAAACTTCTAGAACCTGTCTCCCTGGATTGGAGAAGGTATCTTATATGCAGAAACTGGAACTGGAGGTCTCTCTTGAATGAGTAGGTCAGAATTATTTGTGATTAGCATATCAAAGCCCCACCAGCCCTAGGCTGGCCTGAATTTACATTACAATGATGCTATTTGTAAGTAACCTTTTTTTTACTCCTAAATAGCTTGAAAAGTTTATTCTAAGTAGGGAATAATCTTGGTTTTACTTTTCTTAGATACAAAAGTAAAATTCAGCCTAGCTTGGGTGGAGTCTAATTAGATTTAGGGAAGCCCGAGTTAATGAGATTTAAATCTCCTTTTCTTTCTAGAAGCCAGAGGATTGAAGTAATCACTGGAGTCTGTCACCTGTCAATTCTTGCCACCTATTAGGTGATGAGGTGTTTTGAAAGGGACTGTGTTCTTGTCTTTTTCCTGTTAACAGGAGGAGGACTGTCCCACCAAATAATAATAATAATATATTGGTCCGAAGAATCTTGGTTCAATGTAAGAGTTGGGAGGAGAAATGCTTAAAAAATGATACTTTAAAAATCCTTTTCTTTTACCAACATCATTTTAAAGTAAACGTTTTGCAAGTAATTTGACTTTCATCTTGAGATCTACTCAGTTACTCCTGTGGTCCTTACATGTCGCTGGTTATCTGTGGCTGACAGATTCCATTCAGAGATTCAGAGAATGCTAGAGTTCATATTGTCTGATCCTCCTCAAGCCACAGCCTTGATTTATAGGACTTAGCGCTGGAAGTGACCTCTAGCCTCATCTTCTCTAAAGCATTCATTTTACAGAGCAAGAAACTGAGTCCAAGTGAATCTCTGAAGATTGGTCAGTCAATAAAGATTTGTTAAAATGCCCATGACGCGAAGGCCACTGTGCTTTCTTGGCAAAGACACTGGAGCTGTTTGACATTTCCTTCTCCAGCTCATTTTACAGTTGAAGAAACCAAGACAATCAAGGTTAAATGACTTGCCCAGGGTTACACATCTAGTAGGTGCCCCAACAACAACATTGTGCTGGGTTCTAGGCGTACTAAGAAGGGCAAAATATTGTCCCTGCTCTCAAGGAGCTCATGATCTAAGGCGGGGAGACATGCAAAGGACTATGTACAAACAAGCTCTATACAGGATTAAACTGGAGATAATCATCAGAGAGAAAGTGCTGGGATTAAGGGGGATTGAGAAAGGGGACTTGAAGGAAGCCAGGAGGCAGAAATGAGGAGGGAGAACATTCTGGGTCTGGGGGACAGACAGGGAAAATGAGTAGACAGATGGAGTGTCTTGTGCAAGGAACAGCCAGGAGGCCAGTGTCACTGGATCATAAAATTCATGGAGGGGGTGGAAGGTGGAAGTAGACTGGAGGGCAAGGAGCAGGGCGTAAAAGACTTCGAACAAATTGAATTTTGTGTTTAATTCTGGAGTTGAAAGGGAGTCACTGGAGTTTATCGAGTAAGGAGGTGACATCATCAAAATTGCAGTGGAGAGGTTAAAGCTGGATAAGCAGGTTAGAAAATCATGCACCCTTTGGCAGCTGAGTGGAGGGAGTGAGGAGAGACTTGAGGGTGGGAGAACAGGTCAAGGTGATAAGGGCCCGCATGAGGGAACCGGCATTGTTAGAGGAGAGAAGGGGAAGTATATAAGAAATATTACAAAGAGAAAATCCTTGGCAACAGATTGACTAATAGAGAGTGAGAAAGAGTTGGGGGGTCAAGGATGACACCAAGTTTGCAAACCTGGGTGACTGAGATGATGCAGATACCTTCACCAAAAGAGAAGTGTGAATGAGGGGGAGGGTTTGGGTGGGGAGGATAATGGGTTAGGTTTTGGACAGATTGAGTTTAAAATGTCTATGGTACATCCAATTTGAGATGTCTATACTGGAGGTCAGTGGAAAGGTTACAGCTGAGTAAGCAGGTTAGATAATCAGCAGCCTTGAAATGATAATTGAATCCATGGGGGCTGATGAAATCACAAACTGAAGGAGTATAGAAGGAGAGGAGAAGAAGGCCCAGGACAGAGTCCTGTGGGACACCCACCATTAGTAGAATTTGTGATCATGACCTGAATAAATATCCAGGAAAAGAGAGTGAGAAGGAGCATTCAGACTAGTAGGAGAAGAACCAGGGGAGAGCAGTGCCCCAAAACCTAGAGAGAAGAGGATGTCAAGGAAAAGAGGGTGATCGACAGAGTCAAAGACTACAAAGAAGTCAAGAAAGATGAGGACTGAGAAAAGGCCCAAGACACCACAATCACAGAGGCCATAATTTCAGTCAGGCTTATTAGAGGATGTGAATGGCAAAAAAAACAAACAAACCAAAAAACCGTTATCTAATAAAGGTGATGTCTGGAATGGATTCTAATTAGTTCATAGGCATAGCTCATTATAAAAAAATAATGCAGCTAGATGGCATAATGGATAGAGCGCTGGGCAGGAAGAGTCAGGAAGACTCTTCTCTGTGAGTTCAAATCCAGCCCCAGACACTTACTAGCTATGCGACCTTGGACAAGTCACTTAGCCCTGTTTGCCTCAGTTTCCTTATCTGTAAAATAAGCTAGAGAAGGAAATGGCAAATCACTCCGGTGTCTTTGCCAAGAAAACCCCAAATGGGGTCATGAAGAGTTGGATGCAACTGAAACAACTGAACAACAAGTGATATATTAGGTATATTAGTGGTATATTAGGTATATTATATGGAAGTGGTTTTAAGTCCTGAGTTTTAGTTTTTAGTTCTTTAGTTCTTAGTATCTGTGTGAATTTGGTCAAGGCATTCATTAGGCCTCAGTTTTCTTGTTTGTTAAATGAGGTTGGACTAACTCATCTCTAAATTAGGTGCCATCCAAATCTAGATTAATCTTACTGCTGAATGAGCCTTTATTACCTCTAGCAGACAGCATTTTTGTCCTTGGAATACACCCGTTTTGCTATGAAAGTCAATGTAAAACAGGATTCGCTTACTAAAGATATGAGGACTTGGAATCAGAAAGACTTAGGTTTAAATCCCAACTTGAACATTTACTGTCTTTTGTCCTTCAATCTCAAAGAGGACCATGACATCAGGGAGGTGATGCCGTGACATGCTAGTGAATTGGATTTGAGTGAAGGAGGGCTATGCAAAGTCACCAGCCTCACTCTCTCCTCCAGAACCAACCGTCCAGTAGTGAAATGTAGTCAGGCTGACGGCCTCTGGACATTTACTAGCTTTGTGATCACGGGCCAGTCATAATTTAGCTTCCTTAAGCCTCATTTGCCTCAGTTGGTTCATCTATTAAATGGGAATTAATAATACACCTACGTCACAAGGGTTTTTGTGAGCCTCAGGTGAGGCTCGTTTTGGGAGAACTTTACCTGTGTGTTTTTTTTTTATATGGAGAATTCTGGAAGGTCACTTCCTTGGCCGATATAGATGGGCACCTACTCTAATGAGATATTAAATGGCTTGTTTAGTTAGAGTCAGGCCAGCCTTCCCATCCTCTGCTTCCTGCTTCCTGTCCTAAAACACTTTGAAAGCCTTTAAAGAGCTACATAAATGTGAGCTATAATTATTACGATATAATAATAATATAGTGTAATGTTATAACAAATTATTATAATAATTTTACTGTAGCTAATTTATTCCATTATATGAGACCTATACTTGCATCTATAAATGGCTTCCCTTGAGAGATTATTATTAATAGCCAGCATTAATTTAATGCTTTAAGGATTGCAAAGGGCTTGACATACGTTATCCCATTAGATGGGTGCTATTACTATCTCCATTTTACATATAGAGAAACTGAGGCTGAGGGAGCAATTTACCCAAGGCCACTCAGCTTAAGTCTGAGCTAGGATTTGAACTCGTGTCTTTCTGGTTCCCGGTCCAGCACTCTGTCTCTTGTGCCATCTCCCCACGCGTAAAGGGCTAAATTGTTCAAAAACAATGAAGCTAAATCAGTGACTTTGGGAACATTAGTAGACATGACCTTCTGTGAATCGCTGAACCAACAAGTGACTTGGGAAGACCTTCTGTCAGTACCCTTTCCGTGCTTCAGAACTGTGATATCCTCATCTGGGCACACCCACCAATATCAAGCCTGACTCCTCCCAACTTTTCAGGGTACCCTGGGAGCAGAAATAATTCATCCCATGGCAGTCAGCACGAAGATGAGCCCCTTTAAACCTGGTTGTATTCAGGATCATAGAATTTAGGAAATGGAGCTGGAAAGGACCTTTGGAATCATATAGGTCTGCCTCCCCATTTCACGGGTGAGGAAACAGAGTCCTAGAGAGATTGAGTGACTGACCATTATTCAAGCCCAGATCCTCTAACTCCAAATGTAGCACCCTTCCCACTGAATCACCCACTCATTCTTTCATTCACTGCGACTTTTCTCATCTTTCAAGAATGTAGTCACTTCCATGACATGAGAGCTCAGGGTAGAATGCTAAATGGAGTGTGTGCTATCAGTTTAGCACTTTAAGAATATTCTTTTTACCCTGTTGTCTGTTAATCAAGGCAAACTTGCACCCAGCCCCTGTCTTTTATGGGAGCCTGGCCAAGTAATCTGTGGCCTTGAGAGTTTGTTTATATTCTTTTGTGTTGTTTCTCCTCCCCACATCTCCTTCCACCGCATTTTTCCCCCTTAACACCAGGGTTATAACTATAGGGAATAAAGGCAATCTGGGACCACCTGAGATTACTGCTAATTACTAGGTTGTCTCATAATGAAGTAGGTTAGGAAATTCTTCTCTTCTGTTCCTAGATAGAAAGTGCACCTTGATGGATTATCAGTGATTGATTTTTCCCAGGAATGTCCAGATTCGAATTAAAATAAGCCTCTGTTATCTCTGCGGAATTTCTAAGAATAGGATTTTAGTTGCCTGCTGGACTATTGGGCATACAGTGAGCCAGATATGGGCCTCCTACTGCCTTTCTACCCTCAAACTACAGAAAAACCCAGAGGAGGTGCTGAGCTGTTCAGAACTTTGCCACCTTTGCCCTCCTAACGAAAATTCCCTTAGGAGCTCTTAGCAAGGGAAGCGGAAGAGGCTTAGTCTGTTCTGCTGGACAGAGGTGAGAGTTGGACTTTTTCTCCTCCTTTCACTGAAGCAGCAGGAGGAGGGAGGAGAGAGGACAGGGGATGGTGAGTCTCACTTTTCCTTACCCTTTTGGGGCCTGGGAATCTGTCTCATTCAATGTTCTTTTACTTGTGTGCATCCTCTCTTATTCCTTTGGGGAGGGGGAATCCCTCCCCATCTCTGAATCCCTGGTCCTTGATTTTTGCTATCCTCTGAAGTCTTCCATTCCTAAGAATCTTCCTTTATTCAGTCCAATCCCCTTACCTCTTAGTGTGCTATTAGACATTTCTCAGGATCTTCCTAGCTCTCTAAAGCCTCCTAATCTCCTTTGGATCTCCTTCTTCCTACTTTCTCCCTCTGTGTCACACTGTTTCTGTCCCTACATGCTGCCTGTTTCTATTTTCCTAATTTTTGTGTGTGTGCATGTGCCCCAAAGCCTTCGCCTTTGTTTCTCTATGCCTCCCCTTTCTTCTCCTGGTCTACACTGTAAGTAATGATGATAAGATTAGAACCTTAAGGGGAAAAAATTAGGAAAATGCCATTGTTGCAACAGTAAAAAAAAATTATTTTAATAAATGTAAAGGCTCAAGATAAATGTAATCATTACATGCATAATCATTTTTAGTAATGCTGGGAATGATTATGCAAATGCATTCTCTTGACACTTACCCCATTCCTCATTTCTGATAGCTTCATGCTTTTTATGGGCCACTCATTCCTAATCCTGTCTTTGTAATAGCCATGTAGCAGCTCTGGTTATTCCAAAGAGACTCATAAAATCCTCAATAAATAAGTAATGTTTTCATGGCACTTTAATTAGAAAAAATAAATATATATCCTTAAAGCCTTCTTAAGAAGAGTAGTTGAGCCCACATCAAATGAGACCAGAATATGAGGCTGTAACCCCATAAAAGCTGAAGAATCACTAGTGTAGAGATAGTCACTAGTGTAGACAGTAGAACCAAACAAGTACCTAGCATATACCCAGAGTCAGTATTAGCTCTTTTGGTAAATTGCTGGCATAAGAAATTTCACTTGAAGCTGGTATTTGATGTTTGATCCTCAGAAGTGTGGTGCTATGAATAGAAGTCTGAACCTGGAGTGACAAAAGGCTTGGGTTCACATCCTGCTTCTGATACTTACTAAGCTGTGTGACCCTGGGCAAGTTATTCAACCTATCTAAGTCTCAGGCAACTCCTTAGAATTTATTTATTTATACTATGAGGACAGCTAGGTGGCACAGTGGATAGGTTGGAGTCAGAAAGACTCATCTTCCTGAGTTCAAATGTGGCCTCAGACACTTCCTAGCTAGGTGACCCTGGGCAAGTCACTTAACCCTGTTTGCCTCAGTTCCTCATTTGTAAAATGAGCTCAAGAAAGAAATGGCAAACCGCTTCAGTATCTCTGCAAAGAAAATCCCAAATGAGAGTTGAATACAATCAAAACAACTGGACAGCAGCTTATACTATGAACTGTTTCTTATTTGTCGTAGTAGAGTGAGTTTCCACAAAGAGAGTTCCCTCATGCTAATGGGATCATGTATTTTTCATGCATTTGTATATTTGTACTGAGGGGAAATCACGAAGAATCTCTATTTAAGTTGAGTCTTGGAGGAATGGGATTTTGATGGATGATTTTCAGGGAAGAGGGGAGGCCTATAGGCATTTTAGACAAAGAATGGAATGCATTTCGGACAAGAATTCTCTTCATGCTCAGGTTTGTCACTTTCCTTACACCAACACTTCTGTGAAGTATCAGTGCATTTAGTAGGATGTGAAACTTACAAATACCACACCCCATCAGACTGGTTCTAGCTCAGAAAAAATGCCAATAGGTTTTAGTTATTTCTCCAGGTCACCCAGTTTTCCCTCTTACTCAACTTTTCTCTAATGTTGACTCAGAAGCACATTAGCCAGAAGTGTAGCAAGAGTGATGCACCGGTACTTGGGGTCCTATGAAAACAACCTGGAGTAGAGCCAGCATCCCATGGGCACGTTGGGACGGGTGGAAGACCCCAGTAAGCTCGAACTTAGGGTCAGATAGAGGAACGGAGCAAAGGAAAAGCAGGCAGAGGTACTTCTTGAGTCTTTTCCCTCCTTGGCTTCTGGTTTCTTGACACTGGAATTATAGCCAGGCCAGGGAGCTTGATTTGACTGAATCAGCAGAAGAGGCTCTCACTCTTTGTCCTTCAGGTGCTGGTTATAGTTGCCCCTTAGCTTTTATCACAGGCATCCCTCAAGCCCTCAGAGAGGGGTTTCAGGGGGGTGGTGTTCCAGTCTCATGTGTCTGTACTACAAACATCTCATCTGTTCCCGTAGTGAAGCTTTTGACATTAAACCCCTTTCCTTTTGCTTTGGTTTTTCTGGCATGTCAGGATGCAATTGAGAGTGAGCTGCTTGGTTTTTTTTTTAATCAGATGCATTCTTTTACCTTACTAGCTTTTAACCTAGTTACACTTTGTTTTGTTTACCAGATGATGATTCAGAGCTCTACTCTCCTCGATACTCGTATTCTGAAGACTGTAAGTGCCTTAGAACTGCTTAGTAGAGGGTGGGGGAAGGATGTCCTCCTTGCTCAGATTTGTTGGAAGATCTGAGAGACATACTGAGTTTTGCCACTCTTTTCTTCTCCCCATAGCAAGAATCCCCTTTTCAGTGCCTCGTTCAAAAAGTGAGATGGAATATATCGACTCAGAGAAGGTGGTCAAGAGGTCTGCCACGCTGCCCCTACCCTCCCGCTCTACGTCTTTGAAATCGAGCCTGGAAAGGTATTTTTTCATTGTTTTCCTCATCATTCTCATCGCCATTGCCATCATCATCAGCAAATGTTTACTGAAAATCTGCTGTATGCCAGGCACGGGTCAGCCAGGAAGACTTACTGGGCATTTCTGGTGGAAGGGCCTTCTAAAAAGGCCAGGTCCATGCCAGCTTCTTGAGTCTGAGCCATTAGGGTGGAAGGCAGCTACAAAGAAATCATCAATCCTCTGTCCAAGTTCCAGAGCACTAACATGCTCTGGTAGCATAGCAATAAAAGATTTTGTAACTTTATGCAGGGAAGGATGAGACAGACTGACTCTACCCTCTGGCCCACTGAGGCCAAAATGAACCTTTTGCCTTCAGGTCATAATGTCATTTCAGCCTTGGAGAGCTGATACTGCATAAGGATTTCCCCTTTTCACAAGAGAAGTTTTAGCTATGAGATTGAATGCATTTTAATATTTAGTTCATAGGCTGGAAGGCCTATGAGGGCCAAATTTTTAAAGGAAATGGCACCTTTAGCAAAAGGCTTGGCT
>CM053624.1:60344532-60371901 GCA_028646595.1 Phalanger gymnotis
CCTCCTCCCCACTCCTTGCCCCACCTCTCAGAACACATAATCTTTCTCATAGACACACACAAGAAGGAAGTTCTCCGATATTGTCAAACACATGACTATTTCTGACCTTCTGACATAGAGTCATCACCTTGGTGATGACTCAGTCCTTTGGCATACCCTTTGACCAAGATCTTAGGTACCTTTCAGCACAGCCCAGTGAACAAAGTTTCCTCAGAAACACACATAGCATTAAGGAACACAAACATAGATACACAGAGAAAATCTCGCAGCTAATGATACCCCAGATAACCCAGAATTGCAGCATTTTGTGATCTTATGTGCTCTCTCCGTCCTGGCCAGACATTCAGACATTGGACACACTCTAAGGGTTGGTTTCAGGAACGTCAGGACAGAGGCCTGGGTGTGTCCCTGGCTGTGCTGCTTTCACAGTCAACTCAAGAAGAGGGGTTGGATAATGTCTTCATTAGGGCTCATGATATTAGCTGCTGCCTCCCTGCTCTCACAACTCAGTTGCCCAGAGTTTATGATTTTGGTAACATACCACCCCCTCACAGACATTCATTCTTTGAGAGCAAAGTGACTTTGGTGTCACCCATTACTTTACTCTTTACTTGCTTTATTTCCGGGCACTTGAAGTTTTCAGTTGTCTCACAAAATAGAGTATGGGCCATATGCTTTGGTCTGGCATCCGTGGATGGACACCAGGCTTCTTTTCCAAAATTTTAAAAAAAATGCTTCTTTATACGTCTAAACCTTGAATCTATGCAAAAAAATTAAAGAGCTAGTTAAACAATACTGAAGGACGAAATGGAAGGCCCATACCTTATTTTAGCTGAGACTATTCCTATTATGTTTCCTGGAAAAAAGTTCTATTGGGCCTACTTTTCTTTAGCACAGAGATTATGATCATAAAGTCTTATGCCATTTTCCCTTGGCCTTGCTCTGTACCCAGAATGCCTTATACCACAGTAGCTTGGAAGGCAGTGTTACTTTGTAGTGACCACCATGCTTTCCCCTACCTCCACTCTCTTAATAAGGCCATAGGTAAATGAAGACTTGACTTAAATGAAGGCTAACTACATCTGAAGTATTTCCAACTCTAGACCTAGAGGATTCTTTCACATTTCTCTATCCAACATAAAGGAGAGCTCTGTTTCCTTATGCAGGCTCTTCCTTCTTTATACCTTCTGTATTGGGGGTAGCTTAGGGTTTCCCTACGGTTGTTTTCACCCCTGGTGGAATCCAGATTCTATGGTGTGGACACTGTTGTACTATCTGTATGACAAACGCATTTACCTGCAGAGAACTAAAACCACTGTGGTCTAGTAGACAGTATAACAAACTGGGAATCATGGAAAGGACCATGTGGAAGGGATGTTGAACCTGAAATTATAAGATCCTGGATATAGACCTAGAAGGGACCATTAGGCTCATCAACCTCATATTATTCCAATATAAAGATAAGGAAACAGACCTGGAAAGTTTAAGTGACTTACTCAGGCTTACACATGTAAGATAAGATTCAAACTTGGGTCTTTGAACTCCAAGTTCATTTCTTTCTACTCTATCATAGTGCCTCCTTTTAGGTGGGTTCAAATCCTACTTCTGCCACTTAAAAGTTGTATGATGTTGGGCAAATCCCTGTAAAGTAAGGGGGCTGGATTTTATCTCTAAGGCCCTTCTAATTTTAACATTGTGTGATTCTGAGAGGCAACATGGAGTAATGGAGAGGGCACTGGACTTGGAGTCAGGAAGACCAAGGTTTGAATCCTTCCTCAAATCATTACTAACTCTATGACCACGGACAAGTCACTTAACTTCTCTTGGCCTCACTTTCCTTGTCTCTGAAATGAGAGGGTGAGTCCAACCCTCTCAGATACTTTCCAGCCTAAGTCTATGATCCTATGATTCATTATTTATGCCATCCATCGCCCAGCTGTGAAATTCGAAATATGCACATGGATAGCATGTTTACTAGAGGTTATTACATCCCCTTGAGACCTATTCACTTGGAGGTGTCACTCCTAATTATCCTTGATCTAGAAGAATGTGAGGCTCAAGAGCTTTTCATATCATGCCACTCCCACTCCAGAAGGAGATCACCACCCCTACCGATTGTCACACATAAGACTTAGGTCTTAATCCAGCAAGACACTTTACCACAACCTGCCACAGCCAAGTTCATCAGCCCTATGGTAACACCCTCTCCCAGAGCAGTGACAAAAAATATCACCTTGGGTGCTTGGGTCTTCATCTGTGTTTTAAAGTAGATCACATGATTCAACTTGGGTACCTTTCTTAGACCTCACTCCAGACTTTTCACAAAAAGGAACAGGACAGGTCCTTGAACCGTTGGGAAGCATGTGGAAGACCAGATGCCCAAATCCATGAGACATTTAACTCCTGTTGTTACATGTGTCCAAAAAGAACAGAGATCTGAGGGCAAATCCTGAAACTAAGCGAGCAGAATGCAGAGCCATCTGGGAAGAAAACCAAGATGATCATCCATGAAACAGCCTGGTTCACTTCCATAGATATGGAAGATATCTACAGGTTGTCCTCTTCCCCTTGTGTAATGCAGTATTTTCTGCTCCTAGTCATTTTTAAGAGAGAGGCAGTGTGACATGATGGATGGGGAGCCACCCTAGAAGCTGAGAAGACTTGGGTTTAAGCTCTGCTTCTGACACATACTGGCAGTCTGATCATGGGCAAGCCTTTTAGGACTCTAGGCAACTTTCTAATATAATTACCGACCTGTTTTGGTAGTGAGAGTTTCCTCACCTGGGACTTCCATAAAGCAATCACATCACATCTAGTCCCTATCCCTAGTCATTCAAGACCCCAAATGAATTCACATCTATTCTCTGAAGCTGCTGGTAATTTCTATTACTATCTGAACACAGAGAGTCAGGATCCTCTCTTATACCCCTCTTTATAATTCTCTGAGTAATGCTTTGAAGTTCTTTTGTAGAAAAAAAAATTCCAGGCTAGTAATCTGATAGTTGAATTATTATTGTTGTTTTCTAGTAAAACATCAAGTACTCTAATACGATGTCAGTTAAGTGCCAAGTAGGTCCTATGGCAGGATGAGACGTAGTGACCTAACGGCCCCTCTTACTTTCCGATGGCATTATTTACACCTGATATCGAGCAGCTGTTCTTATAACTGAAGAAACTAGGGAGGTAGAAGAGAATGTAGGAGAGAATTATCAACATTTATTTTTTAAAGTGCTTTTCAGTGAGAGAAATAGCACCACTGCCATCGTCATTATTCTCATCATCAACGGTGAACATCTATTGAGCACCTGCTACTTTCAGCTTAGCTCTAAGGTCAATGGAATGATTTTGAATGCCTCTGCTTGCTACAGGGAAATTTATCAAGAGAAAAGTTCCTTGGAGAGCTTTTTTAAGAGACCGGGGCCATCTAAATCATCCCCCCAAAGCCCTTCTAAATCCTAAGAAGGCAAGCAAAATTATTGTTAATTAAATATTTAATCAATGTTTGATAGCTAGCATACTCGTTTTGAGCCAAATTTATAATATAGCAAAGTTGTACTTTTTTTTAGCTACTGTATTCATAGTAAGTTGGGGGCCCCTGTATGATCCACATATACGATCCATTTTATAGGAATTAGCTCACACTTCTATTTTAAATGATTCTGGTTATTTGTGGTTATTGTTTATTCATTTTTATTACTTATTTTTGGTCATGTCTGTGATTTACCTGATTCCAAGTCCTTCCTTGGTCAGAAGATGACCACTAATTATTGTTCTTTTGAGAAAACATAAATTTCTTCATAATGCAATTTCTAGGAACATGCTCTTTATTTCTGTGGCTCCAAAGTCTTCCTGGGATGTCTTGCTCAGTCAACATGACTGATGAATGACAAATGTCCATAAGTTTTGCCACAACCAAAGAATTGACTGATGAAGGTCAAATCACAGGCCCTGTTACAAATCCAGTCCTTGGATTAAGTACCTTGGTTTTACTCCAATCTGAAAAAAAAGTACAATCCACTTCAACTCTGGAAATTTAATTTAAAGGAACCATATTAGATAGACTCTATAAGCTTTTGAAATTTCCTTCCATTAGGCAAAACCTGAGCCCTAGCCTAGTTTGTCTTAAAACACCATAGGCTCATAAGGTCATAGATTTAGACATAGAATGGCTTTTAGAGATCACCCAGTCTGACCTCCTCATTGTATAGATGAAAAAAAACTGAGGTCCAGAGAGCGAAGTAGCTCAGAAGTTGGACCATTAGTGTAGGTCTCTACTATGTGAGTCCTGCATCTACGCTTTGGGTAAAGAGAGAGTCAGGAAATATCCACACAGTGCCTCACACCACATATTTGACATCAGGTCGAGAGTTTGATATAAGGAAGAATTCCTAAAAATCAGAACAGTTGAATTGACTGCTTCAAGAAAGAGTCATTTTTCCCCACCGTGGAGGTCTTGAGACAGAGACTAGAAAACAGGAAGATTCTTTTTTCAGGCAAGGGCTGAACTAGATGGCCACGGAGGACCCTCCCAACTCTGAACTTCTGTGATTTGTGAATTCTCAGTTTACACAGATCCTTCCAACCATGCAGCTCCTTCACCTGCTGTCAAGCTGGATATCTCATCTACTGAATACCCCAAATATACTTCCCTTTCCAGAAAGGGAAAGTGACATACAGGTCACACCTTTCTTTTGAGTGTGAAAGAATCAAGTGTTATATCCTGCCCAACCAAAAGTGAACCAAGTTTTTCTGCCCCTGTATATCTCCATGCTTTTGCTTATGCTATCCCTTCACCTGAAATGTCTGCTTCTCACCACTTCGCCTTTATGAATCTTAACTATCCCGTAAGGACTAACTCTTTAAGAATAGGGACTATGCTGTAGTAGACAGAGTGTTGGATTTGGAGTCAAAAAGACCTAGATTTCACTCCCACCTCAGCTACTAGCTATATTACCTTGGGCAAATAGTTACTTTCATTGGGCCTCATTGGGTTTCTTCTTTTGTAAAATACAAGGATTGGACTCTGACCTTTAAGATCCCATCCAATCTCAATCTATCATCATATGATCTTATGCTTCTTAGTGTCTTCTATGGTGTCTACCTTGAGGACCTCGTATATATACTATACCCTCAATAAATGTTTGCTAAAAGACATTTCTGTGATTTCTCCATATCCCATCATAGAAGAAAGATCACTTCTAAGGGTTTATATGACCAATTGGATGTCCCATCACCCCCTCAAACTCATTATGTTTAAAACAAATCTTTCTCCATAAGCCAGTTTTTCCTGCCTTATTTCTGTTTTGGACACCACCATTCTTCCAGTCACCCAACCTCCGAATTTCAGAATGATTTGTGGTTCCTTCTGCCTTCTTCGTGCCTCACAACCGATCAGCAAGCCTATCAGCTTTGCCTGGCAACATCCCTGACCTCCATCACTGCCTTCCTACCCCTACTTTCCTCCAGGCAAGTCTTATCTCTTGCCTAGAGTACTTTGCTAGTCACCTAGCTACTCTTCCCACCTCCAGACTCTTCTCCCTCTCCAGTCTCTTACCATCACCTCCTCTAATAAAATCCTACCTGTCTTTCAAGGTGCAGATCAAATGCCACCTCCTCCAGCTCCTTTCCCCGATTATTCCAGTTGCTCTTCTCTTCTTCCCATCAGCAGCTCCTAGTTTGACTCCTCACGTGGACCTGATCACAATCTGCCTTGTATTTTATAGTATTTAGGTTTATTCACCTGCACATTTGTTGAGGGCAGAGAATATGTCATGTACAGCTTTGTCTACCACACTGTACCTAACACGGCGCCTTTCACTGTGCACACACGATATACTGGGAATACACAATGAAGTAGCTACTTCATTGATATTTATTGACTAAAGGATATTTTAAAATCTAGTCTATTCCCTTCTCAAAATCCACCTCTTTTCTTATCTGTAAAATGGGCATAATAATCTTCACATTACTGACTCTGGTGATGTGGTAAAGAAAAAGCTCTATAAAGCACCATGGAAATATCTCTTCATACTTTTTTGCTTTGTGTCTAGATAGACTTGTGATTTTATCAGTTAGGGAACCTATATTATATATGAGGCAGTTTGGTATAGTGGATAATGAGCCTGGAAGTCTGGAAGACCAGGGTCCAAGTCTTGCCTCTGATTCGAGCTGTCTTTACAGTTCTAGAAGTCATAACCTCTCAATGCTACATGCAGCTCTCTGTCAATTAAACAGCAGGTACCAGTCTACACTAGTAGAGAGAGTTCCCTAGATCAGTGAATTCTCTGATATGGTCTTAAAATACCTGTATATTCAGATAGAGATCAATACACATGCATCTATATCAGCACATAATATATTTTACATATTCATATAAATCTACATATATAAATCTGACATACATGTAGACATTGTTTATCTACATATATAGGTATATAATCATATGGCACACAGATATAAATTATATATGTTTATGATGACATAGATAATTGATCATTCATTAAGAATATAGGGTAAGTGCACATGCATCTTCTTTAGCCCATATCCCTATGGAGTACAAACTATTTCTTGGTATTCTTTCCTTTAATATTTTTAATGGCATCTACTGTATACAAAGCTCCATGCTAGGCACTTTGGGGAATGCTAAATTTTTATTTATTATTCTCTAATTCCTTTGTTCCTTCTCTCTCAAAACGCTTAAAATCCCATCTGGGAGATTGAGATACAGAATCACAGAATCTCACAGGGACAGGGGCCCTAGGATCTAGCTGCACCTGACCAAGAATCCCCTTGACAACGATCTAGCCTACAGTCAGGAAGACTGCAGTTCAAACCAGCTTCAGATATTCGCTAGCTGTGTGACCTTAGGCAAGTCACTTCACCCCTATTTGCCTCAGTTTCCTTTTCTGTAAAATGGATATAATAATGGCTCCTACACCGCCCCCCCCGGGTTGTTGTGATGATTAAATGAGATCCTATTTGTAAAGCACTTTGCCCATATAAGTGCTAGCTATTGCCAGTTATTATTATTGTCCCTGACAAGCGGTCATCCCTTCAAACCTTTGTTCGAAGACTTGTGTCTAACAAGGAAGGATCCACTATCCCCTAATTGTCAGAAAGTTATCGCTCCTGTTAAGCCAAAATATTCCTCTCTGAAGCTTCCATTCATTGCTCTTGGTTCTCTGCCAGTGGAGCCAAGCAGAGCTGGAGTAATCCTTTTTTCATTTCAGTTAAAGCCAAAGTTTGCAGGTAGAGTGTGTTCAACACTATGTGAGAGGTCCAGATGAAAGGTGATGGGAGCTCCATGTCTATGTCTAGTTAACCAGGGAAAACTGCATGGGGGCGGGGGGGGGGGGGATGGGCCTTGAAGGATAGTTAGATTTTCAATGGGTGAAGATACTGAGGAATGGAATTCTAGGTGGAAGGAAGGGCCTCCAGAAAGCCCTTGGAGCACTAAAAGATGAGGGAGCATGGGGTGAACAAGACCATTTTAAGGTTTTTTTTTCCCCTGCCTCAATTAAAAATTTTCCTTTACAAGAGCAGCAGAAGCATACTATAAACTGTAAATTTGTTGATAGAAGAAAAAAATGCTACTAGATTATTCTCTCTTAAATAAGCTTCTTCATTCATATTAAAAATGGTTCAGTTAAACAAAAATTAGCCACAGGCAGACTACCATACTGGTCCAAATATAACCTATCCTTTTTTCTCCAATCTGACTTGTATGAGATCTGAATAGCAGGCTATAATCTGTTGTTTTTTAGTTCCTATCTAATTATACACACAAATTTTCTTTCAAAGCTGTCTTATTTTAGAGATGCAGCCTGCCTATGTGTTACATCCAAAAGAGATGCCATTTGTCTTGATAATGAATTGAATTGATTTTCTTTTCACAGAAATGACTGGGAGCCCCCAGATAAGAAAGTGGACACTAGAAAATACCGTGCAGAACCTAAAAGCATTTATGAATATCAGCCGGGCAAGTCCTCAGTTCTGACAAATGAAAAGATGGTAATTAGTCCACCTTATAGTTCTATTGTCTCTTTTTTCCTGATTTCTTGGATCTGAATGAATGATAAGGCTGATTTCTATTTTTCTGCTTATGGTAGAATTGCTTTATTCAGTAGAACAATGCTTATATTAAATATTTTTGCATTATTTCACCTTTCCAGAGATTCACAAGTAATTCTTAAAATAGTCTGTCTCCTGCTTTTAAAGAATTTTTTTGGGGGGTGGGGAAGGGAGCAGGGTAGATCTATTAGTCTCCCTATGCATGAATTTACTAATTCTAATTTTTAAGAAAATGCTAATTTACTAGTTGTCTTTGTTGGCGTCATTGTTTTTTAATCCTTAGTTAATTTACTGGGTTTTTGTTCTGGCCTCTTTAAATAGTTTAAAAAGTATGGCTCCTTGTTTTTAATCATGTATCTATTTCACAGAGAGCTATTAGTGAGTTAGAAATTCAGTATTTAAATTGATGGTATGGTTAAGAAAATACTCCAAGGATGAATTTTAAATGCTGCCTCTCTATGAAGCTGTCCCTGCTTTGATACATGAGGTTGGGGTGGGGTCAGTGGAGGAGTGTAAATCCAGTGTTCTTCAAGCATCATGGCTTCTCTATATGATTTCATATCTATAAACAACTGTTGATGTAAAAATTGCATTTATAGAAAATGAGACCACCTTTTAAAACCAAGTCCATTCATTGGGTCTGTAAAATTTTGAAGAATCTTTGCAAATGGCAAGTGAGCTTGATAAAGATCCTCCCTTTGGTAACTGAACATTAGAAAAAGTTGGTTTATACACTGAATTGTATAGATAAAGGAATTCAAAAGCCAGCCAAACACTTCTAGGCCCACCAAACATAACAGCTGGCTTCCATTGCTGGAATTCCATTGTAGAATTCGTGCTGGGAATATGTTTTTAGGGAAACTGACCAGACCACATATAATACAAACAGACAATAAAAATAGTCTTCTCACCATACATCTTATTTTCTTGAATGTTTTTCAGTTCATATGTTTTCAAATAATAGGCCATTTATCTTTTACTAGAATCCTCATGTGAGAGATATCAAAAATATAATTAACAGCTTTGATTACCACAGAAAATAGTCAACAATTCACCCAAATTACCATATTTATTGATATTAGGC
The DNA here is from genome assembly GCA_028646595.1 of Phalanger gymnotis. Taxonomy (NCBI): domain Eukaryota; kingdom Metazoa; phylum Chordata; class Mammalia; order Diprotodontia; family Phalangeridae; genus Phalanger; species Phalanger gymnotis. Next base: position 60,353,687 of record CM053624.1, read on the forward strand.
TCTTAATATATAGAAAGGTTATTTTAAGCAAAAAGTTGCAGATGAACAGCTTACATTGCCACTATTCCTTTCTGTATTTGAAAGTTCTGTATCAGTCATGTTGTCTCTATCAATAGGACCAGCATGCTTTGGTGCATATGCTCCTTAAAAATAAATACTATCTAGTGATAGCATACTTTAATACCATTCCTGGCCCTCACCAAAATGTATTAGTAGAGCTAAGAAATTTTTAAGTATTCCTGTTTGTTCCCAAATTGTCTTTTTCTTGAAGGTTGACCCATTTTCTGATTCCCACCCCCCCAGTTATTAGTAACTTACGGAATCTCTTTCAGAACTGGGGGCCATCAGGAGGGTTCCTTACGTGTTATTTCCTCAGTGTGACACAAATGGCGATATGTATATGTAAGCTATACAGGAGCTCTTTGACCTTCCTTCCTAAGGGTTTTGTTAGTGGTATTATAGGGAACACCCAAGAATCAATCAGCATTGTCCTCACCTCTTTTACATGACTGCTGCAGGTTGACCTTCGAGTTCCACATAGATCTCCTTGGGAAAGCAGGAGCTCCTGTAAGTTTCTAGCAGCACCCAGGAATGAGGAGCATAGACTAGAAAAAGGGGTCTTTGAGAAAAGTGAGGTCTCAGTGATTGTTTCCTACAAGCTAGCAATGCATTTCAATAGCAGTCAGTCACAAGTATTTATTAAGCACCAGGCACTGTGCTAAGCACTGGTGATACAAAGAAAGGCAAAAAACAGTCTCTGTTCTCAAGGAGCTCGCAAGCTAATGGGAGAGACAACATTGCATACTGGATAAATTGAGGGCAGTCTCAGAGGGGAGGCACCAAGATTAAGGAGGACTGGTAAGGCTTCTTGCAGAAGATGATACTTTGGCTGAGGCTCAAAGGACAAGCCGCATTCCCCCAAGTTGAGCACTGCCCTTTAAAGGAAGCCCATTGGCATGAGTGGAACGTTATGATTTGAAAGCAGAAATTTCAGTCCAAGTCTTGGTCTTTGGGTGGCCATAAATATGCTACCTCTAGTGACATTTTAACCATTCTTGTATTTTGGCAGTATTTGATTCTGCTGGGTTTTTGTTTTTGTTTTTGGCAGTTCCAAATGCAACATAAGTAGAGAAGTTAGGGTGTGAGTTCCCCAAGTGTTCCTTGTGGTGTTCATAATCAGAGTTTTGCCATTCACTGGGGATCTTTCTACCTTTTTTTTAAAATGGGCTGACACATTGTTTATATAGGATTAACCTTTGCTAAGGGTGACATTTTAAATTATGTCTGGGTAGACTTCTGTAAGCCATTTATCAAAAGGTTAGACAGGACCATCTCATGGGGCTGGAGGGTATCCCTGGATCTGATTCATCTTCCCATAGGTAGATACACACCTAAACAATCCTAGATTGGTGAGATTTATGGCCATTTTAGAAGGCCTTCATAGAAGATCTTCCAGCCTCCTATAATGGACTTCTCTTGAGTATAACAATCCTCACTGTCAGGAAGTTCTCCCTTATATCTGATCCAACTCCCTTATTTTGTGACCTAAATCTATGCCCTCCTCTTCCAAACTTGGGAAATTAAACATCTTCTTTGTCACAATCTTACATGTGTTTGGCACATGATAATCCCTCCCCTCAGATCCTCCCCAAAAAGAAATCCTTTACTGAAACCCATTTCTGTGTTTTTTTTTTCTTCTCTAATATATGGAGGTTATTTCGAATGTTTGCTCTCCTATACTTGTCACCTACCCTATCTTAGCTTAGTATCATTTTGAAACTTAATAAGATATGTTCCCTACTCCTCATCCACTTTCATTGTTAAAATGATAAATTCAGGCTCATGCATAGGCAGCAGTATTGACACACATCCAGGGCTGGACTTAATCTCAGAGGAGATCTGGGGTATTTATACAAAGGAGTGGTAGCACTTTAGGGACTGTTCCAAGTTGTAGAAAGGATAAGTGTAAGCAATAAAGAAGATTCTGCTTTGTGCTGTGGGACCTTAACCCCACAGGTAGGCCAGGAAAGCATGCAGGAGTTGTGGGCCATTTTAGATTATTTATCTTATACATAATTTGAGCAAAAGTTAAACTACAAACCACAAAATGAAATGCAGATGTTACTGCCATATGGGGAGTTTCAGTTAACATTTAGTTTCATGAATTGCTGAAATTTTTTTCCCTGCTGTGAGAGAGAAGATAGGCGCTTATAGCCTGTATTGACTGACATCTGCCTGTGGCTTTAATCTTAATTAATCCTGGCAAGAGAAACCTCAGTGAAAAAGAATTCTTGGGTTAGTTTTGTTAAGATAGTGAGTGCCAATACTTGGCATCATTGTCCTGAAAGAGTTAATGCAGCTTCCAGAAATACCTTATTTATTTCCAGGGAATGGTTTATAAATAACATTTTGATATGAGTAAACTATATAGTAGTATTTCATGAAATGCTATTCCACAATGAACCAGATTTGCCCAGGACCTAAGCTACTCCTTTCTGAACACCTGTCTTCTCCTAAATTCTAGGCAAGTATTATTTAAATTTTGGCTTTTTTTGCTTTATTTTCTAAAAAGAAATACTGAAATTAGGTTATTTCAGATGTCTTCTCGCTCTGGACTTCAGAGTCAGGGCCTTAATGAAATTAGAGGGAATTGCATCTGGCTCCAAACAAGCCAAAGCTTTGGGGTATTTGAGTAAAGGGGCAAAACTTGGCTGATGTTGTCCATTACCACTGACTTCAACTGATGTCTGCGGTCTGTTTTAGTTAAAGGTTAGCTCAAATCCAGATTAACTTCCATTCAAGAAAATATAGTATGTGGAAATCTGAATGTATAGATTGAAAGAATAATGGTAAAAAACCTCTTAAGGTTGTGTGTGATATATGTCATATAGAAGGAGCCAGCCAGAGCCATGAGGAGCTTTCAAAGAATTCTAAATAAACTCATTGGTATTTGCTAACCACTGTAAAAGAGCTATTAACGAAACTAAAATTAAGAGATGTCACCTCATAACAAAACATAACAAAGGGAATAATGAAAAATTTGGGATAGAAACAGCCATTTCAAACGGGAGGCAATTCATATGCAGAGAATCCCAAAGAAGTGCAATTTCTATTGCAATGTTTTAAACTTTGGTAGAGTATATACATTTTTTGCTTATTTTCTTATTATTCACATTTGATCAGAAAATATCCTTTCTTTTCTGATTTTGAAAGATCTGTGACTTCTTTTATATGTGAATTTAATCATACTTTAGAGCCAAAACTTTTTCCATGGAAATGCATCTTCATGGTGATAATAGGAAATGGGAAAACATAATTAGAATTATAGAAATTTGCTCCATAGACAATTTTTCAGGAACATATTTGTTCCTCAGAATAAGACATTTGACTTTTATAGAGAGATATAAATTATAAAATCATATTGAGGAAAATTGTCCTCCCATGAGAATTTTATAGGATGAAAAATCTAACCCAAACTATTTTAATATTACCCAGAAGTGACTCTCCTTTCTATTGCATTGTTATCTGTCCTGTCCAGCTTTTCTTTGACTTTTATTTTTAAAAATTAATTCCTTAATACTTATTAGAATACAAAGGATATTGTCTGCTTCATCCCTTAAACACCTGTTTTGAAATGGGTTCTTTCCACTTGTGTCCTCTGTTCCTACCTGGAAGGTCATCTTTCACTTTTACTGTTTATAGGACGTGGTTTCTTGCATATTCATGTGCCATTAAAGATGCAGTATGAATTGGTGGGCTTATGTACAGTTTTACAACTATACTTATTTTCTATCAAATGAACAAGGCTTGCAGATATCTACCAGAAATTTACCAAACCGTGAAAAAACCTTTGGTGAATGTAGCTGGTTCTTCACTTTAGTTGAATGGCTCCTTGCAAAACTGAAATAAGGATTTTTTTTTTTCAAATTCTGAAAAGCATACAAAAATATTATCAAATATTACACAAAAATATTATCAATATCATACAAAAATATTATTTAGGCTCTGGGTGGGAGGGAGCCTAGTCCAGTAATGTTAATGCCGGACTACATATCTATCTAGTGCATTCGTTTTGTGACTGTAAATTGAGTCGCTTTCCTTAACTAGTCTCAGCTCCCCACTTTTTATAAACCTTTCACCTTTCCCTTACATCTTCTAACCCATCTCCCCGCGCCTCATTTCTAATATATATTAACAATAATAGAAAAATGCTAACATTGGACAAAACGAACACATTTCAATGAGGAAAGTACTGCATCTTTAATGGTCCTTTTTCCTATGTAATCTTTGCATAATGGTATCCTTCTCTTTCTTCCATTCGCCTCTCACCAACTCCTGTAGACTCGGGATATAAGCCCAGAAGAGATAGATTTAAAGAATGAACCTTGGTATAAATTCTTTTCGGAATTGGAGTTTGGGAGACCGGTAAGTTTAAGAGCTTCCGTGGACCTAGCCTCCTTTTTAAAATGAAGCTGCAGGTACTCATCTGTCCCAAAGTCTCAGATCTACTGTCAAAGAACACGGTAAGGGTAGAACAGCCGCATCTGACACGCAGGGAGAGATCAGTCCATCATTACTGATGTGCGTTAGGCATTCGAGGACAGTGAGCGTCAGATGGACCTTTCTCCAGTCAGGATCTCCTAGGAAGGAATTCCCGAGTCAGTGATGCATAAATGTGACCACAAGCACAATTTTAGATACTTCTTCTCCCATCCACTTACTTGACCGCGTCCTAGCATCCCTTGAATTTTTTAAGACAATAAAACGCATTAAGTATGGTGAAAAGAGTTGTGAAGCTGCTGCTTTATTTTTCTTTAAAGGTTATTTTAGGGTTGGGTTGTTTTGTTTTGGGTTTTGTTTTGTTTTGTTTTAGGTTGTTTTAAAGACACATAAGGTAGTGTAAGAACAGACTGAATAAAGTACTCTATGAATGGAAAGTTTAATGGAATGCATGTAGGCTTTATCCAAGAATGTAACACAGTTGTAGGCAAATTTAATGAGATGGTGGCCATAAATCAGAGAATGAGATTGGGAATTGGGAATTTCCACAGGTCTATTTTCAGCATGTAAAACAAAGCTTTTGAGTTGTTGCACAGAAGGGATACTAAAAGAAGTTTGCTCTCTCAGTTGGACTGCATAAACCAGAAGCTGAGAATCAAGCTTAAAATATATGTTCCCTTTCTCTTTACTCTTGATGGCTAAAAATTAACTTTAAAATACAAGTCACTTTGGGGGATAAAGTGTTTCAGCTACAAAAGAGAATTTGTGGGGCAAGGAATTTAGCCTGAAAAAAAAATCCAGGGTTTTAATATTAGGGTCATGCTGGTAAATGTTTAACAACTGCACCTGAGGGTGAGGGAGAGGGAATGTGCATAGAGCACACTTTAAAATTTAATTCACATTGTTAATGTTTTCTCCATAAGCCTAGACAGTCTATAAAACAATACATCAAGCCCTGATTGTAGTATTTGCTGATTTCCAAGATATAAATGCCCACCCTGAAAATTTAACAAGGGGCTCTCCCTGGAGCCTTCAGCACACCCCTTGCATATATGAAAATTTAATAGTCTACCATCAGAGTTATTGCAATTTGGGGAAGGATTTGTATTTGTAAATCAGGAATTGATATTTTTATTTAAAAAAAAAAAGTTAAATCCTGACTTTTACCATTCATTGAGGTTTAAAAAGCTCGTCTGAGTTGACAATGCCCAAAATGGTTTGTCTATGCAGGCAATTACTAGCACCAGTGTGTGAAAACATGACAAACATCCACCACTCCCAATACCTCCTCCAAATAGACCTAAACTATACTGGAGTGATATCTCCATCTGGTGGCCAACCTGGGGAGCTGCATGCCTCAAATCCTTTACCACCTCCTTTCTTCACCCTCAAGGGGTCTGCACATACAATATTCTCCTCTTTGCCTCTGTCTTTCAATTTAACAACTCAATTAATTCTACCTTCGGCAATCTCTTTTTTTTTTACTCATACATATGTTTCCTCTTTACATTCCTCCCTTTTGCTTTTGAATCTTGTCTAGTCACCAAAGGAAAACCTCTTTTTATCTTACCCGTTCTTTCCGGTCCATTTTTGAGACCAAAAAAAAAAAACCCAAACAAACCAAACAGCCCAACCCTCTAATAAAGCTAATAAGCATAAGAATGATGCTGATTATATACTTTTAACAAGGGAAAAAATGCCTTGAGACTTTAATTAATTACATATGATAAAGAATAAGGGTTATTAACCTTGAAAGTACTAAAAAATCACCTTAAAATCTTCACAAAAATTTCTCTTTTCGCCTTCTTTTGTTATGTAAAGTCACTTTCCTTGAGCAATAGCATTCCAGATAAATTAATTCTTATTCCATTTTATTACTTTTACATTTTGATTATTAGCATTAGGAATTTTTTCCCCTACTGGAGGGTTGGAGAGACTCCCAGTTTAGAAATTCCCTAGATGGATGCAGATGAACAATTCCATCATTTACAGTAGGAGAAAATCACTTGGACCACTGGAAGGTTGTGACTTGCCCAGGGTCAAGACAAGACTTGAACCTAGATTGTCCTGCTAGTACTGACTCTCTGTCATAAGTAATGGACAAATTAATTTGAGAAATAGAGATAATAAGCACAGAAGATAAGGGATAGCTCTAGCATATGAGTCCTGTATTGTTAAGCCAAGGAAAACAATGCAGGTTTTGGATTATAGATTTAGATGGAGAAGAAACCTTAGGAGGCATCAGGTCCAACCCAGTTTTAGAGGTGAAGAAACTGAGGCACAGAGGGATTCACCCAGGATTTAAAAGTTGGTCTTCCTGATTACAACTCCACTGTACCCTGTTGCCACTTGATAGGTCTTGAGGCAGAAAAAGAAAATGTCCAAATGCTCTTGGTGGGGTTTCTTGTGCAGTTATCCCTTCCACATTGTGACTTTCCCCAACACGGTTTCAATATATTGTAGGTTGGCATAAAGAAACTTAATGGGAATTTTGAGGGTTTTGCAGAAGCCACAGGTGATGGGCAAAAGCCAGCAAACTACATAGAAAAAGCTTAGAAACTCCAAAATGCACAATATATATGTATAGTATTGTATAATCTCAACATAGTTTATCTTTTAACACCATAATAATTCAGACTTCTTCTCTGGTATGAAGGGAGGGCCAAAAAATTTTATGAGAATTTTCCAGATCAAGAGAGCCCCTAATTTACCCCACCACCACCACCACCCTGCAATGTGGAAGGGATAACTGTGTTCTCCAATGAGCCAGCTGGTTTCCATCAGTGCCTGCCTGAAGTCTGAAGAACCCAGATTTCCCACACACCTATCCCAGCTCTTCTCACTGAGACAAAGACTTTTTTCCTTTAGTTCAACTCCATCACGGTAGAGTTTTAAAAAATAAAATTATTCTAGGAAAATTCCAGTAATTCAATGGATCCATGATCTGATCAGCTACAATCCCTCCCGAGATGCTGATTGCAGCCCATCTACAGATTCATTAGCAGTGAAATTTCTTATCAATCCTTTCATAAAGGGTCTGCCCAACACACTGGAGACCTTCCTCTAACTTTTTTGTTCTTTTTTAAAGAAAAACAAATTCCATGGGTAAGAGTACAGCCTTTTGTCTTTCTATCTATTATCTCTTTTCTTGTGCATGATTGGCCCAGTCTTTTCCCCAATCATACATTTGTTAGGAAATGAAGAGGAAAGGTAACAGGAAACAAGATAAGACCCATCAGCTTATGATAATCAAATGTATATGACTACACTGATTTTTTTTTCTGTCAAAAAAAGGATAAGAGAGCTGGTCTTAAGGCAAACACTGGCTGCAACGAAGCCAGAGGAGATGCAGACTTAGTAGAGTGTGAGTAGAAAAATCCATAAGAAAGAGATGGGTCTAAGAAATAGGTTTGCCTGCCTGCCTGCCTGCCTGGGATCACTTCTTTACCTTGAACCCCGGGAAAGACTGGCCAACAAATTGCCGATCCTGGAAGTGTGGATCGTTAATCTTTTTATATTTTTTAATATATGTTTTTACTATGGGAGAAAAAAATCCAAGAATTGAAGTCCTTTGCACTGATTTCAGCTTTTAAAAAGGGAAAACCAGGACTCCAAAGCCTTTTTCATCCCTTTCATAGAGAAGAATCAGGTCAGGGAAAGAAAAGGTTGGGGAGGGAGTGGGCAGACATTCAGGAGAGAACATGGAGGTAGGAAAGAACTGCAAAAGAAAAGCTGCTACCAGAAATGAGTTTCCAGACAGAAGAGCAGTGCTGGTAGTCATCGGTGTCTAAGAAGTCACAGAGCTGGCTACCAACTTAACCCCCTCATTGCTAAAAGTTTAAAGCATACTATTGGGGGAGGAAGTGGAGAAATCCAGGGAGGGTTCGTTAGGAATACTGCTCTAACATTGTACCAGAAATCAAGGAGAAAATAGGACCAAGACCTATTTCACAGGAAATAAACCAACTTTCAGTTCTGCTGAAATGAATCTACAAGTGGATTGAGAAAGCTCTCCATGCTCCTAATAATCCTGCAATAAGCTATTTAGCATAAATTGAAAAGGGATTTTTAAAAAACCTTAGCAGCAAGAAATATGTGCGGCATACTTACCATAATACACTTTAAGATACATTAAATTTCACTGCCAAGAAAAGCTTTTGAACAAAGAGTTCCAACTACCTTACATCTCTAGTCCTAGAAGTTGATTGTTCATTATTAAAGTGTATACTTGCTGTGGAAAGAAATGACTTTTTAGAAAAATGGAGGCTTTGGCATCATCCTCTTTTTAGAAAGGAAAACCAGAAGTCAAAATTTTTCCTTTGAATTTTTTTTTAAAAAAATTTTTACATTTTAAAACCAATAGTATTTACTCTTGAGGAATACAAAATGTTACCGACTTCCTAGTAAGTGTTCCTAATTCCAAACTTTCCCTAGCTTTCTCCCTAGTTTTTCCTCCTTGATATCAGCACAATAACAAACTGCCCAGTTTTGTTTTGTTTTTTTATCTTCCCTTTTCTATGTTGATACGATTCCCTTCCTGTGACCCTTTCTGTTTTAAACCAGTCTCCCCGTTCTTTGTGTTGTCTTTATTCTCATTTCTTCATTTCCTCCTCTGCTTCCCATCAGCCTCCAAAAAAGATATGGGATTATACTCCTGGAGACTGCTCTATCCTTCCTAGAGAGGATAGAAAGGTAATTCTGTGCTATCTACCTATGTTGTTGTACTAAAGTGTGTGTTTAGCATTCTTTGGTTAGTGGGAGTGTGTGGTGGCGTGGTGTTTGCTTTCATTTTTTCTTTTCTGTCATTTTTTAACTCATTTGCTTGGTGATCAGTCAAGTCATCATTCAATAGCTTGTCTATGAGGTGCACTAACCTTTAGAGAGATTTTTAGCAGTTGCTTCTTCTTTCGATATGTAGTAATTAGTCCCTTTGACATTACTCTGAAGTGAGATAAAATAAGTGTCTCTCAAAAGGTAGGTTTCATGGACACGAGCAGTTATATTTTCCAATTAAGTCAGATCCATTTTGGAACATTGGGTATTTGGGATTTAAATTGTTCCCTCCAAATGCAGCATCCTCTGTTGTCAAATAGTCTATGGCCAATTCCTTGTGCACTTGTATGTTGTCATCTCAACATGTCTGCTTTCTCCATCCTCCAAAGAATAATTTCATTCTTCAGACTTAGCCCTCCATTCTTTCTTCCCCTGTGTTAAGCCAAAGCTTACTTTTCCATTCTTTTTTCTTCTTTAACCTGACTTATCTAGAAAGAGATCACAATCGCTATAAGAAAGAGTTAGAAGTTCATTTAGGAAAGAATGGAAAAGCTTAATAAAGCAACCAGTGAAAGATTATGGAGGGTATCTCCTGGCCTTTTCATTCTGTTGGCTCTTTTTCAAACTCTGTTCGCTCTTTTCATTGTGGAATGGCTTTTTAATGTGGTTCAAGTGAATGGTTCTGCTCACTGCAGAGTTTGCATGGCTTTCTGGCATCCTTTAAGATTCAGGTGATTTTTAATGGATTTCTTTTGAGTTTGGCATTTTCTTTAAAAATTATCAGACAAGGAAATGAAAGTAGGCTTAAAATTTTCCATTTTGACCTTCTCTGCCTCTTAGCCACCCATCCTAAAGCTTTCAGAGGTGCCGCTACCTTTCCATGATCCTCATTCTTATGTCTGATTTTCATGTGTAACCAACCTATCTATGAACTTTCCAAATGCCATTATTTGAAGCTGGTCCTCTTTTAATACTGGGTGTCCCTATACTCAGTCCTTACTTTTATGTTAAATCAAGAATCTTTATTGAATGCTTGCTAATGTGCCAAGCACTGTGCAATTGTGATCAGAGCAGTAGTTTATTACAAGATGAGCATGTTATCTCTTAAAAAGTCTTTCCACAGGAGCTGTCAGCCAGGCTGTGGTGTAGTAATCTCAGTATAATTCAGCATCTTTTTAATTTTTTATTTATTATTAACTTATGGAATGGAACAAGCATTTCCATCTGCAACTGTAGGCAAAGTCCAACTTTTCAATACCTCGTATGTACCAATGTCATTGAAGTTTTTGTGAAAACCTGGGTGCTTTTAGCAAAGGGAGGGGGAAAAGCATAGGGGGCTGGACCACAGCTGGAGATTACAGGTAGGATTAGGCTGCTTTTGTGGTAGCCACCCCTGTCCAAAAAAAAAAAAATCTTACTTCATAATGATTGAAACTTTTCCCTTCATTTTAAAATCCCCAATGGAGGTTTTTTTTTTTTAAAAAAGCCTTTTATTAGAAGCTGAGAACAAAGGTATACTAAAAAAAATAGGAGGTGACTTAAAAAGCTACCCAATGGCTTACTGGCAAACTATGGCAGGTATTACAGACAAAATGGTATCTTGGCAAAGGACAGATGCTAGTTGAGATTGGGAATATGGCAAGTCAAGGACAAAGCAGGGGTTGGGCTTTGCCACACTAATTTGGTGGTGCCAGAAGCAGGAGAAACAGGATGTTGGTGAGTTCATAGGTAATGTGGGGCTTTGGGGATGTTTAACCACCAGTGGCCAATTATTCAAGGGGTCAAGAATCTTGATGTTCTGGGCCAGACCTCAAGGAAGCAAACAGTTGTCAAAATCCAGGCCAAGGCCAAGGAGTCAGTTATCCAAGCAAGACACAGCAAAGGTCAAAGAGTTACCAAGTAATGAGGTCGAGAGCAGGCAAGCAAGTGTCCAGGGAATCATGAGAAGTGAACAAGGTGCTAACAATCCAGGAAGATGTGCCCTATGAGCTTCTATGCTTCTGCTCTGGAAGGAGCTGGGGTCTGGATATGAACAGCCCAGAGTCCGTGGGTTTTAGCAGGGAAGCAATAAAAATGGCTGATGAGAGATTGGCTGCAGGTGGGTCTTAATCATAACTAGGGGATGAGGTTAATGAACTGGCACTATAGGAGGGTCCTGATTGTTCTGATACCACCCCTTCCCCTTAGGAATTCGAGAAGCTCCTTTCGTAGGACCTAAAATACTGTAAGAGGTTTTTACATCCTTTAAAGGGAAGAAGGCAGCTCTAGAATCAATGTGATACTTGTTATTAGCCAATCCGCAAGTACTTACTTCGTGCCTCCTATAAGCTCCTTGAGGGCAGAGACTGGTTTTCCCTTTGTCTCCTCATCTCTTAGTCCAGTGCCTGGCAGATAGTTATTGTTGTTCAGTTGTTTCAGTTATGTCTGATTCTGACTCTTCGTGACCCCGTTTGGGGTTTTCTTGGCAGAGATACTGGAGTGGTTTGTCATTTCCTTCTCTAGTTCATTCTACAGATGAGGAAACTGAGGAAAACAGGGTTAAGTGACTTGCCCAGGGTCACACAGCTAGTAGGTGTCCGAGGCCATGTTTGAACTCAGGAAGATGATTTTTCCTGACTCCATGCCCAGCACCGTGCCACTTAGCTGCCCCTGGCACAAAATTAATTCTTGTGAACTATCTAACTCTAAGGCTTCATGTTAGGTGAAATACAAAGAAGCATAAGAAGCTTTGGGTTTGGAGTAATAGCTTCACTGGATCCTAGATTTAGAGCTGAGAGAAATCTTAGCGGCCATTTACTTCAGTCCTCTCGTTTTGTAGATGAAGAACTGAAGCCCAGAGATAGAAGTGGCTTGCCCAAAATCACACGGGCAAGAAGAACTGTAACCAGAGCCCAGGCCCTTTGTACCCACATCATATATTCTTTCCGCTGCCCCAGACACCTCTAGTTACATGACCGGGATTTGATGACCAGCTCTGCTGTCTGCTGGCTCTGGAGTTTGGGATAAGTAGCTTTAGCATTTCAGGGCCTTGGTTTTCTCATTTCTGCAATGATGGGGTTAGATTAAACAATCTCTAAAGTCTGGCCTTGCTCTAAATCATCAATAATAGACAACAATCAACAATTGACAATATATTTTGATTTGCCATTTTAATGAGAGCTCTGGGGTAGCTGGGCTGCATGCGGCCCCCAGGCTGCATTTTAGACAGCCCTGCTCTAAATCATGGGATTCTATAAGTGATGAGAGTGGTCCTGAAGTGAGGACCCTACGGTCCATTAGGAGAGGCAAGATGGAGCACATTGAAAGGAGGCAATCAGTGCCCAGAGTTCCGTGGAAAAGGGGACCACTCTGGCCTGGAGTAGTCAGGTTGGGCTTCATGAAGGAAGTAGCACTTAAGGTGTCTTGAATGATGGGATAGGGTTTTAGCTGGTGGAAGGAAGGCATTCCAGGCTGGATAATGGTATAAGGTACAGTGATAAAAAGTCATTGTTTCTGGGAGATGCCGAGTAGGTCAATCTGGTTGGGTCTCAATCAGAGATGTCTCCTAACCCAACTAGTAGCACATTTTTGCTTTGGGCTTGATCTAGTTACTCAAGAATCAGGGAAAAGAGCAACTTGGCTAAAAACCTGTCCTTCCCTAACAGGAAGGAAGGAAAATGTTGCCTTCTTTGCAAACACAATCTCCTCCATACTCCCCATTCTTCATGGCTCCTAAAGGTCATTATCAGGGATTGTATAAATGAGTAGTGGGAGATAAGTGTGCAAAAGTAGGTCTAGATTGCAGAGACTTGGTAAAAGTCAGGCAAAAATTAGTGCTTTGTCCTGTAGGTGATAGGGAGCCATTGATGATTTCTGAGTAAGAGGATGTTATTGTCAAAGCAATCTTTTAGAAAGACAATTCTGGCAGAGATGTGTAGAGGGGAAATGGACTATAAGCCATGGGAGCAATGAAGAGCTACCTCAGTAGCCATAATGTAGTGAAAAAGAAAGGATGAAGGTAATAGAAGTTTTGCAAGAAGGATCAACTGGGTTTTGTGACAAACTGGATATGGGGAGGCCTCAGAGAATGGTAATATTACTGACAAAAAATAGGAAACCTAGGGAAAGAAATCTATTGGGTTGAGGGAAGAGAATGAAAATGTCAGTTTAGGCCTATTAAGGTTAAGTTGACGTCAGCAGGATATCCACATGGATGTATCTAATAGGCAGTTGGAAATGAGGGACTTATCTTAAGAGGGAGAACAAGATGGAAGATAAAATCTGGGAGTTGGCCACAGAGAAGTAGTGACTATATCCGCGTAAGAGACTCTAGGGAGAACAGAACAGCTAATTATGGTACATAGTAAGAGGAGGAGTAATCTGATCATTTGAACGGAAACTTGAGACTGTGAGAGCATTTACTTCTCCCCTTCCCCCTATATCTTTCCACTCTCACTATCTCCCTTTATTCCTCCTTCCCCAAATCTCTCTCTCCATTTCCCACAAATGTCTCATCTACTCTCTGCCTCTCCCTTACTTGTCCCTCTTTTCTCTCTTCCTCATCTTGTCCTGGATGCCTCTTCCTCTTCCTCTCTTTACCTTAGATAGCTTTATTCCTTCATTGTTCATAATATGGAACTGAAGGTTTTAAAAATTATTTGTTATGCTTATTACAATTTCATGTCTGGTTTTTTTTCTTTAAAGTAGTTGAATTGTACTTTTATACAAGGTGTCCCAAGAGTCTAGGATTTTTGAGACACCTTATATGTTTCTTTCAAATTGAATCCCCTGCCCCAAAATCCCAAATAAGTAATGAAGTTGATTTTCATTTAGACATGGCTCTTGGTGGTTTCTCTTCTTTATTTATTTTGCTTATGGGGCTGTAATCCTACATTTTCCCCCAAAAGGTTTCCCCATCTCTATTGAGAGAGTGTTTGTAATTGTAAATATACAACCACATTTCTTCCTATTTCCACATTAGCAAATCTAGAAGTAGTGGCAAATGACTGCATATGAACAGAATGGTGTAATTTCATTCAGTTTCACCTCTGCTGAACTTTCAAACAGCATTAGACCATTCTAGCTCTGGCCAAGGAATTGGGGTTTTCCTCATTGAATCTTCACCCATTTGTGCAAGAGCGTCCTGGTAAAGATGGCACTGGGTCCTGCCTTGTAGCATTCTCTAATTGACTTTGTTAAATGTCCAAGAACACAAGAGTCTGTCTTTGCCATGGAGGCAGAGGGGAATGGGTGGGGGAGATAGCCCCAGGTTATGCTTCCTGACCCTACTAGTAAGTAGCACATTTTTGCTTTGGATTTTGATCCAATTACTGAAAAATAGAGGAAAAGAGCAACTTGGCTAAAAATCTGCCCTTCCCTAACTGGAAGGAAGGAAAATGTTGCCCTCTTTGCAAACATGATCCGTTCCATACTTCCCATTCGTCTTAGCTCCTAAAGGTCATTATTAGAGCTTGTTTAACAGAAAAAATGACTTGGCTGTTGTTTTTCCTTTGTTTAAATGTTGACCTCTCTTTTTGTACATTTACAGAATACAAGAGTCAGCCCCACTCCAGAAACAGCTGCTGAGCGTCCTGCCTAGTAAGTTGAAGATCCACTGCGTGTTTTTATCTCTGGAATGTAAAAAGTGGGGAAAGGTGGGAGTCCACCTCAGGGACATCTGTCCTTTCATTGGCTAGGATGCTTGCTCATAATTGGCTAAACCAATCCTAATACCAAACATCTGTTATGGTTTGTTATTCGATGGTGGTAGAGAGCCAGCATTCTATCCTGGACGGAGCGTTGCACTTGGAGTCAGGAAGGTCTGGGTCCTACCTCTGACCATGGCTGTGTGACCATGGGCAAGTAGTTTAAACTTTCTGAGTCTTAAACACATTCTTAAGATTTATTAGTACTTACTGGCCGATCTACTAAGTTGTGGATGGGTTGTTATCGGAGTTAGTGAAGAGAACCCTAATGCTAATGAAATTGAAGATCCGTGATATACTGCTCTATGGCAAACTTGCCTTTAGCTTCTCTAATACTATCACTACTATTAATTATACATACATATATATACACACAGACACAGATATGTATGTGTACTCATACACACATATCCATATGTGTGTTTACATATATATGCACACGTAGGTATCATAGATACGTTATCTGACATTGTGGTGATTTTTAAAAGAAGATGTTACTTTAATATACTTTCGTCCATCTCAATTTCTTCATCTTTTAAATGCTAGTTAATAGTGTAGATTAGTGAAAAGAGCCCAGGGTCGTATCTAACTCCAAGACAAGTTATCAAGGTCTTGTAAAATGATAAAAATGAGAGGATTGGACCAGTTAATTTCTAAGAGGTGTCCTAGCTCTGTGTTTCTCAGAAGCATCTTTGAGCTCCGCCATATGCTGTAGGAATTCGAGGACATCCCTTTTAATATCTCTGAACCTCTTGTTTCATCATTTGAAAATGAGGACTTGGAATAACATGGTCGCTAGAGTTCTTCCTAACTCTAACATTTTAAGGTTCCATGCACTTGTTGCTTGTCTCTTTGAATTTAGAATCATCAAGGCAAAATTCCCCTAAACGAGGGCTGCCAGGTCCCAGAGGAACATGGGATGGGCAACATGGAACTGGTGAGGTTGTCAGAGAGCTGTGGTGGAGGGAAACCCAGAGAGAGTAAGACTAATTCAGTTGCACATGAATTTCCCAATTTAAACTGGGCACCAAAGAAGTAAAGAATCAAACCTCCATAGATGGGACACAAGATTTAGAATGCCCACTTAACAGCTCTTTAATAGTCTCCTAAATGGTTTCTTTGTCTCAAGTGTTCCACTCCTCCAATGTGTCTCACCTCATTCATCTTCCCCAAATAGAAATTGACTCTCTGTTTAGAACTCATCTGTCATTCCTCACGGTCAATATGTTCTAAATTGTTCAGCCTGGCAGCAAGGTGATATTGCCCACTAAATTATGATGCATAACTCCTAAGGTATCATTCTTCAATCAGTCAATAAGCATTTATTAAATCCTTACTATGTGCCAGGTACTGTGTGCTAAGAACCAGAAATAAAAAGAAAAAGCAAAACCAGACCATGCCCTGATGGAGTTTGCATTCTGACTAGGTGCATACAAGATATATACAGAATAGCAGTAAGGTAATCTCAGAAGGAAGGCACCAGCAACTGGGAAGACCAGGAAACACTTCCTGCACAGGGTTGGCATTTGAGCTGAGTCTTGAAGGAATCCAGGGAAACTAAGAGGCGGAGGTGAGGAGGGAGAGCACGTTAAACAATCTTCTGTTCTAGCCCATCTCATTCTTCACAGTGACTATTCCAAACCAAAGAGTGCTGGGTTTGGATTCAGATGAACTGGGTTCAAATTATGGCTTTGCCACTCATCACCTGCCTGGGCTGGGGCGAGTCAAATTAACCTTCCTAATCCTCAGTTTCTTATCCTGTAAAATAAGAGGGTTGGACCAGGCGACTTCTGTATTGCCCTCCAGCACTACGTCTTCGATTCTGTGATGTTATGAATCTGGAGTTCCCGTCCTTGGCAACAGATTGCTTAGCCTCCCACTTCACTGACAAGACTGATAGGAGTTCCCTGGACCTCTTACATTCTCACGCCCGCTCTTTCCTCATTTCCACTGATCACAGAGGAAGAGCTGCTCCTACTCCTTCCAAAGCTAAGCCCTCTACCTCAGGGGTTCTTAACATGGGGATCTGTGAACCTTTTAAAAAAAATATTTTGATAACTGTATTTTAATGTAATTGCCACCATCTTTAGTTCTTAGGTGGCAGAAGTCTCACTCTACAGTAGATTTACTCGTCTTGGTCACTAGATGGCGCTCAGGATCTTTTTTTGATTTGTTCAGTCTTTTTTTTTTTCTTTCTTTCTGTTTTTCAGTTGCTTCTGACTCTTCCTGGCCCCACTTGGGGTTTTCTTGGCAAAGATGCTGGAGTGGTTTGCATTTCCTTCTCCAGCTCATTTTACAGATGAGGAAACTGAGGCACACAGGATGAAGTGACTTGCCCAAAGTCACACAGCTAGTAAATGTCCGAGGTCAGATTTGAACTCAGGGGGATGAGTCATTCCAATTCCAGGCCCAGTGCTCTCTGCACTGTGGTGCTGCCTGGCTGCCCCTCTTTGTGATCTAGGAACTCTACAAAGCCCAGGTGCCAATGGGAGCAAATGGTTTTAACAGCCCTTGTCTAACAGGATTGCAAACGGGAAAGGAACTTAGATAGTGGACCTAGAACTGAGCTCCTAAATTCTAGAGCTGTCCCTGATGCTAACTATCTGAGCTCCCCAGGGTCTCAGCTATGTCATCTGGAAAATGAGGAAAGTAACTTATACCCCTCAGATCATGGATCAGGACTAAATAACGTACAGTAGTTCCTTCAACTCTTAAGACCTACCTCAAAAAGTGGCAGGCTAGGGGGTAGCTAGGTGGTGCAGTGAATAGAGTACTGACCCTGGAGTCAGGAGGACCCGAGTTCAAATCTGGCTTCAGACACTTGACACGCTCACCAGCTGTGTGACTTTGGGCAAGTCACATAACCCTAATTGCCCTGCCTTCTCCCCTCTAAAGACTAGGATTGGGGGGCGGGGCCAAGATGGTGGCTGGAAAGCAGGGACTAGCATGAGCTCCCTGCCAAGTCCCTCCAAAAACCTATAAAAAATGGCTCTGAACCAATTCTAGAACTGCAGAACCCACAGGGTAGCAGAGGGAAGCAGGGCTCTAGCCCAGGACAGCCTGGATGGTCTCTGGGTAAGGTCTATTCCGCATGGAGCTGGGAGCAGAGGGGAGCGGAACGGAGCCCAGCGTGGGCGGCACGGACCAACCAGACCGGGAGCCGCGCGGAGCGTGCCCTAGAGCCCTGAATCAGTGAGCTGCGTCAGTTACCAGACTTCTCAACCCACAAACACCAAGGACAACAGAGTAGGTTAGTGG
>CM053624.1:60372401-60460902 GCA_028646595.1 Phalanger gymnotis
GAGGGACAGGATCAAGAGAGAAAATTCAATAAAGGGGGCTAGGTTAGGAATAAACAAAATATAGTTAGTCTTTCACAACATGAGTGTTGTGGAAGGGTTATACATAATGATACACATGTGGCCCATGTTGAATTGCTTGACTTCTTAGGGAGGGTGGATGGGAAGGGAAGAGGGTAGAGAATTTGGAACTCAAAGTTTTAAAAAATAGATGTTCAAAAACAAAAACAAAAAAGTTTTTGCATGCAACTAGAAAATAAGATACACAGGCAATGGGGCATAGAAATTTATCTTGCCTTACAAGAAAGAAAGCAAAAAGGGGATGGGAGGGGAGTGGGGTGACAGAAGGGAGGGCTGACTGGGGAACAGGACAACCAGAATATACGCCATCTTGGAGTGGGGGGAAGGGTAGAAATGGGGAGAAAATTTGTAATTCCAACTCCTGCGAAAATCAATGCTGAAAACTAAATATATTAAATAATAAAAAAATTTTAAAAAAAGAGAATGAAATCAGCTGGAGTACTAGAAATTATTTTTTAAGATGCTAGATAAGCATAGGGGCAGCTAGGGGGCGCCATAGTGCACAGAGCACCAGGCCTGGAGTCAGGAAGACTCATCCTGAGTTCAAATTTGGCTTCAGACACTTATTAGCTGTGTGACCCTGGGCAAGTCACTTAACCCTGTTTGCCTCAGTTTCTTCATCTGTAAAATGAGCTAGAGAAGGAAATGGCAAACCACTCCAGTATCTTTGCCAAGAAAATCCCAAATGGGCTCACAAAGAGTCAGACATATCAGAAAATGACTCAACAACAGATAAGCATTAGCTATTGTTATTTAACAACAGAACAGGTAAACTAACTCAATAGGAAAATATTCAGTATTACTCTTCCTTCCTACATTCCCCGTCCACTCTTTCCTCTTTTCCAGAACGTTCTTGTGTGGGGCTGGCATGGCAGCCTAGCCTTAGAACCCAGAAGACCTGAGTCCTTCATACAGATCTCTGTGGTCACAAATGAGATAAGATTTATAAAGTGTTTTACATAGTACTGGCACATAATAGGTGCTTAATAAATACTTGTTCCCTTCTGCCTTCCCTTGTGACCATGGTCTCTTAACTGACTCTCTGTGTCACCAAGCAATTTTTTTTTCCCTAAGGTCTCATAATCATTGATTCGTATTCATTAGAGGAATTTTTACACCAAGAACATCCCCTGCTGATGAAGTCACAGATCTAGTTTTTTTTTTTTTAAAGTTTCCTTCAGTGTAATCTTCCCAACACTTCTCAACAATTAAGCACTGAATTCATTTTGTAATAATTGTATTCCTGGAATTATAACCTATAAATAAATGGAACTTACATCCAAATGCCACCTCCCTTGTGTAACTTTCCCTGCTGTTCCTAATTAGTGATAATCATTTCCCCTCTCCAATCTGACTTTTGTTTTAAACCCTTCTGATGAACTCCTCCCATATTGCTGTTTTGAATGTGCAAGCTGGCCTCACATGACTTAAATTCTTTGTTGAATTGAACTAGACTTCCGAGTTTCAGTATTCAGTCAGGATCACTGCTTCCTAGCCACCGACTTTTATTTTAAGAAGCCAAGGTGGATTTTACTACTTTTTCTTCACATTGCTTTCTATTAAAACTAACACGTTAATGCTAACGACTGATATGTGCAATACACAGTCCAGGCATTTAGGGGGAGATGCAGTATCTAAATAAGACATAAGATTTGCCTTCAAAGAACTTATAATCTAGTACAGGGGTTCTTTTGGGGCAGCCAAATGGAGCAATGGATAAAGCACCAGTTCTGGAGTCATGAGAACCTGAGTTCCAATCTGGTTTCTGACACTAGCTGTGTAACCCTGGGCAAGTCACTTAACCCCATTTGCCTCAATTTCCTCATCTGTAAAATGAACCAGAGAAGGAAATGGCAAACCATTCCAATATCTCTGCTAAGAAAACCCCAAAATGGGGTCACAAAGATTTGGACACAACTGAACAACCACAGCAGCCAGAGTTCTTAATCTAGAATCCATGAATTGTTTTTTAAGATGTTTTGATACCTATCAAAATGTAATTGGTTTTCTTTATTTTTGTATATATTTTATTCTAAGCATTTACAAACTTTATTCTGAGGAATCTGTGGACTTTATCAAACTGCCAAAGTGTTTCATGAAACAAAAACGTTTAAGAACCCTAGTTCTAGAAGGAGTATACGACATGTATGCAAATTGGTTTAATGAATCTGCATAATGTATGCTTATAAGAGATTCATAGAGTTCTGTGTGAGGTCCTTGGAGGAAAGATCATTATCGATAAGAGACAAATAAAGGAAAGCTGTTTGGAATAGGTGACATTTGAATTGGTTAGGGGGGAACTCAACAAAGAGTGAGGGAGCTTGGAGGGATTTGACATAGAGATTGGTAACAAGGGCTCATGTGGAACAGTTGTAGTGACAATAGAAGGGAAGGATGGATGCAAGAGATACTGTAGAGATAAAATCAACAGGACTGGATATTTAATCAGAAATGAGATGAAAGAGGGTGAAGGGTAAAAAATATTATCAAGATTTCACAGATGGACTACTAGGTGAATAGTTGATAGTTATACCTCTAATAGAAGTAGTAAAATCAGGAGGAAGAACAGGTTTAAGATGAAAGATGATAGAGAGATAGCTGCATGGTACAGTGAATAGATTATTGGCCCTAGAATCAGGAGAACCTGAGTTCAAATCCTACCTCAGATACTTACAGCTATGTGACCCTGGTCAAGTCACTTAACTCCAATTGCCTAAAGATAAGATAGTTTTTGGATATGTTAAGTCTGAAGTTACTAAAGTCTTTTCAGAATCAAGTGTCTAGGTGTAAGTTAATCAGTTTGTCAGAGCTAAAGTCTTAAGTGCCAAACTAGAAGAAAAGATAGAGACCCCCCCCAAAAAAATACCACATGCTATCATGGTAGCTCTAATCCTACTCATTTAGATGAGCTATATTTTTTTTTAAATGAGTGGACAAAAGGAAAGACTTTGTTTCAACATAACTGTCATTTCTTAGACTAATTCCTGATATAAATGGCCACTTCTACTAGGAGACAGAAAGAACCAAGAAAGAGCCTCTGCCAATAAATAGAATCAATCCTCAACATTCACGGGTTTAACTTTCATCACCTCAAGCATTCCTATGATTTTGTTAGTAACTTCATTTTCACTATTGCATTGGCAACTCTGCATATTCACATCTATAGGCGGTAGAGAAAAAAATGAGAAGTGTGATGCACAAAACCATTTGTACCTACTAGGCATTTCATTGGTTTTGTTCGCTCTACCTTGTAAAGATTTCCCCAGGCATTCGTTGCATATTTTCCTTGTTTGCTTTTAGAACCCAAATTTTGTCTTGCAATTATGCCCCCAAAGTGTAGTGCAAGTGCTTTTGGCTCTAAGCCCAAGTGTGCAAAATCAGGGATGTGGCTTAGTGAAAAAATAAAGGTGTTAGATACACTTCATGCTTCAGCGTCTGCAGCTGCTGTCAGCCGCTGTTGGCCACAAGTTTAGTGTTAACAAACTGATGATTTGTTATATCTTCAAAAAAAAAAGTATTTATGGTACTATAGATTTCACGTGTTATTAAAAGTGAATATTGTCTGAATTCAGTTTTTTTGAGATGTTAGCACAAATGGTCACAAAATTCTAGGGAAATATTAAAAATGTTTTGCTTGTTACCAATTTTATTTTGTATACTGCATTTTATGGGTTATTTCATGGGTACTGTGTTAGGAAAAGTGCATATTATCAGAATTAATGCTTTGTTATAAAGAATTGCATGCAGAAAAATATATTTTCAACAATCTCTAACAAAAGATTACCTAATCCCCTACTTCCCATAGGCTCAATGTAGCAACTTTGCATTTTTGACTTTTACACCATTTTCTAGGATGTTCCCTCTGCAAAAGTTGAGGATTGGTTTGTATCTGGTCCCCTTCTCACATGGAAAGACAACACAGCCAAAGTGCCACATAAGTTAAGAGTCTAAACTCATTCTCAAGAAAGATGATGTATGTTTGCTAGCAATAGTGCCTCATGAAAAAGCAAAAGCAAAATAATGGGAAAAAATGAGCTGTTAGAGGCTCGCCCTGAGATCCAGCTAGACACAGAAAGACACAAACAGACATGAAATGGAACAGATCTGCCAACTTTTCTAGAGTGAGCTCTTCTCATCAGTCACAAATGTAGAGATAACACAGCTAAATTCCACTACCTTAGTATCTGCTGTACTATTCCGGGAAATAACATTGCATGTAAGAAGCTATAATTGGAAAAAGCAGCTGGACTTGGCCAAATGTATACAGAAGAAATCAATGCTGGGGGCAACATCATTTTAATGGTTCTCAGGGATTAATTTTTTTAAGGTATCTTCTGAAGGAAAGAGTTCCAAAAGGAATGAAAAAATCACAACAATCACCAGTCTATCCCTGTCTGGGATGGTTTAAAATCTCTAAGTATTTGGTAGTGGACATTCGAAAATAAGTTCCTTGATAGCATGCTTTTTGGCAGGTTTCTTTCCTTACCTCATCCCCAGTACTTAGCACAGTAGCTTGCACATAGTAGGAACTTAAATACTTGAGTTGAGTTCAAATGAACTTTAGCTACTCATGGGGCCACCTTTCCTATAAAAGAAGTCTATTGGTACTTCTAAATGAAAATGATTATTTTATCTGACAGACGTTTCGTGTTCTTGTATGAAATTTTATAGAACAAATGGATGTGTGTTTATTCTTTAACTGGTAACATGCTTTCTTTTCTTCTGTTATTTTTTTTAAAGTTGATACTAAATTTGACTCTTTCAAAACTACAATCTTCTAAATCTGACTTTTTCAAAATGACAATCTTTGTAGCTCATATTCATCCAATATCCATGCAGTGAAGAGAGAGTCAGAGATGGCTCCAGGGGATTCCACTGGTTTGGAGAATGAAAGACAGATTTACAAAAGCGTTTTGGAAGGTGGAGACATTCCTCTCCAGGGATTAAGTGGTCTCAAGCGACCCTCCAGCACTGCTTCCACTAAAGGTAATTGGGTGAGGATGGTCAGTCTTTATTTCTCCTACACACAAATAATGGAAATGACAGTTGTGGTTGATCAAGCAGTCAGGAGAAGTTCTGACTGGTCCAGATGCATATCTAAACCTTTTGAGACCTCTTGTGTCACATCCCCTGATAGGCTTTCTGATGGTAGCACGTTTTCTTTCTCAGTCCCCTAGCTTTACCACTCTATCTTTAAAAAAAAAAAATTCAAACTTCTCTCTCTGAAACCAGCTGAGTGTCCTTTTCCCCAGAAACACCTAGTGGGAGTGGGGGTGGGGAGAATGGTATTTTTTCTTTTAGTTACCCCATTTGCACCTGCTTTGCAGCTCAGTTATTTTTATGTTGCTTTCTGACACCAAGTGAAAGAGATGCATTGATAAAAAATGAGCATGTGACCTCTCCTTTCTTCCCTGCTTCCAGCTTCTAACCTAATAGGTTGTGTTTATTTTATTCTGCATGCTTACCAGTGGATCGTAAAGGTGGGAATGCTCATATGATGTCCTCTTCTTCAGTTCCTAGCAGAACCTTTCATGCTAGTGATGTGTTAGGGCCTGTGTGTAAACATAAGAAGCCCCTGTCGGCAGCGAAAGCCTGCATTTCTGAGATCCTCCCTTCCAAATTCAAACCCAGGCTGTCAGCTCCAAGTGCTCTCTTGCAGGAAAAGAAGACTGTCCTGTTGCCCTCGGAGAAGGCTCAAAGCTATGAAAACCTTTGTAGCTCCCTGCCTTCGGATGATCCCAAAAGAACACTCCCCTTGCAAGGAGGAGGAAGCATTGAAAACCTTCTTATGAGGGTGAAGCGAGAGTATGGCACCAAGTCTGGCAGCACCCAGAGCCTCCAGGATTATGGGACCAGTGCCAGGAAGTACTGCCCCCTTTCTAGAAAGGGGGGTAGCGAATTCACGATGCTTTACAAAAATATGCACCACATCAACCGAACTGGGCTCCACCTGGGCTCCATTTCCTCCTCCAGTGTCCGGGACCTGGCATCCCATTTTGAATCCAGCAGCCTGGTGGAGGCCAGGGGAGAGCTCAGCCTCAGCCAGGAGAGCTCCGAGCACATTCCGAAACACACAGTCTCTTCCCGGGTCACAGCATTCGAGCAGCTGATCCAGCGGTCCCGTTCCATGCCGTCCCTGGATTTATCAGGCCGACTGAGCAAGTCTCCTGTGCCACTGCTGGCCCACAGTGGTCTGAGTGCTGCACGCTCTGCCGAATCCCTCCTAGAATCTCCCAAGCTGCACCACAGGGCTAAGGGCATCCCAGAACACCCCACAGTGGCCTACGCTTCGCCCTCCTGTAGCAATATTGAAGAGCCAACTTTGAATTTTAGGGCCCTTCTACCTGCTGGCCCACCCTCAGCCTGCATGGATGAACTTGACCGTCTTTCCACTGTGTCCAATGACAGTCGGGAGGGTAGCACCAGCAGTGTGCACAGTGATTCCCAGAAGCATCGACACAGCAAGTGCAAAGGCAGCTGTCCAGCATCTTACACCCGCTTCACCACCATCCGGAAGCACGAGCAGCAGCAGGCCTCCAGGAGCCCTGGCTGGAAAGTGGATGTGGGAGGGGATAAGAACATTGTCCTTAGAAACATTTACCTCATGGGCCCCCTGCCTTTCAGGTTGAAAAAGCCCCTCCAGTACCATTCCCGAAAGCCTCCGCACAGTGACTCTTCTGGCCCAACAACACGCCAGAGAACAGAATCCCAAACTCATCCCTTTGGGCACGAACTCAGCCCAGAAGGGGAAGGGAAGCCCTCCATTCCCAAGCGCCAGTCATCACTCCATGTCCTGGAAAGGCTTAGCCAGGTCTCAGAACCCTCTCCAAAAAGAGCTGTGATGCCAGAAGACTATCTGGGCACCCTTAAAGCGAGCAGCTTGGGCCCATGTTTAGGTCCCAGCTTGGATAGGAACAACAACCCGCAAAATGACCTTGGAACACCCCCCCGAGGTGGCTTTTTGTCTCCTTTACCAGTGTGACCTCATCCGTCTTTCCCACCTTGCTTGCCTTGTCCCCCTCCTTCCTTGTCCCTTGATGCTTGTCTCCTGGTCTGTCAATTATCACCTCTGTGTGTTGCTTGGCGTTTAATCATGGCTAATAGTGGCTGCCCCTTCTGAACAAAAAAAATAAAAAAGAAGAAGAAGAAAATGCATCTATTATCCATAGAATCATCACTAAACCCTACATTGAAAGAAAAATTGGCTACTTAGATTGCATGAGAACCATTAACGAGGGAATTCTGGAGATTCCTGTTATTTGCCTCTGTCCAAAGCCACTTGAATGAGGAGCAGCCTTTCATGTTGGTCCATGTGTGTGAATGTATACTTTGTTCCAATAAGACCATATAGGTCTTATTAGTGGGGATGCTCGTGAAAGGAGATGCCCTGTTTTTATCTCCTTTCTCAATTCACTGGTTTCCTCTGTTATCAAATGACTCCACAAGTGGATCCCAAAAGGGGTGGGAGGGAGAAGCAGAGGGAAGGAGGGGAGACCTAATATTCAACCAGTTTGAAATTTGATCTTTCCAATATTTTTGATATTTTACGTTCCCAATATTCAATCAATTTGATATTCATGAAAATGCCTTCAAACTTCTATTGTGGGAGAGTATGTAGATTGCCAGAAATGTTTGCCCCTGCCTGGGTTTTTGGAAAACAATCTCTGTGTGTTTTAACTCTGTGTGCTATATTGTTTTGAAGATTCAGAATCACCTCGGCACTTCACCCCAGCTGAATACTTGGAAAGTACTGAAGACCTTATTCGAAGGCGTCATGATGACAAAGAGGTTAGTCCCATCCTAAAGTCTCATAGCTTTTCTGAGGTAAAAATGGAAAAAGATACTAAATACTAGGCAGATTCTGTACCAGCTTATCTTTGCCTACAAAAGTAATTCTATTTCAAAGTGCAGATGGGATTTCAATGTTGCCAGTGAGCCCTACCTCCATACCTTATATGTAACTTAGGGTAAATAACTTCTCCTCTCCAAAAAGTGGAAATATTAAGATGACTCTATTCACAGCTGTGACATAATAGAAAATATTGGCGTTCAGTCCTAAATGCAGATTTAGGGTGTAAAAATTATGAAGAAGACCTCCCTTTCTCCATGGTTTCCCATGGGAGAAGATATGGGGAACATGCTAGGTGTAATCCGTTTCTTTGTCTTTCCCCATTCCTGTGTTTAGAGGGCTGGTATATAAAAAGGAAGCAATATTAACAACAAAAATAAACTAGCTTGGGAAGATAACCTGTAACCCAGCAGAGAAAATATGTCTACATTATAGCAAACAAGTAAGAGATGGGGAAAAAGAGATGCCTGGCACTTTTCACTTTGGCCCATCTAAGAATTTGTAAATAACATTACTGCTAAGAATGGGGCGAAGGGTTTTGGAAAGCAGATGATTGCTGAGTGGTTCATAGTGGTGAGTCAGCATAAGATGACTGCCAGGTAAAATTACTGCAGCCGTCTAATAAGGGAGAAATTATTGGGTGAGAGGTAAAGGTGATCTCATCTGTGCTTACCACCAGTCAGATGGTCTATTGCTGTGGTTGCTCTGGCTTTTACTGGCCATTGTAACAGCATGGCTAAGATGATAGACCAGCAGTTGACCCACAAATATGATGAAAGGATTTGCACAAAACTATAAGAACACACTTAAGAATGTGTTGAGAGTAGCGCCTGACCTCCCTCAGTATCCTCATCAGTATCCTTTTCTGTAAATTAGGACGTAAGAGGTGGTGTGGTTTACTTTAGTGAATAGAGAGCCAGCCTTGGTGCCAAGAAGGCCTGGGTTCAAAATCTGCCTATGGTACATACTAGTAATGTTTCTTTGGGTAAATCATATAAACTCTTAGAGCCTCAAGCAGCAGTCTTAAGGCCAAGCTACAGAAGATGATATGACCTGAATTGGAAGAAGTGGATGATTTCTTAGGTCCCTTCCTGTCTTCAAGAATTGCCGAGATAATGCCATAACAACAGATTGGATATTTTGCCTTTTGATAAATTAGTGGATAGAAGACAAGCAGACTGATTGAGCCACCTTAGCAAGGGTGTCAGAAAATTTGACATACAAAAACAAGCACATAATATTCAGGAACATGGAGCAAAAACCAGTTTGTTCTGTAATTAAGACTCTTGTTAATTAGCTATCTCACAGGAATAAGAATTTTTACTTTGGTGAGAGTATAATCGAAAGTACTTCTATGCATGTGAAACCAGTGTCGTCCCATGGTCAAGAAGTGCATGGGACCTTCAAGTAATTTTGCTATAATAGAACTTTGTTGTAATGAGTATACCACTAAAAGTCACAGTCTTGATAGGAAAGCCTGCTATTGACAACTCAAGTAAAAGAATTGCTTTTAATTCAGTAAGACAGATAGGTAGATTCATATGTACATATGATTACTATCTCTTTCTTCTTTCAAAAAATCTGAAGCTTTTAAGAAATATTGTTTTATTTTGATGGGTGGTTTGGAAATTTGGGTGTTTTGTTCTTAAAGGGCTAAGTACATGTCAGTTTTGGGAAGGAAATAAGAAATACAAAGAATTCAATTACAACTTGGTTCTCTTCTTCCTTTTTCCAGGCACAATACAAAAGATTCATGATAAAGGACTTATAATGTGTCATATCTACAGGAACAGAGACCATGAAAATGTATTTGTTATGTAGTATAACCTGCATCAGAGAATTTGTAGCAATCTGATTAGTAAATTGATGCTATAATGGACCATCCACCAGGACACAGAATAATATGAACAGCAATAGTCAGTCATTTGGTTAATGAGCAATTATTGAGCACCTAGTATGTGCCAGGCACTTTGCTAAGCCCTGGGGGTATGAAGAAAGGAAAAAGACAGTCTCTGTTCTTAAGAAGCTTATGATCTAGTGACAGCTGACCTTTATGATTAGCCTTACATTTTCCAGAATGCATATCTTATTTAATCTCTGTGAAAATCCTGTGAGGTATAGGTAGCGTAAATATTATTAACTCCACTTTACAGATGAGGAAACTGAGGTTCAGAAAAGTTACATGCTGTGCCCAAGGGCCAGGTCATGCAAATGTCAATCAAGCTATCCTTTAACAAGGACTATTAAGCATCTGGTCTATGCCAGGCTCTGTGCTAGGTGCTAGGGATGAATTACAAAGGGTGAAATAAGCCTTGCCCACAAGGAGCTTATATTCTAATTCCTAGAAAGAAAAAGAACTGGGTCTGTAAACTTTATCTTTGGGGTTCAGATCCAGTGCTCCTTCCTTCCTTTACAGAACAATAGCTTTATTTTTCTTGAACTTTGTTTACTGGAACCAAGATTTCATCTTTATCATCAGATTTTGGTTTTAGAGCGTTAAAATATGAGAGCAACAGGGCCCGTACAGTTATAACAAATTAAATCTCATCCCGTCTAAGTGGTAGTGATATAGTTAGGTCCTGATTAGTGCAAATAGTGAATCCCATGAAGTGGTTGCTTTTATAATTATGAAAAATATGATAATTGGCTCCAGTCCAATGGGAATATGCAATGTCAATTTGAATACTACAGTCACTTCTGAAGAGGCATTCATTGGGACCAACCCTTATGCTGTCTGATACTGTGGTCAGTCCTTCTCCAGTGCTGCCTCATGGCAGTGAAATATCCCTGGTCTTTCAAAGACCACACCAGTGGAGAACAAATCCTAGAAGGTCATACCAAGTAGGAAGGGCTTTGGGTCCAGGTCCAGTAATAGACTATATACCTGTCCTCTGAGGACCAACCTAACTCAAGCTAGGGTGTCTTATTAATCACTTGGTCAGCTGCCAGGTGAAGAATTTTTTCACTTACAAAAACTCTCAAAGACCATCTATTAAGACCTTGAAGGGTTGCAGTCTATGTTGGGGGAAAGCCCCCATACCCATGAAATCAAAGACCCTTGAAATAGTGAAGTGTTAGGATGAATCATTCAGTGGGTGACATTTTGCCTGCCACATGGCAAGCCCCGAGTTTGACTTCTATTTGTTGTCATGGGGCTTGCTTTGACAAAGGAAAAGAAAGTACTAAAAGTGAAATAGACAGTATTAGCATGGCATCTGTACAACCCATAACATGATGGTGTCATGTTTTAGTTGGTTGCCTGGGTAAACACAATGCTTATAAGACCAAGGTCAACAGTTTTATCCTTTTGTGGGCTGGTCAATGTTGCTCTGTTGTCATATGACCTCAGATCTTCTGATAAGCCCTAGTTACTCATCGTACAAAGGAGCATGAAAAGTTTGGATGGCTAGGTATAAACTCATTCCTACTTCTGGAAAAATAACGCAAAACTCATGTTCTATTGATGTGGGTCTGGAATGCCACCTGTATAAGCAAAAGCAATATTGTTGTTATTGTGTTGTTGTTGTTGTTAATTTCACTTGTAGAACATTCTATCTCATTTAGATCCCTTTTTTATTTCCCTTATTTTTTTTCTGGATCAGTGGTGTCAAACTCAGATAGAAACGAGGACCACCAAACCATACATAAGGTTGCCTCTGGGCTGCATGTTGACTTAGAAAACCACATGTCAACATTATTTATGTTCTATTACATTTTTTGTTTATTTTAAAAAATATTGCCCAATTACATTTTAATCTGGGTCCAGCTGCAGTCAGGAGTGATGTAGGTTGCAGTGTGGCTTATGGGCTGTTTTTGACACCTCTGGTCTCGATAGAGACCAGAGTCTTCCAGCAATTTTGCTTTTGTTGATGGGATTTCTTTTCATTTTGATTTGCAATACAAGTAAATTAGATTTCATTAACTGGTTAGCTTTATCAGGTTTTCTTCAAGATCAGCTAAGTTTAATCCACTATACTAGCCAGATAGTTTTCCACAGCCTCTTTTTCCTCAGTTATTTTTCTTGGAAGTTTTCAAATTCCCAGGACCAGATATTTCATTGTCCATTTTATGCAATTTCATGGCAGAAACTTTTAGCGGACCAGAGACGACTTAAGCGTGAACAAGAAGAAGCTGATATTGCAGCTAGACGGCACACGGGTGTTATTCCAACCCACCATCAGTTTATCACTAATGAGCGGTTTGGGGACCTCCTAAATGTAGACGATACAGCAAAGAGGAAATCTGGGTTAGAGGTCTGTTGGAGTTACCTCTGTTTGCTGCTTGACCCAAAGCCGTATTTGCCTCCCACCATGTTGCCCTATAGGCCAACATTAGTTCTTCAAGCAGCGTCTTTCATACTGGCTTTATTTAGGCTTGCTTTGGCTCTCTCGTGGCTGGTCAATGGAAGCAGTCTCTGTGACGTCGGGGGCTGTGTATGTTAAAGCATGCCTTGCTGAGATCTGCTGGTGCACCCTTCAATGCATGCCTTTAAGCATCAGCTATCTTTACAAGCCCAGTCCTGCATCATATCGCTATGGTATTGTTTTGTCCCTGCATTCTGCTTAGAATCTGTATGTCTTGTTGATCTTGATGTGTGAATATCTTCTAGTTTGGCCATTTGTAATTTGTGCTTTTGATCAGATGGTCCAGTGAAGCTTGGGCAGGGCTATGCTATAGAAAATTATCTGGAGAATTCAAGAATTGCCCTAAATATCTTCTTGCATTTAAATTGCCAAACTGCAGAATTCATCAAAGAGTTGGGACAGATCCAGAGAGCAGTTAACAACTCTGGAAAATGGTTTGCATGGTTGATTGGTTCCTAAAATACCTAAAATCTCAAAGGCAGCAAAATTGAATCCTTACAGAAGAGACAGTGGAGGAAAATCTCTTTAAGGTGATTTTCTGGAGATCTCATAGCCTTCCGAACACTAAATGATTCAATTCTATGTAACCATGCTCCATGACTCTCAAATAGCCCTGCCAAAGATGACTGGTTTTCGTTCAAAAAATATTGACAGCAGAAGTGATTCTACAAGTTTGATTGGGGAGGGCTGGTGGGAAGGATCTTTCAAGGTGAGTTACTTTATCCATGTTGTTGGGAGTACTGATGACATCCTGTTAGGACCAGATACATCACCATGAAGATATGAAATAAAATGAATGAAGGATAAGGGATACCATAGAGGGAAGAAAGGATGGAAAAAGGAAGGAAATAAAGGGCTAAGGGAAGTGGAATGATAGGAAGAAGTTGAGGAGAGCACCAAGAAAGAGGATGTCAAAGTGATGGATGTAAAATGAAATTAAATGGAAGAGGAGAGAAGGAAGATGGATGATGTAGAAAATGTGGCTGACTCATTAAAGAGCCCATGCCTAAAGGCAGAAGAGGGGATAGCTACCATGCTACTCAGCTGCAGAAGAACCAGTTTTGGCCTCCAGGTTGATGAATATCCTAGAGAGGGATTTTTTAAAAGTCTACCTTTGTGAAGTGAGGGTGTTTCAATCTATAAGCCTATTCTAATGACAATATACATACATTCACATAACCAAAAAAGGCTTCCTGTAGGCTAGTCTTGAGCAGACTTTTCTACCCTCATTTACTTTCCCACCTGAATATCTCCTGCCTCTATTTTGGAGGAGGAAAGTCTCAACTCCTCATCTAAACACCTCTAGTTCCCCTCTGTTGGGTTTCTTAAGTTGGTCTAGCTGCAGGAGCCAGTTGGAGGGCTTGGACAGAGAAATTAACATGTGTATGAGCTTATTTAGTGAAGCCACCTTTAAAGATTTATTAGCATCAGTCAGATTGGGGAGTAGAAAGGCTGTCCAGAGAGGGAAGCTTATGCAGGGGACAGCAAATAGGTTTGCCTGGTTAAGAGACGACATTCAATAGAGAGTTAAGAGATCTGGGTTTAGTTCTTGACTCTGCCATTAATGCACTGTGTTATCTTGGGCAAATTGCTTCTTTTGTAAAATAAAGAGGTTAGACTACATGGTCCTTGAGATCTCTTCCAGCTCTAACGTTCTGTGATTCTAGAAGTCGGTATGTATAGTATGAGATGAAGGCAGTTATGAGAATGGTCAAGAGTATTACTGAACAGTCTTAAACCCATAGTCAGGAGTTTGGATTTGAAATGAGAGCTGGGGGGAGTCCCTGTACAATTCCAAGAAGAGAAGCAATTTGATTGAAATGTTTCTATTCCTATGTGTAGGATAGATTGAAATGAAGAAGAAGGGCAGGAGTCAGGTCACAAAAGGTTGTAACTGGAAATGCAGAGGGTCAGCTCTGAGATGCAGCATGGCAAAGTAGATAGAACATTGGCTCCAGAATTGGGAGACCTGGCTTCAGATCCTTCCTCTGTTATTTACATGTGGTAGAAATGACATTTGACTAGGAGTTAAGAGACCTTGAGTTCTTAACCTGATCCTGCCACTACTTCACTGTGTGACCACAGGCAAGCCATTTAATTCCCTTTGGCCTCTATTTTCTCATCTGTAAAACAGAGGGGTTCAATTAAAATGGCTTCTAAAGTCCCTTCCAACTCTATATCTGTGAACCTACCAAACTATGACAAGAGACGTTTTGGAGGAAGTATGACTTGATGGCAAGACCGAATGAGCAAGGTACAGGCTAGAGAAAACAGAGAATCACCTCAGTTATATGTCGGGGTTGGGGTTGGGGATGACATTACTAATAGTGATGGGAGCTGAGGGAGATGATGAATTCTATTTTTGACAGAACTTTGTATGCACCTCTCTTGTAACTGAAAACAGAGACATGTAGGGTATGATATGGAGACAGCCATGGTGCCTGGTCCATGATCAGGGCCTTAATAAATGTCTGTTGAATGAAGCTAAGGCATTCTGTAGACTACAAGAAATGCTCAAAAGTGATGGGAGATAAGGTCAAAGCTAGAGATAAATTTGGGGGTGGGTGTCACCCACTTGTACATCATGATGAAAGTCAGACAATTTGATGAGAGGCCCAAGAAAGGGAATATTAAGAATGAAGAATAGTGGACCCAGGA
The DNA here is from genome assembly GCA_028646595.1 of Phalanger gymnotis. Classification (NCBI taxonomy): domain Eukaryota; kingdom Metazoa; phylum Chordata; class Mammalia; order Diprotodontia; family Phalangeridae; genus Phalanger; species Phalanger gymnotis. Next base: position 60,387,351 of record CM053624.1, read on the forward strand.
CTCCTGGGTGGCTTGGGTCTAGCTGCATCAACTAGAAATAGTGAAGTTAAAAATCTGTTTTCAGGTTACCAGGTTTATCTTTAAACTTTCATAATCTATTTTCTCCAAATATGGTGTTCCCACTTGGAATGTCTCATGCATGTACAAGATCACTGACCATAGAAACAAGCATCTGCTCAGAGGGTCAGATGGCTGGAATGTTGCCCAGATTTCTGCTTTTTAAGGAAATAGCTAGGGTGCATTTTTTTTTTCTGCTTCGCTTTCAGGAAAGTCACAAACATTTGGGCTTTTCTTCTCTTTTAAGAAAACCACCATTTTAATTTGTTATTGTCTCTTGTATTTAGATGAGACCTGCCAGAGCCAAATTTGACTTTAAAGCTCAGACGTTAAAGTAAGTTTAACTGGACGTGGCTGTCAACCGTTCCATCTCCTTGTTACAGGTAGCACGTTGTCTATAAGGCATACCTCCCCATGCTGGAGGATGGAGGATATGTTAGATGACCTGATGGATTGGCTGGGCAAAGCAGTTCAGTCAAAAAAACCCTCCTAGAGCAAAGTAGCCAAGAGAGTATGGACTACACGTACAAGGGGTTGTATTCATATTACCACTATTGTGACTACTATTAACAATAATAATAGTAGTAGTGGTAGTAATTATTATAGCTCAGTCCTATATACTGTTTTCTAGTTACAAAACACTTTATAAAATCTTGCTCTTTTCACAATTCTGTAAAGTGTATAGTGCAAATATTATCCTCATTTTACAGAGAAGAAAACAGGCTCAGAGTTGGGAAATGACCCACCCAAGGTCACAGAGTTAGTAAGTATACAACCCTGGGTCTTGAGTCTTGAATCCAGCTCTTTTGGCTTCAGTTTAGTACTTTTTCTAGAGTCTTGGAACACATGATCCTAAGATCTCTGCCATAAAGAGGACCCTGGAAAGATTGTCCTCAATAATTTTATTTCTGATGACAAATTCAGATATAGCATAAAGTTTGAGATGGTCACTGAAGTTGAAATGCATACTTTTATTCTGCCTACCACTAATATGAGCCCACATTTGGAGAACTGGAGGAAATCTGAGACCTATCACTTGCAATAATTCAGAATAATTCAGTTAGGAGTGAAGGAACAGAGCAAGAAGACCTTGGGGAAATTCACCTGAGGTCTAGCTATGACAGGGAATATTGCCAACTGCTAGCTTCATATTTATCTAATGATTCTTGTTAGCTATGTAAAAGTGTTGTCAGAGGCCTCCAAATTTCAGGGTCTAACAGCAAAGCTCTGGTCTCCCTACCCTAGTTACTGCTCTGAGACACAGAGCCTCCCCACCCCGCTCCCTTGTTAGGTCCTGGAGAATGTTTAGTTTGATACAAAGAGCCATGGTCCCGTCTCCCTCCAACACTCACTGAAGCCCCCGTGTACTCACACCACTTGTGACCTTAAATCTGAATAGGTCTGGTAGTGGGGGGCTCACTTGTATTCTACTGTCAACCCCCTTTCCCTAGTGGAAAAGGGAAACCCACTAGAAGGAAGAAGAAATGGTAGAAATGGGAAAGAAAAAAATATAAAGAATATAGACTTGCCTTTTCTCACTGCCTGAATTAAAAGGCAGCAGAAAGTATATGGACCTAGGAGTTGGGAGAACTGCATTGTCCCATGTTTGCCATTAATGGTCATGTGATTTTGAATAATCTGCTCAATTTCCTTGAGCCTCAGCTTTCTCATTTAAAAAATGAGAGCGTTGGGGTAGCTAGGTGGCACAGTGAGTAGAGCACTGGCCCTGGAATCAGGAGGAGCTGAGTTCAAATCCAACCTCAGACACTTGATACACTTACTAGCTGTGTGACCTTGAGCAAGTCACTTAACCCCAATTGCCTTGCCTTCCCTCTTCCAAAAAAAAAAAAAAGAAAAGATGAGAGCATTGGCATATAATATCGATAAGCTTCTTTCTGAAGCTAATGTTTTATGAAATTAGTTATAATTTTATTGCTAATGAGGGTGGCCAAGACAAAGATGGTATAAATAAATATTTAAGCTTGATACTTATATGATTTTTTTTCTTTGAATTGGAAAACTATAAAATTTATTAAGAGTTAATAAAATAGTAATCTTCAATTTATATCACACTTCTATCCTCTAAGGTCTCCTCTGGGTCTAAAGCTATGATTTTAAAAAATTTTTAAATGCTTTCCTATTTAAGATAACCCTATGAGGTATTTGTAATATATTTATCATCCTCCTTTTATAGAAGTGGAAACTGAGGTATGGAGTAGTTAAGGCAGCATGGGGCAGTAAGAAAAGAAAATACTGACCCAGAAATTAGGAGACTTCAAGCCTAATTCTCTCACCCACCAACTGTAGGACCTTGGTCAGGTCACCTAACTTCAATGGGCCTGAGTTTCATCATCTGTAAAATGAAGAGGTTTGACTCACTGAATTCTAAGTTCCCACTTAGCTCTAAGTCTCTGATTCTCTGATCTACAAAATAATGAAATTGGGCTAAATCAACCAAACAACCAAAAAGTGTTTATTAAGTACTTATGCACCAGGCACTGTACTAGGTATGCAGAAAAAGACAAATTCCCTGCCCTGAAGGAGCTTGTTTTCATGTTGTCTTCCCCATCAGATTGTAAGGTCCTTGAGGGCAGGGACTGTCTTTTGCCTTTATTTGAATCCTCAGTGCTTGGCATAGTGCCTAGCATGTAGTTGATGCTTAATAAATCTTTAGTGACTGATTGACTATACTCTGCAGCCAATCTGTGATGTGTGTTCCAGATATAACAATCTCTGAATCTGTGACTTCCCAAAGGTCATAGAGCGTATTATTGGCTAGACCAGGAATAGAGAAGTCTCCTGACTCCTAAGTGAATTCTTTTTTCACCATAGACATATAAATTGTCTACATCTCCCTGTTATAGTACTACAAAACAGTATATTCAGCTTAAATCTTAGATTCAGAGACTCCCTCATCCCTCTCCATGATGTCTCTCACCCTTTGAGAGATGAGGAAAGTGTAACCCAGAGAAATTCAAAGAAGCCTTGCTCCATACAACTGGTTAGTTAGGAATGGGGTCCCAAGAGAGAGTTTTGGTCATGAAGTTCATACCCCGCTGACAGATGTATGGGGTACAGAGAAAAGAGCACCAGGAATCGGGAGATGCAGGATCTTGTTCCAGCTCTACCATTAATACTGTGTGAATTTAAGCAAATCGGTTTGTCTCTCTGGGCCTCAGCCTCATGCCTTGTCAGTTGAGGGGGCAGGACTTAATGATCAGATCTAAATTCCTTCTAGCCTTAACATTCTACCCTTTTGTGTGTCCTAACATTAGGGAGCATCCAGTGAAATCAGATGCAGTATACAAGTGATGAGATAGGTTGGGAAAACAATTTACAACCAAAAGTGCTGGTCATTAGTGACCATTTGCTGGCTGTGGAAGCCTCTGAGAATGCAAAGCATTTTCCCACTGGTGGTGTGGGAGTGCATTAAGAGAGGAATCTTGGCTTTTTGAATGGAGTATGGGCCTTGGGGTCAGGAAAACCTGGGTTCAAGTCCCACTTCAAACAGTAAGGACGAGGGGTTAAGTGACCTTTCTGAGCTTCATATTCCCCTCTGTAAAGTAAGGATAATAATAGCACTCCATGAGGTTGTTGATAGAACCAAATGGGATGTTGTATGTAAAGACCAGCCCTAAAGAGCTAAATAAACATAAACTGTTATACTCATCTTATACTGGACCCTTTGAAAAATGCAAAGAATAGTGTTCTTTCTTTGCAGTGGTGTTCTTCACGTGAAATAGGCAGACACTGTACTGTCAGCTTACATTTTTACCAATATCCCCTCTGTCTAAAGTAATAATGCCTCTTCATTTTTGAATGTCGCAAAACGCTTGCAATAATCCCCTTATCATGCTCTGTTGACAGAGAGCTTCCTCTGCAGAAAGGAGATATTGTTTACATTTATAAGCAGATTGATCAGAACTGGTATGAAGGAGAACATCATGGCCGTGTGGGGATCTTTCCAAGGACATACATAGAGGTATCTCCCCTCCTTCCCTTTCTGAGATAAAATACTGCTCACTCTGAAAACACTCCTTCTTGCCAGCCTGCATTGTGGATCTCCCCTCCCTCCATCCTTCCTTGTTTTCCCTGGTTTTTCTTTCTTTTCTCTCAGCTTCTTCCACCAGCAGAGAAGGCACAACCCAAAAAGATGGCACCAATACAAGTTTTAGAATATGGAGATGCTGTGGCTAAGTTTAACTTCAATGGAGACACCCAAGTGGAGATGTCCTTCAGAAAGGTAAGACTGGCCTTCCCTCTGAGATACTTTAGGATCTCTTGGGTAGAGCTATCTCAATGAGGAAACTGGCATTGAACTTCTGGACCAGGCTATCAGAGACCTTTGGAGCTTCTTAAACACAATATACTTATATAGATTGAGTTATGGGTGTTTCTCAAAGCTCAGGAAACCTCAACATAAACTCTAGCCTAGTGGCATAGCCATTATTTGCAAATTATTAATGTCATATTTCTGGAGCCTGGGAGTCTCAAATAGCCTTTTGTAAAGCTCATGTTTATTTGTAAACTCTCCTTTTTAAAGGAAGCCAGATCTCTTTTTTAAAAATCGATGTCTTTTGTTTTTACAAATCTTTCATTCCCAAACATATTCCTTCTACCTCTCCTACACAGCGAACTATCCCTAGTAACAAAGAAGTTGGAGGGCCAGGTAGGGTGGGGTGGAAAGCAGTTGAGCAAAATTATCCAACACATCAGCCAAGTCTGAGAGTATATGTAATGTTCCACAACCATAGTCCTCTACCTGTGCAAATAATAAAAAACAACAAAAGCTAGCATTAATATAATGCTTTAGGTTTCTAAAGTGCTTCACATATTAGCTCATTTAGTACACATGACAACCCTGTGAGGTGGCTTTTATTATCACCCTCATTTTACAGGTGAAGAAACTGAGGCTGAAAGGTTGAGTCACTTGCTCACAGTCCCACAGCTAGTAAATGTCTGAGGCAAGATTTGAATTTACGAGTTCCTGACTCCAAGCCCAGAGCTCTATCCACTATAACACCTAAGAGAAAGAGCTGTTTCTTCTCATTTAAATTCATATAATAGATCTAGTAAATTCCTTTTTGGGGGATAATTAAAATAAGTAGAGTTAGTTGGTAACATCATCTCTTCACTCTCCAATAAAGTTTAAAAAGATAGTTTAGACATAACAAGGCAACCTTGGGTTTGTGATCTAAACTCCTCCAATTGGTGACTGTGTTTTGCTTCTCTCCAGAAGGGAGAGCTATCTGAGCCTGAGGAGGTAGCCTAGAATAGATGCCTGTGGGAGGGGTCTTGGTGTGGATTGATCAGTCCTAAAGGTCAATGGAATTTTGATACCAGAGCTATACCTACTATTTTTTCCCAGGGAGAGAGGATCACGTTAATTCGACAGGTTGATGAGAACTGGTATGAAGGTCGAATCTGTGGTACCACTCGACAAGGCATTTTTCCTATTACATACGTGGATGTGATCAAGCGACCTCTGTTGAAAAACCCAGTTGATTACATCGATCTGCCATACTCATCTCCAAATCGCAGTACAACTGCTTCTCCTCAGGTATCTACATTTCTCCTGATCAGTTTCTGTACTTTGTAGGACAAGTCTTCCATTGTGGTTCACACAGCTGCCTTGGGGCCAATCCCTGAGTGCTGTAAGCAGGTTTGTCTGAAACAATTCATATGTGAACCATGAGTGTTTTCTGTTTAATTTTATGCATGGTTATTCTTTTTCCAGCCTCCTCCAAAAAGCTTTAAAATTGCCAGGAGGGTGAAGGATGGGATGGTTCGCTTGTGAATGAATATCTGTGATTAAGCTCGCATAGCTAGGGGATGAGATAAGCCTTTGGAAGTTTTAAGGGGTCTACTAGAGATCAAATCAGATTGAAATCAATGGACTGAGTCAGCTCAGCTCATTCCTTAATCCAGCTCTTTGACTCTGAAGTATCCCATATAAAAGGAGCTCACATTTCTAATCAATGCTGTCACAAATACCACCCTCTAATGTGGCTTCTTTCCTTATAGGCCTGAATGAGTTTAGTATGAGGAGCAGTGTTGGTATAGAATTCTCTGAGATGTACTGTAGGAATCATTTTTATCTAGAGGAATTTGGAGAAACTCTAGTTGGCTATCCTTGCCTCTATGGAGGAGGAATTCAGTGTCTGGGCATATCATGAGTCTGCTTTTACTGACTACTAATTCAGTCAAGTTCACTTGGAATATACTGCACTATTCTAAAGCAGAAGTATAACACAAGACCTTGAGTTCCCAGAAGACTAAGAGTCAGAGAGTTAGTAAAATTAACCATAACGACAATTTATTGTCATGAATTAGATTATAGTGTGCATGTTAAACAGGAGGAAAGAGAGAGGGGATTTTTAAGAGGGGCACCGTAGCAGAATCAACTGAGAAAGACATCCTTGCTTTTATTCCGTTTTCCTCATACGCTTAAAAGGCCTCCCCATTGCCCTTGGGCTCACTGATAAGCTCAAGGGAATAATTCTAATAGGTCTTCATAGTGCGGCCCCCTGCTATTTCCTGCTTGGTTGTAAAGTCTTTTAGGAAGCTTTGTAATAATTCAGGTAATTCTGTTAGATTCCACTGTTGCATAAACCTCAGTGAGAAACTCTTAGAGGATAAGATGACTATGCAAATGACCCTCTGGAAGACTCATTTAGGACTCCTTCTGTTAGGGGAAATAAAAATCCAATAACGAACAGTAAAAAAGAATAATATTAACAATATTAATAATATCATACGTGTCCCTGGTACTTCAAGGTTTACAAATCACTTTGCATACATTAACTCATTTGATCCTGACAATCAACCCGTGAGGTAGGCTAAGCAAGCATTGCTATCCCCATTTTATAGACAAGGAAACTGAATCTCAAAGATGGCCCATAATCACATGGCCAGTAAATAGCAGAGCTATAAACTGAGCCCGTGTTTTCTTAAATTCAGTGCCCTTTGCACTATACCTCTCTGCCCAAAGAATGTACTAAACAAAGATGGAATTCCTTTATGGATATGGAGGCCCAGGCGAGATGTTTTGAGATACCCTTGAAAATAGTGGGCTGATAAAAGTCAGGTTTCTTAGAATTCACATCTTTGTTCTTAAAATTCTAGATCGTTAGCCTATTAACATTGTTATCCTAATCTTAGAGTCTCATTTACAGAAGTGAATTTTGGGTGGGTGGGTCTGTGGGGAAATGAAAGGCTTTCACTGTGGCTTTGTTTTTCCCTAAACTCCATGATACTTCTTTTTATCACTCTAACCCACCCCTAACACAGACACATACACACAGAGCCTTTGGTAGACATCAGCCTTGGCATTTCCTTTCTGATTACATACCCAGGGCCAGTACTGCAGTCCCATATCTCATCCATCCTTGCTCCAAATAGAATTTCCTTTTTGAACAATGGTGTGTGTTCTGCTTGTCTTTTCATTTCATTTCTTTTTCAGTACTCTTGGGGGTTATCTAGAGGTTTTTTGTGTTCTAAAATCTGATACCTTTTTTCTTTTATTTTGCTTATTTCTTCCTTTCTTTCTCTTTCTCTTTTTGTTTCCTCTTAAGTTTCCAAGTCATGGCAAGTGCCACTCCCCAGCACCTCAGTCTCTGCCTTATTCACGTCAGGTATTGTCTCCTGAGATGCATGCCATCACCTCTGAGTGGATCTCCCTGACTGTAGGGGTTCCAGGCAGAAGTACTCCAGCTGTGACCCCACCATTGCCCCCTCTGCCAGAGACCTCTCTTTGTAACACTGAATACTTTACTTCCTCAGCCTTGGCCAGTCCTACCCTTTCAGTAAGCCGTCCCCATTCTAGTCTTTCAGATCGCTCTAGCCCAAGCCTTTTGGTTTCTCCATTCCCCCCTAACCCTCACAGACCATCTTCCACCATTCACAATGTCAGTGCTACCCTTCAGTCTAATGAAGAGAATATCATGTCCTCACCATCCTCCAGTGTTAAATGGGATACCTTCTCCCAGCCACTGCTTGGGAACTCCAATAATGTTATCTCTGAGCTTAGTGATGCCATTAGCAATCAAGCCAAGTTCCAACAGTGGCAAGAAGAAAACAGACAGTGTTCAAGGAATCCTAATAAAGAGGCAGGTGAATACTACCCCGATGGATCCAACATCTCTAAGAAGAGCTGCTTGAAGCCATCAGACCTGGTCAAATGTATGAGCACAGAACAAAGACTTTGTGATAACACCCTTGGGGGAAGCCAATCCTGCCAACATCTTCTCAGCCCTATTCACAGAAATGAGGCTGGGCAAAGAGATACCAGTGCAGGGGCCAAGCTCGCTGACCCGAAAGAGAATCAGAGTGGTGTGAGACAGGTAGGCCAGCAGCATGGTTTTGTGTGGGTGTGGAAACCTAAGCTTACCATTTGTCCACATGTGGCTGTCCTGCCTGTCCCCCAAATATGGAAGTGTGGGGCATCCAACAAGCTGATAGTAAGGATTGGACTAGTTCTTTGTATCAGGTGAAGAGGCCCAAGCCAGGAATGGGAGTACCGTCCCCTGGCATATTTAGATTTTAGGGCACGAGAATGTTGTAAGTTCACAAGTATTTTATGTTTCTGCCTCTGGTGAGTCGTTTAGGAGATGGAACTCCACATGGGGCCCATTAAGCATAATAGGAAAGGCCAGCAGGAAAGCTTTCTCCCTCTGTGTGTGGCTGTGCATTTGTGCTATGAAGCAAAACCCAAGAGGATGCCTTCCTAGATACAGTTCAGCACACTGGCTAATTAATGCAGCTGAAAACACTAATCATTTCTTTTAGTTTGAAAAAAAATGCACTTTGTTTATGGAACTCCATAATATTTGATAGACATGTAAATGGAAAGAATGCCAGTTTTTGAGTTGGGGATCTGACTTCAAATTCTGTGTCTGTCTTTTCATACTTGTGTGACCGTAGACAAGTCACTTAATTTCTTAGAGTGTCAGTATTGTGGTTGTTCAATTGTGTCCAACTGTTCATGACCCCTTTCGGGGTTTTCTTGGCAAAGATGCTGGAGTGGTTTGCCATTTCCTTCTCCAGCCCATTTTACAGATGAGGAACTGAAGTAACAGGGTTAAATGACTTGCCCAGGATCACACAACTAGTAAGTGTGTGAGGCCAGATTTGAACTCAGGAAGATGAGTCTTCCTGAGTCCAAGCCCAGTGCTCAATCCGCTGTGCCACCTAGCTGCCCTAGAGGCTCTGTATCCTCAACTATAAAATGAGACAGTTGGACTATATGCCCCTACACTCCCTTCCCAACCTTAAATCTATGTTTTGGTGAGATAGTTGAGTGAAATACATTTCATTTGCTCAGTGTTTTTATGAGGAAGCAGCAAACAGTTTCCTACCCCAAGGGCTCCTGGTTCCCTGGCATGGAGCACTGGATTTGGAATCAGAATAGCCTGATTTTGAGTCTTGCCTCAGACATGTAATAGCTGTGTGATCTTAGGCAAGTCACTTAGCTGTTTGTTTGACTCACCTACAAGATGGGGATAATAACAATCGCCATGTTTCTGTCTCATCACAGTAGCCCAGCCACACTCTGAGGCAGCCCTGCTGGCTATACGCCTGGAGATTTGGTCTGATGGGTTAGCTCTCGTGAAAGGCATCTCTTCTGGTCTGGAGGATCCTAGAGGAAATGAATGTCAGTTCTTGACCTCTTGTGGAGAACACTATCCAGAGCCAATCAAAAGCTCTCTGGAGGAAGCCCCCAAACCAATCCACTGGAGCCCTGATAAATTCCTGGGACAGGAAGTAGTTTTTCCAGGTCAAGATTAGGATGCATCATCATGGCAAAATGTTAGGCCATGATAAGGACAGACAGGTGGAGAAGCCCAGGGATGGGTGTGAGGTGTTCTGCATTAAGTGGATTTTGAGGTGTGCATGATGAATTTGATCTGGGCATAAGAGATGTTTAGAACACACTGGAGATTCCACTGGCCATCTGGAAAGAGCTTGCTCCTAGCTAGCTTCCTTTCTGGGTGTAAGAGATGTTTAGAACACACTGGAGATTATACTGGCTATCTGGAAAGAGCCTGCTCCTAGCTAGCTTCCTATCTGGGTGTAAGAGATATTTAGAACACTGGAGATTACACTGGCTTTCTGGAAAGAGCCTGCTCCTAGCTAGCTTCCTATCTGGGTATAAGAGATGTTTAGAACACACAGGAGGTTACATTGGCTATCTGGAAAGAGCCTGCTCCTAGCTGGTTTTCTTTCTGGGTGTAAGAGATGCTTAGAACACACAGGAGGTTACACTGGCTTTCTGGAAAGAGCCTGTTCCTAGCTAGCTTCCTCCTCTGTCCTGCCACTTACTGCTCTCATCAGACCTCCACTGCTTAGAGTATGGGTTCTTTACTTTTGTGTGTGCATCACGGATGCCTCTTACAATCTGGTGAAAACTATGGACCCAGAGTAACACTTTGAAATGTATTAAATAAAATATGTAGGACAACAAGGGAAACCAATTCTATGGAAAGACCACTATCAAAATATATTTTTTTTAAGTTCAGATTCCAGGTTAAGAACTTCTCTCTGGTCTAAGAGTGCCAGATAAGGGTGCCCTGGATCACCATTGGTCCTGATTTGAGATGTACTTTCAGAGCTATCTCTGAAAATAGACTTTTCTCCACTCACTTCTTAGTTCAATTCAACAAATTATTAAACTCTTGCTATCAATCAATCAGCAACCATTAATTAAGCACCTAGTGTGTGCCAGGCACTGTACTAGGTAATGAGGATATGAATATAAAAATCTCTGTCTGCCTTCAGGCAGTTTATATTCTACTTGGTAGGGGGAGATCACAGATTCAAAGTGATCACAGCTAAGAAACCCAGGATATAACTGGCGGAATCAGAAAAGCCCTTGAAGAGAAGGGGCATTTGGGCTAAGTCTTGAAGGGAAGGGGCATTGGAGCTGAGTCTTGGGGGGGGGGTGATGGGGTGGAAGGAAGATGTTTTAGCCATGAGGCCTGCATATGCAAAGGCAGGGAAGCTAGAGATTTACCAAGTACAGGGGACAATGAGTTGGCCATTTTGGCTGTATAACATTTGTCAAAGACAGCAACATGTAATTGGCCTGGAAAGATAGAATGGAGCTAGATTGAGATGGTTTTTCAGTGTTTCAGACATTTGCTCACTATGTGTGACTATAAACTCTTCTAGGGATAGGCTAGAACCTAGAACGATGACAATTAAATTCTTTCAAAATAACTTTTCTTCCACTTGTTGTGCACTTTAAGAGTGCTCAAAGCCCAAGTCCAAGAAGCCTTCAATGGAAATGACCCACAGACTCTACTATTCAACTGTCAGGACATGAGGGGTGACTCAGGGCCAAAACTAGGGCAGGGCAATTGGAGGTTAGTCCCAGGACCTTGAAATTTATAGGATGCAAAACATTTTAATAATAATTTTTAAAGTATGCAATTTGAAATGTTATATTTATATAGTTTTATAGCACATGCACTCCTTTGATAACATATAAACAGCAGAGATTAACACCATGTTAGCAAGATAATTTGTTAGAGTAGGTTGCCCACTACCCTAGCTGCCTTGAGATATTCTAGTGTCTCAGTTTCTTTCACAATTTCAGTGTCTCAGGGTTTCCCTTCCCATCCAGCTGAATTTCTCTTCATTACTTACTCATGTTTTTTCTCACATCACAGATTACGAAATTGATTTTGGGGTTGAATTTTGTACTGTCTGCCCAAGGCACCAAGATTACTAGTTATAGTTCAAGCTCCGCTTTTATTCTGTAACAGTTGATGCAACAATCAGATTTCTAACTCAACCTCTTTTTTCCTGTGATGCTGAAACAAACCATTTTGCTTTAAGGTTGAATAGAGCCACTTTGGTTTGGCAAGTCATAGGTGAGAAAGGATGAAAAAAAAAATCCATAAAGTTTATACTCATCCCTCCAACAAATATTTATTGAGTATTTCCTCAGTCATTCATGGAGAAGCAGCTTGCTGTAGTACATAGAGCAGGGAGGTGACTTGGCTTCTGGGAGACCTGGACTTTAATCCTACCTCAGACATTTTTTTAGGTGTGTAACTTTAGGCAAGTAACTCAAACTCTTTGAGCCTCAGTTTTTTCATCTGGGTTATTGTAAGGATCACCAATTGACTGACTGTATGAATAAAAAAGCATTTAAGTACTTACTGTGTGCCATGCACTATGCAAAATTAGAGGGTTGTTGTTCAGTCATGTCCAACACTGTGACCCCATGGACCATAGCACACCTATACTGTTTATGGGGTTTTCTTGGTAAAGATACTAGAGTAGTTTGCCATTTCCTTCTCCAGTGGATTAAGGCAAACAGGTTAAGTGACTTGCCCAGGGTCACACAGCTAAAAGGCCAGATTTGAATTCAGCTCTTCCTGACTCCAGGCCCATCACACTATCCACTGAGCCACCTAGCTGCCTCAAAAAAAAAAAAAAATGGTAGGGTACAAAAAAACAAAAGTAAAGACAGCCTTTGCCTCAAGGGGCTATTGGGGAGGAAACACATGTAGGGGAGTGCTTTGGAAGGTTGCTTCCAAGGATGCCAAGTGGAGCCAGTACAGAATAGGCTGATCACACCTTGTCCAGGAGCAATGGGTGGAGCTGATTTAATTATGGCTCTAAAATTAGAAGGGGTGGAAGTGAGAGTGACAAATGAAATCATGTATGAAAGGACCTTGGGAGTCTCAAAATCCCTAAATCAATGTGAGATATTATAATAATTATTATTATATTCCTGAAAGCCATTTTGACCTTTAAGAATCAGATTTCCAACCTGCACATATAGAAACAGACCTAAAATTTCCTTCCTCTCATCAGCCTGTCTTCATACAGAACAGCACAGATATGTGGGCAATTTTTCAGGAAGGCTTTTGACTTTTCCCTAATTATCTTGATTTTTTTTTTGTTTTCTTTGTTTTGGGGAGAAAATCAGGGTTAAGTGACGTGCCCAGGGTCACACAAGCTAGTAGGTGTCTGACGCTGGATTTGAACTCAGGTCTTCCTGACTCCAGGGCTAGTACTCTCTCCACTGCACCACCTAGCTGCCCTCCCTGATTAGCTCGATCGATTAGTTTTATGATGTCTAAAATACTTTTTTGTTTCATTTTGAGATCTAAATTTTCTCTTAACAGCAGATCTAGTTCTTAAAGGAAGATAGTGGTCATTGGAAAGAATGATAAATGGGGAAGCAGAAGATGTGGGTTCTAGTCCTGGCTCTGCCTGTAATTAGTTATATGACTTGTACAAGATTTTTCACCTCTTTGAGCCTCAGTTTCCCCATCTGTAAGATGAAGGGTCTGGATGACCTCTAAAGCCCCTTCTAGATTTAATGTTCTAGCAACTGGAAACAGTGTCTGTGATTTCATTTGAGAGGAGGGAACAAGAAATGATCTTATGGTTGAGATGGCAGGGAGGTGGAGTCTATTATAGACCTCCAAGGTGGGGGGAATGTGTCTTCTCTGAAGGGAAGTTTTGACTGCCCAATTCTTGCATCAGCTCAAAAAAGTAATATAGCAGGTCAGAACTAGCGTTCTTGGAAAGAATTAAGAGGCCATTTTGGCAGCAAATGGGAGAGGAATAAATTAATTAGGAAGTTAAAGGGAAGGGCAGTCTTGGAAACAGTCCCATTATCATCATCCAATGACCACTGAGCTTCCGTTGACTATAAGGCACTGTGCAATTACAGAGCATTAGTCAGACTCATAGCTTCCATCCTTTAGGAGTCTCTATAAGCAAGACAAAACAAATAAACATAGAAAGAACATGGGGGAAAAGAAATAGAAGGCACTTAAGATTCTAAAGGAAGGAAGGAGGGAAGCCAGCAAAACAAAGACCATTAATCTCCAGAAAGCCAGGTTCTGTAAGCTTCGGGGAAACTTTAGCCAGGGGCCTGAGGGAAGGAAGTTTAAGCAGTGAAAGAATCCAGAAAAACTGGATATTCTTCAAAGAAATAAACCTCTTTCTGGGCTTAAGAAGGGTAGGAAAGCAGCAACTGAGCTGGCTGAACAAAGAACTCAACAGAGAGAGTATGAATGAGAATTCCCCCTAACTTTGGAAGCAAGGTTAGTTCACAGAAAGATGAGTTTCAGTGAACAGTGCATGCACTGAGGTGTGAAATTGGGAAAAGAGGAGAGAACAATAGGATGCAAATTGGGGAGCAAAGGCACATGGGAAAATATCATTAAACCACAAGTAGCCAAAGAAAACATTTTCCTTTCAGCCAGTGAGAATGATGAAGAGATGACGCACAAAAGACTGAAACTATGAAGTATTTAGAATACTTTTGTTGTAGTTTTTACACTGAAAAACAAAATTAAAAAAAAAAGTCTGCAAGTGTTTCAAAGCAATGAGGATGGGAGGCCAAGAAGATTCTCTATCAAATCATGTGTTCTGTGAGGGCAAGGGCTAAATTTTATTCTCCTCTGTGTCCCCACCCCCTAGGTGTCTAGCCTAGGGTTTTGCACATAGATGTTTAACTAAAGAATTCAATTTGATGAGCAGTTATGAAGAAAACCTACTATGTGTTAGGCATGGTTCTGGGTGCTTGGACACAAAGACATGAAAAATAGCTTCTACCTTCAGGGAGTTTACATTCTGCAAGGGATGTAGCATTTACAGAGATAAAAAAAATCTAAGATCATTTTAGGAAGGAGAGCATACAAAGAGGAGCAATGAGGAAAGGTTTTGCTGTTGAAGTTGGTACCCAACTTAATAAACACTGTAGGAAGGAAAGGATTCTATGAGTTGCAGAGGAGGAGACTGAATTCCTGGCACACAGGATAGCCCAGTCAAATGTACCAAGCTGGGACATGGGATCTTGAATGCAGGGGCAACAAGTCAACCGATTTGATTTGAATGTAGAGTTTGTGAAAGGAATGATTGTGAAAAATCTAGAAAGGTAGAGCCAATCCTGAAGGGCATTCAGTGCTAAACTGAGGAATTTGTATTTTATCCTAAGGGCAATGAAGAGCTTCTTTCAGAGCAGGGGAGTGACAGATGCTTTAGGAAAATGATTTTGGCACCCGGATTGCAGAGGGGAAAGATTGGGAGCCAGGAATCCAAATGGAGGCCACTGCAATAGACTAGGCAAGAGGTGATACAGGTCAGAATTGGGTGGTGAGCCTGTGAGTGGAGAGGAGGCAGGTATGAGAGCTGTCATGGCAGTGTAATTAACAAGACTTGAAGACCAATTGGATAGAGTGGGTGAGGAAGACGACCTAGTTGAAGATATGACAAACCTAGGTTTGAGGGAGGGTAGTAGGAAGGCGGGTAGTAGAAATAAGGCTGGTTGAATCATCATAGATGAAAAAATGTTGAATTGTAGAAAAGTCAACTTTATCTTTCCTCTTGACTTGAGAAGGGTTCCAGGGTTTAAAATGGAAAATTCTGTAGGTTGAGGTTATGAACCAAATGCAGCAAGACGTTCAGTGATTTGACCTTTCATCATCCCAAGAACAGGTGGATTCTAGCCAAGGACTTTAGGACCTTTTTAGAGCCATCTCAGCTTCAGAATAGTGAGGAATAAATTAATTAAGAAGTTAAAGGAAAGTACAGTCTTGGAAACAGTTACTTTATTATCATTCAGTAACCACTGAGCTTCTATTTAGAGCTCAAGCTAATCTGTAGGGTTTTTTCATTTGTTGGCAGGGGTTCTAGAAAGACCTATGAGACTGTCATGATATAGAAACTTATTATCTATGTGACTGTAGGAAAGTCATTTCACTTCTGGACTTGGTTCCTCATCTTTAAAATGAGTTTGAATTAGTTCCCCTCTAAGGTCTTGTCCAGCTTGTTATCTTCTAATCTATTGATCCAAGAAGATTTCCAGAAGGGACAGGGCTGAGTCTTTGGCCCAATTCATGTTGATATGAACCCAAAGGGATCCAGCCCTGAGATTATAACTAACTGTCAAATACCATCTCATTTCCTCTGTATTCATAGGCTTATAGAAGGCCAATTTAGAGATCCTGTAGCCCAATTCACTCTTTTTGCTGATGAGGAAACTGAGATCCAGATGGGTGGAATTGTCAGGAAGATTGTGTTTGGAAGGCTTAAGAGCAAAGGATTTTTAGGGGGAAGAAAAGAGAAAGAAACGGGGAGATCCAAAGAGAGAGGCAGAGAACTCTACAGAGGAGGGATAGGAGATCCCCAAGCAAGGAAAGAATGCTGTTTCTAGAGTACTTCTAGAGCCAAGGGGAAGGCAAGTTTCTAAGTTTCTCTTTCTGGTCATACCTCCTCATGACTCCTTGCTGTTTGCATTGTGATTTTTGGCTTTGAGTTGTTGGAACACACCCAGAAATGTGTAGAATAGAAAGTGTGCTCATCAGGCTTGGAGCACCCTATTGGGACACCAGGGGGAGGAGGAATGAGCCGTCCTTTAGCAAACAGGATCACATTTCAAAATGACCTTGGTAACTTGAAGAAGTTATCTGAAGCAGAGAGAACAAAGTACATTAAACACTAGTGCAGGTAGCTAACATGGGGTGGGGAAAGAAATGTTCATATCTCAGAGGGGTTTCTGCTCAAAAGAAAGCAATCTGGTATAATAATAAAAATAACAATAAATAGCTGACACGTACACAGTACTTTAAGGTTTGCAAAGTGCTTTACAGATCTCTTATTTGAGCCTCACAACAACGCTGAGAGGTAGGTGGTACTATCATTCCCATTTTACAGATGCCAAAACCGAGTCACAGAGGTTAAGTCACTTGCCCAGGGTCACGTAGCTAATAAGTTTCAGAGGCTGGATTTGAATTTCCTGATGCCAGGTCCAGTGCTCTATCCTCTTCATCATCCTACAGACTTAATCTTAGACATGGAGGTGATTATGATTTTCTATAGAGGTGGTGGTTCATTTTAAAATACCTTCTTATAGAGCAGTGGAACCATGTGTAAAGAGAGTACCCCAAATGTATGGCAGGAGTCCCCAGACATTGGGTTAAAGGCAGCAGACACCTGAGTAATGGGAGCAGCTAACCCAATAAACAGGCCTGGCATAGGCCGCTTCACAGGCCTGTGATGGCCAATGATGGCATAGGAGTGGCCTCAAGACCCCCAACAGCGATTCACAAGGCAGAGATTTTGTGAGCACGTGTCAAGGATATTATAGAGACAGTATGTCCAAATCCCTGACTAGGGGCAGGGCACAGTCCTCACTGTTATTGTACCCCTGCCAACCAGATGGGGATACTTTGTTTTTACATGCATCTTAGTAAAGCCTGTTGTATGTCTCTGGTCCTTCCAAATAAGTGATACCTTGTATTTGTGTGTGACACCAGACCCTGTGACCATGGGCAAATCAAGCAACATCTCAGTGCTCCAGGCAACTCTCTAAGACTTTCTGTTGCAGAGGAGATGCCAACCTGCATCGGTAGAAGTTTCTTCATCTAGGACTTCCCTATACCAATGAAATCTCAGGCCCAGACTCTGGCCCCTTCATGTGTATTACCTTATTTGATCCTGGTAAAGATCCCATGAGAGAAGGATGGGTATTACTTTTATCACATGAGAAGCTTGAAGGCCAGAATGGTTCTTGTTCAAGGTCATCAGCCACTTACAGTAGAATCCATATCTCTTAACTCCTGCCCAGCTTGCATACCATTCTGTCACATTAATAAAGATAATTATGCTGATATTGATACTAATCAGTTTTGGGTGCAAGGTAACTGAGACTATGCCAGAATTTAGAAGGGGCAAAAATTAAACACAATAATTCCTATTGTAGGAAGCCAACTATAGTAATTAATATCCCCTCCTGCTCAACTGAATGAGTCTTAATCCTTGTATTATTTTTTTAATTGCAGAGTTAAAATTTATTTTTAGCCATTTAAAATTTTTTCAATGAATTAAAATCTATTTTCTTTCCCTCCCATCGCACCTCACTGAAAAAATCATAAATTACAAAGTTGACTTGTCTTATGTTGCTTGACCTAGGCATCAGAATTGCTAGCTACATTTCTGCTATCTCTCATAGCTAGCATATGATAGTAATAGAAGAGCAATGCTTTGTTTCCCTCACCTATACTTCCTTAGTAGCTCCCTAAGTTGTCATTTATATTTAATTTTAGGGCTATGAAATGCATACACTATGTCTTTGTATCATTGTTATTTGTACGTATGTCATATCATTAATACCTCTATAAATTGGAGTGGTGACCAGTGTCTGCTCTAAAACTTGTATTTCTCCTGATCCAATATAGTGTTCTGCATATAATGGGTGCTTAATGAATACTTGTTGAATTGAATGAATGTATTTAATAAAACATGATAAATCGTTTTTATTGGATATAGTAGTGGCAAGAGATGAAGGAAGATTTGTAGTGACATGCAGTCAGTTCTAAAATTGTAGCAATGAGATATGTTGTTACAATGCTCTGTGATGTATATAAAAATGTTCCTGGGGATGGCTCCCCTTATTGGATGTTCCAGATACCACTAAACATTTCTTTTTTCTATTTTGTGAGGTCATAACTCCATGTTACCCTTTCATAGAATCTTATTTCCCTGGGCCCAACTTTCCTTGCATTTTTTCCTCTTGCCATGGAGGTGATATTCAAAGTTAGGCCCCAAAGTTGGAGGCGGGACCAGTTCTGCCTCCAAAGGATGATGCCCAACCTTTGAGCCAACTTGCATGGTCTACCTGCCTGTATGTCTTCATGAAGATATCAGTCCTATTATTTAAGCACATGATCACTCCAGATCAAGAGCCTCCCACTGTCTATACTTCTGGGAGAGAGAGAGAGAGAGAGAGAGAGAGAGAGAGAGAGAGAGAGAGAGAGATTGAGATTTCCATTGGTTGTTAGGACGCCATTATTGACTACTAGGGTAATAGGGTAATACATCATTGACCATCACTAGAAAGGGTTTCTGATGCATAGAGTAGGAAGCTTTCCATCCTGAGGTATTTTTAGAAAACTGTTGACAGCCACCAGGTCAAGAACAGTTTAAGACAGATGAGCTTGGGCTCTCTCTTATGATTTTGTATTTCTGATATAAAAGTTAATCCCCTGTTTTGCCTGGAGGTCTCTAACAGCATGTATCTGATTGCTATATATGGGGACAGGGTGAGATGAAGATGCCTGTTTTATAGCAAAGTCTACACACATATGAATAAATGTAGACAGAGCACCTTTGGGTGTCTAGATGCCCTTATGGCCGAGTTTGAATAAAAGCATCCAAGAACCAGGCATGGTGTGTATTGAAAACTTACCCTATTGCTATGCAACAGCGTGTAGTTACTTTGATGCTTCCTATTATATTAACGTCAGGAATACCTTGGAATCAGTCCTTTACCAGACACTGCATGCTTCCTGTTTTCGTTTGCTTTGTCTCGAGGGCCTGTGAGTTGTTTTGTTATCATTTCAGTTTTGTTCTACATTGTTTCCGTGGAGTGGAGAAGGATGAATATTTCCCATCAGAAGATTTGGGTTCAAGTGTATACTCTACTATTACCTGGCTATATGACCTTCAACAAATAATTTAAGCATTATAGGCCTAATTTTCCCCATCTGTAAAACATGGGGTGAGGAGGGGAGAACAATGGACTAAATGACCTGTAAATTCCCCACCATCTCTAAAGCTGTGATCCTACATTCCTCTGAATAAAGTCTGGAGTCACTCTCTGATGGGGAGAAAAGAGAGTTACTTCTTTAAAAAAGAGTTACTTCTTTAAAAACAATCTCATAGGAGACAAGATTTTTAGGTTTAGAGTAAAAGTTTGCTGGAGTCTGAGTGTGTCAGAACTTGATTTGTCTCCTTCCTTTTAACTGTGGTAACTATCTCACAGTTGCCATGAAGCCCAGTTGGGGGAAAATGTATGCAAAGTGTTTTGTAAACTTTAAAGCCCTCTATAAATGACAGTTGTTGCTATCATTACTCATCTAATTGGCATTTAGCAGATTATCTGAGCCCATTTTTGCTGGCTATTCCATACCACTACCCCCTCATTGAGTCACTCAATGAAAATCTAAAAACAGAGACATTTTTCTTATTGGCCATTGAGTAAGACTTCCTAGAGACTCAGATAAAATCCTTTTAGGAGAAAAAAAGTGTTTTGGACCCTTTTAAATGTTCGTACCTAGAATACAGTACTATCATACTTGTAGACATCATGGGTTAGTATGAAAAGTACTGGATTTGCCCTCAGAAGATGTGGGTTTGGATCTTGGATCTTAACTCCCTTAGTAACCTTGGGCAAGTCACTTCACCTGTCTGGGACGAAGTAAGGGCTGTGGACTGGGGGGACATTGTCCTAGATCATTTCAAGATCCCTTCCAGCTCTAAAAGTTCCGATCTATGATCCATTTTTAAGGTCACAGTAATATTTATGACAAATACTTCCATCAATGATGTCATTGTGCTCTCCTGGGGGCTTGGATGCAAGAATGTTTCACAGAGTACAATGGACACAAAGTATGTGCCATAACAAGATGTGTTGTTACAGTGTTCTCTGACACATAAATATATATGTATGTATATATGTTTCAGAGAATAGATCCCTTTTTTGAATGTTCCAGATATTATGTTTCTTTAAAAGTTACCACTCCTTATTTTTAATAAAAGACGCAAAATAGCCTCTCCCCCAAAGGAGAGATACAGGTGGTAAGACAAGGATGCCAGACTTTAATTCTCTCCTCCTCCCCTTGCACCAATCCCAGCCTTTCCCTGAGCAAATGGCTTTGTGGCCATTAGCAAGATAGAGGTAACAGGTTCGATCCAATTGTTCCGTCTCTGTTCTGTCAACGTTGTAGGGCAGTGTTGTTCACTCATGGTATCCACAGCTGTTTCTCCAGTTTTCCATTCCATCGCCTAGTTGCTTGCTCCCTAACTCTTCCCATCATTGCTTTGTGTTTCTGCAACAACAGCTGGTGGTGTGTGCAATGTCTAGTCCATGACCAGGGGCCCTGGGAGCCCTCATGGTCTTCTGAATGAGATGGGGTTTGGTCTGTGTGTTTCTGCACCATGCTCTTTATTTTGAATTCTGACCAATATGACATCTGCTAAAATGTCTCCCTTATAATTTGCTTGGTGATCACAGCCTTCACATCATTCATTGAGCACAGGACCAGATCTCACAGAATCTGAAAAGAGCTACGTGGTAAGACTGCCTGTTGAATAAGATTGTAGCTTGTTTAAAGAGAATACTTATTCCATCAAGTGATGGCTTGTCAGCCTGTAAAGCTACTGGCTACAGGAACGATAGTAGTATGGTTTAAAAAAATGCAGGTTTTAGGGCTGCAAACAAAAGAGAAGAACTTAGAAGCAATAACATGGCCACTATATGTAAGCGTGGGATTGGATTAAATTCTCTAGTGCATGACTGGGTATCTCTCCTCACCTCCCCCCTCCTGAAGTTATCCTGTTTATAACAGCTACTCCCTGCTTACAGACTCTGCTGCTGCCTCTGCTGCTTGTTTGAATGTTTATACTAAATCCACCCTTTTTCTGTATCTCACCTGTTTTTCCATGCTTACACCTGGATTCCTCCTGCTCTTCACTTCTGGATATGTTGTTGCCTGGATCTTCAACTCTGTTGTTTCCCTGGACTTCATCTGGAATGTCACATCTCTTCCTATCTCTCTCTCTCTTTTTTCCCCTTGTTGACCATTTTATGGGGGTTGCTGGATTTCCTGGGGCCACCTCACAGGAAGCAGTTTGCAATGAGATCATAAACATTGCCGAAAAGTCTGTTCATTACTGCAGTACTGTTTCTCATCCTCTTGACTTTCGTCACAAGGTGTCTCCTACTGACAATAAATCATCTCTCATCATTTCTCAGCAACCTCAAGCCCAGCAGCGAAGAACCACATCTGACAGAAGTCAGAACCTACAGGATTTGTAAGTCGCTTAAGCCCTCTACATCATTGCTATATCTGGATTATAATATGAGAACTGACTTGCTTATATGCCTGCAAGACCCTGGGGTGGGGTGGGGAGAGAAACAGAGTGGGGGGAGAAAGAGAGAGAGAAAGAGAGAGAGAGAGAGAGAGAGAGAGAGAGAGAGTCTGTGGTGGTAGCAGCTACAGTGACATTTCTGAGAATTTTGAGTAAAGTGATTCCATTTCCAATAGATGAGAAGCCATCCTATTTCCTGTTTTTACAACCCCTATGCAGAGGGGGAGGGAGGATATGTCCCTAAAGTGAGGCACTTACTTCATACTTTTCTTCTGGTCCCAAGACAAGTCCTCTAGGACAATATTGTTGAGAAAGAGTTATCAGGAAGGTCACAGATCAGGAGACATCTTTATTTTAGGATTTTCCCTGTTATCGACTATTTTTCTTCCATAATTAGAAATGTAAGATATGGACAGATTGCTTAGCAGTAACTTATCTCATGAATTACCACATGTTTTGCATGTAGTGATTTATATTGTAAAACATAAAGTAAAATGTCATAGTAAATAGAGAGTTGGTCATGGAATCAGTTAGTGGGTTCAAATCCCACTTCTGACTTCTAGTGACTGTGTGACCCTAGGTAAGTAATTTAACCTCTTAGACAGCCAGACAACTTTCTAAGACTTTAAGTTGTGGAATGGGTGCTGATAGGTATTGGTAGAAAGAATTTCTTCACTGGGTGTTCCTTGTACAAATGAAATTACATGTCACTTCTCCTTCCCCTTTCTTGCTTTTTTCTTCCCTCTCCGCCTACACAGGAAAAGAAAAGCACAAAACAATGCATTAACTCAGTTTATCTGCAACTACCAGGTCATTGATCCAAGAATATAGATGGCCCAAAACATTTTTAGCTTATCTTTTTACCTAATAAAGATCATTTTTTTAAAAATGAGACAAAATTTTAGCAGCCTTGACTTAGGTATATCAATTCATAGTTGAAGATAAGCATGGAACGATTTTTTTTTTCTATATTGACTGTTAGGTACCTGAGTTCTCTCAGAGCAGGGCCTTCCTGGGGATATTTCCTGAAACAGCTCTCCATGATCTCATAGTCTCCTTGTGATTTGTCAAAAGGGTCTTGCTACCCCTTGCAGCTAGCAAAACAACTGTAAATGCTAAGATACCAGGGAAACACAGATTAAACAGTTTGCTTCTCTGTTAGTAATAGTGAAATAATAGTGAAACACTGTAAAAATAGTTAAAAATAGTGAAAATAAAAATAGTGAAACAGTAAAAACTAGCAAACCAACCTTTGATTAACTAGGATGAGTTTTGAAAGGACCATCTTTGAGTCATCCCAGTGAGATTCAAGTCACAAGGTATATTACAATCTCTTTCTCTTTTAGATATAGCTACCAAGCATTATATAGCTATAAACCACAGAATGATGATGAGTTGGAACTCCGAGATGGAGATATTGTGGATGTCTTGGAAAAATGTGATGATGGTTGGTTTGTTGGTAAGTACATTTGTCATCCTTTGCTCTCTTTTTCATAGAATCTTAAAGTAGTTAAGAACTCTAGGGGTCATCTTATTCAACCCCCTACCCCATGGATGGTCTGTGATAATGAGTCATCTTCAGTCTACTTGAACAAATCCAGTGATGGAAGATTCATCACTTCCACTTGAGGCAGCCAGTAGAGCATCTCTGATTGTTAGGAAGTTCTTTCTTATGTTGAAATTGGTCCTAAATAGGCTTCCTGTAACTTATGCTCATTGGTCTTAGTTTGGCCTCCTAAAGCCACACAGAATAAATCTAATCCCTTTCCCATGTGGTTACTCTGCACATATTTGAAGATGGCTGCCATGACCCAGGGAAGTCACTTTTTCCATGAGTTAAACAACGATTTTAACCATTTTTTATATGAGATAGGTTCATATCTTTTCATCATTCTTGCCACCTTCCTCTGGATGAGCTCTGGCTTGGCCATGTCCTTTTTATTTCTTTTTTTTTTTTTTTGAAGCAATCGTGGTTAAGTGACTTGTCAAGGGTCACACAGCTAATAAGCATGTGAGGCCAGAATTGAACTCAGGTCCTCCTGACTCCAGGGCTAGGACTGCACCACCTACCTGCCCCATGGCTATGTCCTTCCTAAAGTGTGGCATGCAGAACTGAAAACAATGGTCCATGTGTTGTCTAAACAATGAAGAGGGCAGTGGGACTACCACTTCTCCAGTTCCAAAGACAAGATTTGTTGGCCTTAAGTGTCTAGTTTCATTTTTTTTCAACAAACTTCCACATTTCACTACCATATTAGTTAGTGTACAGGTATCAGCACGAGAAGTGTTGGCCTGCTGCAAAACATATGTGAAAGGGCCTTACAAACTGTAGAAATTTACATGATTTTGTTGTATTTTTGAAAGGAATTTCAAGTTGTACATGGTGCGTGGTTGCAGTTTCACGTATTATCATCTTTTTACTATGTTATGCATTGGCCTTGGAATCAAGAAGAGTTCATGTTTAAAGCCCACTTCTTCCACTTACCTAGCTGTGATGTTACTCTAGTCGTGTCTCGGCTGTCCTGGATCTAATTAAACTGAGCCAGGGGAACTCTTCCCAGGATTTCCAAAACCCAAAAGCCTGCCCCACCCAAAGCAAGAAAGTTCTGTCTCCCCATACACACTCACTGTTCTTGTTTCCTGTTTGTTTTTAGGTACTTCCAGAAGAACGAGACAGTTTGGTACTTTTCCAGGCAACTATGTAAAACCTTTATATTTATAAGAAGCCTGAGAACCTGTGATTGTTTTTTATTGGTGGATGAAACACAGAACACAAAGCAGTCTCTTTATCTCAATGTTGAATCAATAAGTCGGTTAGTGCAAGGAAGAAGTGAGACGTCTAAGAGCGACTTGGGGAAGTGTTGGATTAAAGCGTGAGCCTCTTAGGGCCTTGCACAGTGCTTGGCTCATAGCAGGCTTCGACAAATGTTTCTTGAATGAATGAATGAATGAATGAATGAATGAATGTATGAATGAGCTAGGGCCCCGTTGTTTGCTGGGCAACAAGAAGCAAGCCAGACTTCTAGTTTACATAACTGCCTTTTTAAGCCCCACTAGGCCTCCCTCTCACCCTCCTGTGGTGAGCTGACATAGAACTGAAGGAAAGAAGCAAGTAGCCCCTCGTTGGAGGCCCATTCAGTTCTAGCCCAGTCCTAGGAGTGTTGGTCTAAGTTGTGTGAACCTGAGAGAGTCATTTGAGTCTGAAGCAACCCAGAGAAGACCCAAGGAAGCCAGATCTGGTCCAGTCTTACCTTAAGGTTTTGGGGTCTGATCTTTACTGGGTTTGGGAAATTATCCCATGCCCAAATCCAAACCCATACCTCTCTGATCTGCACTAGAGCAGGTTTAGAAGACTTGCTATCCGTTTGACCACCCCAAAACTCATCAGACCAGACTTTCCAGGGCTATTCTGGACCAGACTTGTTCCAACTTGGACCCATACTCTTGAGACTCTAGTGGGAAGGGTAGGGGTAGTGGAAATAAGGTACCATTCGATGTGGGACTTCACTCTTTCGCCCCCATCGCCACCACATATCCCAATGTTCTGACAATAAAGCATGTAGTATTTGCTTGTGAGAGTTAGAGGAAGTAGATCAGAGGAACAAGTTGGATTTGTATCTGATTAAAGTTGATCTATAGTTTATTGGGGTAACATGCAGCCAGTTACTATCCATGTATACGGACACATACATGTATATATCCTTGGAATTTTTACTAGGTTACCTTCAGAGAGACCAAGTTTTAATTTGTTTGAAGACTATCACCAATGTTTTGAAGCATATCATCTGTAGAGCCCTGGAATGTTCTAGGATATTTCTTACAGAAAACAAAGAATTGCATTCACAGGAAAGTCTCAAAATTATTTGATCTAGGCAAATCAATTAAAAATCACATTAATTTGACCTGTCCTTGGAGTAGAGAGGGTAGCTGCCCTGAGCTTGTACTCTCCTGGCCGCATTTCATGCCACCATCTACTGGAGGACCAGAATGCCTAGTCCTTCTGCTTGAATGGGCAGAGTTAATCCCTCAGAGCCAGAGTCAGTGAGGGAGCCATCCAGTCACTACATTTGCACCAGGCAGCCAGTGACTGTGGATGCCTAAATGAGGGCTAACAGAACCATGTGCGTGAAAGACGTTCACTGCTCGGAAGGTATAGTGACATCTACTTGAGCTCACCCATGGTGACCTCCAGGTCCTGGTGAGTCCTTGCATTGCTACAGTTCCAGCACAGAATGTACATACAGTAAGCTTCAGCTCTGTGAACATATATAATCACACCATCATTACACTAGCCCTGTGTGTGTACTCAGTTGCTCCACAGTTTATTTCGCTCCCTTCCCCCCTTACAGGACATGTCCTAGGCAAAATTGGGAGGGGGTAAATAGTTCCCATTTTGTACCCTATTCCATACCTCAATGGTGCCCTCTCACCCCCAGGGCCCTAGTACTCCTCCTGTATCTTCCACCTTATCAAAACCTGTTCTCAGGAAAGAATCTGACAAACTCATTCATGACATATAAATGACTAGTAAGATTCAATCTGTTACCCCCTCCAAGGAAATTTGCACTTTAAGAAGGCACGAAGCCTTAATCAAAGGAATGAAGCTCCAGTGGGAAAACTTCAGAGTTGGTAGGGGAGAAATTACTGGGCAAGGGGAGCCCTTTTGATGCCTCAGAAGTCATGCCACATGGGCAGCCACTGCCACCAGATTGTAAGACTACTTTTTTTTTTTGCCATCTCGCTCTGCAGGGGATTTAGTAAAAGCACGTGTGTGTACATGTGCACAGGCACCCGCATGTCCATTTATTTCAGCACTATGGCATTAGGATTCACTTTGAAGTGGAAGTCTTGCATTGGATAACTGTTTTTCCTGATCTGTTTTGGATGCAGACTGTTATTGATAAAATATTAGACCATAGCTTTTAAAGGGGGGAGAAGGCTTCTCCATTAGATAGCTAACTTCAAACACCTCTAGGAATACAGCTAGAGAATGAAACCAATTTGTAAAGCTACATTTTACACATAATGCCAGTTACATATATTTGTACATTTCTGGAACCTCCAGTTTGTCTCCCATGTTTTCCCATATGTTTAATAATAAGGAAAAAACCCCTAAAATTTGCATCAAATTTCTGCTTCCTACATATCACAGAACAAGTAGCCAAAATTTCTAGTGGCTACTTTGTGTTGAGACATTTAGGAATATAAAATACTTATTTTTATGCTTGCAATGTTTATACAGGTTTATTAACAGCAAATACACCTAATTGATAGCATGGTTTGCAATACATTTTGATATCTTCCCCATGCTGCAGGGTCTAAAAACAACATCATCTGAAAAAACACTTACCTTTCACAGTCTCTCTGGGATCAGTAAAAAAAGAAATCACATCCTCAAAAAGTGGGACTGTACATATGTATATTTGTATAGACCATGTACTTACCTTGTATAGAAAAAATAATTTTAACAATTTGAATGAAAGACAGTAAGGAAGTCATTAAGGGTTTTTTTGCATTTTTATTTAAATGAAGGAATTCCAAGTTAACCTCTATGGATTTTTTTTTTTTTTAGCACAAGAAGACGCTCGTAAAATGTTACAGCTTTAAATCATCATCATTGGGGGGAAAGGCAGTAACTCTGATCCTCATTTATGAATTTTGAAAATTTTTCCTTTGCAGTCTTGTTTCCCTGCAGTAATATTTAGTCCTGTTGCTAGAATAGGTTAATATGCAAATTATATTCTGAAAGAAAAAAATAACTGACTTTCTATGTAACCAGTTAATTTAAAGGGTTGCCATTGGAGCAGCACACAGAGAGCATGTACTATACAGACACAGATCTTGTGTTCATTTATTTTTCTTCATTGCAGTGGATTATGGTTTATTTGATAATAAATAGACGTGTTGAATTACTGCTACATTTCCTGTACAGATTATTTAATAAACCTTATTCTCATTTGCGTGGTACACTTTCATTCTTACCTATTATGGTTTCTCTCTTCCCTTTTGTTGCTGATCCCCTGATATACATGCTAGCTGCTCCAGCTTCTTAGGGCTATTCTAGTGTTAATTCCTCATAACTGGGCTTCTGTTCATGTCACGCCACTTCTAGTAGCACAGTTCCTGGTAAGCAGTAAGTGTTTACTAAATGCTCATTTTTTTTTAATTTATTGCATGTCCAAGGTTGCCAGTGATTAAGTTCTTTATGTAATTTGGTGGCCTTTTCTAAGGCCTCATCCATCTCAACTTTTTTTTGTTGTGACATCTATGCCACCTACTCCTGGATAAATACACCAGCCGATCATGAGATGTAAATCATGACTAACTG
Organism: Phalanger gymnotis; assembly: GCA_028646595.1. Taxonomy (NCBI): domain Eukaryota; kingdom Metazoa; phylum Chordata; class Mammalia; order Diprotodontia; family Phalangeridae; genus Phalanger; species Phalanger gymnotis. The sequence continues at coordinate 60,415,636 of CM053624.1, forward strand.
AGCTATGGTATAATAATAATAAAGGAGTTCACTCTCCTTCTTTGGCTTCTATAGTGATGCACTTTATTTTTTTGTTTTCTTCTTGCCTCTCTGACTGAATTTCCTTTTTTGTTCCTACTCTGTTTTCTCAGTCCCTTGCTTATGGATGACCCCCAGGATTCTGTCATTGCCTCCGCTCCTTTCTCTCTCTGTTCTCTCCTTCTGTGGGATAATATGGTTACAATGTGCTTGTGTGGTCAAAAAGATCAAGCAAATGTGGGGCACTATTAGGAAGGGTGTAAATAATAAAAAATAGTAATTATCTTCACCTTCCAATAATCACTGTACTTTATGACTTATCACGAAAAACAATGTAATTGAAGATCTCAATTTCCTTATTGGTAAAACAACAGGTTTGATGATATCCAGGGATCATTCAAGACCAGAGAAAGATGACTAAAATAGTTGAGGGGATAAGGGACATTGTTTTATGTGGATGAATTAACAAGATAACAGTGGTGAGGAGGGAAGAGACATTATCAAAGTCTATGGAGACAATAGAAGAAAGGAAGAGTGGATTTGGCCATCCAATCCTAAATAGGATATCAACCAATCAATAAAGATGAAGTGCCTACAATGTGCTATGCATTGTGCAAAGTGCTGGGGATATAAAAAGAGGCAAAATGTGGTCCTTGCCCTCAAGAAGCTCTCCATCTATACCAGCAGTGGAACCTACCACATAAGGTTTTAATGAGGCAGTTTAAGAACAAATTTTAAAAATGAACTGTTTTATATCATGGTGGTAAACTTGAAAGCTCATTCAGCTGCAAGGTGATCAAGGTTGAAACTAAATGAGAAGAATTTAGCTAAATTCATGGCTGATAGATCCCTATTAGGGGAAGCTAGAAAGGACTGGCCTACTTGGATAGAGAGCTGGCCTTATCATATCTACAGCTGAATTGCTGAAGACCAGTGACTAAAATTTCCGTATCAGGAGTTGGGTGAAATTGGGTGAAATCATAGGTCTACAGAAAACAAAAATAAAAGACTCCTCACAGTTCTGTCATTTCAAAAGCAAAAGAAATAGGACAGGGGAGAATTCTAGAATGGGTGGAGAGAAGACAATGGCATAAGCAAAGGCCGAAGTGAGGAAATGACTGAAAATGTACAATTTAATTCAGCAACAAACATCTATTAAGCACTAATTATGTACAAGATACTGTTGTAGGTGCTGGGGATACAAAGAAGAAAAAGGATACAATCCCTGCCCTCATAGGGCTTATGTTTTCCTAGGAAGGAGGTGACATATACACATTTGTAATCCAAGATTGGATACTATAGAGAGAAAGGAAGTCAAACACTGTGGCAGGTGGGTGCCTACAGAAGGGAAAAACATGAGATTAAGTTGGAAAGGTACGGTGGCCTACGCTGTGGAGGCTCTTAAATGGCAAACTAAGAAATCTGAATTTTGTCCAGTAGTCTAATAGAGAGCCATTGAAAAGTTTTGAGCAGAGTAGTAACCCTATCATACATATGTGGATAAAAAGGGTAATTTTGGCAGTGATATCAAGGATAGATGATTGAAGCTTGGCAAGACTGGAAGCAAGGAGACCAGCATCTGCAATCCAGATTATTAGAAAGGATGGTAGCAATCAGAAAAAGAAGAAATCAAAAGATTTGGGAAGTATAGTTGATAGGAACTGGTATGAGAGGTGAGGGATAGGAGTAAAAAAAAATGCAGTGAAGCATCAAGTGTAGATATTGGATACATGTTGGGGTCACTGACAAATAAGGTCAGAAAAAGGAACAAGTTTAGGGTATTATTAAAGAATAAATTCTTTTCAGATATGTTGAGTTGAAAGTTCTGCTGGCACATCCAGGAGAGGGTGGGTAGTAGTCAGTCCAAAGTGTAGTAGTTCTAGAGCTCAGGATTAGAGATTTTGACTTGGGAGGTATCAAGGTAATAACTGAATCTGTGGAAGTGAATGAGAATACTAAAAATAGAGTATTAAAAAAATAGATGGACCTTGGGAAATATCTACCCAAAAGGGAGAGGAGATGGAATTAAAGAAGGTATGATCAGAGATGAGAATCAGAAGGATGAAGATCCTTACTGATCCTAAGTCATCATTCCTTTCTCTAACTAGCCCACTATCAGTTCCCTGACCTTGGCATTCTGTCTTTTGCCTCTGTGAGTTTGCCCAGGCTGTCCCTGCTCCCCTTCCACCCGCCCCTCCCCGCCATGCCTGGAATGCATGCAATCTCAGAATCCTTTTCTTCCTTGAAGGCTCAGCTCATGTGCCACAGCCCAGGCGAAGCTTCACCTCCTCCCCATAGTGGTTAGTACTTTCTCCCTCCTTAAGTGGTCACATATATACTTAGCTGTTTACATGAATTCCACCATCCAGAGGGATCTGAGCTCCCATAGAGAAGGGGCCATTTTTGTGTTTGCTTTCTATTTCTGTTGCCTAGCTCATTGCTTTACATGTGGCAAGGGGGAAAGGATTGCTTATGCTAAATGTCAGGCATTGTGATAAGTGCTCCACAAATATCTCATTTGGTCCTCATGACAACCCTGAGAGGTAAGTGCTATTATTAACTCATTTTACAATTGAGGAAACTGAGGCACACAGATGTTAGGTGACTTGCCCCAGGGTGTCTGAGGTCGAATATGAACTCAGGTCTTCCTGACTCTGGAAGGCATTGAACTGCCTCTAGAAGGTACTTAAAAAAAATGCTGGTTTGTACTTTAAACCTCAATTCTGTACTCTAATTACATTTCATTCTGTCCACACAATAACTATTTGATTCTATGGCGTAGTTAGCATAAGTCCTAATTCTCCCCTCCTGCCACTCCCTCTCATTATAAACTCCAGGAGGTCCAAGGCCACATCTTAATTCTCTTTGACTCTCTTCCAAAGCCCAGGACAGTGTTTTGCACATAGTACATTTTGTTAAGTAATTATTGAATGAATGATGAATTAGTGAATCGTGTTCTTTCTCCCATGGAATGTTTCTCTGGGCCATTGTCAGAGACAGAACATTGGTCTTAAGGGACAGTGACTGGCCCAGTGTGGAATTTGTTGTTAAATTTAGTCTTATGAGTTTAGGGCTATGCCACCAAAATAGAGAGGAAAGAGACAATAGCAAAGGCCAGGGTGAGGCCTTAAGACCACATGCGGCCTTAAGGTCGAAGGTTCCCCACCCCTGGAAAGGCCCTTGATCTTCTAGAGATCAACACAGGGAGTGAAAGAGTCACAGATTTAGAGGGAGAAAGGATCTTAGAGGTCCCTGAGGCCTTTACAGATGTAGAAACTGAAGCCTAGGTGAAGGGATTAATGTTAAAGCTCCAGGACCTCCTGGAATTCATCATGGGAGGGTGTGGCAGGGAGGGAGAATTAGGGTCTATATACAAAGACACATGGATGGAATCAAAGGCATAACTAGAATCTGAACTCAGGTCCATTGAATCTCAACCCAGGACCCTGCACACTATATTATACCCCTGGAAAACCTGGGACTATATCTTTATTCCCAAGATATCCCAATTTAATCCAACAAACATTTATTGAGGCTACTGTGGGCAAGGCACTGTGTTTCTAGGGACTCAGACCTAAAATCCTGCTCTTCCTTCTAGTATCAATGGCCTGCCCCTGGAAAAAATATTGGAAATACCTTGAGATTTAGCAAGATTCATATTCATGAACTCAAGTGAGAGATGACTTACAAACTGATTCAAAGGTTTGGAAGCAGCAGAACAGGGCCCTAACAATATAAAAGTCAGTTAGGCCTTTACCTGGCCTCCAGTATGGCCAACTTTTAGCACATATAGAAGAGAAGAGTGTAAGATTAGGTTGCAAAGGCAGGGTGGTACCAGACTGGGGACACCAAAGGGGGTTGGAACCTAAAAAACTGCAATCCTACTGCTTGGCCCTTTAGTTTGCTGCCATCATTCACGAGCTGGAAATCCTTGTTTTGTGGGAGGGAAGTCCATAGACAAAGGTAAGTAGAGTAAGTAGGCGGGAATATAGATGCTGGGAGAATGTGGGAAAAGTGGGTGAGGTATATGGAAGCTGCCTTGTCCACTTGAAGTCCTGACCCCATAGTTTGGCAGCTCTGGGGTAGTCTGGCTCAACTTTATGGGTGGGACTACCCTCCCTCCACTAGAGTTATAAATAGGCCAGCCATGGTATCAACACTTGGCAGACACATGAGGAAGGCAAACCACAAGTGCGGAAATAGATTTGGCGGGAGGAAGGGAGCTTATAGAAAGGAGACAATGGAAGGAATGAAATAGTGGAGGACTATGGGAATGTAACCCTTTATCCTCAAGCACCTGGGTATTACATTTACATATCCTAAGGGAGTCTGGGACAGCTAGATGGAACAGAAGATAGATCCTCGAGCGGGGAGTCAAGAGGACAAGAAGACCTTAATTCGAATTGGCCTCAGACACTTATTAGCTGTGTCACCCTGCGCAAGTCACCTAATCTTGTTTGCCTTAGTTTCCTCATCTGTAAAATGAACTGGAGAAGGAAATAGCAAACCACTCCAGTATCTTTGCCAAGAAAACCCCAAATGGGGTCACAAAGAGTCAAACACTGAAATGACTGAATAGCAAAGGAGTCTGGGCAATAAAGGGTTAAATGGTAGGGGAGTGGATGTAGGAGAGGGTCTCAAAATGCCTGAGAGGTAATGTAGAAACCAATGTCCCACGAGGGGCAGCCAAGAGCCATAAGCGGAAGGTACGGGGCAGAGACCAAGTCACCTTAGAAAGCTAAGTACTTTCTTTAGAACTGGGAGACCTGAGCTGCCAGGAGGAGCTCAGAGCGGAGGAGAAAGGCAGCTGCAGCAAAGGTTCAGAGCCAATTAAAACTGGATTTTGTCTGCTGCAGCCACCTTTCCTCGGTTGACTCTTCGTAGACTTTTCCTCCATTAGAGTGTAAGCTCCTACCACCTACCTGCCTCTGTTGCAGGGATCTTAGAAACTCTCAAAATCCCTTTAAAGGTACTGGAGAGCCCTGGGGGTGGAGCGAAATTTGACTGATTTGTCTGATATTCCTGGTGCTTAAAGATTCGACTCGACTCTCCCATAACTTGTTTTGATCTCTGAAAGTTGTGCCAATTTGTCAAGCGTCTCCAAGTGACATGGTTTTATCTCTTGTACCTGGGGTGACTCACTACCTAGTTAAGTTGGCTATGGCTATTTGTAGTCCCTCTCTGATAAAAGGTAGTATGATTCAGTGGATAGAAGGCTGGACTTGGAGTCAAAAGTAGCTGGCCTTCAGTCTCTGACTTTAGGTATGTGACCTTGAACAAGTTATTTATCCTTTCAGCCTCAGTTTCCTCATCTCTAAAATGGGTGTAACACAGACTACCCAGGCTCACACTACCTGAAGGCCAGGTATGTTAGATTTCACTCCACCGGAAGCATTCTCTTGTTCACTTAAGGGGATTTTGGGGGTGTCTAATCTTTCTGCAAATGTCTCCATTCCCCCAGGGATGATGTTCTCCCCAAGTGTAAAGTGGTGGCCTTTTGCACCCCAGTTCTATTTAACTATTGATTGATTAGTTTTTACCCTGGAAAATTTACAAATATACATGTGGACGAATAATACCACCACCACCACCAACACCACCTTTGTACCACCTCAGTCTTTGGAGAGGAAAAGAAGGTCATAGCTTAGCTCCGGTAGAGCACAATCTTAGTTCCAAGGCCAAAGTCCACTGAGGCCCAAGTCACAGGCATCCTGGCTGTTCAGGGCTTCCATGCTAAACTACTTGGCTGTACCATCCCGTCTTCAACTACTTGGCTGTACCATCCCGTCTTCAATCATGGGAAATGAGGATCGCCTCCAACACCTGAAAGCAAGAGCGATAAATAACACCGTACAGAAACAAACACCCCCAGGCCCATTTCTCAGAGTGGGGAGGTGGTATTAAAAGAAAAGGAGCATGGAAAAGAAAAGTCTTTCCCTTCTCTTTGGTTCAGTTTATGGTGTCCTTACTGTAGGTTATGCAGCAGATAAGGATGGCTGAAAAGAGAGCTTCAGAAAGAGAAAGAAAGAATGGCTCAGTCTCTCCAGTTTTAGAGATGTAGGTAATCAATTAATCAAAGGAGGCCACACTCACCTACATGGCTGGGGATGAAGAGACCCCCATGTTGGGCAAGCTAGACACATTCGAGAGGGCCCTCAAGGGAGCCTCCAAGTTAGGTGAAATGGGCATGCCCACATAAGCCTGGGTTACATGGGAATAATAAAAGCACCTCCACCTCACAGGATTGTGGTAAGATGACATGTATAAAGCTTTTTGTGAACTTTAAGCATCAGATAAACGCGACTTATGAGGGTGGCTATAGGCAGGACAGGCACTACCCTGGTTGTAAAAATCAGGGATTTGGGGCTAGCCGAGGCATCTGGTTCCCATATAATTCATAGCACCCAAGTTAGGATCTGGAATCTGTACTCTGTGAACCAGTTCCATAAGCAAACACAAACAATGAGCATTTCTATCGTGCTTTGTGGTTGGCAAGGTGATTTACATAGGTTATCTGATCCTCACACCTCTGCCATTAGGTAGGTGTTATTAGCCCCATTTTAGAGATGAGGAAATTGAGGCTGAGAGGAGTTACAGGGCTTGTCTACAAGTCACATAGCCAGTAAGTGTCTGAGATGGGGATTTTAATTCTTTTTGATTCCAAGTGCTTTATCAACTATACCATCTAGCTAAGCCTAGTTCTTTCTCTTCCAGTTTCATAGGAAAGGTTCCTTTTGGAGAAATCGCAATCTTGTTCCACGTGAACACCCAGCTTTAGAGCTCTGTGACAAGTCACAATTTCTCTGGGCATCAGTTTCCTATCTGTAAAATGAGAGGGATTAGACGTCTCCAAGGTCTGTCCCAGCTCTAGTATACTGAAACCATTTGCCTCAGGTTATTTCTGTCCAGACACAGGTTGTACTAGACGGCCTTTGAAGTTCTGCCAACTCTGATCTGTGACCTAGGCTGGGACGGAGGAGGTGATGAGGGCACCCCAGCGACAAGGTGTGGTTACAGTTCCTACTCTGCTCCAGCTCTAAAGCCCAGGAAGAGCTTGCGAGGAAGTGAGACTCCAGAAGAGACCTCAAGAGCAGCTCTGGACCTCGATCCCTTCCTGTCTGGAGCAAGATTGGAAGGAGCCACAAGAGGGCTGAGGAAAGAGGTGAATAGAGCAAAACTAGTCAAACATTGGTCCTGACGTAACCAAAGGATATCGATGATTACAAAGATTTGAAGAGCAACCTTCCCATAAAGCCCTACTCCAATTTACCTCCATGTAAAAGTATGGAGGTGACCAGGTTTCTTGATGGCTAGGAACAAGCTAAGTTACTGTCAAGAAGCCCATCATCACAAGGTTGGCCATAATGTGAGGGATGTTTTTGGCCTAAGCAAATCTATCATAGCCTGGAGCAGAGTGAGAAACTTGTGATCTGTGTCCCGTGGACAAAGTATACCAGTCATTCTGTATGGAGTCTTGAGGTCCCTGAAACCCTTTTGACAGGTCCTTAAAGTCAAAATTTTTTCTTCCATAATAATATTAAGATGTCATTCGCCTTTTAAAACACTCCTGCTATTTCCTACTGCATATCTGTGTGAGGCCAGATTTCTTTCATACACTTCAATCAAAACAACATATTGAAGAAGATTAAAAGCAGAAGCATATAAGAGAATCCAGCTGTCTTCTATTAGGCCAGACATTAAAAAGATTTGCAAAAATATATAAAACAATGCCACTCCTCTCACTATTATTTTTTGTTTTGGAAAATATTTTTTTTTCATAAAAATAATTTATGTTGACATGTAAAAGTTTTAATTATTTTCAAATACTTTGTTAATTATTAATCAATTAATTTAATACATATTTTAAATTATCCATTTTAATTCCAAATAGAGTAAATATGAATAGATTCAGCCCATAGAAGCAAAAGCTCTTCGAGGTCTACAATAATTTTTGAGAATGAGAAAGGGTCTCAAGACCAAAAAACTCGAGAACTGCTAATCTATTCCAATAAAATGCTGGATCTTAGAGTCATAGTAGAGCAGTGATAATGCATTAGAGTTGGAGTTAGCAATGACCTGGGGTTCAAGTCCCACTTCTGATGTACTGACTGTGCGGCCTTGGGCAAGTCAGTTGCCTCAAGCAACTCCTTATGTCTATGAATTATAGTTTAGTTGCCAATCTGCTTTGGTAAAAAGAATTTCCTCCCCACATGGATGAAATCACAGGTTTAGACAATGAATAATGATAATAACTGCCATTTCTACAGCATGTAAAAGTTTGCATATATTATCTCATTTGAGCTTCACAACAGCCCCATGAGTTAGGTACTGCCTGTCTCATTAGCCCTGTTTTATTGAGAAGGAAAATGAGACCCAGGGAGAGTATGCTCAGTGGTCACAGTGTCTGACTTGGAGGAATTCACACCCAGGTCTCTCTTGAATGAGCCTAGTATTCTTTCTATTACACATGCTGTCTCATTCATGTAATGCTATAATAATAATGCTAATAAATAGCTAGCATCGCAATATCATTCTAAAGTTTGCATAGTCCATATAATAAGAATAGCTGGCCTTTACATGACGCTTCAAAGTTTGCAAAGCATTTTGTAAATATTATTTCGTTTGATCCTCACAGCAATCCTGAGAGGGAGGTGTTCTTATTATCCCTTTTTTTACAGATGACGAGAGTGAGATAGATAGAGGTCAAATGACTTACCCAGGGTCACACAGCTAGGAATGTCTGTGGCTGGATTTCAACTCATCATTCTGACTTTAGGTCCAGTGTTCTATCCACCCCATCACATTAACTCAGTTGATTCTTATGATTAGATGCTAATATTACTCCCCCCTTTTGTAGATGAGGAAACTGAGGCTCAAAGGATAGTGACTTACCTATTGTCACATGGCTACTATATGCCTGAGTCAGGATTTGCCCCCTGATTTCATGTCTAGCACTCTATCCACTATGCTTCCCAGCTGCCAACTCTAATGTACACTATAAAGTATTCCCTATCTCTCTTGATGTCCACAACAGACATGGGAGATGGAGTGTTCTCTTTGAGGAACAGCAAGATGGCCAGTGTCACTGAATTGTTTGGAGGTGAATAACTAGAAGGGTATAGGGGCCAAGAATTCAGATGCAGGGTGGGGAACCTGTGGCCTCGAGGCCATATGTGGCCCTCTAGGTCCTCAAGTGCAGCCCTTTGATGGGTCTAGAGGCCAAAGGTTCCCCACCCTTGCCATAAACCCTTGATAGAGTAGAATGCCAGGAAAAGAAACCTGGGCTGATGGGCAAACAAACATGGCTGAAAGTCAGATGAAGAATGCTAGGTTGGGGATTGTTGGGCCAAGGAAACAGACACTAGAGGAGATGTTCAATTTCATCTGATTTGTATCTCCTGGATGCTCTACTTACAGCCTGTCAAGTGCCCTCTACTCAATACATGGCTAGCAATGATCTCTTCCCCTTGGAACCCTACTCAGTTCCTCCCCCTCCTTCCTCTGCCCCTGGTTAAAGCAGGACTCACTGGAAAACCTTGACTAGGGCTCTTATTTCCCTAGGCCACTGCCCTAGGTTATCTTTCGACCCAGACCTGGCAGGGTTGGCTTTGAGGAGAAGCTAAGATAGAAGTGGACAACATTTAGTCAGCATCATAACTCTCCTCCTCTCACCCAATATCTTGTCCAGTATCACAGAGTCAGATTTTCAAGAGACCTCGGAAAGGATCTATCTAGTCCAGCACCCTCATTTTCCATTGGAGGAAACTGAGCCCCAGAGATCAGAAGTGACACTCCCATAGCCTCACAGGTGATGTTGGAATTGGAACTCAGGTCTGCAGCCAAGGTCTACTCTTTTTTCCACACCATGCTGTCTCTCCCAAGTGCTATATTTTTTGGCTACTGTGCATGTTCTGTTATTTATGTTTCCTGACTGTGCACTCAGGACTTCTAGAAATAAAGGGGAACTTTGATCCTGAGCTAAATTTTCCCGATTGAAACCTGTGGCTGAGCATGCTCTGAGTTGCTGTGGACCAAAGAGGGATCCAATCCAGAGATGCCACTTCTGGTTTTAACAGGGGCTGGAACAGGAAGTTGGAGAAGGGAGGGATTAAGGAGAATAGAGTTTGTGGCTCAGTGCCTAATGAGCTTTCCTTGTCTGTCTTTTACTCACTGCTGTGAGAAACTGAGGCTACTTACAAAGGGCCTCTGGGCCCTGAGCTGGGCTCTGTGGCTCTGCTTGGAGGGTGGAGGGCAGAGGTCAGCACATAGGGGGAAATAGTAAAGGAAAAGGCGATCAGGAGGGAATGGGCAGATTAGAAGACAGAGAGGGACAGAAGGATACAGGAAGTGTAGGTCCTGTCTTGGGTACCACTGATACTGCTTTGCTTATATTTATTTAGCTCGTTTTCCATAAAGAGAGAAGCAGGTCCAATGGTGCACTTCGAGAGCAGAACAAATAGCGTAATTATCCTGGAGTGCAAACTGCCGGAGAGGCCTCCGTCTTCTTTTGTCCGCGGACCCCCTATCTATCAACTCTGTTTTGGGACAGAGAGGCTAGTTGCTTTTGCTTTCACGGCTCCACTGGGGAGAGGAAGGGGGAGGGGTGGAGAAGACGCAGTCAGACATCCTTCAGAACTGAGAATTTCGAGATGAGTGCAACCACATAACTGGGGTTTACAGGGACAACGACAGCTAGGAGCTGAGACCTGGGTTCTAAATAGGTTTTTGATTTTGTGACACATTGCCAGGGGATGAATCTGGAGCTATCTTACACCAGTTTTGAGTTGCACCTCTTACCGGCTCTGACCCTCTCTCTTAGCTTCCCCAGCACCCTGCTCCCGTAGACCACGATGTCAGATAGCGACTGAGGCTTCAGTGTGTCAGTAGCGTATCTAAGGCGGAAGAAATAGGGCATAGTGAAAATAGGTGGGCGGAAGCCAGGTGACATGTTTTTAAACTATGTATGTGCAAAGGTTGTGGCCGGGGCACTAAGGCTGTATTTACTGAGTATCAGCAACCAGCCCAAGACTGCTAAGCACTGTGGGAGATAAATCAACGTAAAACAAGATCACTGCCCTTCTCTCAAGAACCGAACTATTGGAAGAGATTGTTTTAGACCTAGAAGGAACCTGCCTTGTAGCCCATCCTCCTTAATTTTATTTATTTTGTGACAGATGACCCACAATTTAATTTAGTCAACTCCGGATGAGGGAACTCCCTTTCCCAAAGCAGATCTGCCCTCCTTTTATCTTATTTAGAGAGTTGCTCGAGGCGTTGAAAAGTTAAAGTGACTCTTTCCTAGTCTCACGTATGGTAAGTGTTGGGAGGGATTTGAATCCAGACTATCCCTGGAAGGCTAGCTCTCTATTCACTCACTACCATTCGCTGCCCGTCTTTCTCTGCGATCCTTTATTGAAGCCTGGAAAGGTGGTGTCTTGCTCAAAGTCACCCAGAGAGAGAAAGAAACAAGGCCCTGTCCAGTGTTCTTTCCAAGTTAGTAAAAATTTCAGACCCCCAAGTTTAAGGTTATCTTTTATTTCATTTTTTCGGTCCATGGAGTTACAGCTACATTCTCAGCTGAGGCCCCTTCCTCCAGACTTCTGAACTGTTCGTGCCAGTCAGGGTCGTTAACTTAGTTAAGTCCTGAACTGAAGAAGTTTTGAAGTCTAGTTAGACTGTCTTTGGGATTCGAAAAAATCAACTATTACTGTGCTTAAAATAGAAGTGAATGTGTGATTGAGCTCAAGAAAGATAGCTGTACAGTTGTTTAAGGGTTAAAAGCCAAATACCGGTGCAACTCCACCCTTCCTCTCCCCACCCTTCCTCACCTTGCGGACCAGGCAGCGATGCGGGTCTCGGCTTGCCCGAACTTCCCGCTTAGAGCCTGGGGCTCCCTGACCAGCGTGAAGGGGGGATGCGGGGCTGGGAGGTGGCAGCAGGAGCTGAAGGGATCCTTCTGCGTCTCTGCCTCGTGCGCTCCTAAATTACCCAAGTACTGGAAAGCTCTCCTTCGTCTGTATATGTCCCACTGTCGAGGTGCCCCGGTTTGACCCCGACATCTAGGACTTGGTTAGGGCAAGAAGAGCGGGGGCACTGAGTCTGGGCTAGGGCGAGGGCAAAGGCGAGGGCGGGGATAGGGGCGGGAGCAGACAAGCCAGGGCTGGGCGGAGCCGCAGCTGCGGTGGCCCCAGCCCCTGCTCCGGCTCCGGCTCCAGCAAAGCTGACCCGAGGTCTACGCTGCGCTGCTCTCTGCTTCGCTAGCTCCTCTCGGCTCCCCGCTAGCTCCAAGAGCAGGCTAAGTCCCTTCCGTGTTGGCCATCTCACTTGGGCTGGGAAACATGAACACAGAGAAGATTGTCATCCAGGGACCGGGGCCCTGGGGTTTCCGCCTCGTGGGAGGAAAGGACTTCGAGCAGCCCCTCGCCATTTCCCGGGTAAGGTCCCGACCGGGCTGCGGTGCCCACTCGGGGGCCGTGCGAAGGCACCGGGGTGGAGAACTGTGTTGGGGCTGAGCTGAGGGGACCTAGTGTGGAGAGACGGGGTGGCACGGATACCCTCCCGGGAAACTTGCGGAGGCCGGGGCTGCTGGAGAAGCAAAAGATCCGGTCCCCGGGGCTGGGGACTGTCAAGGGCACCCTCCGTTTCGCCCCCCTCGCCTGGGCTCCCGGACCCTCACGGTGTCCGGCAACCACAGATTCCTGCCGTCCAGGTGCGGCTGTTGCAATCCGACTGGGGCAGCGGGTGAGCGCTCGTGGGGTGAGGAGGTGCGCTAGTTTTCGCTCCTACTTTCCCTTCAAATAATGTCGCCCGTCTTGGGCTGGGGCGGGTTGGGACGAGTTGGGGCTTACATCCTCGGGGAGAAGGACTGAGTAATATGATTGTCCTTGCATTAAGTGAGGACTCGGGACCCGGGTGGGTGTGCGTGACTGTTTTATCTGGTCGGTCCATCAATCACAACTATTTACCGAGAGCAAGAGTGGGGTGGGGTAGGGGTGTTGTTCCTCGATCCCCGGAGCGGAACGTTAATTTCCTTCCCAACTTTGCTAGATGGAGTGGCCAAGGCACACCTGCAATTGAAGGTTGAATAATAGAATGTGGGATTGGGATTTCTCTTCACTCCCCCTCCACCTCCCCTGCCTCCATTGATTATTGGTTTTTGTTTGTTTTTATATTCAGTTATTTGTTTATCCCTGGCTTGGATCCTATTCTAATCCAGTCACTGTCTCAGCTTCCCAAAAGGGAAAGTCTTCTCACCCAAAGTGGCAAAAACTAGCTTATCTTCTGCTTTCCAGCTGGAGACTTCGGGCTCCAGTGGAAAGACCACGACTGGCTTTGGAGTCAGAAGTCCTGAGTTCAAATGCCACCACTGATGATTACCACCTGGGTACCTCTGAGCAAGTAGCTTAATACCATCCCCTCGGGCCTCAGTTTCCTCGTCTGTAAAATGAAGATTTGTGTATGTGGGGGGGGGGTCGGGGGAGGTGTTGGACTAGATGAAGGCTGAGGATTCTTCTAGCTCTATATCTTATGCATTGCCCCTTGCTTTTACATCCTTGAGCAAGTCACTTAATTTCCTGAGTCCTCAGTTTCCTCATCAGTAAAATAAGGGAGGAGGTTGGAGTGGATGACCTCCACGTACCCCTTTAGCTCTAAGTCATTCATGCTATGATCTTCCAGCCCATCTGTTGACTTTTTGCCAATACTCCCTACCCTACCCCCATAATGACTGAGGATGGGGTGTGTGGGGTGGGGGGTGGTTTCACAGTGCTTACTGATTCATCTGGGAGATTAAGTTTCAACCTGGAACTACAAAAACTGTTCCCACTCCAGATATTTTTGAACCCCCAGTAACATGTTATAGATCTCTGGCCTGAATAAGCTCCAATGAATGCCCCTTAGATGGGGGCTCTATGAGGGAAGAGGCATGTAGCAGCTGGCATCAGTTGTCACAGATGGCAGTTAGAAATGCCCAACGATTTTCCCGGCATGCAACGGGATGTCTGAGGTGAGGGAGGGGCAAACATTAAGTGAGAGGTGAAGTATTGACCAGCGGTGCCTTCTCCCCACTAGTACAAATCCTACCTTTCCTTCCAGGACCAATTTGGACCCACTTACTTCCCCTCTTTACAATCTATTCCACACCATGTGTGGGCAGCACTTAATTTGGATTCAGAAGATCTGGTGCCAAATTCTGACCCTGCCACCTACCTGCATGAACAACGGCAAATCACTCCCACTCCCAAGGTGTCAGTTTCTTCATCTGTAAAATTCTGAGCTTGGCCCAGATGATCTTTCAGGTCCCTTCTGGGTCTGAGGCCTATGGTTTTTCATACTCCCTGAATTTTTGTAACACTCAATATAGTTAGTACAATGAAATCTCACATTTCAAATAAGATGTGTTGTATTCTCCAGCAGAATGTAAACTCCTTGGGGGAGAGACTATGTTTTGTTTGTAACCCCAGAGCCTAGCACAGTGTCTTGCACTTAAGCGATGAGAGTAAGCAGTCAAGTGGTTGTTGGTTAATTCTCTAGTTTTATATTGGTATATGGTTATTATTTATAGTTATTTTTTATGTTTTATTTCTTACTAGAGTATGAGAGCAGGAGTAATCTATTTAATCTGTATCTAGGAAGCACTTACTGCTTTAGGTAAAAGAAGATATTGACCCCCTGGCCACAGTATAAGATCCCCAGTAACAGAGACTGTTTGATTTTTTTTACAGCTCTCTTTTGTTTTTCCATGATCTTCATTTACAAACCTATCCTTCCCCCCTCTCCTTCTCAGCAAGCCATCTCTTAGAACAAAGAATAAAAAAGAAAAAGAAAAAAAGTTGAACAAAACCAACCTACCCATTGGCTTCGTCTGGCGGTATATGTATTTACCATTCCACACCTAGAGTCTTCCACCTTAGAGATTGTTCTGTTTCATATCTGTGATTTCCACAGAGTAGAGCTCACATAACATGGAACCTATAGAAAATGGCCAGTAAATACATACTGGTTGAAATGCTTGTTGAGTGAATGAATTATCTCCATGTATTTAGATACCACTTGCATCATATTCTATTCCTGGTTCTCATATGTGTACCTGCCACCCTTTCCTAGTGGAGTGATTTATATGTGACACACAAAACATCTTTTATATAAAGAGTTAGAAAGATCAGGTGTCTTCCCTAATTATAGCACCATCACAAAGCATGTTAACCAATGCTCCTTATCACATGTGGTACAGGAGTAACCCAGGGCAGGGGAAGCAGCCTTGTTGGAGTCTGGACATCACAGACTGTTAGAGCTGGAAGAAACTGTACATATCATTTATTTCCTTGAGCATTGAAACAAGAAGGGACCTTAGAGGTCACCTAGTAGACCTTGTAGGCAGTTGTGATACAGTAGGTGGAGTGATGGACTTGGAGGCAGGAAGACGTAAGTTTGAATCCTTCTTCAGGTACATACAAGCTGCATGACCCTGATCAAGTCATCTAACTCCCTCATCCTTAGTCTCCTCATCTGTAAAATGAAGGTATTAATACTTACCTCCCAGGGTTATTTGGAGCAACTAGGTGGCCCAGTGGATAGAGCGCCAGGCCTGGAATCAGTTAGACTCATCTTACTGAGTTCATATGTGACCTGAGACACTTACTAGCTGTGTAACCCTGGGTAAGTCATTTAACTCTGTTTGCCTCAGTTTCCTCATCTGTAAAACAAGTTGGAGAAGGAAATGGCAAACCACTCCAGTTTCTTGCCAAGAAAACCCCAAATGGGTCATGAAGAGTTGGACTTGACTGAAAAACAACTAAACAACAACCCAGGGTTATTGTGAGGATCACATGAGATAATACGTGTATAGTGCTTGGTAAGCCTTAAAGTTCTTTATAAATGCTAGTTACTCTACTGCTACTATAATTACAACCACAGCTATAGATTTGAAGTTTTAGAGAGCTAGCCCACCCCCTTCATTTTACAGATGAAGAAACTGAGGACCACAGAGAGAATATGACTTGTCCAAACTCATATAACTAATTGAACCAGGACCAGAACTCCGGTAGCCTGACTCTGGATTAGGGCTTATCTCTCTGCCAAGTAACTCGCTGAGTCACTTTTCCTCCCTGGGAATCTGTAAAATGGGCATGATAATTCATGCCGGCACCCCGCACCGATCCGAAGACCAAATGAAATAATAGAGGTAAAAGTACCCCATAAATGCATGATGTTCTTTTCATTGGCAGTTTCCGATTTGTGAATATTTATATCCTCAGCGACACACATATATGAATGCCATGTATTATTGGGGCATTGTAAGTTTTCACATATTTTTTCATCAGTGGCTGAGTCTCTATAGCCAAAACAAAAAAAGAAAAAATAGGGCATTTGCATCGGCTGTCATTGCCAGTGGAGAGATGGTCTCTTTTTATGTAATCCAAATGGATATTTTTTGTTGTTGTTTGAATTTTTGAGGCAATGACCTCAATTTCCCCTTTTGCTTTTGGCTGCTGGGACCCAGAAGAGGAGGCTAGCCTGTGGTGATGGGGATTTGAAGTTTAAATAGGGATGTTTAACCTTAAATTGGCAAGTTTGGGGGTTCTTTCTTTTTTCTCTCTCACACCAATTTCCAGTTCTCCCTCCAAACAACTTGCCTTGGATCCCTTGGAGTTAGACCCACTTAATAGCTTTTTGATACTTTGACCTGACCTGTGACTTCAGCTCCTTCGACTTGTGCAATTCTTGTACATATTTTCCCATCAATCCTCTTCAGAGCATCTAGTAATCACTCTTCTTTCATATTTCCCTTGTGGCAATGTTCACTTTCCAAATCTCTAAGATGTCTGTCTCGGTGAATTCCTTTTTCCATTTCAATCTGTCATTTCCCCCATCCTTGTTACCAGAAGCCCTGATCCTGTCCACACCCCAGCCCAAGTGGCTGCTTAGTTTATGTTGACTGTTTTTTTCTTCTCCCAGCAACTGACAAAAGAGCAGGAAGAGGAGGGGCAAGAGATGCGGGAATGAGATTGGCAGGAGTAACATGTTGCTTGACAGTTTGGAAATCCAACAATATAGTAATTTGTGTTTATGGTATGTGCTCTTTGCCCCGGAAGCCTGAGGGCATGCTTAAAAATGGACCCCTTAAAGGCTATCAGGCAGTTTCTGGCTTTTAAAAAAGACCATCACCAGCCTGAAATAAGTGGGCTTTGTACAACATCTTTCCAAAGGTCAATGGAGCAGGGCCCTTGTCTGAACATGAAAAAGTAAGAAGTTTTTTGGGAGAAATGGATTGTATTTTGAAAATGCCCTCATCCTCTCATCCAGCGAAATTGGTCATCTGGGAAATATTAGCAGCATTAGCTGATCTCAGCTGTCACAAGGGGATAAAATGGAAAGGACTGGAATAGAATGAAAGAGAAGAACCCATCAGAATAGCATTTATTCAGTGAGTCTATCCCAACAGTTACTGGGATGAAATTCATTGGGGCATTTTTGTGGTGATACTCGCAGTAGCCTGGCCCCTCCTCTGAAAGAGAGGGAGTCTACTCAGCATGTCTCCATTCGAGGATCACACAAAGAAGAATGTCTTTATAGTACTTCAGTCTAGAAGATGATGGGAAGATGAGCTTTGCATCCGACTGAAGAGGTCATCATCTCCTTGGCAGTCATGGATGGAATTAATCCAAGGCTGTAGTGGGATTGTTTTCCACACTCTACAGATTCTCTAAGACCATTTTCTGCCATGGACCTGATGTCATTTGCTGAAGAAGGGAGGGGAGACAACAGATATTTCCCGTATTTTACAAATGGAGGAACTAAAGTCCACAGGGGTTGAGTAATTGACTTGAATTTACAAAATTTTTCAGTGACAACCTCTTCTTGACAACTTCGTTGAAAGGGAGATGATAAATGCCAGATAAAATTAACAGTGGTGATTGTGTCCAGAGATTACTTTTTGAGTAATTACCCAACCAATTGTTTTCCTAAAGGGCTGGAACTTTAACTTCCCAAGAAAAAACCTTGGGTACCTGTCACTAGCAGACTCGATATGGGCTGACTTTTTTTTATAAAGAAGTCTAATTGAGAAAGTTTAATGCAGAGCAAGAACATCTAAATTGACAAATGATAATAAAAATCTCATGTTTAGATAGCATTTTAAAGCTTACATAGAATGTTCCCAACGAGAGCCCTGTAAATTAGGTACTACAAATATTTTTCACTCCAATTTTATAGGTAGGAAAGGTGAGGTTCAGATACCACATGATTTGCCTGAGGTTGCTGAGTGAGGATTCAAACCCAAGTTTTCTTGGCTCAAGTTCAGCCTTCTTCCACTGGTGGCCATGCCATAGACTAGCACGTTTCTTACCCTCTAGAGGCCTCCTCTTTTATTTCTGTAAAAAGAGGGGATTGAATTAGATCAGGGGTGGGGAACCTTCAGTGTTAAGGCCCCCTAAGGCTGCAGGTTCCCCACCCTTGGACTAGATGATCTTTAGGGTTTTTTTAGCCCTGTCTGAGAACTCATGGGAGTTCCC
Source organism: Phalanger gymnotis (assembly GCA_028646595.1). NCBI lineage: Eukaryota > Metazoa > Chordata > Mammalia > Diprotodontia > Phalangeridae > Phalanger > Phalanger gymnotis. The sequence goes on from CM053624.1 coordinate 60,434,166, forward strand.
TTGAGCCTGACCTGCAATAAAATCAAATGGCTGAGGGCAGGAAGGAACCATTACCCTATTCCCCACAACACCTGCAAGGAACAATTTGTATGGAGTAGGTGCTCAATAAAAGTTTGTTGAATTGCCTGCCCTTCATCCGAATGCATAGAGCCCACAGAGACTACTCCAAGACACTGGTCGAGGCGGCTACATCTGCTTTGAGCCTTTAGCTTGGCTACTGCCCATAGGGTAATTCCAAGAGCAGATTCTCCCTTTTCTTGACTATAATGCAATAATTGCTCACATTTCTTCAGTTCGTAATTTACAAAGTGCTTCCCACACAACAACCCTGTGAGGTAGGGTGGAATGTTGTTACCCCATTTACAGACTGGGAACCAAAGGCTTAGCCAGTCGTAATTGGCAGAGCCAGGATTTGGACCTAGGTCTTCATACTCCATGTCTACTTCTCTTTCATGGAATTTATGGCCAAATCTAGTAGAAATAGCACTGCCTTTCCCCCTTTTCCTTGAACATGCCTCACTGCTCTTGTAGGGCATCTCTCAAGTCAAGTCTTGTGGTTTCTGCCCTTTGACATTTTATGTTGTAAGTTTCCATTGTCTGTGAGTATATAGAGTTTACTCAGCTAGACAGTAAACTCCCAGGGCAGAGACTATGTCTTTTATTTTACATAAATATCAATAAAATTGAAAGAACACAGACCTTGGAGTCAGGAAACTTTCATTTCAAGCCCCAGCTGTGTCACTTAGGCTCTGTGGTCACACAAAAGGATCCCTCAGGTTTCAAATGATTCTCAGGCTCCTATGATTGTTAGCAAGTTCACCCCCTGGTTAGTTTCTCACCTGCAGAATATTTATAGCAATTTTTGTAAGTTGGTTTTTGAGGAAAGTACTTTGCAAAACCTAAAGAATTGCCTGAGTGTGAGCTCTGATTATTGGTTTATTGGCAGTAGAACGATGGTGAGTGGTCATCTGAAATGAAAACAACAGCTGATTATTTATCTGTAGTTCTTTAAGATCTGAAAAGCAATTTTCATATACTTTCTTTTGATTTTCACAACAATCCTATGAGGAAGGAACTCTTATCCCCATTTTATAGAAAAAGAAACTGAGGCAGAGGGAATTTAGGTGACTTGTAGTCAAACTGCTAATGACCTCTCCTAGGTGGGATTTGAACTCAGCTTTGGCTGGCTCCACTCTATCTACCACCAGACTGTCTCACAGTAGATAGAGGTCTTTTCTTACATACCCCATGGATTGTTCCCTTCACCACATTCCACATTTACTAGCAGAATTAGAGCAAAAGCTAGTTTCTATAAATTCTAGTTGATCTTCATTCCCTCCAGAAAGAGCAAATTAAAGGATCAAGGTGAAAACAGACAGTACAGATGGCAAGAGAGAGGATACCTTTTTTTCCTAAGCCTTGTTTACTTGGACGTATTTCCATAACATTCTCTTGTGAGAGTGTAAGTTGAAAGAAAATATAGTAGGCCCTAGCTGCTAATCCCTCCTGTCAGGTGGCCTGTCCCCAACTTGGGCACTGTCTCCTTTGCTCTAGAAAAGGAAAGGTGAGATCAGCTGGCTTCTGCACAGAATGACTGCTTCAACAAGGGACCACTGGATGGCCAAAGAGCTATTAATAGCAGGTGTTTCAGCTTCAAATTGCTTTGATATGCTTCTTGTTTGATCCTGTAATATAGTCATAGTTTATAAAGCACTTCCCATACAACAACCCTGTGAGGTTGGTTTCAATGGCCCATTTTACAGACTGGAAAACTAAGGCTCCAACAGATTACACAGTCGTAAGTGGCAGAGCCAGGACGAGTAGAAATAACATTGCCATTCCATCCTGTCTCATAATAACCTCACAAGGTAGATCATGCAAGTATTATCCCCATTTCACAGGCAAGGAAACCAATTCTCAGAGAAATTCAGTGACTTGCTTTATGTCACATAATCACGGGTAGCAGATCTCATGTTTAAACTCCAAATCTTGGTTAAAAGTCGAGTGTTTTTTTTTTCTTTTGATATCCTGTCCTACCAGGACTAAACGAAAATCTTGATTTTAATTTTTCAATGACTTAAACTTACCATTTTAATTGATTAGGTATCTTTTAAAAAGTTGTCTTCTATTTTATGGCAAATGACCATTTGCTCAAATATTGATCAGGCGGGAAGATAATTTTTTTTGGATGTAAATAGCTCTTACGTGACTGACATGTTGTCCCCCTTCTTCAGGTTACTCCAGGCAGCAAAGCAGCATTGGCTAATGTATGTATTGGAGATGTTATCTTGGCCATTGATGGAGAAAATACCAGCAACATGACTCACTTGGAAGCCCAGAATAAAATCAAGAGCTGTGTAGATGACATAACCCTCACAGTTGGCAGGTAAAACTTGGAAACAAGTAGAATTTTCCATTCATTTCACAGCAATTTTGTAAGTTTTAATGCCAATATTTCTTCGACACATTTCTCCCTCTTACTATGTGCCAAGTATTGTGATGAAACCTAATAAAAAGATTTTTTTAAATGACTCGGCACTTGCCTTCAGAGAACTTACTTATATCCTAGCTGAAGGGTGAGGGATGCTGGAAGGCAGGGGATAACCAATGTGCACACATTTGAATTATACAAGTTCGAGTGTGATGGGGACAAAGCAGAGAACCAGACAAAGGGCTCTAGGAAGACAAGAGGTGGGAGAGAACATTCTGAGCTGAGGAGCCCTTATGGCCTGGGAATCATGCCTCACTTTGGACAACATGGCCTCCAAATGCCCTACTGAGATTCCATGAATCTTTCTGTCCATGATACTTGCATTTGCACATTTATAGAACTTGTCATTAGGAAGTAATCATTAAAAAATAAAATAGACATAATTCAGAGATTCCTTTGCTGATTTTTGGGTATAATTATAATAGCTTGCAATTCTATTTTATTATTTTATAATTTATAAGAGTAGTTAGGTAGTTAATACAACTATCATCATCCCTTTTCAACAGGGAACAAAACAGAGCCTCAGAAAGATTTAGTCACTTGCCTTTCTAGGGAAAAAGAAGGAAAGTAGGACTCAGAGCCAGGTCTTCTGAGCCCAAGTTCAGGGCTATTCTCATTATATCTTACAGCCATTGACTCTTGTGATCCTAAAGCCCACCAGTTGTCTGCCCATGGTTTATCAGGGTTATGAGCAAGGCCGGAAGCTTACAGTGTGATAGAAACAATACTGAAATAAACTAGAACATGGAACAGATATTATCACTTTTAGAATTTTCATTAAGTGCAAGCCTGGTGGTAAATGTACTCATAAGGGAGAGAGAGAAGAGACTCACGGGGATTGCATATGGGATGGTAGTTTGTTCCATGCTTCATTTCATCTGGGAAAGATTCTTGGGGATGTGGAATTTTAGGAGCTGATAAAATCACAGGCTGGTAGCATTGGAAGGAACTTCAGAGACCAAAAGGTCCATTCTCCTCATTTTACATTTGGGGAATCCAAGTCCCAGAAGAGAGGGAGCAGCCTGCCTACGGTCATACAATGATGACGTGTGCTTTCCCATACTCTGAATTCTTTCATTATTAACATTTACTTGAAATTGCCTCTGGTTGTCTCACGTGTGTTAGTACCTTCCCATTCATCTAGATTTGAAGGTCTGTGAGAATAGATTTCCTATATCCTCCACAACAGGAATAGGAAAACTTTTCTCCTATTGAGAGACCACTGATGTAGAAAGAAAAAAAAAACTGTTGTAAGGCACATAAGTAAAGAGTAACTTAATTTAGTTGTGGAGTAGAGAGAGAAAGAAAAGTTGTATGAGAGAGAGAGAAACGGATTTCACCCTTTCCTTCCTTCCTTCCTTCCTTCCTTCCTTCCTTCCTTCCTTCCTTCCTCCCACTCTCTTTCTTTCTTTCTTTCTTTCTTTCTTTCTTTCTTTCTTTCTTTCTTTCTTTCTTTCTTTCTTTCTTTCTTTCTTTCTTTCTTCATTTAGGGTTAAGTGACTTGCCCAGGGCCACACAGCTGGTAAGTGAAGCTGGATTTCAACTCAGATCCTCCTGACTGCAGGCCTGGTGCTCTATTCACTGTGTTGCCTAGCTGCCCCAGTTTCATCAGTTTCTAAAATTAAGACCAGGAGGTATACCCCAAAGTGATCAAAAAAAGAGAAAAGGGACTCACAATGCACCAAAATATTTATAGCAGCTATTTTCATAATGGCAAAGAATTGGAAATTGAGGGGGTGCCCATCAATTGGGAAACGGCTAAACAAGTTACAGTATATGAATGTGAAGGAATGCTATTGGGCTATATGAAATGATGAAGGGGACTTTGAGAGAAACCTGGAAAGACTTATATGAACTGATACAGAGTGAAATGAGCAGAATCAGAACAATTTAGCAACAGCAAAGACAAACAACTGTGAAAGATGTAGGAACTCGGATCAACACGATTACCAACCATGACTGTAGGATACTCAGGTTGAAACATACTACTCAGAGGTGAAGGACTCAGAATGCAAATCGAGATTTTGTTTTTGGACGTGACCAACTCATTTGTTTCTCTTGACTGTGCATGTTTGTAAGAGATTTGTTGTCATTTTTTTCTTTCTTTGTCAATTTGGGCTTGGGGGATAGAAGTGAGAGGGGGAGAAGGTAGATCTTCATTTGAAAAAAAATTAATTAAAAAAAATAAAGCAAAATGAAGACCAGGAACATAAAACCAATTCAACTGATGGCATAAATAATAAAAACATTTCAGTTTTATGTAAGGATAGCTGATTTTTTTTAAAGTGCTTTAAAGTTTGCAAAAAAAAAATATTGTTCTCACAGCAGTCCTGTGGGGTGAGTACTACAAATATTATTATTATCGTTTCCATTTTACAGGAGTTTTAGGAAGCCAGGCCCCAGATAGAGGAAAGCTTTAGGACACCCAACTAGTGATTGGTAGAGGTGGTTATTTGAACCCATGCCTTTCTTGACTTCAGGTCTATAGCTCTTTCTACTATAGTACAGATGTCCCCTGTGTTATGGCTAATTAAGGGAGAGAGGCAGAGTGAAATGGGAAAAAAAGGGTAGAAAGACACACACTAAGAAGTTACAGTGAGACAGACAGATACAAGCAAAACAGATGAAGAGAGCTCTAAAAACCAAACTTTTTTAAAGTAGGCAGTCACTGCCAAGGAATTTAATTGCTACCTAAAGTATAGGCCCGTAAATATTTAGGGAATCTCTACATTTTCCTTGGCAATAAACTCTTAAATTGTATCTCTGGCAAGTAGGGAGATTCATGGAATGATAGTTTGCTTTCATAGCCCATCATCACCATTTTGGCCTTTTTTAGGATATTGGCACTTTTAAGACTTTTAAGTCTACTATTTGGACAAATAAACATCTGCCTACTCAAAATTCTGCATCTTTGTTGTGTTTTTGTAACTACAGGAATTAATAAATTGTATTTATCACCTCCTGGTACTTGTTTCAAGAGTCGGATGAAATTAGGCTTAGTCAACTTGACCCACAGACTATAGCGCTCCTTCCTATAGCATCAATATAGGCAGCACTTGGCACAAAGTACTTACTTATATGCATTCATCCACTAAGCATTTATTATGAAGTTCCTTGGGTCAAGCTACTTCTTTGACAAATAGTCCTTAGTCACAATGGTTACTTATTATACATTTTAATGGAATTGATGCTTTGTTTTTGCCATGATTAAAATTTAACCTCTCTGTGTGAGCCTGAGTCATTTAACCTGTGTCGCCTCAGTTTCCTTAACTGTAAATTGGGGGTAATAGCTGTACCTACATTGCAGAGTTGTTGTGAGGATCCACTGAAATGTTTGTAAAGCATTTAGTACAGTGCCAAGTACTAGGTGCTATCTAAATGCTTATTCCCTTCCTCCTCCCTTCCCTGTTCCTCTCTCCTTATAAGTTTATTTCTGCTTTACTATTTCTAGTCCCTACTTTTTATTTAACCCTGTGGGTGAAATAATTCTGTCTGTTGCAGGAGTGAACATAAAATCTGGTCTCCCCTTGTGACAGAGGAAGGGAAACGCCATCCATACAAAATGAATTTAGCTTCTGAACCCCAAGTAAGTGGCACTTCTTTATCACTCTCCAATCTCTTTTCCATATTTTTAAATCAACAGCAGACTTCAATGCAATAAACATTTATTAGGCATCTACTGTGTACAAAGTACTCTTTTATGTCTGGAGGATACAAAGGTGAAACCAAAATTGTCCCCATCCTTGAGGAATTGATATTCTTTTGGCTTGTAGTCTGACTACATTCTGGTATCCCAGGGGTACTGAGATAAGTAATGCTCCTGGGGCAATCTGGTGCTTGTCTTGTTCTTCCATTTTGGAAACTAAGGACTCATGGATTGTTAGACCCATAAAGGACCAAGGGAGTATTATCTCATTTTTATAACCTGCTCATTTTGGAGATACAGAACCAGAAGCCCAGAGAGGGCAAGCAACTTACCTGAGGTCTCACAGCAAGGTAGTATCAGAGCAGAGAATAGACCTTGGATCTGCTGAATCCTCATTTTCAGATTTCTTGCTCCTGTAATCCCTGTTTTAGGAATGCATGTAAAGCAGGAAAGGTGACTAGAAAGTGGTAGAAGAGAATGGAGAAAAGAAAGCAGTGAGACACATACCAAGATACAGACAGACAGATGCAAGCAAAATGAAGACAGGTTTAAGCATCGGTAATAGGGGAAACTTATTAATTATTTCTTACGGAAGTTAATGAGCCCAGCACAATAAAGGACCGTCCAATATGAACTAGACTTCAGGTAAAATAATTCACTACAGTTCTAGGAACAAAAGAGTAATGGCTCACATTTACGTAGCATCTTGAGGTTTCCAAAGTGATTTCATCAGAAACAAACTACAAGGCAAGTAAGAAACTGAGGCTCAGAAACATTAAGTGACTTTCCCTTGAGGTTAAATGGCGGTAGGAGATTTTCTCAAACACGTATTTCCTCATTCCCGATCCAGCAGTTTTTCCATTCTATGGGCCAGAGGCTCAGGACTTGTGCAAAATAAGGGTGAGGTGTCTAAATATTTCATTATTTGACATATTTGAGCTGGATTGGACCTCAGAGTGAGTCATCTAATCCAGCCCCTTCATTTTAAAGACCTTTGTAAGGTCGCATGGGTAGTAAGTGGCTGCTCAGGGCCTTGAACTCTGGCTCTAAACCCAGGGCCTTTTCCCAGGGCCATCTGTTTCATTATGGCTTAATTAATTCCTTGCTAAAAAATGAAATTTTTAAAGAATCAACAAATCACAGACGTCCAAATGAATCTAGTTAAGGATAGTAGTCTATCGTGTCCATATTCTATAGCTATAGAAGTACAAAATAGAAATTCTTTTGTGCTTCATCTTATAAGAACTCATCCCCCTCCCTCCCTGCCTCAATCCCCTCCTCTTCTTGGAGCTGGTTTCCTGTTTGGCTCGGTTCTGCCATCTGTTAGAGCAGATGTCAGCTAGGGACAGCGGGGCTGTCTGGACAATGGTCATGCCCTCTGCCTCTAATTGCCTTTCCATTTATTATCATTATTGTTTGTTGTTGTGGTTGTTTATGAGAATCTTGATGGAAGAGCTCATATATTTGTTATAGGCAAATATTTGTCTTTCTGGTGAGCCTCTGAAAGACTTGGGTAATTTCTGGAAAGAGCTGTAGGTAATATTGGCAAATATCAACAAGGTTAGAACAGATTTTATGAGGCAAGTGCTCTTTTCTCCAGAGAAGGATTTGTGAAAACTAATTTACAAGCTTGTTTGGTCAGGTTAGCTCCAATTGTGAAGATTTTGTTTATTATTGGTGAACATTGCGGCTTGTTCTTAGCATCGAATTGAAGTATTAGTGAGTGGCAAAATGCAGCTATCTCTTATTAGCCAGGTCCTTGCTACCCAGGTTAACCTTGCTTTAAGAATTAAGTACATTCCTGAAAGACAGCGTGAAGAAAATGAGGATTCAGTATCCAATTTTCCCTTTGATTTGCATTATTCAAGAAATAATTTCCTACAGAAAAAAAAATTAGCCCCAACAGGTAATAGAAATTGTACTCAAGGGTCCTCAAATTCTCTTTAAGGATCATTCTAGTTCTTTGACTTCATTCTCCAACACAAACGCCGTAAGAAAGGTTAGAGGCTGCTTGGGTAGTGGATAAGGGATTTGGAACTTGGAAGAACTAGGTTCAGATCCTGGCTCCAACTCACATAAATTGTGTGACCTTGGGCAAGTCACCTCACTAGGGTGGTGCAGTAGAAAGAGCACTCTTTCTAGAGTCCTAAGACCTGCTTCTGATACTTACAACCTTGGGCTAGTCACTTTACCTCTAACCTATAAGATAAAGTGGTTAGAGTAGATGGCCCCTGAGAAATCCTTCAGCTGTAGATCTATGCTGCTATAAACACTTAAGCCTCAGCTTCTGTATCTGTAAAATGGGGGTGATTATTTTCCTATGTACCTCATGGGGTTGTGTCAAATGATAAAGCGTATATAAAATGTTTTGCCAAATTTAAAGCACTATGTGTGAGTTTTTATGTGGATGCCAGGTAACAAAGACTGTCTAGTCTTTAAAGCATACTGGAGCAAAGGGATTCTGGCTAATATGCACATTTTTGGGGGGATCTAGATTTTATTCAGATTTTATTCGTGTGGGGAATTACCACCAACTTTGAGGATGATCAACTCTAGAGCTGCCTGGAGTTCGGAGAGGCTAGGGCCTGGTGCATGGCCACACAGCTAGTATGGAACGGGGATGGGGGCGGGGTGGGAGTGGGGGGGGATGGGTAGGGTGGGAGGGGGAACAGGGGACAGACTGGGAAGCCCAGTGCTGACCCCACAGCTAGCTGTCTCCGCCCTGGGGCCACAATGCCTTACTAGATCATATAACAGAGAAGTATTCTAAGCTGTTCACTTAGCATGCTTAAAATCTTCAGATTAAACAACACAACCATGTAAGTTTCAATACTTTAAATTGGGACTACACTTCCCCATTTGTTAAATGAGAAGGTTGGGCTAGATGGGCTCTAAAGACTCTATCACCTCTAACTCTATGAACCCATGAGTATCCAGAACAGACAAAGATATTCCATACGTTACTTTCTAACTTGAGGGATTTCTTTTTTTAGTTCAAGTACTCACTTGTCAAGATACACTTCCCATAGTCCTTAACTTTATAGAATCCCCTTCTAACTATTACAGAAACAAAAAATTTGAATGAGATCAGAATCTATACACAATAAAATAGCTTGGATAGGGACCTGTTACTTCATATATTTCTAACCAACACCCCAGCTTATCTGAAATGAGAGTCATTTTATTTCCTTGTCATTGTTGAGTTTCCTTGGAGACTGATAAATAGAAAGCCCAAACAATTACGTCATCCCTGATGCGAAAGTTAGCCCTGGGATGTTCCTGAGTTCTGGGAAGGGCAATGCACACATCAGTAGACAGATACTCCTTTTATATGTGAAACAGACACATTCCTGCCATACTGGACTAATTTCACAACGTGAAATTTGATATGTCGACCTCTATATCCCACTGACTTCTATTCTGATCATGAGTGCGTTCCTGTGGGGGAAAATGTTGGCTCCAGGACAAATGAGAGCTATCCTTCAATCCTGCTTATCCTGCTGTGCTTCTGAGAGTCTAAATGAAAACGGGAGGGAAGGCAAAATTAGAGGAAAAGGAGGCTTGCTGTGCAGGGTATGGCAGCATTGTGTTCAGTGCATGAAATAAGTAACACTCTCTACTCACCTGATTGTAGTTTTGCAAATGCCAGGCTAAGGAATGAGAAGAAGGCAGAGGGGCCCCTCCCTGCCTCTTACGCTGCTGGAAATGGGTACAAATGCTCTTATCAGTCACCCAACCCACAATGCAGCAGTACTTCAATCAATAAACAAGCATTTATTAAGTGCTTACTATGTGTCAGACAATATGCTAAGCATGGGGTGATCTAAAGAAAAGTAAAGACAATTTCTGCCCTCAAGGAGCTTACTACCAGTCTGAATAATGAAAGGTCTAAATCCTAGATTGAAGAAAGGGAGCTTTATTACTTTTTTAGGAACTCAGACTAAACTAAACATTGCCAAGATTTTTTTTTCCCAAAGAGAGGTCTTTTGCATTTGTTTAAATAGGGAAGATCCCATTCCTCTAAAACATGTAGGCTGCAAACATACTCCTTTTCTGGCTGCTTATATAGTAATCAAAGTGAAATTCGGTTTTAGGTATGTTAAAAAGGAACCCTTTTCTTTAGGGTCAAAGGATCTGATCCCCATTTCAGATCATCAGATACCACACCACCTACCTCAAGACTAGCACTGTGGGACCCATCGTTATCATTCAGATCTTCCTTTGATGTGGTGTTTGGGTCTCAGAACAGCACAGTACCTAACTGCAGACACCCACATGTAAACAGGCCCTGGGAGCTCCTGGCTAAGAGCAAGCCAAACGAACTGGGGGCGGGTAGTCACTAAAGAATGAGGCCGACAGAGCTGAGATGCTATCCAGTTTTCACAAACTTGCCTCCCTTTCCTTGCCCCCCGCCCCGCATGAACCTCTCAAAGAATGGGTCAGCTTATACAGCCCTACAGCAGTGTTGATGGCAACACTGACCTCATCTTAGTACCATCCCTTCTTTGATCCAAATATTGGCCATTTCTAGAAGGTTTGGGGGTGGGGGGCAGAATTAGCAGCTGTTTGCCTCTGTACTCATTTGATGACATCTTTGGGTCATCCCTAGCTAGTTTGATTTGTAATGAGGCTTATTTAGTGACTGAAGGAAGGCAGATTTATGGGGTAGGTTCAGAAAGCATAGTGGTGCCTTACAATGCTTATCGTTTATCTAGGTGCCCAGTAAAGGAGGAGTGAAGGATTAGCATGGCTGGTCATTTTTTTCTAGGCACTATGCTTGCAATTCTGCTAGCTGCCACTAGGTGGACAGTGGTGCCTATAAAGTAGTTTAGACAGCAGGTAATCATAATCCAGGTGTGACTGGATTGGTGATTTAAAACAGGAGTCTCAAACACTCAGAGTATGGCTGGCTGCAATTCCTCCCCGTAATGCCCCAAAGAATATTACGAGCCCTTTATGCAAGTCTTTATAAAGAGAAAATTAATTTAGATACTAAAAATAGGCCAGTGTGATAACTTTATGACAAACACATGGTTTGAATTTGAGACCTTTTCTTGGAGCACATAGAATATAGTCTAGGTGCTTAATTAGCTTCTTTCTATAAAAACATGTAATCTCCACTGCAACAAAAATATAAATTTTTATAAATTGAAAATATATAAATATAAATAATAATAGCTAATATAAAAGTGATAGCTAATATGACACTAAGGTATACAGAGCACTTTACAAACTTTATCTCACTTTCGATACACGATGTTTAAACATGAAAGATTATTAATAGTTATAATCATAGAATTTACAGCTAGAGAAGATCTTAGACATCTGCTAATCTAACTTCATTGTTTAGATGAAGAAACTAGGCCTAGAGAGAAGTGACTTTCCTTTTGGGTCACAGAGATAGTAAGTGATAGAACTGGGATTTGAACCCAGGTCTCCTGACTCCAGGATGGCTAGGTGGTGCCATAGTGCACAGACCATTGGGCCTGAAGCCAAGAAGATTCATCTTCTCGAGTTCAAATCTAGCCTCAGACATTTACTAGCAGTGTGACCCTGGGCAAGTCATTTCACTCTGCCTCAGTTTTCTCATCTGTAAAATAAGCTGGAAGCGGAAATGGCAAACCACTCCAAAATCTCTGCCAAGGAAACCCCAAATAGAGTCACAAAAAGTTGAAACAGCCAAACAACAACAGCAGGGTGGTCCTTGGACAACGGTGGCAGCCCACCACTGAGACTTTGCAGCTGGGTAGAACCTGCTAATCATTTAATAAGTAGCATTTGTTAAGCATCCACTTTATTCCAGGCACTGTGTTTTAATAGCTGTGGATGAACCAGAGCCCCTTCCATCCTTCAATGAAGCATCTGAGTAGAACCTGGATGGAAGAATAGGACTCCAGTAATCTCCAGCCCCTTCCTTAAGGTCTCAGATTATGGAACAAGAGAGTACAAGGATTTCAGGGTACCTTCTAGACTTCAATAATGTTGCTCTCTTCCCGCAGTCCATTGTGGACAATGTGGTATAATGGAAAGAATGCTGGCTTTACATTCAGAAGACCTGGGTTTGAATCCTCATTTTGCCACTTACTACCTATGACCTTGGGCAAGTCACTTAATAATCTCTGGGGACCTCGGTTTCCTCATCTGTAAAGGCAGGGGGTTGGATTCTACCTACGAGATTCTTTCTAGCTCTAAATCTATGATGATTTGGTCCTGTGTTCCAGCCAAACTGGTCTACTAGCTACTCCCTGAACTCAATGTTCCGTCTCCCATAGCCGTGCCATTACATAGGTTGTAAATAACAATAGTGATGATGATGATGATGATGATGATGATGATGATGATAGCTAACATTTATATAGCACTTTAAGGAATACAAAGTGCTTTGAAAACTTTATCTCATTTTATCACCACAACATCCCCATAAGGTAGGTGCTGTTATGCTCCCATTTTACACATAAGAGAATTGAGGCCGACTGGTTAAATGACTTGCCCAGAGACGTTCGGCTTGTGACCATCTGAGGCAGGATTGGAACTCTGGTCCTCTTGATTCATGTCCAGTGCTCTACCCTCTGAGCCACCTTAGCTGCTTCCACATGACTTGATTACAGTCCCTCCTCACTCCTGGGTCCCGGATCCTTGGTTCCTTCAAGGTTTAGCTCAAGCAGCACTTTCTGCCCTGCTGCCACTACTGTACAGCCAGACTTCCCGCTCCCAGCCTACCTTGGCTGTGTTGGCCTGGTGGATGAGAGAAGACTTAGTCTGGCTCTCTCTACCGTACTACGTTTCACAACCATCTTCCTGCCATGCTGAAGCATTAGCTCTCTTTCCCCTTTGCCTCTTGCTTTGGCAATGGTATTGGAATCGACACCACCGTTGCTTCTGGAAAGGGCATGCCAATATTGCCCTATGGCTCCTCTCACCTTACCTGTGACTTCTTAGACCAAAACTCCCTTGACGAGCCACCAATTCCACATATATTATTTATATATTTTACATGTTTATTATATATTTTATTTATTTTTATGTATATTTTAACTTTTTTATTTTCCTATTAGAATGTAAGCTCCCTGAAGGGAGGGACACTCTTTTGTACTTGTATCCTCAGTGCCTGATATAGCGTAAGAAATGCTTTTTCCTTCATCCACTCCTTCACTCCACTACACCTAACCACTCCCAGCAGTTAGTGCTTCCTCTCTCCTTAAGCTACCTTACATTTATTTACCCGTGTACATTTTATACCCTGCCAGCGGAAGTGAAGGGTATTCTTTATATCTTCAAATCTAGCACAGTGCCTGGCACATAGTAGCGACTCAATAAATGTTATGCTGAATTTCTTGGTCCCTATGATTTCATCATCCCGTATTTCTCCCTGTAACAGGTACCCCTAAAACTTACATCTAATTCCCTCTTGACATTCTTAATAAATATCCAGGTCTTAGCATTACAGAACCACCATTTTTGCTGGAGAAATAGGAATCTCATAGGATTTGGAACCTTAAAGGGCATATCAGCCCAGCTCTTCATCTTACAGCTGAGGAGAGCCGGTGGCTTGTTCAAGGTTACACAGGCATATGTGGGAAGGCCAGGGTTTGATTAGAGGTCATCTGCTTTCAAATCTAGCATTCTTTCCACTGAACGACACGGGGCTTCCTTGGGTATTCTGAAGTTGCTTCTTTCCTTTGTTATCAAACCCTTTTTTTAGCATATCTCCTCCTGGTTAATTTATCCTATCTCATTCTGAATAGACTCCTGGTACTTTCATCTTATTCTCCTCCTGGCACCCTAAATCCCCATGGAATGTACTAGTGGATGATGCTGTTTTATTTCAACCCAATATATTTCATTCCAACAGCCCAAAGTACTTCCTTGAAGCTTAGAACCCAGTAGAAGGATTTTACTCCCTGGGGGGAGAAACAAAAGGGCAATGAAACTAGAGATGAGTGTAAAAGCCTGATTATTGTGTGAAACTGTGTCAAGTTCCTGGAGAAAGACGGGGTGGCCCTGGATGGTCTCTGAGGTCCTTCCAGCTCTTACAATTCACAATTCTGCAAATAACTTCTTGGGAACAACCGTATTTGTAGTTCCCTACACATAGACAATTTGTACCCCAGGCACACAGTGCCTTTTTTGAGATTCAGTCAATTGAAAATCATTTATTTAAGCAATGACTGTGTGCTAGGCAGACACCAGGCTAGGTACTGGGCATACAAGCACAAAAGAGAGACAGGCCTTGCTCTCCAGAAACTTAGATTCTATGATGAGTTTCCCTTTAAACTACAGTCATTCTTGCCCCCCAAACAACTTTTTTATTATTATTAACTAGTTTGTTATTGTTAATGAGATAACGCTGTGAAGAACGACAAAAGGAAACATGAGAGCTGTCTTAGGAGATATGATGGGGAAAGTTTGGGATTATCTCACCACTATCTCAAATTTGTCTCCTTTCTGTCCTCACTGCCATGACTTTAATGAAGCCTCTTAACTTGTCTTCCCATCTCTAATCTCTCCCAAATTCAGTATATCCTTCACACATCTGCTGGACTTATATCCTTTATGCTTAGTTCTAATCAATTAACCAACAGTGGCCTACTAAAGGCCAGGTCCTAAGTTAGGTATTTGGTCATAGAATCAGGACCCCTAGTCCAACCTCCTCATTTGCAGAAGAAGAAGAAATTGTAGCCCAGTGAAATTAAATTCATTGCCCAGAGTAAGTGCCCAGAGTAAGTCCCCAGAGTGGGGCTCATATCAATTTTCAAAACCTTTCAGTGGCTCCCTAATAATCAGACTCTTTGCCTGTCCAAAGGCCCTTCACTAACTGGTACCACCTACCTTTCCAACTTGACCTCCTATTTCCCTGTTTTTACTCTAGCCTATACCATAGCCAAATGGGACTACCTTCTCTCTTTTTAATACTCCCTTGTTTTCCACTCTCTGTGTCTTTATTTGTGCTGTTTTCTGCATCTAGAATGTTCATTTCCTCGTCCCTTGTAGAAGCTCAACCTTGACATCCTTTTTAATCCGACTCGAACTTTCTGTATAAAGTCTTCTCTGATTGGCCCTCTTCTTGATGCTCAGTGAGCTTGTGTTAAATGGAGAATCTATAATTCCTGCCAGTCTCCCTTCTCTCCATGTACATGTGCAAATTCCATTGGGTATTTACTCATAGAATGTAAGCTAGCAGGGGGAGGGACTTTTATTTTTGGCTTTGTATTCTCACTATCTCAGTGTTTGGCATATGATAGAAGCTTACTAAATGGCCACAGGACATACTGGATAGGAGAATGAGCTGACTTCTGGATCAGGAAGACCTGGGTTGAAGTCTCTTTTGGCTATGCTCTCAAGTAAGGCACTGAATTTCTCAGTGCCCCAAGCAAGACTAAGTTGTGTAGCAGGTATTGATCGGCATTGGTAGAAGGAGTTTTGTCACTGGGAATTCCTGATAACAATGAAATCACAGGTCTGTTCTCCTTCCCCATTCCAAGCTTATTGATTCATTGATTGACTGGTAGAAATAGAAGATTAATCAGACAGCAAAAGCAAACAAATACCTTCAGTTTAGGGGTTACCCCAAGTCACTATCACCATTAATATTTTGAGATTTTTAAATTTTTCCTATTAATACAATGAATTATGTTTTTTTTCCCATATTAGACATGTTACAAAAAAGCAAGAAAAATGAAGTGGAAAAAGTGTGTTTTGATACGATAAATTATGTTTATAGTTTTCTTTTAGTAGCTCTATATTCTGAAAATAAAATAAACCCCATGTGATCATAATGGAAAACTCTTTTATGCAGTGCCTTATCATATTTACTCATATTTTATTCAAGGTTTGTTTTTCCATTGATGTTCATAAGTGAGATTGAGCTCTACTTCTGTGGTGTTGACATTTTCAGATTTGGTGATGAAAATCAAATTTTTCTCATGAAATGAGCTAGGTAAACTATCATGCTTTTCTATGTTTTGGAAAAATAGCTTATGGGGAATTGAAATGACTGTTTCTTTAAAAGTTTGGAAACACTTGTAGTGAATACATGAGGGCCAGGTACATTTTGGGAGGAAATTCTATGGTTTAAGTCAATTTGACTGACATTCATTTTTTTGGGGGGGTGGGCAATCAGGATTAAGTGACTTGCCCAAGGTCACACAGCTAGTAAGTGTCTGAAGTCATATCTGAACTCAGGTCCCCCTGATTCTAGGGCCAATGCTCTATCCACTGCACCATCTAGCTGGCCCTCAATTTGACAAACATTTATTAAATGTCTGCTTGTATGACTAGCAGTGTGCTAGGAGCTGAGGGTACAAAGACAAAAATCAAATGGACCCTACCTTCAAGTAGCTTCCATTCTACTGAGGGACGTAACATGGACACAGATAAATGAGTATAAGATCATTTAAGGAAGGAGAGAGGACTGGGATGCCTCCTGAGGCTCCTAGAAGGAAGCTTGAGATTCTAAGAGGCAGAGAAGAGGACATGGACATAAGTAGGTTGGTAACCTGACTGTAGAAGGCCTTAAATGCCAGGCTGGTCAGTCTGTAGATATCTTAGAGATAATAGGGAGCCACTGAGGATATTTGAGCAGTATGGCAACATGATCAGACCTGTATTTTAGGAGTATTACCTTGGCAGTTGTGTGGAGGTTGGCTTATAGATTGGAAGCTGAGAGACCAATGAGGAGGTGAGGGATGATAAGGCCTGAACTAGCATAGCTACAGTATAGGTAGAAAACAGAGGATGAATTAGAAGCATGCTGTAGATATTAAGGGAGAAAAGGAGGGTCAAAGTCATAAACTTTGATGACTAGAAAATTGAGGCTGCCCTCAAAAGAAATAGGGCAAAAGATTCATTTGAGGCATGTTGAATTTGAGATGTTGATTGGCCATCCAGATAGAGACATCCAGGAGAAAGCTGGCAGAGCAGGACTAGAGTTCAAGAGAAAGGTTAGGATGTGACATATAGTTATGGAAGTCAGAGATCATTGAACCCAAGGGAGTGATGAGATCACCAAAGCAAAAGCCCCAAGAGAGAACCTTGTTGGGACTCTTTTGCTTAGAGGTCGAGAAATGGACAATGAACCAGCAAAAGAAACCAAAAAGGACTGATGAGACACAGAGGAAAAGAACCAAAATTCAAGAGTATCATGGAAGCCAAGGGAGAAAAGGGTATTTATTAGGGGAGGAGAATTGACAGCATCAACAATAGTAGGGAAGTCAAGTAGAATGGAGCCTGAGCAAAAGCTGTTGAATTTAAGAGTTGATAACCTTGGGCAGCTTGGTGGTTAGAGTGCCAGGACTGCAGTCAGGAAGACTCTTCTGTTCCACTATAGGATCAAAATTATGAAGGTAGGAGAATGTGGCAAAGGACAGGTTTGCTGGACTGGGAGAATAGAGAAAAATGGGGGAGGCTGGTGACCACAGTGAAGATCAAGAAATTTAAGGGTAGTGAGGCAGAAGAAGGGATGGAAGGCTCATAGAGAGATTCCAGATTTTAGGACTATGGAAGAAGCCCAGTCATGGGTGACGGTGAGATCTGAAATGTGACCATCTCTCTATGTGTAGCTGAAGTGGAATGAAGATGTAGGATCATGGGAGCTGTGGTTGATGAACTGGGAGGCCAGAGTAGGATAGCCAAGAGGAGGTCATTCTATATCCTAAAGTCCCTGAGTATCAGGGCAGGGGCTGAGAGTTCATTTTTTTGTGAGCAAGCCATGTATCCTCGCAAATCGTGTATGCACTTGGCCTACTGTTATTTTATCACTATATATGAATTTTATTCATTGTAATGTTTAACACTACAATTTGTTTTTGTTTTATCAAGGCACAGACAGTGTTTTATTTAACAAGATCATAATACTGCAGGGTTGGAAGAACTGTAATTTTAAAATGAACAATATGGCTGCTTGATCAGAGGCATACTGATAAGTGAGGTCTTTGATTTCAATTATATTTCTCTCTGCCCATTCTTGCCTTTCTTTAACTTTTTCTTTTAGGTTTCCACAGCTCTTTCTGGAACATATATGCTCAATGTTGTTAGGATTCACTGTTTAACGTATCTTTTCCAATTATCAAGTGCTCTTGCTTCATTTTTTTTTTTTGTAAGATCTGCTTTGGCTGATTTCTATGATAGCCATCTCAGAGACAAGTTAGACTTTACTAGTACCTAATTTTTTAGTCACATATCTTTTGGTTTTATACGCATCTCGTGGAGATAACAGATTGTTGGATTTTGTTTTTAAATCTAGTCATTGACTTCTGTTAGTGAAGTTCAGCCCATTTACATCTAAAGTTTTAAGTGTTTGGGAATTAATAGTTGTCTTCTCTGCCATTGCCTTGTAAGCTTCTTATCAAATCAGGCAATTTTTTGTTTTCCTTAGCTTGGATTATAAACTTGATTTTCCTTCATTCCATATTCAAAAGTAATCTTATTTATTGTAACTAGTTTCCCAATATTTTAAACAAAATATTTTAGTACAACAATTTCAAGTTATTTGCCATTATTTATTTTGATTAAGAGAAGCAGTGTGGCGTAGATAGGGAGATTCTTTAGGTCAAGAAGACCTGGGTTCAAGTTCACTCTCTGACACTGATCCCAGCAAAAGACTTATTATCTCAGTACCCTCAGGTAACTCTCTGAGGCCTTAAGTAGGATGAGCTGCTGATCTGCTTTGGCAGAGGGAATTCTACACTGGGAGTTCTCCTATATTAATGAAATCACAGGTCTAACCAAAGGAAAAAAATGATTATTAATTAAAATCTTGAACTTCCTCCTAGATGGAGCACATGATGCAGATTTAGCATTTTTGTTTAATCTCCTCCCCCTCCACCACCCCTTGTTTATATCTTGGCAGTCTGTAACTGTTTATAAAATTGGATTTTTACATTGCTGTTCTCATCATATCTGGCCTAATTCACCTATTGATTTTACTTTACAGTTAAACCTGCTCTTTCTTAACCTTCAAAGACACTTGCCTGTTTCCTGTGTCTTTCATCTTCTTTAGGCTCTATGATACTTTGCAGCTATGGGACAGTTTTTTTTTCAGGCTTTTGAGTTCTGGGAACATTCTCCTCATCCCTTCAGAAAGATAAATTCTCTCTGCCCAGGTAGTGCTGCTTTCCCTTCCAAGCTCTCCAGGATCTCTTGGATGAGGTCTGCAGCCATTCTCAGCCTTGTTTTCTATAAATGTTCTGTAGGAGTTTTCTCCTTCCTTCTACTCACAAACTCCAGTGGCTTCCTATTATCTCTTAAGATCAAATACAAACTACTCTGTTTGGGATTTAAAGTTCTTCACATCCTGGCCCCCTTGTATCTTTCTAGTCTTCTTTTTAACATTAAATTTTGTTTTTTCAATGAACAAATATTTATTTTCTCTCCTTCCTCCATTGGGAAAAAAGATCAATAAAACCTTTGCAACAAATATACATACTCAAGCAAAACAAATTCTCATTTTGGTCACATCCAAAAAATGTGTCACATTCTGCATATTTTGTCCTTTGCCTCTCTTTCAGGGGTGGCAAGCAGACTAGTAGGAGTTGTTTGTCATTTTTCAGTCATATCAGACTCTTTGTGACCTTTTTTGGGGTTTTCTTGGCAAAGATTCTGGGGTGGTTTGCCATTTCCTTCTCTGGCTCATTTTACGGGTGAGGAAACGGAAGCCCAGAGAGGTTAAGTGATTTGCCTAAGGTCACACATGTGCTAAGTTGCAGAGTCAAGGATGCCAACCCAGGCTCCTTGATTCCAAATACAGGAGTCTTTCTGTTGCACTATGGCTGGCACATAGCAGCAGGTGTTTAGTAAATGCTCATTGGTTGGTTGACCTTGGTCATTAGTGGACATTAAGGTTGACCTTGTCAAAGAAAAGGGCCATCCCTTCCTCATAGAGCAGAGAAAATGAGGAGAAGAATTGAGGATGATGTAGAGGGATATTGTAGTATTGAATTGGGGAAAAGGTAGAGATTACAGCAAATGACCTTTGTTTTGTTTTTTTTTTAGTTTGGGAGGTGGTGTGGTAAGGTAGAGAGGTGGCCTTGGAGCCAGAAAGACCTGAGTTCAAGCCCCATCTCTGACATATATTGGTTCTGTGACCTTGGACAAGTCACTTAACCTCTCAATGACCTAAATAACTCTATGAGACCATACATTGCAGAGAAGTCCTATTTGCACATTGGTGAAGGAAGCTTTGCATCTGAGAGTTTCCTATGCCAATAAAATCACATGTTCATTCCCTAACCATTTTTACTCTATTTCTTTATGTTCATTTATTTTTCCCAGCCTTCCTCAATTGTGTTTCTCTCTGTTTCATGGGTCACCAGGGTTACCTAGTAAGTGGCCCACCTGTTGGTACTCAGCTAGACTGGTTCTCAGACAACAGCCACAGTCTGCATATGTCTCTGGATCCAGACTTAGAGCATTCTCAGCTTTGAAGAAGCCACCAGAGCTTTTACTCAGCTGTCATAGTCTTCAAGAAGCCAGGGTCACTTGAACACCATGAGAAGATGTGAAAAGAGAATTTTCACAAGTGTCCAAGTCCCTAGAAAAGTACAGAGTGATTGTATGTGGAGATATTTTATTTAACTTCAAGAAGCCCTGGGACCTTGTTCATATACAGTTGTGAAGCTACCACATGACCACCTTTGGTCTTCCCACACCTTTATGTTTCCATAACTGATGTGTCCTCTGTTCCCCTGTGTCCAGGAAGTCTTGCACATAGGAAGCGCCCACAACCGAAGTGCCATGCCCTTCTCAGCCAGCCCATTATCCAGTGCTTCCCCTCGCATCATCACTGCCCAATACAACAACCCAGCCAAGCTCTACTCTTCAGAAAACATCTCTAACTTCAATAATGCCTTGGAGTCGAAGACAGCAGCCAGTGTAGAGCAAAACAATGGAACGTGAGTATGTTCATATTCTCTCCTCTGTTTCTATCTGTTGGCTATAGAACTCCCCGAGACAGGGCCACACTAGAGCGATACTTTATTCTAGGATTGGGTCTGCAGAGTTATTCCATATTCTCAAAGACCTATTGGGTTTTTCCCTCCGGGATTCTGTCAAGCCCCTTGTGTATTTCAAACTGGTCTAGTCTTAATATCACCATGTTGTCTGAGATAATGATAGAGATCCAAGGGTCCTTAATTGAGAGCTAGAATATAGCTTAGAGGCCATTTAGTCCAACTTCATATCTTATATAACTGAGACCCAGTCAATCAATAAGCGTTTATTAAGCACCTGCTATATACCAGGTAGTATGTTAAGTACTAGGGATTACAAAAAGAGGCAAAAGACAATCTCTTCCCTCAAGGATCTTACAATCTCATGCAAGAGATAACATACAAACAAATACATAGAAAACAAGCTACATATAGGCTAAATAAAAAAGACACTGGAATTAAGAGAGATTGGGGAAGACTTCTTGTAGAAGGTGAGATTTTAGTTGGGATTTATAGGGAGCCAAGGAGTCAGTAGTGACTTGTCCAAAGTCACACAACCACATCTGAGTTAGGATTTGAATTCATGTCTTATTAATTCCAGGTCTAGAGCTTTATCTACCATACCAGAAGTGTTAAACACTTAGTACTCAAGAATATGGTCTGGACTAGATTAATATCTAATTGGGAAATATTTAACAAAATATATAAAATTGCAATAAAACATAGATAATGTTAATTTGTGATTTCTAAGTCAATATGCAACCCACAGGGATCCTAATGTATGGTTTGGTAGCTCCCATTTGTATTTGAGTTAGATACCACTGCACTATAAAGTGAGTTATTATCAACCTGGGCGGGGTGCAGAGTGAGCTAGTTTATGTGTTTACTCTTAACCCTACCAGTAAGAATTTATAGGGTAGAGGTTTTTATAATGGCTAAAGGGAATATTCTGGAGTTTTCGCAGTCTGGTGAAGCCTATGGACCTCTTTTCAGAATGATGTTTTAAATGCACAAAATAAAATACATCAAGTTACAAATGAAACCAATTATATTAAAACACAATTATCAAAATATTAATAAAACAAGGTCGTGAACTTCAAGTTAAGAACTCCTGGTATAGAAAGTCAGCACTTGCTGGAAATAAAGTCAGGTGAGAAAGCATGGAGCTCTACATAGTAGGATAGGAATGGGGTAACTTTTGGGGATTCAAGTTATTATTGGAGCTTGGGCATTTAATATACAAAGTGTCACCTAAATATTAGACCCTTCTTTCCCTAAGCCCTGAAAGAAAAATCTTACTGCAAAAGTTACTGAAATGGCCCATGTTGTAAGACATCTTAGTCTTGGTTGGCTTTGCCTTGAGTCTTTTCTAGTTTAGTATGAGGAGGAAAAAAAGGAAATAGGCCTGTCTTATACTGTCCCATATTGAAATGCTTATGATTGGGGATTAATAACTCAGTAAGTGTCACATGTGGTATGGTGGAAAGAACATGGACTCTGGAGGGACTTAGGTCCAAGATCTGCTTCTGGCAACACTATCTGTGTGACCTTAGACAAGCCATCAAACCTTTGCGGCCCTGATTTTCCTCATCTGTAAAATGAGGGGGAGGTCCACCCGATGACCTTTAAGGTCCCTCACAAATTTTAGATCAATGATCATACTACAGAGACCTGATGACTTAGGACAAATAAATGATCTTGACATATTTTTAGTATCACTTGGATTTTTTTCCCTTTCACTAATGTCTCCCTTCTTCTTCTCTTGTGTTGTGTCTTTTCCCCCTCTCTACCTCTGAAATGAGAAATATGAAACCATCTCTGAACCCTCTTCCCCAAGCTTCCCTGCAGCATCCTGCTGTCCTTTTCATACCAGCCCTCCTGGTAAACATCTTTGCAAAGGAGGCTCCTCCTCTGTGTCCAACCATCTTGGATAGATGATTCCTGGAGAGCTCATCTGCTCTCCCTCTCCATGGGAACGGAGTTAGCCCATGCATTTTCCTCCCTCTTCTGGTTCTCTTGATGAAGAAAAGCCTGGATGCTTCTGAGAGACAATTTTTCTCCTAATAGCCCTGCTCTGACAAGGTAATCTGGCCTGTGCTTCACTAGCTGTGGCATCACTCCCAGCATGCTCTAGTCACCTCCCTGGGGACCTGTGAGAGATCCGCAGCCTGGCCCATTCTTCCTTTTTTCCTGTCAGCCCAGAATCCTTTGTCTCTAAGATAATGCATGGGTCGCTCCACAGGTGATGTTTGCCCTTCGTCACGTTCAGTTCCAAGCTTGTGAATGCATGTCATTGTCCATCCTGTATGAAGTCACCGTGGTGAATCCAGTCCCAGACATTGGAAAATGGGAGGCATTGTTCAGTGGAATGAGGAAGGCTAGGCAACAATGAACATTGGACTTGGCAGACAGGTGTGGGTTTCAGAGCCTGTTCTCTCTCCGCGGCTCTGGTTTGAGCCTTGCTTAGGTCAGCACTGTGTTGAGTCACTGGGCAGAAACCTCTTTGATGATCTAAACTGAGCTGAGGCATCTTACCCATTTTCCTCTGCTTCCAACACTGAAAACAGAAATGCAACTTGAACCACTCGAAAAAGCCAGCGTCTCATTTGTTCCCCCCAAATACACTGTTCTCCCTTCTCCCACTCCAGCTGTCTCTGTGGAGGGAGTTGTGCAGTAGTGAATGAATATAGTAAAGGAATATGTCCTCGGGTTAGGTTAGTGGGAGAAGGAAGTCTTCTTTTCTGACTAGGAACCAGAGGGTCTGGTTTTGGGTCCAGGCATTTCTCCTTACAAACTGTGTGACTTACATCAAGTCATTTAATTTTTTCAACCTTCCATTTTCTCATTTGGAAAATGGGGCCAGCTCTTGCCTCAGAGGGTTGTGGGAGTCAAATGAGATGACAGGTGTAAAGTGCTTCTGATTTAAGTCATCAAGCATTGTTAAGTTCCTATTGTCCACAAGGTACTTTACTAGATGCTGGGGATACAAAAATAAACAGTCTTTGCCCTCGAGGAGCTTATATTCTACTGAAGGGAGATAACAAATGTACAGATTGGTAAATACAAGATAATTTGAAATGTGAGAAAGCACCAAATCCCAACCTGCACAACAAATGTCAAGTATTATAGTTTGTGGGCAGCGGATGGTGTCAGGCCTGGAGTCAGAAAGACTCATCTTCCTGAGTTAGTATCTGGCTTCAGACACTTAGTAGCTGTGTGACCCTGGGCAAGTCACTTAACCCTGTTTTCCTCAGTTTCCTCATCTGTAAAATGAACTGGAGAAGGAAATGGCAAATCACTCCAGTATCTTTGCCAAGAAAATCCCAAATGGAGTCAAGAAGAGTTGGAGACAACAGAACGATGCAGGACACTTTGTTGAGTAAATACTCTTGAGAGACCTTGCCTTTCTTGTCCTTTGGGAACTTATATTCATTCCCTCACCTCTAAACAGGATCCTTCCATGAAAGGATAGAAGTATAAATACATTTGGATTAGATGAGCTTGCTCTCTTGGAGTAATGCCTTCAGCTTTCTTCTCCCAGCTTGATGTTTGAGCTCAATCAATAAAAATAAATCTGTTTTAGCTTGTCCAGTGATGAGCAGTTCCACATAGAGCCTAAATTTGGGACTCTTCTGTGTTCCTGTAGATCCCATATGTATAGTGAAGGCCAGGAAACTCTTAGTGAATATGTGATGCTGATACTAGGCAACAATCAACTTCCTAATTGACGCTTGTTTCCTGTGTGATCTTAGGCAAGAAACTTAACTTCACTGGAGCCTCAGTTACCTCATCTGTTAAAAAAAGAGCGGGGGAGGGGGAACGGGACTGGACAAGATGGCCTCTGAGGTCCTTTCCAACTCTAGACTTAGGATCCTATAAACCATGTGGTTGTTTCTGCACAAATTCATCTCCTGATGTAATCAGAATGTCCACAAAAGCACTGTCCCCTCTGCCTTGTCCTTGTCTATTCTAAAGACAGTGATTAGGCAGATTCCTGAGGAATCACAGCCCCCATGCTTTGCACTCTTCTTATTCTTTACATATACATATACCTAATTCTTTATTAGAAGTTAAATCACTCTGGGCAGAAGGGAGAAGAGAAAGAAAAGTGATGGTGAAAAAACAGAAGAGATTAATAATAAAAATCCATTTAAAAAAGAAATTAGATGATTTGTCTGGAGTCACACAGCTAGTAAAGACCAGAGTCAGAACTAGAACCCAGGTCCTCTGCCTCCTAGTTAGAAAACAGATATTTCCCTTCTTCAGGCAGCCTTAACCTGAGTATCCTTCATGCCTTCCTCTGACCTCAGGGAGGCCTTACAAGGACTCCGTAGTTTTGGTTTCTAAATGTCCATTTCCTTCCCTTTGGCTCAAGCAGAAAATAGTATCGCCATTTTGCCTCTTTCCTTCCAGTTCCTCTAATTATTCCCTGACCCCCAACCCCCCAGTTCCCTGTCCCACATTCAGCTTCCTGATCTTTAAGCAAGTGAACAGGTTAGCCACAGGCAGGTCCTGTCTCCTCTGAAAAGTCCACACCATTGAGGATTTTTCACGTCTCTTTTTTATGATGCAGTAATTAGACTTGATAAAAAGATGTTGTATCACCTTGTTTGATGGAACTACCCAGAGCTAGTCGAATCTTTCTTCCATAAGACAGTCTTTGAGAGCCTTAAAGAAAACCAGCTTGAGTTCTAGCCTTAACCCAGCATCAAGACCTTTAGTATCTTGCTTGTCTTCCATTGGACTTGCTCTAGTTTATCAGGACAGAAGAAACTCGCAGATGTGGTTTGAACTCGCAGATGTGGTTTGACCAGGTCCAAGTACAAAGGGCTGTTACATAATTTACTTTGGATACCATATTTCTGTTAGTGTAGCCTGAAATTGAACTGCATTTTTTGGCAGCTGATTCACATATCATATTGAATTTGCAATGAATTAAACACCAAAGTCTGGTTTATGTGAACTGCTACATAGTTGAATTGAATCATTAAATTTTAAAAACTGAATGATCCCAAATTGGTCCTGGTCTTGGCTCTGCGACTTACAAACTGTGGGACTTTACAATTATCTTTATGCAAGTCCATCTCGTTAGTTTTGATTGGTCATTCTAGCCTGTCAAAATTATTTTCAGCATCATAAAACCTCTATTAGCTTTCCCTATCTTTTTTGTGTTATCTGTGGATTAGACAGAGGATGTTCAAGGACTTCCTCCACGTCAGTGCTAAAAGATTTGGATAGAACAGTGCTGTGCACAGAACTGTGTTGCTTACCACCAGAGAAGTCCCTCCAACTTAGCATCTGTCCATCCATCAGTACTGTGGTTAATAAACCAGTTCTGAAGCCCCCTTCCATCAAATCCATACTTCTCTTTGACCTGCCTCTCTATAGCTGATGATTCTTTGTTCCCCATCTCAGCCTGGATGAGATCCTACTTCCTTATAATAGTTCCATTATAATACATTTTTGCATTTTAAAAATGATTTCCTTGGATATCTCAAATTATTTGTGGCTGGGAAGCAGTGACTGGCGTGAGCTCCCCACCAAGTCCCTCCAAAAACCTATAAAACAATGGCTCTGAACCAATTCTAGAGCTGCAGAACCCACAAAGTGGCAGAGGGAAGCAGGGCTCCAGCCCAGGACAGCCTGGATGGTCTCTGGGTAAGGTCTGTCCCACAC
>CM053624.1:60461402-60506517 GCA_028646595.1 Phalanger gymnotis
ATCAGTTTTCCCGCTTGGCTTTGTATTATCTGCATATTAGATAGCATATATTTATGGTTTTCATTCAAATCACCAAGAATTTTCCAAAAATTTCTTTTCTAGTTCCTTTCCTTAAGGAAGTCCTTTCCCCTTTCCTCTCCCAGACATCTTTATCTTTGACTCTGGTCTAGACTCTCTCCAAAATCCCCTTTTGAGAGAAGGGGATGATGGTGGTTATTACATGAACAATTGGCATCATATCTTACCCAGCTTCTCTCTACTTTTTTCTTGGCTTTACGCATGGATTTCAGTGGATGTTTTTGGGCAGTTCCCTAAAATTTGGATGCTGACTCTTGTAATATCTGTTAGCAGACTGAGCATTAGCCCTAGCTGTTCTCTTTGTGGGAACATAACTAATTCTCTCACAAATACTACAAGCTAACCCCCTAAATAATCTCTGTGTCATAGTTGTTCTATTGGGAGCATAATCTTTTCATTTTTTTAAAAAAAATGTTGAGCTTTTTACTCCAGGCTTCTTTTCTCATTAGTTAGGCTAAGATGGGGTCTTACTGCGGCTCACCTTATGGGTAGCTTTCCACATCTGATAAGCTTCTGGGAAGACACAAGCCCCTAACACTGAAGAGATGCTTTAAATGCTTCAAATATTTAAGTAATCTGTGTTACAACAGGACTCTAAGATTGTCTTTGAGAGAGACAGAAAATATTGATAAAGAGAATACCAATGCAAGCCATCCCCCTCCCAGTGACTTAGGAACTATTATGCCAGTCCATTTTGTCCTTGAAGAGGAACAAAGATAGGTGTAACATTCCTTTATTGAAGCTTGACCTTTCTAAGAGCTGATAATCACAGTTTGGGGGCTGATAAGAAACTGTTAAGTGTGATATTTTCTACTGGTCCAGTCACCTCCAATGTGGCTACACTCATAAAATGAGTTTCATTGAAAGGAAAGAAATATATACCTAAGTAAAAACTGAAAAATAGTGGTAAATATAGGCAGTCTTCACTTTTTCTATAAGTCAAATTTTTTTTTTGGTGGGTGGCGTGGGGAGGTGGGGAAGAAATGTAGCCTGTAATTGGACCAATACTGTAATTGTCTTGACTCATGCATCCAACTCCTTCAATATAGTTCATTAATGAACGATGTGTTTACCGAGGCCATCTCAATGTAGCCTTTTCTTTTCCCCACCTCCCACCACTATTCCTGACACTATGCAAGAAGTTGTGTAAACACCTAAGACGTTTGTGCTTTTTTGGGGGCACATTTTCCTGATGCATGTTTTCTGGCTTTACTACTTTCTACCTATGTGGCTTTGGGCAAATCACTTAACCTCCTGGGCTTCAGTTTTCCCTTCTATAAAATGAAGGATTTGGGCTAGATGGCCTTGGAGGTCTATTTCAGCTCTAAATCTGCGATCCTTTGAAATACCGTAGATGCTGTTCTGTAGTTTAAGATAACTAAAAGTGAAGGAGGGGAAAGAGAGTTTATAAATAACCCTCTGATTAATGTTATAGGGAATGATTAAGATTCAACAGCTAGGGAAAGAAAGCAAACATCCTATTCTAAGAATAGGAATAGGGACTCTGTGTTCATTTGGGAAGTTGCTTAAAAAATAGATAAATGTTTGTGACATTTTGTGTCATTTTCAAAGCTTCAGTTTAAACTTTCAGCACATTGAGCAGTAACTGATTCTGAGTTCCAGACCCCCCACAACCTCTTCCTTGCTCCCAAACCCATAGCTACATATGCCAACAAGACTCATAATTAACCTCAAATATTTGAAGAGCCCATAAAAGATGAACAAATCTTATTGTGTTGTTTCTAAAGGGTAGCATTGGGACCAGTGGATCTAATACGTAAAAATTTTGGGAAACATATTTGGAATCTCATGGCATAATGAGTTCTCTGTCCCATGAGGTGTTCAAGTCAAAGCTAGATATCCCTTGGAGGTTATAAATGAGATTGATGCATCAGGAAGAGGATTGGACTAAATGATTTAAGGTTTGGTAAATAGCAGTAACCAAAGAGAAGACATCAGTAATTTTCTATTTTTGTTTGAAGATCTGTAATTATGGTTAAAAAATTCATAGTTTTTTGTTTCCAACAGACACCATGTAACTTGACATGATATAACGGGCAATCCATCTATGACAAATTGAGGAATAATATGATATAGTAGCCCTCCCCCCTTTAAAAAAAAGAAATGAATGGATACAGTTTTAAACTCCTTTTGAGAGAGGGATAATAAAAGGGCTATGGAAGTGTAGGTAGGCTTGCTGTATTCCGTTCTGGTCAGACCACACATGGATATTGTATCCAGTTCTGGATACCACATTTTAGGAAGGACATCGAAAAGCTCAAGAGAATCCAGAGGGGCACCAGTGTAGCAAAGAGCCTCAAGAACATGCTATGAAAGGATCAGTTGAGGGGTCTAGGGATGTTTATCCTGAAGAAGACAAGACTCAGGGAGCTCATGATTAGCTATCTTCATTTAAAAGGCTTGTATATGGAAAAAGAGACTTGTTTTCATGGTCCCAGTGGGAGGAGGCAAGAATGGAGTTGGGAGCTGCAAAGAGACAAATGTAGTTTTGATTTAAGGAAAAACCGACCAACTCCCAAAAACTTCTTAGAGCTTCCCAAAAGTGGAATGGGATGCTTCAGGAGAAAACAGGTACTCCCTTAAGAAGCAAAGGCTAGACCATTTTCCAAAATAGGTTATAGATAGGATTCTTTTCTGTGTGGTGGTTAGATGCTTGGATGGCCACCAAGAACCCTTCCAATTCTGAGGTTCTGTGATGATTCTAACTAGAGAACTGTGGTAAAAATTCTTCTTTCCTAGAAAAGGACTGATAAATATAAAATACTCTAACAAGATGAATACTCTTTCTTTTTTTTAGGATTTTAACATTTTTGTAGGGTTTTAATAATATTTTCCACAATTGCATGTAAAAACACTTTTTAACATTCATTTTTAAACATTTTGAGTTCCAAATTCTCTCCCTCTCTTCCTTTCTACCCCCTTCCTGAAACAATAAGCAATTTGATATAGGTTATACATGTGCAGTCATGCAAAATATATTTCCATATTAGTCATGTTGTGAAAGACAACACAGACCAAGGGGGAAAAAAACCATAAACACAAAAAAGTAAGAAATAGTATGTTTTGATCTGCATTCAGACTCTATCAGTCAAGATTAATATTCTTAAAAAGAACTTTGCCCATAGATTACAACTTGATGAAAATTATTCTCTTTTCATACTTTTAAATCACAGAGCACATTTTATACTTAGAAGTTATCAGGAATATCTGATAGGTGGTCCTTTTGTTTTGATAGTTTGTCTAGTGGGTTATCCTTCCCTTAAAAGATATTGGCTGAGTCTAAAGAGACAGGCCAGAGTTTGAATATGATCAGTTTCTTAAAGTTTCATCAGGACATAGGGACCTGGGCTAGCCCATTTTTCCATCGTGGTACCAGCAAGGTCTCTATTGGCCAAAAAAAATCTTTACCGTGTATATGAGGAAAAGAGAGCAGAGGGGTAGGAAATGGGAGGACACCAGGTGACTTTGTAGTTTTCTCTTCTTCCCTTAGGAAAATGGAGCTTGGGATAAAAGTGAGCCTATCTTCTGATACCCCTTGCCTTTTCAAGCCTAGAGTACTGGGGCAGAGGGAACAGGCTGAGGGCATAATTATTTCACAGGAGTCTAGAACAAGAACCTACTTCCTGAGAGGTGAACTTAGAATCCTCGTATGGATATGGTCTCATACCCCACCCCACCCCATCCCAATGGAGAAGTTCCTTTCCTTCTCCTATCTGTCAGGCAGCTTTCTAGGAACAGACCCAGAGTTAGCCTTTCAAACTGAAAGGGTGAGGTGGGAAGTATTGGATTTTGAGATTCATGAGTGATCAAGAGAGCAATCCCACTTCCTGGGTGCTTGGGGAAAGGGTGCAGAGGGCTGCTAGCTGTGGGAGCTTGCCTAGGGCCAATCATTCCCCAGTATTCCAAGACCCACATTTCCCTACACTTTATGTTAATGGTTGATAAGGAAAGGAGTAACTAGGTGGTACAGTGGATAGAGAGCTGGGCCTGGAAGTCAGGAAGACTCATCTTTGTGAGTTCAAATCTGGCCTCAAGACACTTACTAGCTGTGTGATCCTGGGCAAGTCACTAACCTTGTTTACCTCAGTTTCCTCATCTGTAAAATGAGCTGGAGAAGGAAGTGGCAAACCACTCCGGTGTCTTTGGCAAGAAAACTCAAAATGGGGTCATGAAGAGTCAGACATGACTAAAATAACTGAACAACAAATTAAGCCCTCTTTTAAAATGTAATGAAAAACAGTCTATCAATCATTCATGTCTCCTTGTGGATTACTTGAGTCTGATAATCAGATTGGATTTTGGAGCCTTGATAGGGGAGAGAAGAAGGATGAAGACTAGAGTTGTAATGCTTACCCCACCAGAAGTCAGCCTATCTGAATCATTGTAATACCAAGTAATGTAACAGAGAAAAGACATTGTCCAACTGTATTAGTTTACTGCAAAGATTTTCTCTTTTATTCCTATGAGCATAAAGATAATCTTAGTTTTTGATCCTTTTCTCCAAGTTCCCAAAATTATAACTATTGGGCATAATGAGACTTAGCTTGAGTCAGCAAGCAGTTATTAAGTTCCTACTGTGTGCAAGGCATTGTAGACATGTTCCCTTTCCTCGGAGGCCAGAATGCCTGACAGTCTCAGTTTACTTTGAGCTCAACTGTAGGAATGAGCCATTTACTTATGCATTATGCTGCTATGAAGAACAAATTGGGTCCAGATAGTTCCTCTTGGGCTGCTCGTCTCGAGAAAGGATTAATTTTTTCACAATTAACATCACTGTACATTTTGGTGGTGCAGTGGATAGAGAGCTGATCTTTAAGTCAGGATGACCCTGGGCAAGTCACTTTTCCTCTGGGTGCCCCAGGCAACTGTCTAACACTATCAGTTCAGAACCTTTGCAGATCTTCGTTGATGAAGGACATTTCCTCATTGGGAGTTTCTTAATGTCAATGAAACCACAGATCCATAAACATCACACACATCTGCACACTTGCTTATGTAAAGAACCCATAGTCCATGTACCTGGACTTGAATGATATATGAAAATCTGTCTCTAAATCAGGAGTTCTTAACCTGGATTCCATGAACTTGTTTTTTTGAATAATTTTTAAACTGCACATCAATAGAACTGCTTCCTTTGTCATCCCTTGTACTTTATTTTCTGCATTTAAAACATGATTCTGAGATGAAGACCATTGGTTTCACCAGACTACCAAAGGGGGTCCATGACACAAGAATAGTTAAGAACCCCTGCTCTACATGTTGCTGGGATTCTTTTTTTCCAGTTATCAGAAAAGGTCTATCCCAAACTTTCTTTTGAAACTGAGTTACTGTAGTCATTTGGAAGAAGTTGTTTTTGCCTGGTTCATAACCCTTCCCAGCTAAAATTGCACACTGTTGGATTGGGAGAAAGTTTCAGCTTTCATCTTGGGAGATGGTTTTTGTTTAGTATTTTGTTTCTTATTTTTGAAGGGAGGGAAGAAGATAACTTTTTAAAACTCGTGATTGCTCATTATGAATTTCCAAACATTCTTTATAGCTTAGAGCACAGCCAGCCTTCAAGTAACATTGGCATAGCTAAAGATTCGGAGGTTTACAAGATGCTACAAGAGAAGCAGGAGCTCAATGAGCCACCTAAACAATCCACCTCGTTCCTGGTTTTGCAAGAAATTCTAGAGTCTGAGGAGAAAGGTAAGTGGTGTTTGCTAGTTGAGCTGGTTACCCCAGGGCTTGGGGGTCAGTTATCATTTTTTTTTAAAAATTTCTAAATTTAATATTTTGCTTCAATATGAGTTACACATACTTGGAAGCCATTTATATTTTAATTAGCTATTTCTAGAACTCTCAAATGTTATTGCCTAGCTATAATTGTTAATCTATAAATATTGCAAGGTTGGTAGTATGATATAATAGATAGAAAGCCAGCCCCAGAGTCAGGAAAACCTTGGTTCAAGTCTTCCTACTGACATATACTGGTTGAGTGATCCTGGACAAGTCATTTAACCATTCAGTGTCTAAGACCAACTTGCAGAACATTGGCTGTTCTTCATTGGCAGGGAGAGAGTTTCCTCATTCGAAATTCTCCATGTAAATGCAAGCTCAGACCTGGTCCAAAAAAACCCCAAATCCAAACATCTCAACCTGTAGACTCTTATAACTTTACAGTCACCCCCTTGGGGTCCCCATCAGGAGTCTTTGTCTATTCATCCTTCTTCCCTTTTCCTCTTATTAGGTCATGGTTAGTGTATACTCTAGCCATCTGATTCTACTTCTTTTATTTTGCATTATTTCATTATGTTATTTACAGAATAGGAGCCATTGAGCACAGAGAAGGAATTTGCCTAAAGATTTGAAAAAGATTAGCTTTTGTACACAATCGCCCAAAAGTACCATTTCCTACTTCAAGAAACTGGATGTTAAGCTAGATACTTCCTTCATCTTCCCAATGTTCTATATAAATTTTTCAGGATCACGGAACATAGAATGTTGATGCTTAAAAGGACCTTATAAACCTTCAGGTATAGCTCCCTCATCTTATGGAGGAGGGAGCTTATGACTGAAATTGGGGAAGAGACTTGCCCAGGGTCATGCTGTTAGTAAATGAGGGAACCAGCACTCCCTCCCTCCTAAGCTTTGTGAACCTTTTTCCCTCATGAGTTGTTTCCAATTATAAAGTTTCTCTCTCCACACCTTTGGTTTTCAGTAAGTCCAAAGGCAGCCTTCCTGTTGGGCTTGGAAAGGATGTGAAGGTCTGAGGGCAAGGGACGATGACAAACATGGTTAAAATGAATCAGAAATAACATCCAGTCACTCTGCTTTCCTTTTGGAGCCAAGAAGGACAAAATGTGTGCTGTCCACCTAGAAGAGAGAAGGGATGTGCCACCTTTAGCTGTCAAAGCAACAAAAAGAGTGGATTGTGAGTCCTGCCCCAGAAGGTGTGATTGTGGTCCTACGCTCATTCTTAGACCAGCCAGAGCTAGAGAGCATCAGGAACTGTATCAGCCAGGATCATCAGAATGCTAGAGTCAAGGGCTCACTTGCTCCCAAATCTCTGATCTGATGAGTATCCACAATGATGAACCAGTCCTCCATGGCCTGTGAGACAGACTCAAATTTCTTTCCAGGCTTCTTTCCAATACTTGGGGCCCTGAAATGTGCCTCTTTGGCCTCCCTGGGCACCCTGTTTTTCTTCCTCTCCTGAGGGAGAGAGTTATAATGGAGAGAGCACTTTATTTGGAGTCAGAGGAGCTGGATTAGTATGCTGGTCCTGATACTACTCGTGTGTCCTTGGAAAAGTCATTTAACCCTTATGGTCCTCATTTTTCTTATCTACAAAATGAGTTATAAGCTCCTTTCTGGCTGCAAATCTATGATCCTGTGCATTGTAGACTCTTCTTTCCCCTTCTTCTCCTCCTTGCTCTCCATCATCTAATAAATGGGCACACTCTGAAAAAGGGATCTTGAGAAAGTACCACTAAGAGAAGACCTCCTAGATCCTAGATCCTGGAATCTTTACTAATTAGAGCCACTGCAATAGAGATTTTTAACCTTTTTTTGTGTTGTCTTTGGAAGAAATTTTCTCCTTCTAGCTTCATTTCCCAATCCCCACCTCTACCCTCCAGTCCATCATCCTCCCCTATAGATAAGAATCTATACTATCTTTGTTCCCCCTTCCCTTAAAGCTCTCTGAAGAAATTCTCATTGACACTCATGTGAAATTCCTGACCAGAGGGCTCCCTGGCATAAGTGAAGTGCCTGGCACACAGTAAAGGCTTAATAGATACTTGATTGATTAACCATTCTAGCCCACCAGGGTCTTTCTGGATGTTGACTGTGGCACCCAGTATTTTCGCTTTCCCTCTCATTTTCTCAGACCCAGAAAAGATTGTTATGTTGGTCTTTGCCCCCTATTTCCAAGTTTGCTCTCTTATTTTTCCCTCCTGGGTAGCCTTTGTAGAAAAAAGTATGATATGGCAGCCATTGAGGACAAATCATTTTCTTGGTAAGAGGCATGTTGTGTTTTGTTCTAGGGAGGGAAGAGGACAACACTCAGGGAGATCCATTTTAGAGAAATTAATTCTGAGGACTTCTGATTAGGTCAGCCTGGATTCAGAGCAATGTGAAAAAAAAGACTTCCTAGGAAAGCTAGTCTTCTCCTTAAAACTTAAAAAACTTAAAAAAATTTTTTTTGAGAATAATTTTTTTTAATATCATTGCTTTCCTTTGTAACCTTATGTATTTTATTTTATGCATTTAAAATATTCTGGAAAGGATCCATAGGTTTCATCAGACTGCCAAAGAGGTCCATGATTGCAAAATGTTAAGAATCTCTGGTCTAGGGAAGGCTCAGCTTCTAAGGGAAAGCCTTGCATGTAATACAGCCAGGCACATGAAGGGAGTCAAGTAGAAAAAAAAAAGAGTGAGGAGTACTGAACAGTCTTCCAGCTGGAACAGACTATCACACAGACTGAGAGCAACTCATGTGGGTGGCTGACTGAGACACACTAATGGCTGCATCCCCTTTTGCCCCTACCACCCAGGTAGGGGAAAGCTGAGGGAGTGGTCTGGTTGATTCTAGCATGGGAGAGTTAGGAAGGTTCTTAGAGGTCATTTAGTTCAAACCCCCACCCAGTGTATGACCTTCAAAAAGTATAGCTGACTTGTCTGGGACTGTATAGAGTCTGTTAGAGATTATGTGTGGGGTTAGGAATAGGGGTGCCCCAGGGGAGTAAATCTCAATTTAAAACAAATAAATCTTATATTACTCCCAGACTGAAGTAATCCAAGTATAGAAAATCTCAATACAACCTGGTTTCTTGAGGTTCTATATTTCCCTGGGTTGTTGAATTTCTTATATTACTCTGTTCTGTCCATCCTAGGAGGCAAGGTCCTTGCAATTAGGGAATGTCTTTTAAAATTAGCTCAATTAAGCCACCCAAAGTGTCATTGAGAGTGAAAAAATAACTAGCTGTTGGCTTGGTTGAAGGCCTGTGGCTGTCCAGGCAGCAGGGCTTTCCAGAGATCTGAGATTTCATTTGAATTTAAACATTCTCACTGCTTGGCACCACAGAGAAGCTTGAACTCTCTATTATGTGGGACATAATAGAAAGTTGGTGCCATGTGGTCTTGATTTTGTCTCTACTACCTCTCCCCACTTCTGTCCATTCCCATGGTCGCCCTTCTTCTTGTTCGGGCTCTCATCACTGCTCACCTAGGCTGTTATTAAGCTTCCTAATTAATCCCCTTGCCTCCACTCTATGTGGTCTACAATCCATTTGTTACCTAACTACCAAATTGATATTACTAAAGCCACCAGTCTAACCAAATGACTCCCTCACTCAAGGAACCTTCGTGGAGCCCTATTGACCTTAGGATAATTCAAACTGCTCTTTTTGTTAAGTAAGGCCCTTCCTGCTATGGTTCTAAACTATCTTTCCAGACTGACTTCACACATTTCTCCATTCCATTCTAACTGGCCTCTATATTGTCCCCTATATTCAAGTCTATCTTCTCTCTGTGCCTTTGCAAGGCTCTCCCCATGCCTGCAATTTACTCCCTCCTCATTTCTATCTTTTAGAAGCCTTAGTGTCCTTCCAGCTTGAGGGCCACCTCCCACACAATGACTTTTCTGATCTACGATGTAGTTTTTAGTGACCTTAGTGTACCTGAAATTTTTAAATATTTTGTATTAATTTATCTGTATGTATGTTGTTCCCTACCCCAACACACCCTAACCCCACTATTCACTAAAATGTAAGCCTCTTGAGGGCAAAAATTGTTTTCTTTACCATTTATTAAGTAAGCATTTAATTAATACTTGTTGAATAAATGTTGAATCAAAGTAGAATGGAAGTTGGGAGACTTGGGTTACATTCCTTGCTCAGTCCTTAACTAGCTGTGTGACCATGGAAAAGTCACTTTAACTCCCTGAACCAGTATCCTTATCCATTCTTTCTTTCTTTCTCTTTCTTTCTTTCTTTCTTTCTTTCTTTCTTTCTTTCTTTCTTTCTTTCTTTCTTTCTTTCTTTCTTCCTTCCTTCCTTCCTTTCTTTCTCTCTCTCTCTCTCTTTCTTTCTTTTTCTTCCTTCCTTCCTTCCTTCCTTCCTTCCTTTCTTTCTTTCTTTCTTTCTTTCTTTCTTTCTTTCTTTCTTTCTTTCTTTCTTTCTTTCTTTCTTTCTTTCTTTCTTTCTTTCTTTCTGTCAATGAAAGTGGTGGAGGGCTGTTAGACTAAATAATCTTTAAGGTCTCTCCTAGCTATAATGAGCTATAACTCCAGTTCCAGTAAATGGCACATTTGTGATGGGAACAGGAGACACATGACTAAATGTAGAATCCAGTTATTGTAATTCCAATCCCTCCCCCTTCCTGTGATTTTCGATGTTGGTTTATGCATTCCACAAGCAACATAATCAGCTCAAGCATGTGTCACCAGACAACACATCTCTGAGAAACTTAGTTCCTTCTTATAGACTTCTCATCCTGCATTGGCTACCAATGGGAAGTAAATGTTTCTCTGCTCACTGATGAATCAATACTCTTCTTTCAACCCCAAGAAGCTCCCTGACACTAGTGTTTGTACTCAACAAGACTTTGTTTCAACAGCTGGTTTATGCTTTAGAGTTGTGCAGGTAGAGGAAATCGTTGTAGTTTCCTCCTTTTCATGGTGAAGTTGGCCAAAGATATCCTGATGTGTTAACGTCAGGGAAAAAGAGGAACGTTTTCTGGATAAACTCCCAATGCTTGCAAAGGCATAATGCCTAGCATGGTTTCGTGTGTGTGTGTGTGTGTACACGCTCGCGCATGCGTGTGTGTCCCAGTTTTGAGCAGAAAACAAGGTTACAAGAGGGCCCTAGGACTGTATCACATTGCCTCAAGGCTGACCCTCAGTTGGCCCTCTCTGGGTCAAGCCAATGGCCAGATACTGAACTCTTAATTATGGCTTATCTCAGCCTTAAAAGACCTTGTTTTTCATTGCTTTGGTTTTCCCCGTCTGTAAACCCCAATTCTATCTCTCTCTAGTGGCCAAGCACTGCCAAATGCTAAATAATGATATTGATAAGAGAGTGCTGGACTTAGAGTCAGGAAAACCTGGGGTCAGAAGCCACCTCTGATATTTACTAGCTGTGGAACCTTGGGGAAATGACTTAATTTCTTGGACCCCCAGTCTCAGTTTCCTGCCTATGAAATGAAGATGACAAGGATCACTGTAGCACCTACCTCACAGGATTGCTAGGGCTCAGAAGAGAAAATGTATAAAAGTATCTCGTAAACTTAATTTTTTTCTGTGAATGTTATTTTATTTTCCATCTTACCTGATGTGTTCTCCACATTTAAGGGGACCCCAATAAACCTTCAGGATTCCGAAGTGTAAAGGCACCTGTTACCAAAGTTGCTGCATCAATTGGAAATGCCCAGAAGCTGCCCATGTGTGACAAATGTGGCACTGGCATTGTGTAAGTACTGACCTACCCCACCCCCCATTTCATCTGTAATAAAATCCAGAATGGGTCACTCACTCAGGTACAGATGATGCCAACGTCCCACATCAAGGGTGTAGGATTGCTCTGCCAAATGGGCACTAGTTGGTAGGTGAGCCCCATGGGGGAGTTAGCCCTTCCCCTTTCCCTTGCCATTAGCTGACCTCAAGTTCCCTTCTCCTTGTATATCTGTGATCCTACATTTGTTTTGTCTACATTTTCCAATAATTTTTGGCTGTGAGTAAAGGTGGCTTCCATTGCCTTATCAGGGAGCAAGTGTCCCAGCCCCAGGGAGGGCCCATGAGGCAATATGGTGGACAGAAGATTGATCTTGAAGATAGGAGGACATGGGTTCTATTCTTGTCTCTGAGCTGTGGGATCATGGGAGAGGTCCTTCATTTCTCTGAGCCTTAGCCTCCAACTCTTTAAAATGAGTGGGTGGGACTCAAGGACCTCTAGGGTCCCTCCTGGTTGTAAATCTATGATCCTATGACCCTCGTAGGATGGCAGCCATGTGGATTTCCTGGACTAACAGAGTTCCTTTTTTCACAGCGGTATATTTGTGAAGCTTCGAGACAAGCATCGGCACCCGGAGTGCTATGTGTGCACTGACTGTGGGACAAACCTGAAGCAGAAGGGCCATTTCTTCGTGGAGGACTGCATCTATTGTGAAAAGCATGCCCGGGAGCGAGTGACCCCCCCTGAGGGCTATGATGTGGTCACAGTGTTTCCCAAGTAGACCACCAGCTGTGTGCACACTAACCTTTTCAAATCCTCACTATATTTTCCTCTCTCCAATTCCCTTTGCCTTTCACTCCTAATGTCTCTAGCAATTGACATGGTGTTATCACTGTGATATGAAAACTTTCTCTTTGCCTCAGCTAATGGGATATCACCCATCCCATGACACTCGCTTTCTAAATGGCGGGCATCTTGGCTTCGAGTCCTCTCAACAAGCATCATGTCTCTTTGTCATAGTCTACTACTATCTCCTGCAAACTGCATCAGATAGAAATTCAAAATAGGAGCAAAACAAAATCTATTGGACATGGAATTAATTTTCTAGTCAATAAATGTGAAGAATTTGACTGAGAGTATCTATGTGTCATCACCTAACCATGTGCCATATGTCTACATCCAGCCCATACTTAAAGCTGACCCTTCTGGCTTATTCACCTTCAATTCCAGCCACTCCCTTTGGTGTCTCAGCAGCACCTCAGGGAGAGTGAGGAAGGGGGCTGATCTCAATGAAGCAGGTATTCACTGGAGACTCCACTCCTGAGTTGAAGGTACATTGAGACCTGGAAATAACCTGAAGGAAAGAGGGGAAACAAAGTCCAGAGAATTCATAAACTACATGATTTTCAATGACCTAGCCGATTCTCAGAGATACACTGTAGAAAGGAGGAGCATCTACGTAGATTATCTGAGAGGTCTTCAGATTTCCGGAGTCATGAATTTCCCTGAACTTTACTTTAAAAGACACAGAGCTTCCTTCTGTTTTAAAGTCTCTTGCTTCTTTACTCCTAGATGCCCATGTTAGGGAAGGTTAGGAGTATTAGAATTGGATTGAATAGTCTTACTCCCTGACTAAAGCAGAAAGCATAACCTTATTCCTTATTCCATATTAGCCAAATAAAAGGTTTTGCCTTTTCTCACTTAGAATAACTCCTTTTTAAGCATTTTGTAATAAATTATTGTTATTTTATTGGTCTGCCAATGGGGGCTAAGATTGCCCCCCACCCACACTCCCACTGCCCCTCCTTGACCCAGAGAAGTGCTTACATTTAACCCCTGGACCTTGAGGGATGTGGGAATGAGTCCCATCAGGACAGGGGTCTCCTTGGAAGCCCTACTCTTCCCAAAACATCCACTGAGGATAGCTATCCTGCTGATAGTTAACCTTCCCATACTTGACATATGAAGAATACCACGGCTCATGTGGGTGGCTGGATGAAGAGTTTCCTTGTTCTAGAGCTCCAGAAAAGGATTGAAAGTGATTTCCATCATAGACCCAATGAGGGGATCTTGTCCCACTTTTTAGGGTGACTGCCATACAAATAACTGACACAACCATGATTAATAACTTAATGTCATTAGACTGGGTTTTGCTATTAGCACTTGATCTCATGGGTCTATCTATCCCAGCACAGTGTGACTTTATCCATAGACAATGAGCTAGTCCACTCCAGTGTATGGGTCATATGGGCAATATACCTGCCAACTGAGTGTATCCCATTCCTTTCTAGGCACCTTTCTGGTACCATCTCTCAATTACAGAGCAAGCATTTATTAAGCATCTACTCTGTCCAGGAATCTTCAAGGAAATAAAGAAAAATGTGAAATAGTCTGCCTACCATGAGCTCACTTTCTATTATACATATATAAGTATATATAAAATATGTTCAAAATAAAGGTAATCTTTGAAGGATTAGGGGTAGGGGTAAGTCACTAGAACCTAGTGTGTAGGAATAAGGACAGGCTTCATGGAGAAGGTGGCCCTTGAGCTGAGCATTGAAGGAAAATAGGGTTTCTGAGGGGCAGAGGTGAAGGAGTTCATTCCAGATATGGTGGATAGATTTGGCATAGAGATGCAGAGTACATTTACACGATTATAAGATAGGAGATGTTCTCTCACCAAGATTGCTATCCTATGACTGGGCTAAAAACTGATACTACATACATGTGACTTTGTTACACTGCGAAGTGGCATGGCCCAGTGGCCAAAGCACTGGATTTGGAGTCAGAAATCCTGGGTTTGAGACCTGGCACTGCCCCTACCTGTGTGACCTTCACCTCTCTGGTACTCAGTTGTAGCATTTGTAAAATGAGGGGGTTGGACTCTGTGACTGTTAAGATCCCTCTCAGCCCTACATCTATGACCCCACGATTACATCAGCAACAGATACATAACAACAGAGTAGTCATATGGCCCCATGCCCATGCTCCATCCACCTTGGCATTTCCAGCGGATAGTGGTGCCAAGGGATCATGTGTGAGATAACTGAGTTGTCCTCCCTAAACATAACCTGGTCAAACATCCCTTAAACATGCCTAACTTAATTAATTACTCCTCACACAGGGCAATCTCTAGAATATTTTACATTACTACATCAGAGGCCACATAGTACAAAGGAAAGCTTTGGAGGTAGAGGACCTGAGTTCAAATTACATCTCTTCTACTTACTACCTTGTTAAGTCACTTAATGTCTCAGGGTCAAGGGAGGGAGTTGGACTACAGCAGTG
This sequence comes from Phalanger gymnotis, assembly GCA_028646595.1. Classification (NCBI taxonomy): domain Eukaryota; kingdom Metazoa; phylum Chordata; class Mammalia; order Diprotodontia; family Phalangeridae; genus Phalanger; species Phalanger gymnotis. Next base: position 60,476,222 of record CM053624.1, read on the forward strand.
ATGTCAGCCTCAAATAGAAACTCCCTAAGGCTGCATATTAACTTAGAAAATCACAAATTAACATTATATTTTGTTGCTTTTTTGTTTCTTTGGTTAAGCATTTCCCAATTACACTTTAATTGGGGCTTCTCTTGGAAGTTGTAGCCCAGGACATCTCAGGCTAAAGGACCTCTATAATCTCTTTCAACTCTAAATGTTTGATCCTGTAAACAAGAGCTTATTTTGACTCCTCTGTGTACCTTTGTCTTCTTGCTAGTTTTCATTTTTACAAAGGACTGAATCCTTCACATTATGTTCCTATGAAAATATGTTATAAATTGTGCCCTTTGGATTCCATCTGGCTGGTTGGAAGTAAATAGCTCCTGATTGGGGCGGGGAAGGGGGAATTCCATCCCTTAACCGAGTTCCAGGATCATGACAAAAACTGTTTGTTTATCTTCCAAATTAAGGAGGACAGTTTCCATAGATTCAATCAAGAATGCCTGTGCTGACAGACACTGTAGTATATAGGGAACCGACCTTGAAGCCAGGAAGGTCTGGGTTCATGTCTGGCCTCAGATGCATTCATGTAACCTGGGACATTCATTTAACCTTTCAATGTTTTCATGTAATTTTTAAGACTATAAGTGGTTGGGCAATTCATAGATGGACTATAACTTCCATCTGTACTAGTAGAGGTAGAACTCACTGGCAGTTCTCTACACCAATGAAATCATAGGTTCAATCCAAAAAAGAAAAGCCATACCAGGTGGTATGATAATGCCCTAAATATCAGACAAACTGCTGACACCACCTCAGTGGGCACTGAACTCAGACTTCTTAAAGGATGCACACCCAGTGCAGTGAAGAGCCTGCACACCCAGATGCAACACATTCACTCATATCGAGAAGAAGAGGAAGACTGGGATGAGACTTCTTGGTCAAAGTGTATCCAATTTGAGTTACTCACAAGAATAGGTGAACCAGTCCGCACTAAAAACTGGGTCATGGGAGGGAGTAAGACACCAGGTCAAGCACCATCCTGTCAATACTAGAGGCTAATTTAAAGGGTGAATTTCCTGCTCTTTTGTAACCAGCTGATCTCTTGGAGAAATCGTTGGAACGCTAAAGAGCTACACCTAAATGAGGTGGCCAAGCTCCCATCCCCTCCACGGCATTTCAAAGCTTCTTGCAAAAGCAACATTGGAGCAGCATCTCTTGGGTTTGCTCTGACTTTCAAGAGTTCTGTGTTAAAGGCTAAACTTGGACACTACTAATGCTGACTGTTGCTGCCCATGGATAGGGAAGGGATAAGTTCTTTCCTACCTTCCTACCCCCATAATTCCTAATGATAGACTCTATATACAGTTTCACAGCTAGGTAAGTGAGAAAAGTGAAGAGAATGTGTTTATGTTTTAATGAGTGTTTGTATATTGTCTGGGAAACTGGCGTCTATGAAATCAACTTGAAGCCCAAATTGGACAGCCGGAACACTGGGCTTTGAGTCACGAGACCTGGGTTCTGGTTCTTGCTCTGCCACAGTAAGCTTTGGGGCACAGATGAATCATTTTACATCTCCGGGCTCAAGTCGTGTCTTCTATAAAATAAGGAACTTGTAGCCAAGAATTTTACCACTAAATCACTAATATTCCAGCTCTTAAAAAAAAAAACTATACTAGATGATTGCTAAAGTCCACTAATGCTAATGATCCATGAGTTTTCAAGGACAATGAAAATTGTGGGTGACTTGCCGTATTGACAGGCATTTATGTAGACTCAGAGCCATTGTATTTTGTGTAGACAGATTTTTTAGAAAAGGAGGGGAAGGAACAGAAATACTTGATGAAAACACCTAGGCAGACATCACAAAACCATAGAACTTTAGAGCTGAAAAGAACAGGAAATGTCTCCTAGATGTAGGAGCAGCTTGATCCGACTGAAGAAAAGTACTGGGCTGGGAAGAGCTGCCACAACATCAGTGAATAGCTTCTTCTTTAGAGTAATTTTAATTAGTTGAAGAACAAACACAAGGAAGAGTTTGGCACCTCACTCAGTGATTATTTGTAAATAATAATAATAATAATAATGATCACAGTCAATAGAAAGCTTTGGAACTTAGAACATTAGTCCAGTGCAAGCGATTTGAATTTTGTCCACAAGAAATTTAAAGTACCAAAAGACTTGTTCAGCAGAGTAGGTAGTAGAAGATTTTTTTTGGAGGGGAGAAGGCAGGGCAATCGGTGCTAAATGACTTGCCCAAGGTCACTAGAAGATTTTTGACCAGCATGAACAGGATAGTAGCAAAGCTGTAGGAAAACTCTAAGAAAATTTCATGGGATTTATTAGGAGAGAAAGAAAACTGATATAGTTAACTGCCTACTGAATGATTCAAAATCCTTGTGCTTCTTTAAATATTGCTTCGAATTATATTTGTCTTTATATATTTTAATTAGGTATGTAAATTATATAGTTATCTTTTTGTACTAAATTTTATTTTTTTCAAATAACAAAATTTATTTTCTCTACCTCTAACCAACTTTCATTCAGAAAAATAGAGAGAAAAATAAAATTCTTATAACAAATATTCATTGTCAAGGAAAATAAATTCCCATGTCCAAAAATATATGTCTTATTCTACTTCTTAAATCCATCACTTTTTTTGTCAGGAGGTGAATAGCAAGCTTCATCATCAGTCCTCTGGAATTGTAATTATTCATTGTCTTGATCAGAGTTCTTAAATTTTTCAAAGTTTTTTGTCTATACAATGTTGTTATCCTTGTACAACTTGTTCTCCTGGTGCTGCTCAATTCACTTCATAACAGTTCATATAAGTGTTCCCATGCTTCTTTAAAACCCTCCCTTTTGTCATTTCTTATGGCACAATAGTATTTTATTGCATTCATATAGCACTTTGTTCAACTATTCACCAATTGATAGACACTCCCTTTGCCAATACACAAAAAGTTGTTAAGTGTTTTGGTAGTTATGGGTCCTTTTCTTCTTTTTGGGGTATAGGACTAGTAGTCATATTACTGAGTGAAAGGGTTATAGTTTTATTCAAAGATTGTATTTAGCTGTGATCTTTTCATCAGGAGTAACTGAAAGTCCTCTATTACATGAAAAATTCATTTTTACCTCCTACAAGATTATACTTAATTTTCTTGAGTAATAATATTCTTGGTTATAAGCTTTTATCTTTTTCCCTTTTGGAATATCATATTCTATGATCTCATCTTCTTTCCATTTGTAAAGTTATTTATGACACTTATTTACTTATGGTTATTTTTTCTTTAACTTGGAAGTTCTGATCTTTGGCTATAATACTATGTGGAGTTTTATTTTAAGGTTTCTTTCAGAAAGTGACCAATGAGTTCCTTCTTTTTTAACTTTGCCCTCTGACCTGGGCATTTTTAATTTATGACTTCTTGAAATATGGTATCCGGGCTATTTTTTGGATCATAGTTTTTAGTAAGTTTGAAAGATTCTTAGATAATGGCCTCTTGACCTGTTTTTCTGGGCCAGTTGTTTTTGATAGGAGATACCTTTTCTTCTATTTTCTTCTTAATTTTCTTCTATTTTTTTCAGGCTTTTGATTTCATTCTTATATTTCTTCTTGTCTCTTGGAGTTATTAATTTCTGTTTGGTCCATTTTAATTTTCAGGGAGTCTGTTCCTTGTGTAAAATTGTGTACTTCTTATACTATGCCATTTATCCTTCTAATTCTTTCCTCTAGATTTCTTATTTCATTTATAATATCCTCTTTTGTCTCTTGTTCTATCTCTTCACAGATCTAATAGACATTGTTATCTTGGACTCTGCCCATAGTTGCTGTGAAATTACTCTTCCTCTGGACTAGATATTCTTGGATCAACAGAGTCATCTAGGTGGTGCTGTAGACCAGAAACTAGAGAGACCTGAGTTTAAATTCAGCCTCAGACATGTACCAGCTGTGTGACGCTGGGCAAGTCATTTCTCTGTCTGCCTCAGTCTCCTCATCTGCAAAATGGGGACAACAAAAGCACTTACCTCACAGGAGTCTTGTTAGGATAGAACAAGAATAATATTTGTAAAGAGCTTTGCAGACCTTAAATTGGCATGTGAGTGCTAGCTATTATTATTATTATTTAAATTTCTTTAGCTTCAGTGTCTTGTTTATTCACACTTCCAGCTTTTTCTTCAATTAGTACTTTCAGGACCAGATTCTGATTACTTCTTTGTTCTTGAGTGTAATAGTGTGCTGTTGGCTTGGATTTGAATTGTCTAGAGTTTTGCCACTAGAGTCTACTGTACACAAAGTGATGGCTGATTTCAAGCTTTCTTGTATCTGTATCCTGGCATCTTTTAATGAAAAAGCATAGATTTTTCTTCTAAACATCTGACCTTGTCACGGTCTAGCTCAGTAAAGTATGAGTATCCTTCAAAAGGTTAAAAAACAATTTCCAGTGGTCCTGTCTCCCCATAGCTCTTCCAAGGATGACTAATTTTTGCCTTTTATTATTTTTGCCAGTTTGTTGGTATAGGGTAAAATCTCATGGTTCTTTTGAATTTTCATTTTTCTTATTATTAGTGATTTGGAACATTCCCCATCTCTCCCACCCCCATCCCTCAGGGTGGTTGTTGATAGTTTTCGTTTCTTCTTTTGAAAACTGTCCATATCTGTTGACTACTTATCTCTTGATGAATGACTCTTAACCTTTATTTATATCCTACTTTACTGAGAACCCCTAATATGATGCTAAGCTAATCGCTACCACCATAGTTTCCTCTCCACCATGTACCAAGATTCCCAGTGAATGGAAGAGCATAGCAAGCTATCAACGGCGATTGCTTTGTCACCTCACTCTGCAATGATTTCAAAGCTTTCAGAAAATAAAATTCTCTTTTCTCAAAAAGACTTGGGACCAGGCCAGTAAATTATGTCTTATTGAAGATACTTGAGCTTTAGAATTAGAATGAATGGGGTTCATGACTAGTCTCTGACAAATTCTGGCTCTTTGACTGGAGGCAAGTCGCTTATACCCTCCAATACTTAGTCAACTCTCTGAAATTAAGTCACAGAATAAGCAGCTAGTCTACATTGTTAGAGGGAATTTCCCCACCTGGAGTTCCCTATATCCACGAAAGGTTGGGCCTTGGCCAAAAACAAAACCCAATAAGAAAACGGCACTATCTAGTAACCAACAGCCTTGGATGTGCTTCAGCCCTGAGCTGAACAGGCCTAGACAATTCAACCCTCAAGATGATTAGAATTTTTAAATACCAGCCAAATAAACGAACAAACAAAAAACCAAACCAACCATCTCCAGGTCCAAGATAGCTATCATGTGGCTTCTAATCACAAAGAACATCAACAGATTAATTTTATGGGAGGCATATGCATGACAGGGTAGAAAGAATGCTAGGAGGACAATCATGGCTCTGTTTTATGCTACTTGAGAAGCACTGACTCTTGGTCAAACTCTACCTCTAACAATGACTATTTGTGTGATTTGGGGCAAGTCATTTAACTTCCGTGGGTCTCAGTATTCCCATCTGTAAAATGAGATGTTTGTACCAGATGACTTCTGAAGTCTCTTCCAGCTCTAGACTCATATGAGCCTGTGGTCTTGTTAGTTGTATGACCATGGGCACTTAACCACTCTAAGCCTCCATTTTTAATCTATAAAATGGGGGTATTCATAGCAAGCTCAAGTTATTATGAGGATCAGGTAAGATAATGTATCTTAGCTCCTCTGTGCCTGGAAAGTGCTATCCGTAGAAATGAAAGCTAATGTTACTTGTAACTAGTCCAAGGACAAAGAAAAAATTGTGTTTTGTGTTTCATTTGGGATAATGTAACACTGAAGAAACAAATTGAGACTTCTAACAAATTTGTCAAGAGAGATTCATTGTCCATTCATGGCTTAGGAGACTTCATTAAAGAAGGAACCACTTCCATCTTCACTAAGGACAAGAATCAACTATCTGTATTGCTCCCCACCAAAAACAAAAACTTGTGTGTGTGTGTGTGTGTGTGTGTGTGTGTGTGTGTTTCAATAAAGGCCCATACACGAAGACTAACTTGCTAAGAGTGGGGTTCTAACATTCAGGTAAACAGTAATAGCTCATCCTCATTTCCCATGATCTCTTTTCTCTGAGTTTAAAATCCTAGGGTTTGCCTAGGCTTGGGTGGGCTGCTTTTGGGGAAAGGAACAGGAAGGGACTCCCCTTCCTGTAGAGCAGTGTTGGGAAGATGTGTAACCTGTATGAGTGAAGGGAGCACCCATGATGACAAAATCACAGAGCCTTGAAGGACTGAATAAAGGGAAGAAGATAATTTTTCATGCTAGGGCTTGCTTCTGTTAATTGGAAGGCAATAGAACAGACTACTATGAATGAGACTTACCCAAGTGCAAAAGTAATTCTTATTTCGATCCCATTTTATAGGCAAGAAAATTGAGACTCAGATAATTGCTTACTCATAGTCACACAGCTGGTTGCTTCTCAGCATATGTGTTATCCAAATGTTTGGAAAAGAGGTAGGGATATTTTTTCTTTAGTCTCAATGTTTATTTTATTTTTTAAAGGCTGCTTCACGCATAAAATGCAGTTAACTGTGTTAGAGATTCTGCTCCACTGGCAATCTCTGAACCATGGAATTTTAAAGCTTAAGGGGATCACTTATTCCAAACCACTCATTTTATAGATGAGGAAACTGAGGCCCAGAGAGATGAATTAATAACTGGAATCCAGGTTCCCTAATTCCCAATGATATACAATGCTTAACTACTTCTGCTGAGTGTCTCACCCCTAGCTCCTCCAAAGCTAACCCAGGCCTTTCTAGTTCTTGCCAGTGCAAAACAGGAAATCAACTTTGCCATAAGTAATTTCAAGTTTATATTATGTTGTCAACAGTTCCCATATTAGGGTCATGGTAATATATTTTAAATTGGACTTATAAATTCAAATAGCTATTACTCCAGGGAATTTTACATTTCTGCTATTTGTGCCTGATTATTGTTTAGTCCCACAGTTTTTCTAGTACCCTTTTTATTTCAGCTGTAAGTCTGTAGTAGGGGCAGCATGGTTGAGCGTATAGAGAATTGGTCTCAAAGCCCAAGAGACGTGGGTTCCAGTGCTGATTGACACATGCAGGTTCCGTGATCCTGGGTAGGTCGCTTAACCTCTAAGTGTTTCAAGCAACTGTCTGAGACCATAAGTTGTAGAGGAGGTACTCTGACCTAAGTGGACAAAAGGAGTTTTCCTCACCCAGTAGTTTACTACACCAATAAAACCACAGGTCCGGTTCCTATTCCCTGCAAAGTTCAAAATTGATGAAAGGTAGCTTATCCCAGCTTTTACCAAAGGGCAGGAACTTGCTCAAAGTTACCCAACGATCAGTGGCAAAGTGAATTGGCATCTCAGTCACCTAACATTTCTTCTTTTAGCAGTTCTTCGTTACTATAAGAAGGCTATCAATCGAGACTATGTGTGTATTTGCAAGCAAGACACAAAGGCAGGAAGGTGAATTGTAAGATGACGATTAATTTAGCATTTCTTTTCCAAGTTTCATGTTTGAGAATCAAGCATCTTTCATCCAGGGGAAGATGAGTCAAGGCAGCCCGCACTGAAAGGGGATGCAGGGCATGAGAGGCACTGACAGCTTTGTACCCCCCAGACTGTAGGAGGTGGGAGTGAGAGAGGAAAGAACAGGGAGAAGCTGAGGGGCAGGCTCACATTCTCAGGGCCAATTACCTCGCCTCGTGCCTCAGAGAAATTAAGACCCTTTGGCCTGAGCTTCTGTATAGTTCGCACAGTTTTAACTCAACATATAATCCATTTTCTTTTCTTTTGCCAGTGAGGGGGATGGGAAGGAGAAAAAGTAGATTTCTATTCATTAAAAATTAAATATAATGATGATGATGACGACACCGATGACAACAAAAAGAACTGTGTGTATTCCTTTGGCTTTCCTTCTAGTCCATCTCCCCTCAATCCATATAGGTTCTGCTGGCTGGAGAGGTAGCTATCTCAATGCATAGCTAAGTTGACACTCCTTCGTTGTTCCCAACACTGTTCTACATGGAGGGGAGCCCTTTCTAGATCCTTTCCTGAAAGGCAGCTCACCCAAGCCTAAGCAAACCCTGGGATTTTAAATTCTGAGTAAAGGGATCATGGCCCTAGGGAGAAAACAGTCACCCACTTAATCCTTCAAAGACCAGGCACAGGGCTTCTCCCAGTGCCTGAGGCGGTGGAGGCTCCCAGGGCGATGATGCTCAGCCCTTCTTTAGGCACCTTTAGTCGCACTTCTGGGCCAATAACACAATAACTGGAGCTTTCTGCTCCCTTTTTAGTGACCTCCCAGCTGCCTCCCTCCAACCAACTCCAGTCCCATCTTCAGGTTGTTATGGAGGACACTGACATGGACAACACAGGCAGGAGTTGGGAAGCTAACTTCCATCCTCCACCTTTGACAGATCTAGCCATTTTAGAAAAGATAGGATTTATAATCATTTTTATTTTACCTATAAATAGAAACTTTTGTAGAAGTCCTCTTCTGATGCCACCTTGTGCCCGAGGTTATATTTGTTTTGTTTTATTGATGCCTTTAATTTTATATATGAGCCATTCCCCTATGTATGCTCCCCACCTCACCCTACCTTTGAACCTTGTGACAAAGAAAAAAAACCTAGAAAAACTTACCTCAAAAGTGGTTATGTGTGACTGTGAATACCAGGGGTGGGGAACCTTCAGCCTCAAGGTGACATGTGGCCCTCTAGGTCCTCAAGTGCAGCCCTTTGACCGAATCCAAACTTTACAGAACAAATCTCCGTAATAAATAGATTTATTCTGTAAAACTTGAACTCAGTCAAAAGGCGGCACCCAAGGACCAATGCATACATTCTCCTTCTGTAATCCCCTACATTTTTACTGGGAAGAGGAATCTGAATGTTCTTTCATCTAGTCTCTAGGACTAAGACTCATCATTACAATAAATCTGGCTTTCACTGCTTTATTTTGTTGTTTTCATTTATATTTTTGTGATCGTTGTGCATATTGTTCTCATAAGATCATAGATTTATAGCTAGAAGTGACTTTAGACACCATCTAGCCCCATCCCTTGCTTTTGCAGATGAAGAAACTAAGGCATAGACAGTCTACGGATTTGCTTAGGATCACACAAGTCACCTCACTACCAAGACTTGAAACCACGTTTTTCTGACTCCAAGACCACTACCACATCCGCTCTACCCTGCTGCCTTCTCCTATTGCAGTAACTTATCCAGAACATTTCACCCCTTCCAATTCTCCTTCCTTGATCTAATCTGGAACCTCCTCTAACCAGCAGCTTCTGTAGTGAGTCCAACCGGCAGAGGGAGAGAGTAAGAGTGGAATTCAATCTTTGCAGTAAACTGAAACATGATCTTACTCACTTCCCCACCAGGTGGGATGACCTCATCATCACTCTTCCCTGGTGGCCTGGGGCCTAGCTCTTGGGGCTGCAAGTGAACAGCAAAAGGCAGCCACTCCCCCATAACCGGGTATCAGCTACAGTCACTGGGGAGATCATGGGTTTTTACTATCATTAACTGTGGATTATCCTGATATAAAAGGTTCTCCCCCAAGCCCATGAGCTGTAATTCTCTAATTGGGCCAGAATAATAGATATCATAAGAATGTAAGTAACTAGGGATGGGGCTTCCAGTTAAGGCCCCTTTACTCCCCCAAATATTAATGGCTTAGTATGTGTATGGCTCTGGATAAGGTCAGGGCCTCAGTGGCTCCTAATGAAATGAGTAGTGTCATAGCATGACTTCCTGGCATACTCTTTGAATCACCTGTCCTAATTAAGGATTACAATTACAGGATATTTTAAAATTTTGTGATAAGACTTTGGGTGACCAGCGCCCAATGGCAACTCAGCATTGGGCTACCAAGATGACAATACCATGGTTTTAACTTGCTATAATACAATAATGTGTCCTCCTGGTGTAAATGCTTAGACACTGGAACCCAAGAGAAATAGCTCCTGGATGAAAGATTCTCATAGGAGAGATTTTAGAACCTTGGGGGCTTTCGTATTGGGTCTGGAGAGAGAACACAGGGGCCAGCTGTCTCATCGCTGACTTTAAAAAAAAAAACTGAGGCAAGTACCCTAAATTTCACCGATCTAGTCTAATGCTTAGCAGATGTTACTGAACCTAGACTCTAATGACTGGTGTTCTATCAGTTGATGGATGACCTATAGCACAAGCAACACTGGAAAGATGAGAAACTCTAACTCTCCCTACTCCTAAGAGTTAGAGCTGAAAAATCTTAAAGTCCAATTCTCTCCTTTGACACAAAAGGACACAAAAGTCCAGAAAGTCAGTGATTTGCCTAAATTTGCATAGGGAATTAATCACAGAACTAGAGTTTGAACCTGGGTTTTCTGAGAGTTATAGCTATATAATTGTCTTACCTGTTGCAAAGGCATAGTCCGTCCTCCTGAAATTGCCATTTTCATCCAGAAATTGGTGTGGGTCAAATGGTCTACTTGGAGAAGTCTTTCTTGTCCCCAAGGACAGAACAAAAGTCAATAATGGCATTGTGGTTGTGCCTTGGCATTAACAGACACAGAAAAATTGAATGAAAAGAATACCAAATGTTAGAGCTGGAAAGTACCTTAAGTACTGAGTACTCAGTTTGCTTCAATGATTTAGATTCACCTTTTTGTTCTCTCCCTCCCCCTTTAAACCTCAGTAAGTAACCATATAGTCCAACCTCCTTTTTATTTTATTTTTGTTTTTTTTCTCTAAAAATTTAATTTTTAATCAACAAAAATCCTCCCCTCCTCCACCACTGAGAGAGAAAGAAGAAGAAAACGCCTTTTTATAAGCATGTATAGTTAAGGAAAACAAATTTCCCTGTTGGCTATGTCCAAACAATGTCTCAATCTACACACTCTTAAGTCTGCCACCTCTTGGTCAGGAGGTAGGTAGCATGTTTCTTTATGAATCCTGTGGAAACGTGGTTGGTCATGACTCATGTCATAACCCCCTTATTTTACAAATGAGGAAACTCCAATCCAGCACTGGCTGAGGCCAAGTTAGAAACAGAACCAGGAGCAGACCTTGTGACTCCATCACAGTCCTTTGTACCATCCCATGCTTCCCTTCTACCTCTAAGTCAGTTTTTATCAGAGGTTTTCCAGTGCTTTAGCCCCACCAGCCCAGTGCAGTTAGTGGGGTGTTTGTACATTGATGGGTGATGCAGCTGGCAAACGTGATGGTGCCGGAGTGGGCACGTGACCCTAGGGTTTGACCCTAGATGTTAATAGAAAGCCGTTGGACTTCACTGAACAGGGGAACGACTTGGTCAGATCTGTGATTTCTACCTGAGTGGGGGCTAGATTAGGGTGTGGGTGGAGCCGTGGGGGAGCTTGGCTTTAGAGAGAACAATTATTAGTAGGCATTATATGCAATAGTCCAGATGAGAGGCATCGAGGGCATAGACTATGGTGATAGCCTTGTGTGTGGAGACAGATGCAGAGCTAAGAATAATACTAGGCCTCTCTTACCATTTCCCTTGCTTGTTGTAAAAACTAGAATTTCTGCCAGCCATAGAGTGAACTCCACGAAGATTTGTTTTCTAGTTTGCAAAGTACTTTGACATCCATTTCCTCAACTCATGGCCCTGGCAAGATAGGTAGGATAGACATTATCAAATCCATTTTACAGATGAGAAAACTAAGACCGAAGTCTCACAGCCAGCTGGTGTCAGGGACAGCGTTTGACCCCACATACTCTGATACCTAACGCACTAGGCCACCTCTCTAAGCTAAGAGCATGGTGAGTTCTTTCCCCATCTGTTGCTGTCACTGTCGCTCTTGGCCATTCCTATCTCAAATAGTAGAGAGTAACCTAAAAGTCTCATCTAAAAGGAGAATTCTCTATAGCAAGAGGAATGGAATTTGCTTTTGATTTTGCCCAACAGGAGAAATTCTTATAAACTCAGGTCTGTCTGAGGTGGTCTGGTTTAGGAGAAAGATTGCTAAAATTTGACTTAGGAGATCTGGATTGACCTCTCAGCTCCGATATGTAGTGAACTGTATAACCGTGGAAATGTCAATTTACCTTTGTGTGCCTCATTTATTTCCTCATTTAAAAATATGGGTTTGGAGGGGCAGTTAGGTGGTATAGTGGGTAGAGCACGAGCTCTGGACTCAAGAGGACCCGAGTTCAAATCAGGCCTCAGATATTTACCAGCTGTATGACTCTGGGCAAGTCACTTAGCTCCTCCCCGCCCCCATAAATAAAAAATAAAAATGAAATATGGGTTTGGTGGCTGCTATATAATCTATGCTAAATTTTATTTTAAAAAATGTATTGATATCTTTTACTTTTTATATTACCTTCACTTCCAATATGTATTCTTCCCTACTCTTAGAGCCATTCTTTGTAATTAAAAAAAAAAATTAAGAGGAGGGAGGGAAGAGCAGTCCAACAAAACTAATCAATACACCAGTGGAATCCAACCACATTTTCAGGCTTCCTCACCAATACCACACTACCCCACCTCTGCAAAGAAGGTTCTATGCAAAGAACCTCCTTTCTCCCTCTTTTCAGGGTAAAGCTTGATCTCAGACGAATTTTTATATAAGGAAACTGAGGTGGGGGGCAGCAAGGAGGATTTTCACAGGCCATTCTGAACCCCAGTCTCTTTCCTTCTTTTCCTGAAGCTCATGGCTACAGCTGTAGGTGCCTTATTCTGGGCAGGCATTGAAAAGAGGTGTGGTCGAGGCATGCTGGGAGTTGTGCCCATGCTTGCTGTATAAACTGTAATTTATGCCAGCCACAGAGTGAGCTCTACAATGATTTTTAAAAAAGAACAAACTGAGTAGGCAATTGTGTGACCAAACTCTGCCATTGATCATTGCCCTGGGGTGTGGCTGCAAAGCATGGGCATTCTCCAGGTTGGCCAGGCATGAACTTAAAGAGAGTTGGGGTAGAATGGGAAGAAGAAAAAAAGAGCACAGTAAGGAGGGCTTGCTTAGGGTCAAAGTGGGATAATCAAGCCTGTTGTCTTTTTTTTTTTGGAGGGGGAAAGGCAGGGCAATTGGGGTTAAGTGACTTGCCCAAGGTCACCCAGCTAGTAATTGTGCCAAGTGTTTGAGGCTGGATTTGAACTCAGGTTCTCCTGACTTCAAGGCCAATGCTCTACTCACTGTGCCGCCTAGCTGCCCCTAACCTGTTGTTTTTCAAGGAACAGAAAAAGTCAAGTAAGGATTCTTCACTTTAGTTCTGATCCTATGTGTCAACATCTCCATTAATTCTTGGAGCCTGTATGAGTGGGAAACTCAATAATTTGTAATAGATTTTTTAGAACTGAAATGGAATCCTGATTGTAGAGAACAGAGCAAGGACCAGAGCGGAAATTGCGAAGACAGCAAGGTTGAAGTCAATTAGAGCTGTTCAAAAGTGAAACAGGCAGGGAGTTAAAGGGAGTTAGTTCCATGTTAGCAGATACATGCAAGAAGCCAGATGACTATTTCTCAAGAGTGGATTAGGTGACCTTTGATGTCTCATGGCATAGTACATAAGTGCATAGAGTGTGGGATAAAGAATCAAGAAGACAAACAATATGTCTTTACCAAATAGATCTTTCTTTACAAGATAGTCATGCTGCCAGGCATAGACCAGTGGAAAGAACGGTGAATATAGTCATAAGACCTGAGCCCAAATCCAAGCTCTGATACTAGTTGTATAACTATTTTGCAGACTCTGAGACTTTGGGTCTCAGTTTCCTCACCTTTAAAATGAAAGAATTGGATAAGATGGTATCTGGGGGCCCTCTCAGCTCCAGTTCCTAATTCAGTCTAACATGCCAAACATTAATTAAGTGTTTACTGTGTGCAAGGCATCATTCGAGGTGTAAAAAGACAAAAAACAGACACAGCCCCTGCCCACAGGGAGCTCAGATTCTATTCTGTATTGACATTAAAGCAAATCTCTTCTTTTTTATATGTCGCTTTTGAGATAAGCTAGCACCCATTACCAGCGATAGTTTGAATGAATTGTCCATATCTTTGTTTCTTCATTTTTTTGTTCTCCCCTTTGAGGGGAGGCACTCTAAATGTGAGACCCTTGTGTGGAGACAGACGGGACATGCCACACTAACCACAATGAAGGAGCTAAACCAGAACGATCTTCACATTCTTCTGTAAATGAGAGTGGAAGCAGCTAGATTCCCAGGTTCTCCTTAGAAGGGCAAGCAAAGGGATTGTTTTTTTATTATGCCCCTCAAAGCAGCAAGGAAAGCAATTAAATGAACCATTAAGTCACCTCTGAGGTTACAGGGCTCAGAAGAAGCATTTGAAAAGAAGAACACCGTCATATCATATTTGCGTCCTCTGTGTCCCTGCAGTCTGTCTGTCCCATATGCCTAAAATGCCCTCCCTTATCCTCATCTCCACCTCTTAGAACCTCTAGCTTCCTACAAGGTTCAGCTCAAGCTCCACCTGACTCCTCCCTCCTACCCCCTTCTCTGTCCTCTGTCACTGCTGGTGTCCACACCTCATAAATGACTTCGTGTATATATACATTTTGCATTGACTTTTCTGTAATTGTGTTACTTTCCCTCCCAGTAAAGTAAGCCTTATGGGCAGGGACTGTTTAGGTTTTGCCTTTTTATCTCAAGCACCAAGAGGAGCAGGTGCTTAATAAATGCTTGCCCAATGACTGGGACCATAACCATCCATGCCCTTCCCTCAAATAAGGGCCATTACAAGTTATATTTCTAACTTAGTTGGCAACAGGGGCCTGTGAAAAGAAGCATTTGCAATTGTGTTTAGCAAATACCAATTCCTTGAGGTTTACATGCTGACAGTGTTTGGCCATTACATTGCAGATGCTGAGTGGATGGAAAACAGGTGGTACTGGTACATGGAACACAGCTGGTCAAAAAGGAGGTTGATGATCGCCTTAGTCCTCCCTCTTTCCTCTTCCCCTGCTGACATTGGGCTTTTCTGGTTTTTTCTCATAGTCCTGGTGGTTTTTATGCAAGCATCTTGGAGAACTGGAGGCCAGAAGTTAAACTTTTCCATACATGCCCACACACACATGTGCACACACACATACACAGATATATACATATACATACATGTGTATATGAATATACGTATATATTGTGTACATGTACATAATATATGTATGCCTGTTCTCATATGCAATGTGTGTGTACACTCAGACTTAGATATTTGAAGGACAAGTCAAAAAAAGAAACACTTCTTAAAAGACAAACTTGTTGGCAAAATCACACAGAGAAAGATGGTATAAGATTATGAGTAATATTGCCTCACAAAACAGCAAGAAGTTTTGGAAGGAAATAATAAATTTGCAGAAAACATAGTAAGAAATACAACCAAGCCAGACCATCCTAAGTATATTTAAGGATGAAACTAGAGACAACAAACACATGAAAAATTGAAAATATCAGTCAAGATTTCCATAATTAGTCTTGCCATCAAAGCCAGTGGAGCTACCACATTTGGACTCTAGGATCACAGTCTCCCAGATGCATGAGGGAATAGTAATTACGCTAAATAAAATGAAGATGGAGTAAGCAACTGAACTAGGTCAAGTATATATAGAGGAAGTCCATGTTACAAGCTGCACAGTTCTGAGGGCACCAAGGAAGCAGTTCTTAAGATACGTTAAAGAGAGGAAGATATAAAATGTTTGGAAAACTCCTCAGATCTTATAATTAGTGACAAAAGCAGTTGATGCCTACTTTCGTGGATGCCTTCTTTCCCGTTTATGTGAGTTTTATGAATCTGATGAATGTACAAGAAGGAAATAGGAAGACTTTCAAAAAATAATGATATGAAGACCACATCTTTATAGTTGTGCAATTGATTGAAAGATACAGAGAACACAAAATCATTTTTCTTATTACTTGTTAGCCACAAAAAAGCATTTGATTTTATAGAGCAAATTGTCTTCTTACAGGTTATTCTCTAGCAAGGTATCATCCTTACATATGTTACAATCACACAAGATTCCTCAAAAGGAGTAACGTCATTTAATGCCCCTCACATTATTCACATCAAGTGAGCAAGCAAAACAAAACAGGGAAATTTCTTTTTCTCAAAGTCTTTGCCAGCTGTCGTGGAGGATGTCCACACCTAAGTCCAAAATGGACATAGATGGCATCCTCTAGGCACTTTTGTTTCCAGATGACATTGAGCTGATTGCTGCAAGCGTCAAAAAGTCGTAGAGTCTCCGAAATGTAATTGACAATCACTCAAAAGAATTTAATGTAAAGTTGTATGTATGAAAAATACCTTTTGTCCAGACTATATGTGGTTGGAGCACCAACTCGTAGAGGTGGTTCATCGGTACCTTTATCTTAGACAAGTTGCTGTAGATGGATGAGCTGCTCCTAGAACTGAATAAGAGGAAGGCAATAGTCTAGACTGCTTTTGGAAAATTATGCAGCATTTAGCCAAACCTAAGCTTCTCCCTGCAACGAATACTGGGGAGGTGATGTGGCCTAGTGGAAAGCCTGATGACTTTGGAGTCAAAGGGTTAAAAATCTTTGCTGGGCTGCTTGATAGGCAGCTAGGTGGCACAGTGGATAGAGAGCTTGGCCTGGATTAAGGATAATTCAAATCTGAGCTCAGACAACATACAAGATGAATGAGCCTGAGCCAGTCACTTAATCACTGCCTCAGTTTTCTCATTTGTAATATAGGGATAATAAAAGCAATTACCTCTTAGAGTGGTTGTGAAGATCAAATGAGACAATATTTGTAAAACATTTTGCAAACCTTAAAATGCCAAATAAATACTGGTTATTATTATTAGTATAATTATTACTAATATCACTTTGCTTCTCAAAGATCCCTTCCAGCTCTAAAGCTATGATCCTATCACTTTTTGACATTAGTTTTCTTCCAATTATTCTCCTTGGTTGTGAGTAATGCCTCTAAAGAATTAGATGCAGGGGAAGGTGCATTGGGAACCAAGAGTAGGTGTGAGACTATCCATCCACTCATCGCTGCACCCTCCCCTCATCCCCACCTCACATATTGACCAGGCCCTTACTGTGTTTTCCTCCTCCTTGAATAACTCACCATTGCACTATGCTTGAGGAGAAGGGCAAGGAAGCACTAGAAATAGAATGATGACTTCCATCTGAAATTTTCTGCACAGGGTAAAACAAAGCAGCACATAACTTTAAGAAAAAGAATGAAGATGTATTGCAAGAGATGACTTGTCTATGAGAAAGATTAGTTTTAGATTAGTTAGACAACCCATTGATAGAGCAGATGCGCTGGAGGAGGAGAGTCAAGATGCTATCAATGGTTTCCAACAACTTCCCTCCTTGGGCATAGAAATTGAAAGGACCCTCACCAAACTGTGTCACTGCTCCTTTGATGTGCTGTTAAATAACCGCCTCAAAGGAGTCTTCTGAAACTTAAGAGACTGTTTATCAAAAGTAATTTCTTCTTTTTAAAAATCTTTTTTAATTTAATATTTTATTTTTCCCCAATTACATGTAAAAATTATTTTCAACATTCATTTTAAACATTGAGTTCCAAACCATCTCCCTCCCTCCCCACTCCTTTCATTAAGAAGACAAGCAATTTGATATAGCTTATACATGTGTAATCATGCAACACTTATTTCTGTATTAGTCATGTTGTAAAAGAAAACAGACTAAAATAAAAACCAAAGAAAAATAAAGAAAGTCAAAAAAGTATGCTTTGATCTGTATTCAGATTCCATAAGTTCTTTCTCTGAGGATGGACAGCATTTTTCATAATAAGTCCTTCAGAGTTGTCTTGGATCATTGTATTGCTTAGTACAGTTAAGTCATTCACAGCTGATCATCTCACCATATTGTTATTGCTGTGTGCAACGTTCTCCTGGTTCTACTTATTTCACTTTGCATCAGTTCATGTAAGTCTCTCTGGTTTTTCTGAGAGCATCTAGTTCAACATTTCTTATATCACAATAGTATTCCATCACAATTATATACCACAAATTGTTCAACCACTCCTCAATTGATGGGCATCCCCTCAATTTCCAATTCTTTGCCATCAGAAAAGAGCTGCTATATATATTTGGTCATAGTTCCAAAGTACTCTACATAATGGTTGAATCAGTTCACAACTCCATCAGCGGTACATTAGGGTCTCATTTTTCCCACATCACCTCCAACATTTAGCATTGTCCTTTTCTGTCCTATTAGTCAATCTAATAGATGTGAGGTAGTAACTCAGTATTGTTTTAATTTGCATTTCTTCAATCACTAGCAATTTAGAGCATTTTTGTATCTCTGTAGAAAGCTTTGATTTCTTCATCTGAAAATTGACTTTTTATTTTTTGAGCATGTCAATTGGGGAATGGCTTTTATTTTTGCAAATTTGACTCATTTCTTTATACATTTGAGAGATGAGGCCTTTATCAGAAGAACTTGCTTCAAAAATGTTTTCATACACTACGGGCTTATACTGATGTAACTAGTTGATTTGGAACACTGGAATTCCATTTTTTCCTATCTTGTTCCCCCCACCCCACCCCTCATTTGCTTGTAAGGACAGTTATGCCCCAGAAAATTTCCTTCAGTTACAAAAATTCTGTTTGTGAAATGACATCATTGCCTCATTCATAATTCTTACCTTGTTAGGGTTCTTCCAGTTGGTAGACTGAACTTTCAGGGCTCTTGCTTTTGAAAAGTGGAAGGATCTCAATTTTGGATATTGCCATGTTATTACCATTTAATTTTTTTGTTGGTTTTGTTGGTCTTTTTTTGTTTGGTTTTTAAAATAAAGCTATATAAAGCTTGTGGATTAAAAAGAAAAAAAGATTTTCACAGTTATGATTGCTAACTGTATTTCCCTTCACCCTATTCCCCTGCTCCCCTTCCCCCCCCATTTATTCTATTCTCTCTCCTTTCACCTTATCCCACCTCAAAAGTATTTTGCTTCTGACTATTTGTAATGGCAAGCAAAGTGGGAGTTTTTGCTGTTTTTTCTTTTGGAGTGCTTCTCAGAACTAAGGCAGTCCAGTGCCTTTGAGTGAGTCTTGCCTTCCTTTGTAGGAAGGCCCACACTCTTTTGCTAATTAGGTCACAGAGGTGTGAAGTCCTCGGGAAGTGTCAAGCCCTTGAGAAGTGTGAAGCCCCAGGGCCCTAAACTGGGTATATATGCTCTGAGGTTAGCATTTTGTTTGGAGCTTACTCATTGGAAGAGTGTTGGTGTGGAGACTCTGGGTAGCTGTTTAGGAGTCATCCCCCCCTCCTTTGAAAAACTAGATGTTTTTGCTTCTCTCTCTGGCAACTATGTATGTATAGCTTTGGTAAGACAGCTAGAAGCCTGTCTGTTGATTTGTGTTATTTGCTCTGTTTATATTTTCTCTGTTTGTAATTTCTGTTTGTATTTGCTCTGAAGTTCAGGGTGCTGACTTTTCCCCCTGAACTAAGTGAATGATATATGTGTGTTTAATTAGTTGTTAACCCCTTAGAGTTACTTTCCTTAGAAAAGCAAATCAAAGAATCTGTGCTAGCAGCCCCGCTGTGTACTGGTGTTGTTCTTACGCAGCCACAGCAGCAGCAAGCAGCATTGTTGTTACACCATTGCCTTTCCACATCCACTCTCCTTTCTATGAGAACCCCATTTCTCTTATCCCCTTCCTCTCCTGCTTTCCCATAGGGTAAGATAGATTTATACACCCAATTGAGTGTGTACGTAATTCCCTCTTTTAGCCAATTCTGATTAGAGTAAGGTTCAACTGTTCCCCCATCTCCCCAGTCTTCCTCTCCACTGTAATAGCTCTTTCTTGACTCTTTTACGTGAGATGATTTACCCCATTCTAGCTCTCTTTCCTTTTCTCTCAGTGCATTCCTCTTTCTCACCACTTAATTTTATTTTTAAAGATAACATCTTCATATTCAATTCACACTTGTGTCCTCTGTCTATATATACTCTTTCTAACTGCCATAATAATGAGAAAATTCTTATGAGTTACAAGTATCTTCCCATGTAGGAATGTAAACAGTTTAACCTTATAAAGTCCCTTATGATTTCCCTTTCCTGTTTACCTTTTTATGCTTCTCTTGAGTCTTATATTTGGAAGTCAGATTTTCTATTCAGTTCCAGTCTTTTCATCAGGAATGCTTGAAAGTCCTCTACTTCATTAAATTTCCTTTTTTCCCCCCTGAAGGATTATACTCAGTTTTGCTGGGTAGGTAATTTTTGATTGTAATCTTAGTTCCTTTGCCTTCTGGAATATCATATTCTAAGCCCTCTAATTCTTTAGTGTAGAAGCTGCTAAATCTTGTGTTATCCTGGCTGTGGCTCCATGATACTTGAAATATTTCTTTCTGGCTGCTTGCAATATTTTCTCCTTAACCTGAGAGCTCTGGAATCTGGCTATAATGTTCCTAGAGTGTTCGTTTTGGGATCTCTTTCAAGAGGTAATTGATGGATTCTTTCAATTTCTATTTTACCTTCTGGTTCTAGGATATCAGAGAAGATTTCCTTGATAATTTCTCGAAAAGTGCCTAGACTTTTTCTGATTATAGCTTTCAGGAAGTCAAATAATTTTTTAAATGATCTCTCCTGGATGTGTTATCTAGATCGATTATTTTTCTAATAAGATATTTCATATTGTCTTCTATTTTTTCATTCTTTTGGTTTTGTTTTATTGTTTCTTGATGTCTCATAAAGTCATTAACTTCTACTTGCTCAATTCTAATTTTTAAGGAATTATTTTCTTCAGTGAATTTTCTTCCTTTTTCATTTGACCAATTCTATTTTTTAAGGAGTTCTTTTCTTCAGCAAATTTTTGTGTATCTTTTTCCATTTGGCCAATTCTGCTTTTAAAAGCATTCTTTTCCTCATTGGCTTTTTCACCTTTTACCATTTGGCCTAGTCTGTTTTTCTTTTCTTTTTTTCCCTTTTATTCTTTATTTTTTTGTCTTGCCTTTACTAAGCTGACTCATTTTTCATGATTTTTTTTTTCATCACTCTCATTTCTTTTTCCAATTTTTCCTTTACCTCTCTTACTTGATTTTTAAAATCCTTTTTGAGCTCTTCCATGGCCTGAGACCAATTTATATTTTTCTTGGAGGCTTTAGATGTAGGAATTTTGACTTTGCTGTTCTCATCTGAGTATGTGTTTTGATCTTCCTTGTCACCTTAGTAACTAACTTTCTATGGTCAGAATTTTTTTCTGTTGTTTGCTAATTTTCCCAGCCTATTTCTTGACTTTTAACTCTTTGCTAAAGTAGGGCTTTGCCTCTAGGGTGGAGGGTGCACTATCCCAAGCTTTAGGAGTTTTGTGCAACTGTTTTCAGAGATAATTCGAGGGACCTGTAAGTTTTCGGTTTTTCCAAAGTGGTCTAAGGAGGATCCAAGGATCTAATGAGAGGTGTGTTTACTACTTTCCTGGCCTGTGCTCTGTGAGCTACAACATGCCCTCTTTTCTGCCCTGGAAACTGTGATGAGGGTAACTGCTCCACTGTGGCTGCAAGCTCTGATGTGCTAGTGCTCCTCCTTGCCCTGACAGTGCCACCCAGGACTGCAACCTGGATCTGAGTATGGGGTAAGTAACAGAGTCCTGCCCCCGGTGCCATCAAAGAGACCCCTGTGATCTCCTTCTGACCAGTTGTTCAACCCCCTTAGCATCTGTGGGCTGAGAGCTCTGGAAGCAGCCACTGCAGCTGCTGATTTGATCACTTGCAAGACCTGCTCCTGGTTTGGTAGGGCCCAGTATACAGGCCGGCTCAGCCTGTACTGGACTGAGCTCTGCTCTCACCCTGGTGTGGCCTTTCCTGCCAAACTTTTAAATTGTCTTGCGCTGGAAAATTGTTTCACCCTGTCCTTTTGTGCAGGATTTGTTTTTAGGACATTATTCAAAGGTCTTCGAGGGGTTTGGGGAAGAGCTCAGGTGAGTCCCTGCCTTCTCTCCACCATCTTGTCTTTGCCCCTCTCTTCTTTTCAACACACTAAAAGTGCAACTCAAAATGGTGTCTACAGGAATTAAGCTGCATTTTAAATGGACCAACATGTAATGTTTTCTTTGTTTAAGTAAAAGACGAGCTATTTGCTATAGCCTTCCTTTTCTAAACCACAGTTGCAAATGCCTGTTTTTATTTGGGGGCAGAGATCACAAAGAAGATCTTGTGATTTCTAGCACCCCCATAATTACTCATTCTAATGAGGGAAGGGTGCTGGGGAGGGGCCCTCTATTTTGCTTCTCCTGTGAAGATTCCAGGGCCCAGGATAGGGCCTTGCTAGAGCAAATTTGGAGATCTTGATACCGGAAGTGGGATTCTCCTTTCCCCTTCTCACACTTCATGCCCTCCCCTGTCCCCATCCCCAACAATAGCCTCTTTGTAATAATTAGATCATCGAGTCAGAATGAGAGGACAGGATAAAGGACATGTTATTTGTGTGACCTCATTCCTTCCATTTGGGCTTCTGTAGTCTGAGACAAGCAGGCCTGGTGGGGGGTGGGTGGGAGGTATGGGATAGGGGTGGGTGGTCCAGAAGCAAAGAATAGAGTGGCAGTTGAAGACATAGAGATGTCAGATCAGCCTGGAACTGATCTGGACTATGGGGAAATGTATATTTGAAGCTTGGAAAATCATAAACTACTAACACATTACGTTCTAGACCCTGGTGATCTGCAAAGGAAGCCTTGATCCCCCTCTAAATTCTTTTATCCCTAAGAGAGGAAAGTCAAAGATCTTCCTCTGCTCCTTTTCATGAGCCTCAGTTAGTGCATGAAAGATCTGAGAGGGAAGTGAGCATGATGGAGAGAGATAGTGATAACCACCCCAGCTTGGATCAAGGTAAGTCTTGCCTACTTTCCTTTTTATTTTATTCTATCAATGGATGAATCAATCAACAATCATTTATTAAGTGCCTATTACATATCAGGCTGGACTAGGTGCTAGAGATATAAAGATAAAAATGAAACAATGCCTGTCCTTGAAGAGTTTTCATTCCATTGGAGGAGAAAATATGTGCACATTTGAGTAAATACAGGATAAACAAAGGTGATTTTGGAGAGGAGGGGTCTACCTGGGAATGGAAGCATGGGGAAGCCAGAAAGGCTTCTGTGTAGCATAAAACTACTGTGACTACATACCTATGTATTGGAATCTTTATTGGTACAAAAATAAGAAAAAAAATAAGAGTGAACTACCCCAATGAGGTTGAGGCAGAGCTAAAATATAATCATAGCAAATTTGGTATTTTGTCAATATTTCATAAAGAGATGTAGAGGAATGCCTCTAGCATGTTGGGTGGATCTTGTGTATAAGATTTATGGGAAGACATGGACAAGAGGTGTTAACCACATGCTATCCACAACACTCCCAAGCGTGGACTGAACCAGATTCAAATGCAATTGGAAAATATGTAACAAAGTAAATAAAAATACAATAAAACATTAATAAATTACATTTTAAAACTAAGTCAATATGTGGCCCAAAGGGATCCTTACATATCATTTAATGGCCTCAGTTTTCTATTTGTGTTTGACACCACTGATGTAAACCATTGGAGGGAGCCCTCATCTTAATATAATCACAGATCTTTCAAAGTATCCAAGAATTGAGTGGAAGTGGCATGAGAGAGGATTGAATTCTTTCTACAACTGGAAGACCTCAGTTTTGGTCTCATTTATATTATTTATTGGCTATGTGTCTTTGGGCAAGCTCTTTAACCTCTCTGAGTATCAGTTTGCTCATCTATAAAATGGAAATTATGCCCATTCACTGACCTCACTATTGGTAAGATCATCTGAATATGAGGGTGCTTTATAAACAAGCAAGCACCATAGGAAAGTAAATAGTTTTTCAGTTGTTATAACTACCATTTAAATTTGCATCTCCAATGTCATAGGGACATGTGCCAGGCCTCTTTTAGATAGAAATAACCTCAAAAAGGCCTTTCAAAGTGAATACCCCCTTTTCTTCATCTCCTGGTCTTATTTCGTCCAGATATCTTCCCATACTATCTCCTTCTTCACTCTGATCTCTGATGAAGGATGGGGCCTTCCTGCTAAAGCCAACCCCTCTCATTGATCAAATGTCTTCCAGTTCATCTGTAGCAGATTTATTACTATTACATTTCCACTCTGTAGTCTTCAAGATTTCTTGATATATTCCTTCTTTACTTGCTGCCTACAAACACACTTATGCCTCTCCGTCTTTTAAAAACCCTCACTTGATCCTACCATCTTCACTACCTACTGTTCTATATCCCTCCTCCCCTCCATGGCTAAACACCTTAAGAAAACCATCTATACTTGGTGCCTTCTCTTCCTCTCCACTGTTAGACTGCCCCCCTCCCCCCACTGTAATCTGGCTTCCAACCTCATGACTCAACTGAACAATCACCCTGTTATTACCTCCATTTTACAGATGATGAAATTGAGGAATACAGAGGGCAAATAAGTTACCCAGGATCACACAATCAGCAAGTGTCCAAGGCCATATTTGAACTCAGGTCTCCCTGGCTCTAGGTCCAGCATTCTCTCCACTGCCCCACATAGCTGCCTTACTGTGCGCCCTTGAATAGATCTCCCTTCCTTCCTGTGTCACGTTCCTCTCTGGTCTCCTGACACAGGACAGAATTCCCATCAGTTCCTGGTATTCTTTGTAGTTTGTTTACTTCTATTCATTAAAACACTTCATTTGGTCTTTTCTGGAACACTCCATTCCCCCCTAAGCTAGAAAGCAAAGAATCTTCTCCCAAGCCCTTTCACCTTCTCTTCTAATAAGGAGACAATGTGTACTTTGAGCAAACATAGCTATTACTTCTTACTGATGTCCTTTGAGGCTTTATTATGTTGTAGAATAATGTTGGTTTTTCTTAAGGCTTTGATAGCTAAATGGAAGCTCCTGAAAATCCTTCCAAACTGGAAAGGCTTTGAGTATGAGCCTGAGACAAACTGCCACATACCAAATTGTAGAAGATTCCCAAACTGCATTGGAAAGACAAGTCCCAACATTGATGGAATCAGCACTTCTTGGAGCCTGAGCTTGTTGGACCACTGAGCTGGGTGAAGTTTGGGGGTGGGAAGCAGATGGGGATGGGGTCTGAACCTATGACTTCATCAGGGTAGGGAAACATTCAGTGAAGCACCTTCTTTGTATCCTGGTGCTTCACACAATGCCTAGCCCTGAGTAAGCACTTAATAAATGCTTGTTGACAACAACACCAGTGACTGTTCTCCAACTTCCAGTCTTAGGCAGTTGCTTTGGGCACTGAGATGACTAACCTGTGGTCAGACAGCCAGCGTGGAGCAATAATGAGACTTGAACCCAGCTCTTCTTGACTTTGAAGTTGACCCTCTATCCACCACATCTAACTTCCTCTCAACCATAATACCTTTCAAAAAATACCACCAAATTCTAAACAGCTGGAGCTCTCTCCTGGGATTTTCTTAATAACAGAGAAATTCCAGAGGTTTTTTTTAATTGCTAAAGGTATTTATACATAAACTATATTTACAGAGAACTTATTCTGAATTACATATTTACATTTTTTCCTGTCTCAGAGATCCACTTTGCAAACAAAAATTTCCACAGATACCAAATTCCTGTCTAAGAACTCATTTTCTATGTAAACATTTCTTACAAATACATCTTGTTGGTGAAGTCAAATGTTTTTTTACTCTCTACCCCCAGCCCCCCATTCCTCTTCTTTCCATGTGGATGTTGCCTTTGTGGCTGAATCACATGCTAACTACTTGGAGTCTTGCTGTATGTCAGCATTCCCACTGGCCCACAGGGGTTTTATCCCTAGGGAGTCTGCAGCATTTTTTAAAAACTATCTGGAAGTTTTCATATCCTTGGTTATAAATATCCTAAAGCCTTCATTCCTAACTCACGGCCCCCAAATTCCTTTGCAATTATATACTTGGGGAGCAAATGACGGCATCCTTTACTCTCTTTATCCCGCTCCCTAGCAAAGTCCTTGCCAAAATTCTCCATATTTCCTATCACATCTGCTATTAACTCACTGTGCATGACAACCACGTTACATCTTTGATTTATTCCAAATACTTTCTTGGAGGAGCAGCAAGGTGGTGCGGTGAATAGAGTACTGGGCCTGGAGTCAGGGTGGTTGTGAGGATAAAATGAGATAATATTTGTAAGGTATTTTGCAAACCTTAAAGTGTTGTATGAATGCTGGTTACTTACTTACTACTACTACTACTAATTGTTACTACTACTGACTGCTATTACTACTACTATTATACTACTACATTACTGGTACCATTGCTATTACTACTGCTGCCTCTACTACACTACTACTATTACTACTACTGCTACTACTGCTACTGCTGCTGCTGCTACTACATTACTACTACTACTGCTGCTGCTGCTACTATTACTACACTACTACTATTACTACGCTACTACCACTACTACTACTGCTATTACTGCTGCTGCTACTATTACTACACTACTATATTACTGCTACTGTTATACTACTACTATTGCCCCTGCTACTACTACCGCTGCTGTTACTACTACACCACTACTATTACTATTACTACTGCTTCTATTAAATGCCTGATTGCTGTTATTTGCTTGTTCATGTGAAGGTCATAGAGAAAAATACAACCTTCAATAGATGCGTAATGGGGGAAGGGGAGAATTAAGCAGGGTACTCCTGATAATTGATTTCCCACCTGCCAATTGACTGTAATCACTGGAGATGCTGGGGGGTACCAAAGATAATGAAGTATTTAGGTTTTAAAGAAAGTATAAAGGAGGGTGTGATTATGTGTGATTATTCTTTATAAGGTATGAAAAAGTTCTTCAGGTCAGAACTGATGGAATTAGAGGGCACATAGTTATCGTCTGGCAAAGGACGGCCGTGTCCTGGCAGCCCTTTAGAAACTGAGACACACCCTCAAAGGAGTGAGGCAGAAGGAAAAAAGAGCCAGCTAATAGAAAGACCCAGTCCTCAAGAGGGAAATCCTCTCAAGATTGACCCCACAGCGAAAATTCCCTCCAAACTCAGCTTGTAGCTGCTTTCCAAGGGAAAAGCTGACTCATCTGCTATCAGAGGTCCCTATCTATGAGGAGAAAGAGGGCTCAGAGAGACCCCAGGATTCTGTTATCTTACTTCCTGATGAGGTTCATACTAAACTCCAGCCTAGGCCACCCACAATTGGTTCTCTGAAAGAGAACAGAATGCCCTGGGGCTCAGGAGGAGAGGACACTGACTGTATCCATATCCATGAGAAACTTGAGGTTGTCATTGAAAAGCTCAATTGAATTTTTGATGTTGATATTCAAGATGCTTCTGGAAAACGACAGAGCAGATGATATTGTAGGGATCCCACAAAAGGATGAATGTAGGTGGTGTCAAAGGGTAATGCTGACAGAGAAGACTGGGACAGAGAAAGAGAGGAGGGAGAGAGGGGGAAAGGAGGAAAGGAGAGGGAAAGGAGGAGGAAGAGGAGGAGGAGGAGGAGGGAGAGTGGAGAACAGGTACAGGGAAGGGGAAGAAGGAGATAAAGAGAGAGGCAGGAGGGAAGGGGAGAGACTTTAATATATGGATTTGAAATTCTTTGTCATAGAGATCACAAGCAGTTTTGCTTGCTTTAGGAGGAGTGGCCACCTGGGTGCATTGCTATCCCTTCTAATAGATCTAACTTAAATTCCAGCTGACATTTATATAATACTGTTAAGATTATAAAGTATTTTACACGCATTATTTGGTTTTCCTGATTCTCCCAGGTGTTAATACTCTTTCTCTACTGAAATTTATTTGCATTACTTTGAATATACTTTGTGTTTATTTATTTGCATGTATAGAGGAGGTGCCTGATTGGCAGAGTGGTTAAGAAAGTTGGACTTGGGAGTCAGGAGACCTGAATTTAAGTCCTACTTCAGATACTTGCTAGCTGTGTGACCCTTGTTAAGTCACATAACGTCTCTCAGTGGATTTCCTCATCTGTAAAATGGGTATAATAACAGCACTTACCATACAGGGCTATTGTGAGGATCATGCTATATAAATGCTAGCGATTATTATCGTATTGCATTCCCCAACAGAACAAAAGTTCCTTGAGGGAAAGTCTTATTTTGTTTTTGTATCCCCACAGTGCCTATCCCGATGGCGTTTTGTACATAAAAGGTCCTTAGTAAACATTTGTTTAATTGAATTGAATTTGGTGTTGCGAACACACGTATTTACAATTGCTTGCTTTTCTTCATTTCCAGTAGAGAAAAGGAGGAGGAAGAAACATAGGAAATCACTGAATGCCAGACTTATAAGAGACTTTTGAAGTTAACTTGTCCATCCTATACCTGAAGCTCGAATTGTCTCTGTAGCATACCGTGTAACTTCCTGTCCTGGCATGTGGATGAGTGTCTGGCATTTGAGTGTAAGCCTGGAGAGCTATTTTCACGCAGAAACACCGCCATCTTGTGGACTCTTCGGATGCTATGTTCAGTCTGCAAACTAAATTGCCTGAATTTATCCATTGCCTGTGATTTCACAACCAAGAGAAAGGAAAATTAGAGAATATTTCTTATTTTATGGAGAAGGAAATTGATACCTAGAGAATTAAAGTGCTTGGCTAAGGTTACATGGATGTTAACTGAGCTTGGATGTGAACTCAGTTCCTGTCCAAATCCATGAACCCAGGTCCTGCCTAAATCTAGTGATATTTCACAGCTATAAATTTAATTAAGGGTGTAAAGAGTCCAAGAACTTTAGCTCTGGAATGAACTTCAGAAACCATCTAGTCCAAAGATCCTTAACCTGAGTTCTATGTACAGATACCCTAAGGTATCTGTGGATGAATTTTCAAAGGGTCTGTGAACTTGGGTGAGAAAAATGTGGATAGATAGATAGATGATAGATAGAACTTTATTTTCAATTACTTCTAACTGAAATTGAGCCTTTCCTTTGGTCATTTAAAAGCACTCTTCTGAGAAGGGGTCCTTGGCTTTGCCCAGTTTGTGACACAAGCAAAAATAAGAACCCCCTGATCTAGCTCAGCTTCCTTACTATGTCCCTGACAGCTAGTCATTCAGCTACTTGAGAATCTTCTAAGGGACCCGCCACTTTCTGAGACAGGCCATTTCACTTCTGGACAGTTGGAACTGCTAGGAATTTTGTAAGAAGCCAAAATCAACCTCTTTTGCAACTGCCATCCATTGATTCTAGTTCAATCCTCTGAGGCAATGACTCTGTTTCAAATGCCTGAACATAGCCATTGTATTGCTCTGAGTCTTTTCCAGGTTAAATATCTTTCATTTCTTCTATCACATTTTGTATGGCATGGTCTCCAGTTCTTTCACCATCTTGATTACGTTCCTGTGGATTTCCTCTAGCTTCTAAATATACTTCCTAAAATGTGATAGCCCAGACTGAAACAAGTATCCAGATATGGCCTGACCAGAATAGATTGCGAGGGAACTATCACCTCCCTAAACGGGTACCAGTACAGCATTAATTTTTTTTTGGCTCCCATGTCATATCGATGATTTATATTGAGCTTGCATTATGGTAAACCCTAAAGATCTCATGGGATTATCGTTTATGCTCATGCCTCCCTTACCTTGTATTTCTAATGTTGATTTTTTGAACCTAAGTCATTTTTCCTCATTAAATTTCATCTTGTTTATCCCATTATTCTAACTCTTTTTGGACTCTGGTTCACCATGCAATAAATGAGTAATCCTTTCTTCATATGAGTGGCAGATTTGAAAACTTGCCTTCTATGTCTATCCACTGATAAAAATATTTAAAAGCATAGGGCCAAGGACAGATAGCTGAGGTACTCTACTAGAGACTTTCTTCCAATGTGACATCAAACTATTAACAATTATTGTTTGGGTCCAGTCAGAGAGGCTTCACTTAACTGTATTATCATCTAGTCTATGTTTCTTCATCTTACCCACAAAATAGCCTAAGGGACTTTGAAAAGGCTTTACTGAAATCATAGTATATCTATACCATTCCCCACCCTGACCTACCCACCTCTCGAAAAAGGAAATGAAGTTAACTTAGCGCGCTTTGTTCTTGATAGAGTTTAGAGTGGTCACCGCTTCCTTTCTTTTTTTTTTTTGGTTTTTGAACATCTGTTTTTAAACTTTGAGTTCCAAATTCTCTCCCCTTTTCCCTCCCCGCCCACCCTCCCTAAGAAGGCAAGCAATTCAACATGGGCCACATGTATATCATTATGTAAAACCCTTCTACAATACTCATATTGTGAAAGATTAACTATGTTTTGCTCCTTCCTAACCTATCCCCCTTTATTGAATTTTCTCCCTTGACCCTGTCCCTTTTCAAAAGTGTTTGTTTT
>CM053624.1:60507017-60522556 GCA_028646595.1 Phalanger gymnotis
TGGGCAGGTCTCTTAACCTCTCTCTGCCTTAGTTTCTTCATCTGTATGAGGGAATAATAGCAGTAAGTTCCAAGGGATATTGTGAAGATAAAATGAGATATTTGTAAATCTGAAAGCACTGTATAAATGCTAGTTGTTAGTAGTAATTATCGTTGTTTGTTTGCTTGTTCTTGTTGTTGTATACCACATGAAGCTGCATTCCATACCATTGACACTGGAGTGAAGGTTACATGCATCCCTTCCTCTCTAGTTCAAAGACACCAATTGGTACATCTACCCTTATTCTATGGGTCTTGCTCATAGGCAACTAAACCCTTCGGTTAACTCAATGCCTGGCTGTCAATGAACATTCTATCATGTTGCCTTCTGAAACCCCAACCTATGTTCCAATAGGAGGGGAGTCCCTTCTGGTTAATTTCCTTAAATTCAGCTCTTAGATGCCGAGTCAAGCCTGGGACTTTAAACTCAGAGGAAAGGATTCACTGCTCCAGGGCAAGCAGAGAGCTACCGGCTACAGCTCCACAAACCTGGCACATGGTTACTGTTTGTGCCTTTAACGGGGAAAGGTCACAAGAACTGTGATCAGCTCTGCCTTGGTCACCTCCGCTGCCCACACTTTTGGCCAGGCAACACACTCCGGAGACCTGCTTCTTGCTCCCGCTTTATTGCCAATCCAAGCTATCTGCCTCTTATCAGCCCTCCAACCTTCTAATCCCAATTATAACCCGGTAGGAAATTGTCCTTAAAAAATACAGGTCAGGGTTAGGCAGCTGCCTCTTAACCTCCATCTCCACCAGAACTCAGCCCGAGTCCTGGACTCTCAGACACTTCTGCAAATTTTCCATTTTTTCCCCCTTTTCCAATATAGGAACCTTTCCAACTGGCTGCTCCTCAAAAGTGAATGCAGAAAGGGTAGAGTGCAAACTGAAGTATTCTCTCCCTTCAATTCTCGTTTTATATTTGTTTCATATTTAATTTCCAATTAATAAAATTTTATCTTTTAAATTTTTTGTTTTTAATAATAATAACAGATAACATTTATAGTGTTTACTATATACGACTTACTATACTAAGCACTTTACAGTTATTATTTGGTTTGATCCTCAGAACTTTGAGAAGTAGGTACTGCTATTCTCCCTCTTTTAGTGACGAGAAAACTGAGGCAAACAGAGGTCGAGTGATTTGCCTGGGGTCAAAATAGCAAGTAAACTTCTGAAATGAAATTTGAGCTCACATCTTCTTCCTGACTCTGGACCAAATGCTCTAAGTACTTGCTATAGTGATAATTACCTAAATTCTCCTTTCACTTCTCTAACAGGAAGATAGTGAGGCATTATCGTCTCCCCTGGTGGGCTTGGCCCTGACAAGAAGGACCTTCACTGAACCAAAGGGAACATGGTGGCTCATGACTTTGAGAGTTGACTTTGGTCATTGGGGAGATCATAGTCCTGCTCTTTCCTGCTAGTAGTTACCTCGTTATCAACGGATTCATTCTAGAATGGGAACTCAAAGGACAAAGACAAGGTCTATTGCTGGTCTTCCATCCCAATGGAGGACCATAACAATGTAGGTGTCCAGGAAGAGGGCTCCAAGTAGGGCTCCTGGATATTCCAAAGACCAATGGGTAAGACATTGGATAAGGTCAGAGTCTTAGTGGAAGAGGTAGAAAAGTAGGGTGGTAGCGAGCACTCCTAGAATGCCCTTCAGATTCATCTATCAGAGTCAAGAATCATTGTGATGTTCTAGATTACAAGAATCACTGTGATGTTCTAAAGACACTAAGATAGGACTATGGGTGAGTAGTGCCTGATGGCACCTGAGCACTGGGCCATTGAGAGAACTCTGCCATCTTCCTCAGCTTGCTGAGGTACCATGGTGTGCCCCACAGGCAAAAATGCTTAGAAAACTGTGCCTGAGAGAGGACACTCCTGGCTGAGAAATCCTTACAGGACAGTTTTCAGTCCTTTGGGGACACTAATGATGAATCTAGAGGGAACGCACAGTGGCCACTGGTCTTAGCTCTTCCCTTCTCTTAGAAAAACTGGGGCAAATGCCCAAAGTCCCATTAATTTTACACAGCACTGAGCAAACATTGCTGAAACTAGGTTCCCACACCTGGCAGCACTTTGAATGATGACTTATAGCCCAAGCAAGAGTGGAAGGACAAAAAAACTACCTTCATCTTATTTGTAAGATTTAGAGGCAAAAGAGAGCTTAGAGTTCATCTAGTATAAACCCTCATTTGACATCTGAGGAAAGCAAAGCTCTGAGATGTTAAGGAATTTGCTCAAGGTCACGCAGGTCGTAAATGGGATTGGAACTCAGATCCTTTAAGATATATAGATACACAAATTTTGAAAAATTTGTCTTGCCTGTTGCAAAAGGTACAAAATAGTCGCTTTTCTTAAAGTTGCCACTTTCATCCAGGAAATGGTGGGGGTCAAACTGGTCTGGATTGGGGAACTCTTCATTGTCATACAGAACAGAAGTCAGTAATGGTATTACAGTGGTGCCCTGGAAGGAACAGACTTGATTTGAGTGAGAGAAGACAAGTCGTAGAATGTGAGAGTTTGAAAGGACCATAGAAATCATCCAGTCCAATTTCCCTCTTCCCTTCCCCTCTTCTGCATTTACAAACAAGCAAACTAGGGGCCAGCATTGGTTAAGGCCAAGACCAGAACCCTGGTGTCCTGACTCCCATACTCATCCCAGTTCATTACATCATGCCAAAGTGCCTCAAAGTCAGTGTGCAGAGAGAAGCAGTCTCGGCCCTTCTAGGGCAAAACCAGGACCAATAGGCGGGAGTTATGAGGAGGAAGAATTCAATTCAACAAACATTATGCGTCTCCTATATACCAGGCATTGTAATGTAAGGAGAATTTTGACCATTAGACCTATCAGAAATGGAATGGGCTGCCTAGTTTGGTGGTATGACACTCTTGGTGGATGTGTTTAAGCAGAGGCTAGGGGAGCTTTTGTCTGGGGTACAGCTTTAACTGGGTGAACTCTGTGCTATACTCCTGTGATTTTCTAATCTTTTAGGAGGGAGTATAGGTGCTGGCATGGAGCTTTAATTAGAAATGATTTCACTAGGGACAAAAATAATTGGGAACATGGCAGTGGTGATACATAAGACAGCACAACCACAGGTTCAGATGTGGCAACTGTGTGGGCAATCCAGCCCTCATCCCAAAAGTGGTTGAGGGGGAAGGTAGGTCCAATAAAGGGAGGTCACAGCAATGGGACTGCAGAGGTGGTAGCTGGTGGGACATCAGAGAGCTGTCATGAAAGGCATGAAGACTGTGGTTGCTTCAAGCAGGAAATATGTCACCCTTCTCTCATTCTAAGGAAAAGCCCCATTCCTTTGGTGCTGGTTATGTCACTTCTTTTATTGTATTCAGCAAATGACATACTTCCTACCTTGGGGATGAAGTATTGTCTGAACTGAATGTCTTCTGTTACTGCATGAGGCACGCTGGCAGGGACGAGGTCAATGTATCTCTGTATTTCATGGATCACAGCATTGGTATAAGGCATATTGTTTCTGTCTTTCATGGAAGGACTTTGATTTTGGCCAATCACTCGGTCGATTTCTTCATGGATTTTTTCTGTCACAATAGGAATAAGAATTCATGTAAAAAGTGGGGAGAAAGACATGACATCTTCCCCAGTTTCTCTGATTTCTTACCTACAAAGTGTCCCTAAAGTCCGGACACATAAAAAATCTCATTAACATCTCATTAACTGTTTCACCGAAGACTCTGT
Source organism: Phalanger gymnotis (assembly GCA_028646595.1). Lineage (NCBI taxonomy): Eukaryota > Metazoa > Chordata > Mammalia > Diprotodontia > Phalangeridae > Phalanger > Phalanger gymnotis. Next base: position 60,510,783 of record CM053624.1, read on the forward strand.
GTTGCTCAGTGACTTCTTTTCTGGGGTATGCTAAAGGAGAAGGGTATATTCAATGAAAATCACAGATGCAACACACTTGATTAAACACATAAAGAGCGAATGTGCTAAAATTGACGGCAATGTGGAGTTATTGCATCGAGTTCTTGTGAATCTTGCAAAGCGCATCAACCTTTGCAGCACAAATAATGGAAATCATATTGAAGATGTTATTCGTTAATATTCCAATTAAATAAAATGTTGAAAATTTCATTCATTTCATTTCTTGAAAATATGCATTTTTGCCTATGTGTCCAGACTTCAGGAACACCCTGTAGAATTACATAGGAAATAAAATGCTACTGAATCTATCTCTTAATGAGAAAATGAAGAGTTATATTTCAGTCTTTTGGGTCAGCCAAGGATCCATAGGGAAACACTTAAATACCCTGCCTCTCAGAGCTCAGACCTCAAGTTTTTCTTACAGGATAAAACACAGGACAAGCCTGCACTGCATAAGGAAGTAATAAGGCCAGATTCAGTGGATTCAAGTGGTTTTTCCACACAGTTGAGTGGGTATTTGAGAATTGCGATGTTCCAGTTCTTTCTAAATCAAGGTGACCTGGCCCCACTGAATCATTCAGTTACACAGAGCTCTGTGTGTAGGTGGAGGGCATAAACCTAGCCAGAGTAAACCTTGCCTTGATGGTCCTCCTTATCTCACTTAAGAAAGAGCCCAAGGACTAAATATTTTTATTATGTACATACATCAAGTTTCATGCCTTTGTTTTAATATCACAGTCATTTTCAGATATATTGCTATATTACCACCCAGGGAGTTTTCCTTTGAAATAAGGAACAATTTAAGCCAAACCCAATGCATATACACCATTCCAAACCCAGTGAAAGGAAGAAGGTGCATTTCCTCATTACTTCTCCAGGGATGAAATTGGTTATTACAATTCCATAGCACTTAGCTTCATTTCAGTGTTCTTTTCAATTCTTTTATTGTATACCAGTAGAATGCATGAGATAAGGGCTGCATGTATTAGAAATAAGTGGTCTGACCTTCCAACAAAATATGTAACCTGTGTGAAGAAGTCAAGGAAGACCTATTTATACACGTAGAGAAAAATTCAGGTTCTTGGATAAGTCAGTTCAATATAATAAAAAGCAACAATATTCCCTAAACAAATTTAGAAATTTAATGTGCTACTAATTTTTTAAAAATGAATTTCTTTGTAGAACTGTACATATTGTATTCCCATCTCTGTTAGCTCTAGTCATGAAACTTTTGGACTCACTCTAGCCTGTTTGTTTTTTCAAATCCACTAAACAAGAGACCCTTTCCAGGGTAAGCTCATCTTTTTACCATCTTATCATCTTGTCACCATGTCACTAATTCAAGCCTAAACCGACTCTACCTCCTCTATCAGCCTCCTGATTATGATTATGATTAAAGAACTGGACCACTGAGAGGCCCATATATGATTAGAGGAGTGGAGGGTGTGCTACCAAACTCCTCCCAATGCCTTCCTTTATAAAGGGTAGAAATTGGAATTTTGGCTAACCACAGTCTGTATCTGTTGCCCTTCCTGATTTATTCAACTCCCCACTGGTGTTTCCCAATCCTACTCCCTTTTCCTGCCTCCTTTTGCTTACCGTCTCCTCTCATTAGATTGTAAACTCCTTGAGAGCAGGGACTGTTTTTTTTTTTTTAAATTTAATTGTGTCTCCAGTGCCCGCTACTTAGTAGGTATTTAATAAATGTTTATTGGATTGAATATATGTCTTCCCACGTCTCTCTGAATTCCTCATATTTAAGTTTCTCATGGCATAATTAGATCGATAGACTACAATTTGCCTAATCATTCTTCAGTTCAGGGACACTAAGCTAGTTTTTTCCTTTTTTTTTTATGAGTGGTATGACAGCTCAATTGCTATGTCATAAATCTCTCTTTAATTTGATCAATGCTTATCTTTGCATGGAAGCCATGTCCTAAGAAGCCAATATATTTATTGAAAGTAAGTCTAACTTTTGATAGGTTGTTTTTGGACTAAGCATGACTCCACTGCATGTGAGCTGACTGCATTTTTAATATGTTGTTAGTTTAATTGGTCATTCATTATTTATTCTTCTGCTTGAGGGGAAGAAGTATGGTAGATGGAGAAAGCATTATTTTCCCTTTTCTAGAACTGGAATTTGGCTTTGAGTTCTACGATTTGTTAGATATGCAACCTTGGGCAATTCACTTGACCTCTCTAGGTCTCAATTTTCTTATCTATAAAATGGGGATAACTGTCACATTGACTTCACTGTGTGAGATTTTCATAATGTTTATGAAAAAAAACATTATTGTTAAAAGGAGGCCCTATTTGTAATAACAAAAACCATTAAATACCTGACAACTCATTTACCTACCCATTTGTCTCATTTTATTTAACACACATTTAGGTTTCTGATGCTGAAAGGAATAAGTGGATGTACCGAATTTACCAATCCCTTTGAATACATATATATATATATGTATGTGTGTGTGTATATTTATATGTACATACATGCATGTACATATAAATATACACATATATGTATATATGCACACATACATATGGCATATATATGTACACACATGTACACATATGACGGGTATATATAGGTATATAAAATTTACAGCAAAATAAGTATGAGGCAGCTGAGTGGTACAGTGGATAGAATACTGTACTTGGAATCAGGAAGACCCGAGTTCAATTCCTGACCCATTCTCTTAATAGCAATATAACCCTAGGCAAGTCATTTACCTCACTCAGCCTCAGTTTCTTCATCTGCAAAATAGCAATAATAATAGTATCTATATCACTGGATTGTAAGGATTAATATATGTAAAGAGGAAATATATGTAAAAAGAGAAAATATATGTAAAGTACTTTGCAAATCTTAAAACTCTATATGTCAGCTATTATCATTATCATTATTATTATTACATAGATCACCCATAAGATATTGGGAAAGTGTTGGTGCTATAAAGTTGAGGAAGGTAAGGAAAACACAGCAAGCAAGTATATATCTTCTGCAAACTTTGTGATAGAGAAGTAATCAGTACAAAATATTTCTGCTATTCAGTTGTGTCTGACTCTTCATGACCCCATTTGGTGTTTTCTTGGCAAAGATTCTAGAGTGGTTTGCCATTGCTTGCTCATTTTACAGATGAGGAAACTGAGGCAAACAGAGTTAAGTGACTTGCCCAGGGTCACACAGTTAGTATCTGAAGCCAGATTTGAACTCACATCTTTCTGTCTCTGGGGTCTGCACTCTATCCACTGTACCACCTAGCTGCCTGATACAAAATACAAAAACAAGTACACACCCAATTGAAAGGATATCCCTCAAGTTGTGTTGTAAGGTGGGTCCTCTCATGTCTTGGTTGGTGAGCTCTCTTTCTCTTGGTTCTGTTTCTAAGGACAATAGTTCTTGGCTGAAGAAGTCTTACACAACCATATGGAGCATCACTTCATCTATCTCTGGAGGTACAGTCAGCTTTGTATTGGTTGGGATTTAAGAGACCACTGGCTGAATGGCTCCACCAGGCCATACAGGCTATACAGCTGTCTTGTAGTTTTTCTCCAGGCCATGACAACACCCAACTGGTCCTTTTAAAGTTTTGGTTATGTTGACACATTTCATCTTTTAGAAAGATCTTTATGAAAGCAATTTTGGTGAGTCTGATGACCAAATTCCTGGTGGCGAGTCACAGACAATTAAGTGAGCCTAGAGCAAAATGTTTTAGTGGAATTTCCCCATCAGTCAAATTGAATATCTGATTGTTAATAAGCACCATAGCAATATAAGCGTTAGCTATACTGGTAATAGGTAGTATTAGCTACCCAATAAAACATATAATCTACGTAATGGGGATTGGTACGTGTGCTAAGTACATCAGTGCAAATTATAGGAGAGTCATAATGATAATTGATGTAGTTTGGAGAGACTGTGGAGCATGCATAGACATTCTATAATTGATTCTGGTCTGCTAACCCCACCTGTGTTTAGGAGAAGCCTTTTTAATTGGCCACATAATGGGATTAGAAGGTGCTTTCCAAAAGGCTCTGGTCACAAGAGTCTCCCCTGTTCTGTTAGGTTCCTGTTAGGTCAAGGTGGACTCTTTTGACTCATTTGCTGCAATGTCTGGTGAGAAATAATGCTGCAAGGGGAGAAGCCTTAGGTCTTCTCCCAATTGAGTCCATGTGGCCCTGGGATCTTTGCCAGCCTCTAAATTTGTCATTTTCTGCTTTAGGTGAAGGTATTGGAGAGTGGGCACCCTCATGTCCACTCATCTGAGACTCCCAACAAACCAGTGTCTCAGCATCTAGGTTTTATAGCCACTCAGAATCAGTGCTCTGAAGATAAAGGAATGACTTTTAGGAGTGACCTTTGGGATCCAGCTTAGTGGTAGCTGAGATGAGGACTCATTTGACAGTCATGCTACATCTGGACATGAACTTAGTGGAACCACTGTTATATGGAAATTGAGATAAATCTGAGCCTACTTCCCCCAAGATGGGATAAAAGAATGTATATCCCCATGAGTTGGAGGTAATATTTGTACTTTTGGCCTTGCCATGTATTTGAAGTATTAACCCTTTGTAAAAGCTAATGTTAAGTGGAACTTTTGTGCTAGTCGCTGGTGGCTAACAGTGGGGGAAATACAGTCAGCAGGGGCTCAGCCAATGATAGTAGAGAAGAGACAACTGAAAAACCCTCAAGGTATCCTAGAACCCTGAGAGACAGATGTAGCTAGCTAGGCCCTGGGGAAGTGGGCCAGAAGGCATACTTGATATCCCTACATGAAGATAATTATTGTGCCACCCTGATAGAAGTTGAGGAAGATCTAATTAAGAGAAGGAAAACTCAATGATGCTGAATAGGTCAGATCATTATTATAAAAATTATAGTATCCTTAAAGTAATTCATAGATTGAATGCCCTAGTAATAAAAATACCTGTAGGTTTCTTTGTAGAACTGAACAAACCATAATGAAATTTTTGTGAAAAACAAATAAACGGGAATGCTAGGTTTTAACGAGAAAGAAAGTAGATGAAAGAATTGTCTTTATTGATTTTAAGTCATTTCAGGGAGTTCTAATTAAAACTACAAGCTACTAGGCAAAAAAGAGAAAAATAGACGAGCTGAAGAGAATAGAAATCCCAGAAACAGAAACAAGTCATAATCAAGTGCAGTATTTGAAACCTATAGACAATAAATCCTGGGGAAATGACTTTTTATTAAATAAATGTTGAGAAAACTGGTTAGCAATATATTGAAAAATAAATTTGGATCTTTACTCTATACATTATAGTAAAACAACTTACTTCCAGATCACATAGCTAAACAAAAGAAAATTAACTATTAAAGTTAGAAGAAAGAAAATAGAATGGAATATCTCAATTTTGCAGGGTAGATAAGTTTTAACTATAAAATAGAAGAAATTATTAATGCTAAAGTAGATTTACCTAACTAAAAATTTTAAAAGTTCCACAGAAGGGGCAGCTAGATGGTGCAGGGGATAGAGTACCAGCCCTGGAGTCAAGAAGACCTGAATTCAAATCCAGCCTCAGATACTTGACACTTACTAGATATGTGGGCAAGTTACTTAACCCTGATTGCCTTGCCAAAAAAAAATTCTACAGAGCAAAAATCTGTATAATAAAGGTAAGAAAAGCATAAATTGGGAAAATATTTATAGCTAATAAAATTGGTAAAATTTAATATCTATACTTTATAAGGAACTGATATAAATATTTCCAGGGTCACATAGCTAGCAAGTGTCTGTCAAGTCTTCCTAACTCCAGGCCCAGTGCTCTATCCCCTGTGCTACCTAGCTGCCTACCAACAACAATAAATATTTCAAAGGCTATACATAGTGATCATTAGAAAAATGAACAAAAAGAAAAGAACACCCAATTTACAAGAGAATGCACAAATTACAACAAATCACCTGAAATTTTAGACCTCACTAATGATCATAGGGATGCAAGTTAAAAATAATTTGAGGTAGCTCTATGAAATTGGCAAAAACATTAGTGAAAAACTGGACTGATGAGCTTATAGAAAAATAAGTATATTCATACACTTCTGGGAGAATTGCATATAGATTTTAAAAACCTTCTAGGAAGCCAATTTGGCAGTGTACAAAAGTAAAAAGAAGTCACAAATTTTGAGTCAAGAATCCCATTATTTGGAATATACTCTAACAATATCTTCATGAAGAAAACAATAAATATGTGTTCAGAAATATATGTGGCAACATAACTTATTATTTAAAAGAAATCGAAACAACCCAAATGTCCAATACTTGGTGAATAGTATACAATGTATATTCACTCAATTTCCCTATCTATCAAAGGAGGAAGTTGAAATTCCAGCTCTAAATCTTTGAGCCTAAAAGCATATTTAAATGTTCCTTCAGTGGTTCTCTATGATAAAGTCCATGATATAGATATGATATGTATGATAAAGTCCAAATGTCTACGTATGGCATTCAAAGCTCTCCAAAATCTGATGATAACTTCCCTTTCTAGGCTTTTTAAAAACTACTCTCCTTCACATAAATTGCACCCAAATCAATACGGGGAAAGTAACTGGTCTAGGATTGCAAAGATAGTAGTAAATCTGGGATTATAACCCAGGTTATCTGAATCCTAGTGTTTGACCCATTACATCTTTGTTAAACAATATTTATTTTAGAAAAGCCAGCAAAACAGAGCTGTCTCATTTTCCAATTTAAATTGATGTAAGAAAGATTTTCAGATAAAGCATAAATATTTCAACTTATTATCATTTCCCATCATGTATTAATGTCTTTGAGTGCATTTCTCATCTAGCTTGGACAACACCAACGTCCTTCATACATTTCAGTGTTAGCTCAGTTTCCATTGCTCCCACCGATCTTTCTTAAAGTAGCACATTTAATGTACAGGATAATTTTTTAAACTTAGACTCTAAGAATTATTTAACATTTAGTCAAACACTTTTATCAGTGACTTAGATGTAGTTACAGATCTCTGAATCACAGGGTCTCAAGTTTGGAAGGCACCTAGGGCTAGTCTAACCACTGACTGACCTGACCAAGGTACCCCTCTACAATATCTTTGATAAAGTGATCACCAGATTTTTCTATTAAAAAGTTTTGACATCTTTTGTTTTCACATGGTAGTAATTTCAGAATGTGCAACCTCACCCCCGACCTCCAGTCCTATGAACTGAATTCTGCTTTGTATCAAAGAAAAACCTCCCTTGTCCTTAATGCTGAATGAGTGAGTCAACTAGGTGGTGCCACCTGATCTCTGTGACCAGAGTACTACCTGAGATGACCTCCAGCCTTCTCTTCTATTCTTCCTGAGACTCGTCTCTGCACTCTGGGCAAGTCACTTAAATGCTCTTTGCCTCAGTTTCCTCATCTGTAAGATGGGGATAATACTAGTACCTACCTCCCAGCATTGTTGTGAGAATCAAATGAAATAACAATTACGAATCCCCCCCATGGTGCCTGGCATATTGTCAGCACTATATAAATATTGATGACAATGATGAAGATGATGACAGATGATGATGACGATGCTTCTAATGTAGTTTAAGAGCAAAATAGCTTTAGAGAAGCTTCCTTATCACTCTATTGAACTTGTGGTTTACTTGTGGTCTAAATCCCAGATCTTTCTTAGATAATGATCTATTTATCAGATTTACAGTGGTCAGATTTAGAGTGGTTTTGAATCAAAAAGAGCTGAGGCAGAGTTTTGTGAACTCGCTCAAAAGGAACTTGCGGGATGTCGTATCCAAAAGATCTAGCTTAATCTTAGGCTATATTATGACAAGTCCAGAATTTGGCAAAAGGCTGGTCTTGTTCTCTTCTGTCCTGACTGGGCCTGAGTTGATGTACTGCATTCAGTATTGAGCATGGTGTTATGGGAGGTTGTTGACAGGCTAAAACAGGTGGTTCTACTTGCCTAGGAAATGTTTGTGGCATTGGTAACATCTTGTTTGAGCAATCTGGGGACTAGTTCTTCTGTGGTCTTATCCAAGGTGCTGGATGAAGACCCAGATAAAGAGTAAATTGGACAAAAAGTACGAAATCCAGACTGCCGAAGAGTCTGGCGACAAGGCTAGGAAGGAACTGGAAATGTTATCCTAGAGAAAGGAGGACTAAGGGAGAACAGGAAAGCTGTTTTCCAGAATGTGAAGGGCCATTATATCAAGGAAGGATTAGATTTGTTCAGCAGGGCCCCAGAAGATAGAACTAGGAAAATGAGTAGGATTGTAAAGATGTAGATTTTGGTTAAATATAAATGTTAGAAATAAATACGTGTGTATATGTATATACATGTGTATATATACGTGTGTGTGTATATATATATGTATATATATATATATATATATATATAAAATAGATATATCTATATATATGTTGAAAAAAACCTTTCTAACAAGTAGAGCCATACAAAAAGAGAACAGGCTTCCTTGAAAGGTAGTGAGTTCCCCTTCCTGGGGGGTCTTAAACCAAAAGTTGGAGGACCACCTGCTGGTGATGCTACAGATCCCTATTCGGGTACAGTTGAAGCAGCTCTGAGGTTTGGCCTCTGAGGTCTCTACCAACTCTGAGATTCTGTGACTGGGAAAATTAAATACTTCCTTCCTACTCCCCAAACACACCATGGATTTTCCTGTCTTTGTCCTTTGGTTATTTTATTGCCTCTACCTGGGGTGCCCTCCAGCCTTCTCTTCTGTTCTTCCTGAGACTCATCTCTGTCCATTAAATCCTGTTTACTTCTAAGTTCATATGCCTCCACCAAGCCTTGCATTGTTTTCTTCTCCACGGAAATGATCTCTTTCCTTTGACCTTAAACTTTGTAGCACCTGGATAGTCATCATCTAATACTTTGTATGCAGCTAAGTAGCTCAATGGATACAGCGCTGGTCCTAAAGTCAGGAGACCTGAGTTTACATATTAACTGTGTGACCCTGGGCAGGTCACTTAACCTCTGTTTGCCTTAATCCATTGGAGAAGGAAATGGAAAACCGCTCCAATATCTTTGCCAAGAAAACCCCAAATGGGGTCATGAAGATGCAGAAACAGCTGAACAGAAACATTTTTTTGGAGGGCAGCTTGGTGGTGCAGTGGATAGAGCTCTGGGTTTGGAATCAGGAAGACTCATCTTCCTGAGTTCAAATCTGGCCTCAGGTTTGCCTCAGTTTCCTCATCTGTAAAATGAGCTGGAGAAGGAATTGACAAACTACTCCAGTGTCTTTGCCAAGAAAATCCCAAATGGGGTCACAAAGAGTATGACACGACTGAAAAAACGACTAAGTAACAATACTTTGTATCAGCATTTTCTTTGTATATACCTTACTTCATATATGAGACTGTAAACCTCTTCTTGGTGAGACTTGCATCTTACTTAAGTAATAATGAGCAATCACAATAGGAATAATTCACAAGTGAATAGCACATGGCATAGTGAATAGAAGACCGTGTAATAGCAATTTAGATTTTAAGATTTTATACAGACCGGTCCTAGAATTAAGAAGACTTGGATTCAAGTCTTGCCTCTGACACATGTCGGCTATATGGCCCTGGGCAAGTCACATAATGTTTCAGAGTACCAGGCAACTCTCTTTGATTATAAATTATAAATGAATTGCTAACTTGCATCTGTGCAGGGAATTACCATGCACAAAGGGCTCCATACTAATGACACCACAGTTCAGGACCCTCTCATCCCTTTACTTAAATTAAAAAAAAAAAGTTCACAGGTTGGCATTTTATAGTTCACAAAGTGCTGCGATAGATAGAAAGGCAATGAACTTGAAGACACAATTACTAATATTAAATACCATTAAATAGTATAATTTTATATTTATATGATATTATAAATAATTAAACATTAAAATTATCATTAAATATCAACAGAAACTTTCTCAAGCAGAGTCTTGGCAGGGCTGGCCATGAGCTTCTTTCTTCCTAACTTTTATTCTGCATTTCGTTCTGCATATTATCTGTGTGCTTACTTGTTATCTCTGGGTACTTCAACAGAAGCAGGAAGCCATATCTCAGAGTGGTGCTGGTGGTCTCCGTCCCAGCTCCAAAGAGATCAAGAGTGGTTTGGACTAAGTTTTTAATGGTGAACTCAGATTGTGTGTTTTTCTTTTCCTAGGAACAATTTGACACAATTAGTTCATAAATTCATTAACTGGATTAGTTCTGAGTTATACAACCTAGAATGGAGCAGGGTGATGGCAAATATCTTGTGAATTTGGCTAATCCAGACACTGCATATTTAGATGAAAAAATTAGGTAAATAGTATTGAGTAATTTATTAAGTTTAGAATAAAATAATAACATTTATTTGGTGCTGTATACAAGGTACTATCAAATACTTCATCTTACCTGATCCTCATTAAAATCTGTTACGAGGGGTAGCATCATGTTATAGTAGACAGAGCTATCCTTGCAGGCAGGAAAAATCTGAGTCCCACTTCAGATACACACTGTCTAGGGTACCCTTAGCAAATCATTTCACTTCTCAGGGCATGAGGTAGCTTATTAAATGACCAGTGCTCAGAAGGGACCGATGGTAAGAATAAGGCCAGTGCTAGCTGCTGAGGGCTCCTGGATAGTATAGTGAATACAGTACCAGGTCTGGAGTCAGGAAGACAAGTTTATATCTGGCCTCAGACACCTTCTAGCTATGTGACCCTAGGCAAGTCACTTAACCTCTGTTGGCCTTGGTTTCTTTATATGTAAAATGAGGATAATAATAGCACCTACCTCCCAGGGTTGTTGTGAGGATCAAATGATATGAGAATTGTAATGTGCTCACTTAGCACAATGCCTGGCACAGAGTACGAGTTACGTAAATGTTAGTTGTTATTATTTATTATCATTGCCCCTGGGTTATCCTTAGCTGTATCTCAGAAGGTCAAATAACAATAGGTTGGCTGAAGAAGTACCAGGCTCAGAGTCAGGAGAGCTGAGTTCTGGTTCCTGAGCTGACACTAATTTTAGCTCTTTGTTTTCTCTTCTGTAATTTGGAGACATTGTTCCTTTCCAGCTCTAGTCATCTATGGGTCCATGGAACTGGGGCCCCCTTGGACTCCACCTCTGCACAGCCTCAATTTCAGTTAAAGGTGAATGAGCCTTCTGCTGTGACCTCGGACATTCCTCTCCTCTGCATCTCCATTTCCTTCTCTAAAATGAAGAGACTGTGCTAGATGACCCTGTCAAGATATTAGGAAGGGCTCTGTTTTCTAGAGCTAAGGCCCAACAAGCAAGCTGTGTCCTCAACTTAGCCTAACAACAGTCCTTTGCGCTCACCCTCTGGATGACCTCGGCCACAGCAAAATCCTAGAATTCTTTCATATAATTATTGTATTGCTTTGAACAGCAGAAGGTGTTCTCTGAGCTCAGACAAACACTTGCTGTATCTGTGTTCTGGTCACGAAGCCTTGTTACGACCTCTCCTTTGGCTTCCAGAGGACAGGCAGGGTAGAGAGATTTACAGCAGTATCGTATCCAGTACAATGCCTTCACACGGCCATTTGGCACAGTAGAAGGTAAGATTCAGGTTAAAAAATATTTCAGTTTTAAGAATTTTACTTGCTATGAAGTATTTGTGGTAATATAGATTTTATGTGTTATGAAAAATATTGTCAAAAGTCAGTGTGTGCGTGTGTGCGTGTGTGTGTGTGTACTTTGTTAAGATGTTAGGACCAAAGATCACAAAATTAAAGGGAATTACCAGTGAGA
>CM053624.1:60531995-60543866 GCA_028646595.1 Phalanger gymnotis
AAACAAATTATAAGAAAATAAGAACCCATGGAATGTTAGAGTTGAAAGACAACTTACAACTATCATCTAGTCCAAACACCTCATTTTTCAGTATGGAAAGAGCCAATATTTTTTAAACTCCAGTGCTGATAGTAAATTAGAAAATCTGCAATAATATTGTGAGAAATGAAACTGAATTTTGATATCTCGGGGGGGGGCAGAAAAGTACTGATGAGAAAAAGACGCAAGCAAGCAGATTGCAGATTACTAAGGTAAAAAAATAACTTGACCATTAGATCTATCAAAGAAGGAAAGGGCCACCTGGCAGGGTAATAACCACACCAATAGTGGATAAATTCAAATATATGCCAGATAATCTCAACAGGGAGAAAGGAATTCTGACCTGTGTCAGGATGTTGAAGAATAAAAGAATGCCACAAAGAATAATAAGTATGAACAAATTAGTAGCTCTTCTTAAAGATGAAGAAACCATAGGTTTTGAGGAAGAAGCACTTGCTACTGTTCTAAAGAAAGGTAAAGTAGCTTCACAGGTGTGGTCTGGTAAGACATCCAGGAATAAGACAAGAACAATGGGTGGTGACTCCTTGTGGAAGGATACTGAAACAGTTGTTTGCTGACAGTGATAAAAATAGATATTTCTGCCATATTCTCAGACTACGTAACAGAGAACCTCTCAAGACTTGGTAAGGAGGATGACTACTATTTGCCTCTAGTGATTCACATGAGCAAAAATAATACCTCTATAAGGGACCAGAGAAGCATTTCAAAGGTTTTGACATTTAGGACAAAAAAGAAACTAAAGACCTTAGTAGTACAGGTAATGTATTCATTGTGGCAGTAGTGAAAGCAAAAGATTCAGAAAGGAAAGGCAGACTTCAGAAAAGGATGTCTTGTAAGAGGCCATTTGAGAATGAGATTTGGATTTCTGGACCACATTTTAATTAAAACTTAGGGATGACAGACTCCTAAACAGAAATGGAATGATGTGCCTAACAAAGGCTGGAAAGATAATTTTTTGATTTCTCACAAATATAGTCAAAATGGGTTTTTAAATACTTAAAGTATGGCTAATAAAAGAAAATGGAATGGAGATTTTAAAACAAGAAAGCAAATATGACCTCAGAGTTATAACTAGGACTTGTTAGTAGGAAATCCTTAACAAGACTGAAGTTGTAGAAAGAGAATATCTTATTCAAAACAAATAGGATTGGAAAAAGAGGGTGGTGTAGTATAAATCAAGAAGGCATAGGAAGAAGAGAAAAGAAGAATTATGAGAAGCATATAGGTAAAGAAAAGTGGAGGCAACATCAAGGGTGATATTGTCATAACAGTATATTCTACATGCCACTTGGACAGAGAGAAGAAACGGACGAGGAATACAGAAAACAGCTTACAAGCCCTGGGCGTTAGACATGGTAGAGTAGTAATGAAAGATTATAATTATTCATTCCTTTCTTTAAGTTTCCTTTCTGTCAAAAACAGAGTATCTCATAATTCCCTGACTTTTCTTAATAATTTTATCCTGCAAAAGTAGCAGAACCAAAGAAGAAAATCTTTTTCTGATCCAATTCTCATGATCTGAGAGGAACTTGGACAACAAAAATGTGAATAGAGATCTGTAGAACCCCTGTGGCACAACATTATTCCTCTGAAGGGATCATGCTGTGTTACAGGGGATGCTATCACACTTGACATTCTTTTGGTGCACACTATGGATGGTAATGATGGGAATTTTGTGGAAAGTAACAAGTTCCTCTTAGAGTGCATAACAGAGGGAATAAGTGGTCCAATGTAAAGAGGATAGGACTTGGAGTCAGGAAGACCTGATCTGACCTCAAATAGGCATTAGTTGTGTGACCCTGGTCAAATCACTTAACCTATAACAGACTCAGTTTCCTCATCGGTAAAATGACAATAACAATAGCACCTACATTTCAGGGTTGTTTGGAGGACAAAAAGAGATAATATTGGTAAAGTGCTTCGCAAACCTAATGCTAGTTATTATTATTATGACCTGTTATTATTATTATCTCTGTCATCTGATTTTTAAAGTCTTTTTTAAGTTCTTCTATAAATTCTTTTTGGACGAGTGACCACTTGACAATACTCTTTGACGATTTCTTTACTTAAATATCCTCCTCTGAAGATGAACCCAGGTCATCTCTATTCCCATAATAATTTCCTATGTTCAGATTCTTTCTCCTTTCCCTGTGCATTTTTTGTGATAATAGCTTGATTTTTGTAATCACTTCTATATAGCCATGAAGTATGGGAAATGGTGCCTCTTGCCCCAGATCTTCACTTCTCTGCTACAGAAATGAAACCTAGAATGTCCAAATGGGAAAGGGGGGTTGGTCTTTGATTTTGAATGCCCTAATGAATGAGTGAATGAACAAATGTATGAATGAATGAAAAAGTATTGATTAAGCATTTTTTATATATCAAGGACTGTGAAAGCAAGGAGATTTGTTATCTCTTCAAATATTCATCTTTTCCTCAAACAAGATCAGAGTCATACCCACAAGTACTTGTGCATATGGCCAATCCTAAGTTCCCAGACTCTTAGGCAAAAAAGAAAATTGGACTATTTGTGAGTATTTTGGAAGTATGTCATGATAGGTAAATCAAAGAATCCCTTCTCAGTAGTATTTTGTATACTGAGAAATTTGAGCATCCTGCTCATATGACAGCTGTAAAAGTAAATGAATGTCTCCATATCAGTTTTCTATGGATACAAGGCTTTCCTCCAGAAAGCAATTGAAAGAGTAATTGTTACCTTTTTCATCTGTATACAAAAAATGAGAGACCACTGGGTGTGCTCCTTACTTGATATGTGAACAGATATTGTTCTGTATTCAAGATGAGGATATAACTGTTAATAACAAGCTAGATTAATGTGTAGGTAATGATAGGCCTTGGAAAAATGTCTGTGTCCTTTGATGACAAGTACCTGCAGACATTACCCGTAAAACTAGTGACATGGACTAGTTGACATTGCCTATTGGGACACTTCTTCCTTTAGAAGGCCACAAGATGGATGAACAACAAAGAGTGGGCAGGTAACTTGGAGCCTGACCTTTGCTTACAAGGAACTGGATTTGCCAACTGAATAACTCTGTATGGCCCAGTTGAAAATCCACAGCCAGATGCATGATTCTGGAATTGAATACATGTAGAATCCTATCTACCTCCTTCATTAGATCAATCATTGTAATGTGCCTGTCAAATAATTACATTCCCCCAAATACTGAAATAACCTGGCCTACTTGACTTTGTATAGTTGCAAAAGCCATTTCCCCCATAAAATACATTCCTCACATACTGTCCAACTAACCTTCCTAATGTATAGATGAGGCCAGTATTCAGCTCACTTTTGTTTACTGTGTAAAATTGAAACTCTTCTTCCTGACATTCAAGGTCTCTCTTCCTTTCCAGGCTATTCTCGCATTAATATCCTCTAGGCACTCCCTGCTTCATTGAAACTGAAATACTCGTGTGCCCTGCATTTTTTAACATACATATTTTGTAATTAAAGTAGGCTGGTGAAATACATAATACTGTTAGTGGTACTAGTAGTAGTGATGGTAGTACTACTACTAGTGGTAGTTGTTTTATTGCTGTAATAACAATAATAATACTTGCAGCTAACATTTATAGAGCACTTACTATGTGCCAGATACTTTGCTAAATGCTTGACAATTACCAATTCCTTTGATACTCAGGAC
Source organism: Phalanger gymnotis (assembly GCA_028646595.1). Lineage (NCBI taxonomy): Eukaryota > Metazoa > Chordata > Mammalia > Diprotodontia > Phalangeridae > Phalanger > Phalanger gymnotis. Next base: position 60,535,721 of record CM053624.1, read on the forward strand.
AACTCTGGGAGAGAAATGCTAGATTATCCCCATTTTAGAGGTAAGGAAACTGAAGGAAACAGAGATGAAGTGACTTGCCCAGGGTTATACAGCCAGGCGGTGTCCAAGGCTGGATTTTAACTCAGGTCTTCCTATCTTCAGGTCCTGCACTCTGTCCAAGGTACCACCTCACTGCCATCACATCAGGAGTAGTTATGTTGCCATTAGAGTAGGCTATGTGTATGTGTTGAAGTGTATGGCCTAAGACATTTAAGGAGTAGAAAAACGCTTCTAAACCATCAGTGGTGGATAATTGCACACAAGTATAGGATAAAGGCCCGAACTAATAATAAGAAACTTAAGATCCAGTGAGGAGCACAACGGAGGATCAACTAACGTTACTGAAAGAATACACAACATAAGATGGGAATATAATTCAGTCTTAAGTTGTGTGGATTGTGAGATACCAACTGTAAGGACTAATGAGGTCAAAAGGATAGCACATCTGAACTGTGATTTGAAGGATGGGTAGGATTCCAATCAGTGGAGCTGAAGAGAAGAGAAGAAATATTCCAAGAACAGGGAATTTGGGGAATGTTGGGGAAAATTGGGAGTATTAGATTAAGCAAGAAAGGTATAGTAGGCTGAAATCATAGAGGGCTGTCATTGCTGGGCAATGAAATGAAGGCAGCTTCTTCGTAGCACAAGAAGAGACTCTACAACACTTGGAACCAGGGTTGGTCCTTCACATGTTTTTGTAAGGTAGAAAGTAAAGCTCATAGAAGGAGGGCATTTTGGTAAATCCACTAGTAATATGGGAGGTGTCAATATTTTTTGGGTCAATGAGAGATTTCAAGGTAAAATTCTCAAACCTGACACTTATTTGGAATAAGCTCAGACAACTACCCAGAAATTCAAGTGAATGAGTTGCTGAAGCACGGCCCAAGGAGAATTAGAAGAATGATGCACTATGTCTCCACCCTACTCCCAGGCTTTAGAACTTGGAAAGATGCTGAAACAGTTGTTTGCTGACAATGATAAAAAATAGATAGTTCTGCCATATTCTCAGAGTACATATCAAAGACATAACAGAGAATCACCCAAGATGTGGCAAGGGGGATGACCCTTTTACAACCCACCTCTAGTGATTCACATGAGCAAAAATAATACTTCCATGTGAACTGATCCAGCCATTTTGGAGAGCAATTTGGAACTATGCCTAAAGGGCTATAAAAATGTTCATACCCTTTGACCCAGCAATATCACTTCTAGGGCTGTTTCCCAAAGAGATCACACAAGTGGGAAAAGGACCCACATGTACAAAAATATTTATAGCAGCTCTTTTTGTGCTAGCTAAGAATTGGAAATCAAAGGGATGCCCATCAATCGGGGAATTGCTGAACAAGCTGTGGTATATGAAGGTAATGGAATACTATTGTGCTATAAGAAATGGGGATGATACGGACTTCATAACAACCTGGAAAAACCTACATGACATAATGCTGAGTGAGTGGAGCAGAGCCAGGAGAACAGTGTACACAACCATAGATATATGGATTCTGTGAGGACTAACCCTGACAGACTTTGCTCATCTCAGCAACACAAGGTACAAAGACAACTCCAAAGGACTCATGATGAAGAATGTTATCTACGTCCAGAGAAAGAACTATGAAGTATGAATGCAGATTGAGGCACACTTCATGCTAGCCTTTTCCCCTCCTTTTTTTTTCTTTTTCTCTCTTTTGTTTTTGTTTTTGGGTTTTGTTTTGTTTTTTTTTTTGGTCTTGTTTCTTCTTTCTCATGATTCATTTCATTGGTCATAATTCTTCTCCATAACTTGACTAGTATGTAAATTAATTCGATGCGAAGTTATACGTGGAAGTTATATGGGATTCCATGCCATCTTGGGGAGGGAGGGAGGAGGGAGGGAATAAAATGTGGAACTCAAAATTATGTAGAACAGAGTGTTGTAAACTAAAAATAAAAAAAATTTTAAAAAAACAAAAACAAAAAAAATAATACTTCCATAAGGAACCAGGAAAGCATTTCCAAAAGTTTTGAGATTTAAGACAAAAAAAAACCTGAAGACCTTCGGAGTACAGATAGTGTATTCATTATGGCTGTAAGTGGGACTAAAAGATTCAGAAAGGAAAGGCAGATTTCAGAAACGGATATCTTTTAAGAGTGTGTTTGAGAATGAAATTTGGATTTCAGGACCACATTTTAATTAAAATATTGGAATGACAGACTCCTAGCCAGGAATGGAATGATGCACCTAATAAAGACTGGAAAGATTATTCTTTTGATTTCTCACAAATATAGTCAAAAAGGGTTTTTTAATGCTTTAAGTATGGCTAGTACAGGAAGATAGATTGGGGATTTTAAGACAAGGAAGCAAATTTGACCTCAAAGTTATAACTAGGACATGTTAGTAGGAGATCTTTAACAAGACTGAAGCTCTGGAAAGAGTATATCTTATTCAAAACAAACAGGACTGGAAAAAGAGGGTGGTGTAGTATAAATCAAGAAGGTATAGGAAGCAGAAGAAGGAATAATGATGAGAAGCATCTAGGTAAATAGAAATGGAGGCAACATCAAGGGTGACCTTGTCATGAGACTATTCTACAGGCCACTTGGACAGAAAGAAGAACTACACAAGGAATACAGAAAAAAGATTATAAGCCCCAGTTGGTAGACATGATATAGCGCTGATGGAAGATTTCAATTACTCATTCCCTTCTTTAAGTTTCCTTTCTATCAAAAACAGAGTATCTCATAACTCCCCGACTTTTCTTAATAATTTTACCCTGCAAAGGTAGCAGAACCAAAGAAGGAAATTCTTTTATTGATCCAGTTCTCACCATCTGAGAGGAACTTGGACAGCAAAGATGTAAATAGAGATCTATAGAACCCCCGTGGCACAACATTCTTCCTCTGAAGAGATCATTCTGTGTTGCAGGGGATGCTATCACACTTGACATAGTTTCTGTGCACACTATGGATGATAATGACAGGGATTTTGAGGAAAGTGACAAGTCCATCTTAGAGTTTATAACAGAGTAAACTAAGTGGCCCAATGTATAGAGTACAGGACTTGGAGTCAGGAAGACTTGATCTGACCTCAAATACACACTTGCTGTGTGACCCTGGCCAAATCACTTAACCAATCTCAGACTCAGTTTCCTCATCTGTAAAATAAGAATGATAATAATGCCTACATTTCAAGGTTATTTTGAGGATAAAAGGAGAAAATATTTGTAAAGAGCTTCACAAAACATAACACTAATCATCATCATCATCATCATCATCATCATCATCATCATCATTATTATTATTATTATCACCGAGAAAGACAAGAGTTAGTTTCTGAACACACAAAGAAAAATACTTATGATGGAAGAAAAAGGACCATTCTCTAAAGATAACAATGTGGATAAGGTGGTGCAGTGGTGAGACTGCAAGATATGAAATTAGAAAGACCTTAGTACAAATGCTCACTCAGACCCTACTAGCTGCATGACCCTAAGGAAGCCAGGCTCTCTCTCTGAGACTGAGTTTCCTCATCTGTAAAATGGGGGTAATAATAGCATCTACTCCTACAGAAAATGTTGTAATGATTAAATGAGATAATCTATGTAAAGTAAACCTCAAAGTCCTTTATAAACAGTAGCAAGTATTATTACAGGGAACTCACCAACCAACTTAGATTTTTCAAAGACAAGTGATTTTTCAAAGACTACAGACATATTGATTCTGTGATGACTAACTTTGATAGACTTGCCTCTTCTCAGCAATACAAAGTTCAAAGACAGCTCCAAAGGTCTCATGATGGAAAGAGCTATCTACATCCAAAGAAAGAACTATGGAGTTGGAATGCAGATTGAGGCAAACTATCTGCATTGTCTTTTTTCTGCCCCTTCTTTTTTGATTAGAAGCAGGGATGTGCTGATAAAAGTTTAACATAGAAAATCTCCCGGAAAAAAATGTATATATTAGTTTAAGGTGGATTATTAACATTTTCTCCTCACTTTCTTAAGGCTAGACAATCAACAACAAAAAATTCACACCCTTATTTGTAACATTTGCCATAAAGGCCCACACTGGAAATTTGAGAATCAGATCTCATAGGATACTACAAGATGCATATAGCATTTGTTCAGTCATTTCAGTTGTTTCTGACTCTTTGTGACTCCGTTTGGGGGATTCTTAGCAAAGATACTGGAGTGCTTTTTGATTTCCTTCTCCAGCTCATTTTACTGATGAGGAAACTGAGGCAAATAGGGTTAATCGACTACCCAGGGTCAGTGTCACACAGCTAGTAAGCGTCTGAGGGCAAATTGAAACTCAGGTCTTCCTGACACCAGACCCAGTGCTCTATGCACTATGCCACCTAGCTGCCCCAGATCCAGCATACTCCTGGTCATATATTACATAACCTCTAAGGTTCTTTCCAGGTCTACCCTTCTGTATTCTCTGATACTTTATAAGAAATTTCAGAGGGAACACCAGGTAGCTACAGCATGGTGGACAGGAAGTAGAGAGTTCAACAAACAGACAGGCACAGAAAAAGAAGATACCTGTTCTGGACTAGGCTAAACTCAAACCAGTTGAAGGATTCAGGTTTAGGACTAAAATGAAATGAGATACTTGTGGGCCATGAAATATTGAACAAAGTCAATCAAAAGGAACATGGTAAATGAACTAGAAACAGTCAGAATACACGTTCATTCTCCAAAGTAGAAAGTGGGATCTCTACTTTGTCCAGAAACAGGTTCACCAAAGAGCCATGTGCTCCCAGGACTGGACTCTTACTGGCCAATCCCCCATTACTCCTTCCAACACCTCCCCACCACCATTTAAAAATTTTACTGTTCTCAAAAACAAGCCATGAGGTTCTCTGAACAGATTATCTGTTTCCTCAGTCCATAACTGTTTCCTAGGATCTCAAGGAAGCATATATTCTCTTTCTTGAATGCTTTCCCCCAGTACCATAAGACTCTAAAAATAGTCGTTGTGACCCAGATCTTAAACAGTCCTACATGTTTTCTTGGAAAATTACAATTGCCACAAATGCAGTTATACAGATTCCACAAAAAAAAAAACTCAGAAACTATGTGAACATAATTACAAAACACTTCACATGAATAAAGTCAGATAGAAGTAATTGGAGAAATATGAATTGCTCATGAGTAGGCCAAGCAATAAAATAAAAAAAGAAATTTCTACCTAAATTAATTTACTTATTCAGTGCTATACAATCCAACTACCAAAAACTGAAAAGATAATAACAGAATTCATTTAGAAGAACAAAAGGTCAAGAATATCAAGAGAATCAATGAAAGATATTTGAAGGAAGGTGGCCTAGCAGGACTAAATCTCAACTGCATTAAAAGTAGTAATCATCAAAACAATCTGGTAGTGGCTAAGAAATAGAGTGGTAAATCAGTAGAATAGATTAGGTACACAATACAGAGTAGTAAATAACTGTAATAATATACTTTTAAAAAAAATGAAGATCCACACTTCGTGACAAGAACTCACAATTTGACAAGAAGGAAGGAAGGAAGGAAGGAAGGAAGGAAGGAAGGAAGGAAGGAAGGAAGGAAGGAAGGAAGGAAGGAAGGAAGGAAGGAAGGAAGGAAGGAAGGAAGGAAAAGAAAGAAGGAAAGATGGAAGGAGAAAAGGAAGAAACAAAGGGGAAAAGGAAGGAAAGAAGAAAGGAGGAAGAGGGAGGAGGGAGGAAGGGAAGAAGAGGGAGAGAAGGAAGGAAGCAAGGGACAAAGGAAGGAAGGGAAGAAACAAGGGAAAAAAGGAAGGAGATATAAAAAGGAGCTACAGGGAAATGACTTCAGTTCTTTCAGTGAAAAACGAGATGAGGCTGTCAGCTGAGAGGAGCAGCACTGAGGGGAAGCCCTGAAAGACTTGACTGGAGGCAAATAAGGCTTGGAAGAACCATCTTACTAAGATACTTAGTTGATTATGGAGGCACAAAAGGTTTGCTCTGCCATAGTCGGGGCCCAACTGAGATGATATATACAGTCTCTGGTGGACTCAATAGGCACATTGTCATGATTTTCGCCAGCTTCACTCATTAGCACAGGAGTAAGAGCAAAGGCAGTAAATGGTGGGAGTAATCTTACCCAGTCTAGGACTTGGTCAGGGTAAGACTAGAGAAAAGACAAAGGTCTTTTCAATTAAACATTGACAAACAAAAAAGAGAAAAGCAAAAAGAGAAAGCAGTAAAATTTGTTGTTGCAATCTCTTGTACTTCAATGAACCCAAGAAATGATTAGCTTATAACCCCAGAATAAAAAGAAGTTGTGGGGGAAAGGGAATAAGCTTTCATGCAGCATCTACTCAGTACCAGATACTATACCAAAGCTGTACAAATATCATCTCATTGGATTCTCACAACAGCTTTGTGAGATGGGTCATGTTATCCCCATTTTACAGTTGAGGAAACTGAGGTTAACTGACTTGCCCAGAGTCACATGGCTAAGGTCTTAGGTGTTCCCAACTCCAGGCCCAGCTCTATCCATAGCACCACCTTAGTGGCTGGCTGCCTGCTGGAATAATAGGGCTTGTAAAGCTCTGAATTCTAAAGGGATTATCAAGTTTATAGCTCAGATCCCAACTGGGTCAGAACTCCAGCAATGTAACCTCAGGAGCCCTCGTACTGGGTAATTTCTATCTTGTGTTTGTTTTTCCTTTCTTTTTGTAAAAATGACTGTGTAGGATATGTCAGCCAATTAACATTTATTAAGTATATACTATATGAGAAACACTGCTATGGTCTGGGGGTACAAAAAGAGGCAAAAGACAAGCCCTTCACTCAAGGAGCTTACAGTATAGTGGGGGAGACAACAAGGAAACACAAACAAGCTATATATAGAAAAATAGAAAATAATCAAAAGAGCCAAGGATCTAGAAGTCAAAGCGGTTAGGAAAAGCTTCCTGTAAAAGATGGGATTTTAGTTGGGATTTAAAGGAAGCCAATAGGTACTGATGAGGAGGGAGAACATTGCAGATATGGAGGACAGCTGGGGAAAATGCCCAAAGACAAGAGATGGAGCATCTTTGTTTGTGGAACAGTCAAGAGGCCAGTATTCCTATGTGAAAGTACATGGTGAGGAATAAGGTATAAGAAGACAGGAAAGAATGGAGGGCATTAGGTTAAGAAGGGCCTTGAGGTGGCAGTGCCAAGATGGTGCCTGGAAATCAGGGACTACCATGAGTTCCCCATCAAGTCCCTCCAAAAGCCTATAAAAAATGGCTCAGAAATAATTCAAGAACCGCAGAACCCACAAAGTGGCTGAGGGAAGTAGGGCTCCAGCCCAGGACAGCCTGGATGGTTTCTGGGTAAGGTCTATCCCGCACAGAGCTGGGAGCTGAGGGGAGTGGAGCTGAGCCAAGCAGAGCCCAGCATGAGCAGCGCGGACCGACCAGACCACGGACCCACCAGACCAGGAGCTGGGCGGAGCGTGCCTTAGCGCCCTGAATCAGTGAGCTGCAGCAGTTTCCAGACCTCTCAACCCACAAACAGCAAAAACAAAAGAGAAGGTTAGTGGGAAAAGCTGCGGGGACTGAGTTTGCGGTTCGGCTACTGCCCCTGGGGCAGTGGAGGTGCGGCAGCTACAGAACTACAGCTGCAGTTGCTTCTGGCCCCAGACCCACCTGGTGGGAGGAATTAAGGGGCTGATCAGAGCAGGAGTAAAGAGCCTGCTGAAGATCTAAGTCCAGTCCTGGTAGGGGGTTCTTGAGGAAGGAGAAGTGCTGGTGTGGCAGCGCATGCACCCAAGCGTTGAACATAGAACTCTATGCTCTACAAGCAGTCATACCCCGTTGAAAAACTCAAAGGTCAAGTAAGTTGGCTGGGAACATGGACAGGCGGCGAAAACACACCCAGATTCAGTCTCAGACTCTGGAATCCTTCTTTGGTGACAAAGAAGACCAAAACATACAGTCAGAAGAGGTCAACAAAGTCATAGAGCCTACAACAAAAACCTCCAAGAAAAACATGAACTGGTCTCAGGCCATGGAAGAGCTCAAAAAGGATTTGGAAAAGCAAGTTAGAGAAGTAGAGGAAAAATTGGGAAGAGAAATGAGAAGGATGAGAGAAAACTATGAAAAACAAGTCAATGACTTGCTAAAGGAGACTCAAAAAAAT
>CM053624.1:60544366-60608491 GCA_028646595.1 Phalanger gymnotis
AGGAAAGAAGGAGGAAGGAGATAAAAAAGGGGGACGATAGAAGGGAGGGCAGATAGGGGAAGTAGGTACTCAAAAACAAACACTTTCAAAAATGGACAGGGTCAAGGGAGAAAACTGAATAAAGGGGGATAGGATAGGAAGGAGCAAAATATAGTTAGTCTTTCACAACATGAGTATTGCCCCCGGGAAAGCAGATTTGTTCTCAAAAGCTTTTACCTCAAGGCCTTTGAAACCTTCAGCTCACAAACTTCCATCTAACCCAGCATGAGGATCAGAGGGCTGAGTTGGGGGAGACTGAAGGACCACCTTTACCCTGCTATCTCCAGATGCTAAGTCTTGTGGTTCTGACCAGACATGGTCCCAGGCTGTGGCTGTGGGACAGGAGGAATGAGCACACACCCAGTGAACAGAGTACCAGTGTAGCAGGGAGGAAGAGCATCTTCAGGACAGTGTGGTTCGGGGCCCTATCAATTGGGAACTATGCCCTGAAAGATACTAAACTGTGCATAGCCTTTGACCTAACTAAAACACTAGGCCCATACTCCAAAACATCAAAGAACAAGGGAAAAGAAGCATATATACAAAAATATTTATAGCTCCTCTTGTGTTAGCAAAGAATAGGGAATTAAGGGGATATGTATCAATTGGGGAATGGTTGAACAAATTATGGTATATAAATGTAACACAATATGACTGTGTCTTAAGAAATGATGAAAGTGATAATTTCAGTGCAACCAGGGAAATCTTATGAGAACTGAAGTAGAGTGAGCTCTGAAACCTTTGCCAAAGTCATGTCACTCACTAGACCTCTGTTTCCTCAAACATCAGCTATAAAATGAGGGCAATGGGCTTGATTTCTAAAGTCCCTTCCTTGGTGCCATCCAGGAGCTGAGGGACTAGGGGAACTCAATAGAATGACTAGAAACAACTTTTACAAGATGATTTTTGATAAAGATGTTCTCCTGTCTTCTCAACACAAAGTGGCAGTCATTCATCTGTGCTTGTTAGAAACAGCAATTCTTTTGCCTCGCTCAAATGATTCAGGGTCTCGTCTGAATTGGGAAGAAGGGAGAAAGGAGTATATATGGATGTGATAAGGCAGGTAGAACTTTGTGACGGGGGACTCAAGGAGTAGCCCTGAACGCCTTTGGTCAGGGTAATATAATGGAGAGTTTCAAACTTGGAGTCATAAGACATGAGTTTAAGTTCTGGTACTGACAGTCATTGCTCCTTTGTGGATCTTACTTTACTCATCTCAAAAGTGGGAACAACACTATTTGCACCAGCTACCTTACAGGTCTGCCTTTGGGAAAGCACTTTGTTGCTGTAGAAATGTGTTTTTATTAGACCTTTGAAATATAAGATGTTTTAGATTCAGATCTGGCAGGAATCATACGTGATAGTCATCAATTGCAAACTCTTAATTTTAACTGAGCCCCAGAAAGTTCAATAATTTGTCCAAGGTCACGTAGTTAATAAGTGGCAAAGTCATTCCTTAAACTCAGGTTCCCCCGATTTCAAACCTCATGACTGTTGACTATAGCACCTAGAATAGGGAGGCCACCATGGATCATTCTCAGTGAAGTACATTGAGGCATACACTATGTGTGAATAGACTATCTCACCTGGTTCCTGGTGCAGAACTCTGGTTGAGTGAGCCCTCCTGGACTGATGATGTCTGGGAACCTTAGCTGACTTACTGCTTGTTTAGATGTGAAGCTCAATTCTCTCTTTACAACTTCTATTCCTCTGCTCTGATTGAGATCCCATTTCTGAATTCCTGAGCTTCTTACTCCAATCCATATTTGAACCAATAGGAGAGATTCGATCTTTTATTATTAACCTGTGGCCTCTCACAGTGTAGAGCCTGGGCAAAACAGACCAGAAAATGATCTCACAGCCAAGGGAGAAAGAGCAGGATTAAGGGAAAGGAGACAGTTTTAGCACAAATCACACGCTAGGTTCCAAACTGGATTTGACACCTCCTGTCTTGATAACTTCCTTATGATTTCCCAGACAACTATTGGAGCCCATAACAGAGGCTTGAGAATGGGAAATAGTTAACTAGTTTAAGATAATAATGATGTTGAAAGAACTCACTGGATTTAAAAACACACTCAACCCCACCGAAGCAAATCTTTTGTTGTTCAGTCACAACTCATTGTGACCCCATTTAGGATTTTTTTGGCAAAGACACTAGAATGATTGGCTATTTCCTTCTCCAGCTCATTTTACAGTTGAAGAACTGAGGCAAACAAGGTTAAGTGACTTGCCCAGAGTCACACAGCTAATAAGTGTCAGAGGCCAGATTTGAACTCAGGAAGATGAGTCTTCCTGACTCCCAGTCCACTTCTCTACAGCAAACAGAAAGCTATAATAACCAAACTCTTTCAGGGCATCTAGTGGATGCGTGCCCAAACATCATGCATGAGATCTGCCACCCAAGCATAGAAAAATGATAACAAGGGTCATATCAAGCAAGAAGAGATATAAAAATGTATTGCAAATGCATTTCCCATCTATTTTACTATACCATTAAAAACACGGGACAGGCATATTTAGCTGAATAAAGTAAGGGGAAAAGGATATAATGAAAAAAGCACTGAATTGGAGTCAGGACACCTGGATCCTGAAATCAGCAAATTATGTGATATGGGGCAGGTCACGTCACTTTTCTTAACCTCACTTTTTTCTCCTCTATAAAATAAAAAGATTGGACCAGATGATTTGTAAAATCCCTTCCAGCTCAAAATTCTTTCATCCTTGCCATTGAAATCACCAAAAATTATTTTACAGAGCTGGACAAAATAATAACAAAATTCATCTAGAAAAACAAAAAGTCCAGAATATCAAGAAAATTAATGAAAAGAAATGCTAGGGAAAGTGGCCTAGCCATATCAGATATTAAACTGCATTATAAAGCAGCAGTCATCAAAACCACTTGGTACTGGCTAAGAAATAAAGTGGTGGATCAGTGAAATAGGTTAGGTACACAAGATGCAGTGGTCAATGGCTATAGCCATCTACTCTTTGATAAACCCAAAGAGTCCAGCTTCTGGGCTAAGAGTTCACTATTTCACAAAAACTGCAGGGAAAACTGGAAAAAATAGTATGACAGAAACTGGACATAGACCAATATCTTACACCATATACTAAAATAAAGTCAAAATGGGTTCACAATTTAGGTATAAAGGCTGACACTATAAGCAATTTGGGAGAGTAAGGAATAGTCTACCTGTCAGATTTATGGAGAAGGCAAAAATTTATGACCAAACAAGAGATAGAGAGCATGACAAAATGCAAAATGGATAATTTTGATTATGTCAAATTGAAAAGTTTTTGTACAAACAAAGCCAATGCAACAAAGATTAGGAGGGAAGCAGAAAACTGGGAAAGAATTTTTACAACCAGTGTCTCTGATAAAGGCCTCATCATACAGGGAACTGGGTCAAATTTATAGGAATATAAGTCATTCCCCAAATGATAAATGGTCAAAGGATATGATCTGGCAGTTTTCAGAGGAAGAAATTAAAGATATCTATCTACAATTATATGAAAAAATGCTCTAAATCATTATTGATCAGAGAAATGCAAATCGAAACAACTCTTAGGTACCACATCTCTCCTGTCAGATTGGCCAACATGACAAAATAAGAAAATCATAAATGCTGGAGATGTGGGAAAATTGGAACACTGTTACATTGTTGGTGGAGTTCTGAACTGATCCAGCCATTCTGGAGAGCAATTTAGAACTAAGCCCAAAGGGCTGTAAAGATATGCCTACCCATTGACTCAGCAATACGATTTCTAGGGTTGTATCTCAAAGAGATCAAAGAAGTTGGAAATGGACACGTGTGTACAAAAATATTTACAGCAGCTTTTTTTGTGGTGTCAAAGAATTGGAAATCAAGGGGATGCTCATCAATTGGGGAATGGCTAAACAAGCTGTGGTATATGAATGTAATGGAATGTAAAGTGCTATAAGAAATGAGGAGCAGAAGGACTTCATAATAACCTGGAAAGACTTACATGATCTGATGCTGAGTGAGGGGAGCAGAACCAGAACATTATACACCATTGCAGACACATGGTATCTGTGATGACTAATTTTGATAGACTTGGCTCTTCTCAGCAATACAAGGTTCAAAGATAGCTCCAAAAGACTCATGATGGAAAAAGCTATCGACATCCAGAGAAAGAATTGCAGAGTCTGCATGCAGATTAAGACAAACTATTTGCTCTTTTTTTCTTTTCTTTTTTGTTTTTATTTCTTCTTCTCATGATTCATTTCATTGGTTATAATTCTTCTTTACAACTTGACTATTGTGTAAATAAGTTAAATGCGAAGGTATATGTAGAACCTATATCAGATTATAAGCCGTCTTGGGGGGGGGGGAAGGAGAGGGAAGGAAAGAAAATTTGGAACTCAAAAACTTGTGGAACTGAGTGCTGTAAACTAAAAATAAAAAATAAATTTAAAAAAAGATCTTATAAAAAAAATTGTTTCATCCTGAGACCAGCAGAAGATTCATCTAGTAAACATAGTAAAAATGGTCACTTAGAATATTAGAAGCCTGGCCACCGCGTAATCTTTTCCTTTCATGATCCCCCAACAAGTGGTGACTTCTCCCAATAGTTACCTTGCATTTATTTGGTATATGCTTATAAGATCATAAAGATCCTATCATAGGATCAAAGAGACCTCAGTTGGACCATCTAGTCCAAGACTTTGTGACTTGACCAAGTTCATACAGATAAGTGACAGAATTGGGATTTGAACCCAGATCCTCTAATTTTTTACTCCCATTGTATCACATTGGCATCCCATAGTTACATAAGTTCATGTTGCCCTGTACTTATAAAATATACACTGAACTTATGAATGGGCAGGTTGTCTCGCCAATAGAATATAAGCTCCTTGAGGATTGAGATTGTTTCCATTTTGATTTTGTACCACTAGCATCTAGCACAGTGCTTGGATATAGGAGGCTAGACCACCAATTATTCAGTGTATTATGCTGGGAATTCCTGGAGTGTAGGTTGGACTAGAAAGACATTGAAGTCCCTTTCAACTCAAATTCTATGATTCTGTGAAACGCTTGATCAATATTTGCTTGACTGATTGATTCCTAACCCTAAGTTTTCCATTTCATCTACTGGATTGTTTTCTAGGATGACATACTCCTCTGATCATGGGACAATAAGAGCTATTAATTTCATACCATCATTATGTGGTAGCCCATGATTTTCAAATATTTCTGAGACTAGAGGAAATTTTCTAATGTTAAATGATAATAAAATAGTGCACGTTGAAATAGAATGACCCTATGGTCCCTTCAAAGATTTTTTTTTTGCAGTGTTTCTGACCATAAGTACTACAGAAATGCAACCTAGAATGTCTCAATGGGAAAGGGGGTCAGTCTTTGATTCTGAATGCCCTAATGAATGATTGAATGAACAAAATGAATGAATGAATGAATGAATGAATGAAAAAGTATTCATTAAGTATTTTTTTTACATATCTGGCACTGTGAGAAGCTAGGAAATTGGTTATCTCTTCAAATCTTCATCCTCTCTTCCAACAGGATCAGAATCAACCAAGATTGGCCATGTGGCTAAAGGGGGAAGAACTCTTACCATTTTTGAGAGGCTGCTAACAGTAATCTCATTGCTTGCATGCTTTTTGTATCTTTTAAGTACTTGCAAGTACTTGTGCATATAGCCAATCCTAAAGAAAACTGAACTATTTGTGTGTATTTTGGAAGTATGTCATGATGGGTGAACGAAAGAATCCCTTCTCAGTAGCATTTTGTAGAATGAAAAATTTCAGCATCTTGCTCATATGGTAGCTTTAAAAGTGAAAGAATGTCCCCGTATTAGATTTCTATGAACAAAAGACTTTCCTCCAGAAAGCAATTGAAAGAGCATTTGTTACCCTACAAAATTTGTAAGGCCAATCACAGCAGCACCCCTTGAGGACTGCTGCTATAAATAATTTTAAGGGTCTAATCGCACAGTATAATGAACTCTCTTATTTATTCAGAACTAAACATTATTCAATAAGTTAAATCATAACATTCATAGCAACATCCTTAAGCATATAACATTAACTTATTATATATAGAAGTGTATCTGCCGGGAGACCCAGCGCGTCGGGAGTGGCAGCAGGACGCCCATCCGTGACCAGGATGCCCAGGAAAAAGCTCGGCACAGGGCTCGGAGCCGGGGCCAAGGCGGCGGCGGCGGCCTGGGAGCAACAGAGCTCGGGCAATGGGACGACCGTGGCGGGAGCGGCGGGGGCCCGGGGCGGCGCGGCCGCAGGCAGGAAGCGGGAGCGGCCCGAGCGCGGCAGCTCCAGCGGCGGCGGCGACGAGGACGGCCTGGCCGAGCCGGACGGCGGCAGCCTCGGCCCCGGGGCCAAGCGGGCGGCCAAACCGGCGCGGCCGGACAAGGCGGGGGGCGCTGTCGTCATCACGGATCCAGAGCACACCAAGGGGCGGATAAAACTTGAAGGCTCTCAGTGCAGAAGGCAGCTTTTGATTTTTGGGGCGACCAACTGGGACCTCACTGGTCAGAAAGTAGTCCATAAACAGCAAGCTGCTTACCGCAACCTGGGGGCAGAACTTATGGGGGCCTCACAGATATAGCCGTCTCTCCGGGGTTCAGGTGAGGACGGTGGTCTCTGGGCCCTGTGTTGCTCAGTCTCCTCATCACCACAAAAGGGAAGCTGTGGAGCTGGGGTCGAAATGAGAAGGGGCAGCTTGGACACGGTGATACCAAGAGAGTGGAAGCCTCCAAACTCATCGAAGTCCTCAGCGAGGAAGTAATTGTGTCTGCCACATGTGGAAGGAACCACACTCTGGCTTTGACAGAAACTGGCTCTGTGTTTGCATTTGGAGAGAACAAGATGGGGCAGCTTGGCCTTGGCAACCAGACCGATGCTATTGCCAAGCCCTGCACAGATAATGTACAATGGCCAGCCAATTACCAAAATAGCTTGTGGAGCTGAATTCAGCATGATAATGGACTGCAAAGGAAACCCCAACTCCTTTGGGCACCCTGAATATGTTCAGCTGGGACACAATTCTGACAGGAAATTGATTGCCCCGGCTCAGAGGACAGAATATGACCGTGAGCTGGTCCCCCACCGAGTAGCCATCTTCATCGAAAAGACAAAAGATGTACAGATTTTGCCAGTCCCCAATGTGGCAGTCCAAGATGTTGCCTGTGGCACCAATCACACACTTGTTCTAGACTCTCAGAAACATGTATTCTCTTGGGGGTTTGGAGGGTATGGCTGACTGGGCCACACAGAGCAGAAGGATGTAATGGTCCCTCGCCTGATGAAGCGCTTCCATTTCCTCGGCCGTGGGGCCGCAAATCTGCGCTGGCTACACCTGCCCCTTGGCAGTCAGTGAAGTTGGTGGCCTGTTTTTCTGAGGTGCTACCAACACTTCTTGGGAGTCCATCATGCATCCCAAAGCTGTTCAGGACCTCTGTGGCTAGAAAATTAGAAGCTTAGCTTGTGGGGAAAACAGTATTATTGTGGCTGCAGACGAGAGCACTATCAGCTGGGGCCCATCTCTAACCTTCAGTGATTTGAACTACGGTGATCACAAGCCCAAGTCTTCCATCGCAGACCAAGAAGTGAAAACCTTAGATGGCATTTACACAGAGCAGGAAAGACAAGACAAGGTGACAAGGAGAAACATTACCGGCAGCTGTCAGAATCACAAGATGGGGAAGGAGCTTGGACAGGGCTGGAGGTCAAGTCATGGGACAAGAAGCCAGAAAGCACCTTAGGACAGACACAGAGCTCCTTCTCAGCTGTTTGTATGCTTGTTCTTCTTCTTGCCCATAGAGGTGTGGCCACATCCTCCTGTCTACTAAGCCCCTCAGATCCTTTTCCTGTTCTTGCTCTGGGATCTAATTCATCCTCATAGTGTCAATTGCATGAACTACACTCATACACACACCTTTCCCAGCCCCCATTCTCCCAAAAATGCCTGCTAGCCACATCTACTCTGATCTCCCAGTGACTACCTCAAATTCATTCTGCCCTGCCTGACTTCTTCTCCATTGCCATCTACTCCCACCTATGAGTATTCTTTCTTTCAAAAAACAAAAATAAAGAACCCCTATGATTAAAAAAACATACTATACATATATGTGTGTGTGTATATATATGTTATAACACTTAGTATGTCATATAACACACAGCATATATCGTTGAATTCAGTAGCATTCCCCAAAACACTCGTTTGGACAATCAAGGAGTCCCAGGCCAGAGTCTGCCGAAAGAACAACGCATCCTTAAGGGGTAGCAAAAAAGACCACACCATCCACCCCTAGATCACAGTAAGAACAATCTCCTTAGTCGATACCAAGTGTGCAAGTAAAATCTTCTTTTATCTTAACTCAAGGCTGACTTCCAAGTCCCATAACCCTTCCTCTGTGGGCTGACTGCTCTCGACTGGATTCCCATGTAGGCAGGTCTCCACACCTGCTCTATGTCTCTATGTCTCAGTTCACATGGACTGCTCCACTCCATGCTCTCTCTGCTCCTGCCTGACAGCAGGCTCAAGGGGTACCCACCCATAGCTTCTGGGAAAACAAAGCTCAACAGGGCAACAACGATACTGACACACACCACCAGCACCATCATCTCAATCCTCCTTAAACGTCCAGAGGCTCTGCAATAACAGCTGAGTTCACTTTAAGAGCTCTTAAAAGCTGCTTAAGCTTTTAAGTTGTCATGGATAGGTTTCTGCCCTGCAGCTTTATTTGCTTTTAAAGTTCAGAAGCTCCTTCAGCTAGTCTCTGCCATTATGTGTTTGGCTAGAGCATAGATGGGGCCAATGTTCAGCTCATTTTTTTGTTTACTGAGTAAAGTTGAAACCCTTCTCCCTGACATTCAAGGCCTCTCTTCCTTTCCAGGCTATTCTCACATTAATATCCTCTAGGCACTCCATGCTTCAGTAAAACTGGACTACTCAAATGTGCCCTGTATTTTTTTTTTACATACATATTTTTGTAACTAAAGTAGCCAGGTGAAATACATAGTATTGGTAGTGGTATTAGTAGTAGTGGTAGTATTAGTAGTAGTTGTTGTCCTTGTAATAATAATACTTGCACCTAACATTTATATAGCACTTACTGTGTGCCAGGTATTGTTCTAAATGCTTAACAATTATCAACTCCTTTCATCCACACAACCCTGGGAGACATATGTGATGCTTATCCCCATTTTACAGATAAGGAAACTGAAGCAAACAGAGATGAAGTGACTTGCCCAGGGTTATACAGCCAGGAAGTGTCCAAGGCTGGATTTTAACTCAGGTCTTCCAATCTCCAGGTCCTACACTCAGTCCAAGGTACCACCTCACTGCCATCACATTGCAAGTGGTTAAGTTGCCATCAGAGTAGGCTATGTGTATGTGTTGATGTGTATGGCCTGAGACATTTAAGGAGTAGAAAAGAGCTTCTAAACCATTGGTGATGTATAATTGCACACAGGTATAGAATAAATGCCCTACTAATAAGAAGCTTAAGATCTGGTGAGGAACACAAGACAGGAACAACTAACATTCCTGAAAGAATACACAACATAAGGTGAGAATATAATTCAGTCTTAAATTGTGTAGTACAGACTGTAGGTACTAAAGTGGTCACAGGGATAGGGCAGATGAACTGTGATTTGAAGGATGGGTAGGATTCCAATCAGTGGAGTGGAAGAGAAGAGAAGAAACATTTCAGAAACAGGGAATTTCTGGGGAATGTTGGGGAAAATTAAGTTGTGATTTTGCCAAAAGTCAAACGGAATATTACACTAAACTAGAAGGGTATACCAATCATAGAGGGCTTTCATTGCCAAGCAATGGAATGAATACAGCTTGTTCATAGCACATGAAGAGACTCTAGAGCAGTTGGAACCAGGGGTGGTCTTCCACATGTTTTTGAAAGGTAGAAAGCAGAGTTCATGAAAGGGGGATAGTTTGCTAAATCCCCTGGCAACTGGGATGGTGTCAATATCTTTTGGATCAATGGGAGATTTCAAGGTAAAATTCTGTAAGATAGTAGTAAAAAGCAGAAATAATTCCACGCAAGCCAGGCTCTCACCAGCACATATCCAATTTCCTGAAAGAGAAAAACACGAGGATTTAATATTTGTAGACCTCTAAATCATCTAGATCGCTTCTTTGCCCACAGGGCCTACAATTACTCTCTCTGGTCCTTGACTTCTTCGAAGAGCCAGTTCCTCCTAAACAGAGGGAAGACCCCTCCAGTATCCTCTCTCTGAATTAATCCCCCTGAGCCAGAACAAATTCTAGGATTTATATTCAGAGAAAAGGAGTCATTGTGCTAGGGAGAAAATAATCACTCATTTATGATCTCAAGGCCTAAGTTCATGGCTACCCAGAGTAACTACAATGGGGAAAGGTGACAGAAGAATGATAAAAGTTCCCAATGGGAACCTCTTGTCACCATTGCGGACAGAAAACAACTCTGGAATCTACCCCACAACTTCATGGCCATCCAGCCACTTCTCTTGACTACACACTCCTAGCTCTAACCCAAATATTAAAACCAATGGAGCAGGGCATGGCATTGGAGACCACAATATCAGTGACAGTTATCTGCCTGCCAACATTCATGTCTGCCAGCCCCAGACTTGGCTATCAGCAATATTACTTGATAACCAATAGGTTCCCCCAAGAATTGAAGGTAAAAGGACAAGACAGAGCATCATCTATAATTCAGTATAAATAGATTCCATTAAAATGTATATAACTAGGAGAAGGGGTTCCATACTCATGTGTCCTAGTCAGGAGTCATATTTCTGTAAAATCATAATCTCTAAGATTGGATCTTCAGTGACCCTGGCCATAATGGTACCTGGGTAATGAGACTTTAAGAAAACCCAAACCCTTTCCTTGGCTTGATAAGATACAAGATTGTACCATGCTAACATAAAAGTCTGGAAGACTTTATCTGAGAAGTAGATCCTGGTTGAGGGTGACTGGGAGGATAGTTTTAATATGGGGAAGTAGAGGGAGCTTTAGTTTTGGGTCTGGATGCAGAACAGAGTGGCCACTATCTCAGTCCTGACACTTATTTGGAATAAGCTCAGACAACTACCCAGAAATCCAACTGATTGACTTGATGAAGCATGGCCCAAGGAGAATTAAAAGAATGATGTACTCTGTCTCCACCTAACTCCTAGATGTTAGAACTTGGAAAAACCAAAGAGACACCTATTCTAACCCAATCTTTTGGTATATGAGGTAACTGAAGCCCAGAAAAATGAAAAAATTTGACCAAGGTCACATAGTTAATAATAGCAAAGCAGGATCAAAACACAGGTCCTCTGAGTTATCAATCTATCTTTGATGCACACCTTTAGATGAATGTCTTACCTGCTGAAAAAGGCATGAAATAGTCACTCTTCTCAAACCTGCTACTTCCATCTAGGAAGTCACCTGGATCAAAGTAGTCTGGATTGGTGAACTCTTCATCATCATAGAGAACAGAAGACAGTAATGGTATTATGGTGGTACCCTGACATAATCAGATATAAACAAATCATCAGAAAATAAGAACCACAGAATGTTAGAGCTGAAAGAGAACTTAGAACTATCATGCAGTCAAAACTCCTCATAGAAAGATTCCCTATTTTTTAAATGCCTGTGCTGATAGTAAATTAGAAAATCTGCAATATTATTGTGAGAAATGAATTTTGACACCTTGTCGAGCAGAACCAGTACTGATGACTAAAAGACACAAGGAGGCAGATGTCAGGTTAATAAAGGTTAATAAAATAGCTTTTGCTCATTAGGTCTATCAGAGAAGGAAAGAGCTACCTGGATAAATAACAAGCACACCAATTAAAGCAGATGCCAGATGATTTGAAGAGGCAGAAATGAATTCTGACCTGTGTCAGGATGTTGAAGAATAAAATAATGTCACACTGAAGAATAAGGAAAGAGCTGATAAACAAATTGGTAGCTCTTCCTAAAGAGGAAGAAACTGGATGCTTTGAGGAAGAAGCACTTGCGTGTATTCTAAAGAATGGTAAAGTAGCTTCACAGGCATTACCTGGTAAGATATCCAGGAAGAAGAGAAGAACAATGAGGATAAAAAGAGATAATATTTGTACAGCGCTTCACAAACTTTAACGCTAGATATTATTACTACCAAAAAAGACGAGATTTATTTTCTGAAAACACAAAGAAAAACACTTCTGATGATGGAAGACAAAGAACCATTCTCTAAAGATAACAATGTGGATAAGGTAGTCAGGAGGTGCAATGGAGAGACTGCAAGACCTGAAATCAGACAGACCTTAATACAAATGCTCACTCAGATACTTGCTAGCTGCATGACCCTAGGGAAGCCAGGTGGTCTCTCTAAAACTTAGTTTCCTCACCTGTAAAATGGGGACAATAATGGCATCTACTCCTACAGAGATGTTGTAAAGATTAAATAAGATAATTTATGCAAAGCAAACCTCAAAGTCCTTTATAAACAATAGCTAGTATTACTACAGGGAACTCACCAACCAACTTAGATTTTTCAAAGACAAAGATGAGTAAAAGAAGCATGTCACAGTTCCATAAGAATGACAGAAGTGGTGAAGCCCAGAATGAACAGAGGCTGGTGGGGCTAACAAAGGGCAACAAGAATAGGTTTTAAAAAAGTATATTGTGGAAAAGAGGAAGATTAAAGAAAGGATAACTGCACAACTGACAGGGCTATAGGATGAGGATGACAAATGACAAGAGAAGATACAACTTATCGATTTTTCTTTTGCTTCTGGCTTTTTTCCTTACCAGGGGAATAATCTTTGAACTGAAAAGGACAGAATAAATAAATCAATATGGCTTATAGGGATTCAATACCCAGAGAAGTAGGAGAAAATAAGAGTACACCTAGATACCTGTGCAAGAAAAATAAAGTGAAAAAATTGCACTTCGATTTGCATTCAGAGTCTAGAATATATTTCTAAAGAGATAATTCATCTAGAGAAGGAAGGAATATGGAAGTGACTCTAGATAAGGAAATGGTGGTCACAAAGATCTGAAGAGGCATTATCATTATTTCTTTTTTTCAGAGTGTTAATAAACTGGTAGATCAGGAGAATGCTGCACATAGAGTTTACTTAGATTTTACCAAAGCATTTGAGAAAAATTTTCATGTTCTTCTTCTGAAACATGGAAATATACAGGTTATACTACCATATAATTACATGGATTTAAAACTGATTGAATACATACAAAGATTAATTATCAAAGGTTCAATGGCAGCTTGGAAGTAGACACCCGTTGTACTATGATTGCATCAGGTGACAAATGAGGATTGTATTCATTCTAAGAGTCATAATTTAGGAAGACTTTGAAGAGCTGGAGGTTATTCAAGGGGGGCAACTAGATGGTAAGAATAACAAGTCCATGCCATGTGAGGATGGGTTGAAGGAAATGTGGATATTTAGACAAGAAAGCAGAAGACATAATAGAACAGGACACATAACAACTGATTTCGAGTCTTTTATGGACTATTACTAGAAAGAGACAGTAATTTTGTTCTGTTTTGTTCCAGAGGACAAAACCAAGAGCCATAAAGTTACAAAACTGCAAACTTAAGCCAAAGGCAAGAAACAAAAATTCCCACAAATTAGGGTTGTCCAAGATTAGAAGGGAATGCCACAGCATTCCATTAAGTGGCTCCCCCTCATTGAAAGTCTTTAAACAAAGATTGGATGACCACAAGGAGAACATACGGGAGATGGAATTCTTTTTCAGATTGGGGAAGGGCAATGTGACCACTAAAATCCCTTCAAATTCTAAAATTCTGTGATCACTTCTCAGGGATGTGGGTTGGCCTGAGGTTCCTTCTATTTCTAAGATTCTGTAATTCAGTGGGAGAGAGCATAAAACCATGTGTTATAGTGAGAAATATTTCTTTAGGGATAAGATACCACCTAAATTGAACATCTTTTTCAGAACGAGGTCAAATGTAGCACTCTGTCTCGTGTACCACAGCACTGGTGTAAGGCATCTTGTTTCTGTCCTCCATGCAGGGACTTCGATTTCGGCCAATCACATGATCAGTCTCTTCATGAATTTTTCCTATGACAATATGAATGGAAATTGATCTGAAAAGTTGGGACAAATACTACCTTCTCTCATATTTTCTCTGAATCTGCACCAAGAGCTACACTGATAAATAATGCATTTGACCCTCACAGTCAGATAGATAGATAGATAGATAGATAGATAGATAGATAGATAGATAGATAGATAGATAGATAGATAGATAGATAAAAAATCCATTTTAATCTCTTAAAGCAGATGAGAACCCCTTGAGGCACCTATGACTCATGCGCTGAGGACAGGCTCAAGTGGAACTTAAAAAAATGCAGGCCAAGCAGCACTTGGTTAAGGAAATGAAGAGGGGTCTAAGACTGGACCTGTTCCAGAACACAATGTGATCATTGGCCCAAGGTACTTTCCTGCACAGCTCTAGGAGTGACAGGAATTCAGATGCACCAGCTCCTCCTGTGGTCAGGCAGGATCAATGAGCAATCAGGAACTCATACCTCTCAATCACTCAGTCCCTCCCAGTTCTATCACTGGGTCTCTATCCCTATCACTATCTCTATGCCTGTCTCTAATAATAACCCACAATTACACACCACTTAACTAAGCAGGGTGGAGCTAGTAGTAGAGGAGGAGGAGGAATAAGTACACTTGAACCTGTAATGACTTAAATATATGAAAATGACAACAGAAAAATTTACAGGGAAAGTCTCAAAAAGACCATGAAACCCTCTCATGCTGACTAAATGATGGATGTGTATTACGAGCCTGATATCCTATCTGTTATCTCAGGATGTTTCAGGAGAAGCAGGAGTCCATATCTCAGGGTGGTGCTTGTTGTCTCTGTTCCTGCACCAAATAGATCCCTTGCAGTATGGACCAAGTTTTCAATGGTGAATTCAGACTATGGTTGTTACTTTTCCTAGGAATCACTTCGGACTATTAATTGAAAAGTAAGGGAGGCAACAGGGCACAATGGAAAGTGGGATGGATTTGAAGGCAGTCTGAATCCCAGTTTGGATCTCTTTTTTTTAAGTTTTTGTGGGGAAGCAATCCGTGTTAAGTGACTTGCCCAGGGTCACACAGCTAGTAAGTGTCTGTGGCTGCATTTGAACTCAGGTCCTCCTGACTTCAGGACGAGTGCTCTATTCACTGTGCCACCCAGAGAGAGAAAGAGAAAAGAGAGATTAGACCTGCATTTCATTGGCACAGAGAACTTCCAGGTTAAAAAAAATTCTCTCTGCCAATGCAAGTCTGCCCTTTCTTTGAAAAACTTAGTCTCAAGAGAGTTGCCTAGCTCTAGGGCTATATAACTATATAACTATATAACTATATATATATATATATATATGTATATATATATACATATATATATATATATGTATATATGTATATATGTATACGTATAACTATAAGGTTAAGTGACCTGTCCAGGATCACATGGACATTTTGTATCAGAGAGGGGACTTGAACTCAGGTTTGCCTGGTCTGAGGCCAGCTCATTTTCCACCACATTGGATGTCAAACTCTCAGCCCTCAGGCCACAAGCAACCAGCAAACTGTGTAGGGCCCAAACCAAATTGAAATGCAATTGGGAAATGTTTGACAAAATACATAAACATATAATACAACATAGATAATGTTAATTTGTGGGTTTTCTAAGTCAATATAAGACCCATTTCTATTCATGTTTGACACAACTATACTGTATCATGCTATTTCTCAAGATATCTATACTTATATAGCATATATCAATAATATCTGTGGATATACATAAGCAGCTAGGTGGAGCAGTGGATTGAGTGCTGGACCTTAAGTCAGGAAGACTCATCTTCCTGAGGTCAAATCCGGCCTCTGACATTTATTAGTATCTGTTCAGGGTCACACAAGTTATATAAGTTGTGGACAAGTTACATAAGCCTTTTTGTCTCAGGTTCTTCATCTGTAAAATGAGCTAGAGAAGGAAATGGAAAACCGCTCCAG
Source organism: Phalanger gymnotis (assembly GCA_028646595.1). Lineage (NCBI taxonomy): Eukaryota > Metazoa > Chordata > Mammalia > Diprotodontia > Phalangeridae > Phalanger > Phalanger gymnotis. The sequence continues at coordinate 60,560,446 of CM053624.1, forward strand.
TATCTTCATCAAGAAAACCCGATATGGAGTCATGAAGAGTCAGACACAACTAAAATGATGGAACAACAAATACACAAGCACTATATAAATGTAAGCTATTGTATTTTCCTCCTGATTTACAAAGCTAATAAATCCTGTTACTCTATATGATTTTAGTGAGATAAACAGGATTTATTATTTTAGCAAATGAGGAAGGAAAAAAATTATCAACTTACATATATACAACAATTTATGAAATAGGGGTCCGTGTATATTTTCCCATTTTATTCTCATCAAAATACTGTGATAGAGGTAGTGCATTGTTATTGCCATTTTGCTAATGAGGAAATTGAGATGCTAAATGTTTTGCCCTTGACCACAAGGTGGTTGGTATTAAGGAAAAGTTACCAGTAAGGTCAGAAACTGAATATATAACACATACCCTGAGGAATAAAGATAAGAAAGGATAAAACATAGGAATACCAGGCAGGTGCTAGAGGACATAATTCAAATTCAAGTCAACCAAGGATACTCCCACTGCAGGTAATGGGGAGGAAGGGGAAAACATACAGCATTCTTAAGATTCGCACAAACTAAACAGAGAGCATTACAAGAGATTACTGTATGTAATTGTTCTAAAAATCTCTTGCAACAGTCTACATATTTGCTCTCTCCCACATTCTGTCATTCAGCAATACAGTGGGAATTTGTGGAAGAATAAACCCTTATGGGTATAGGCTGAAGAAGGTAGGATTCTCCTTGTCAGTTATGTAGCTATATTGCTAAATTAAATATGCTTTTGAATCAATGTGTTTTCTGGTTGATCTGGTAAGAAAACCATTGGTGGAGACCTCAGAGCACACTTCATTCCTTTAAGTGCATCATTGATCCATTTCAGGATGTCCATCAATGTATTTTTTATCTTCTTTATGTTTCTGGTACTATCAGGGCTTCATTTGCTCCATATGAATTAGATTAGCATATGGCTTGTTCTAGTTTTCTTGCTAATTTGATCTTTTTCTTCATATTAAATTTTCAATGATTTTTCTTCCGTTTAGTTTTCCTCTTTGTTTTTTGTGGAAGGGATGACTAATTTCACCATCTTGACTATAAAACCCACAATTCTCCCCTCAAGTACCTACCATAGCAGTCCCTCCATTCCATTCAGGCTGCTCAAACTAAAGTTCTCTATACCCCACTGTCTTTGCAGAGTCCTGAAACGTCCTGCCCAGTCTCACTGCCTAGCTCAGTGCTGTCCAAAATGAGGCCCAGCCCATGGGCCTCAAGCAGATTGCAGTGCAATCTATGCAGCCCACCTACAAGCATAGAAATTTACATAAATATTTTACTAAATGAAGCCAAGCTACCTCAGAGCTCTCACTGAAATGGCAAATCAAAATATATCGTCTACTGTTTCAATAAAAACCTAAGGTTGGACAGCCCTGGCCTAGCTCTAGGACCTTCTTCAAGACCCAAATCAAAACCTAACTCTTCCAGAGGGAAGCCTTATGTTATCCCTCCCCAACTAGCTTGCTAATTCCAAATTCCTTCATCATTTAAAACTTCAATTATAATTTATTTTGTCTTTCCCTACATATTCCTGATTTTTATGCTCTTGCCTTACATGTGCTTCCTTCTTCCTGCAGGGTTAGAAATTCCATTAGGGCTATGATCATGTCTCCTAATTCTTCTGTCTGCCCCATAGAGCATTCTGAGCCCAGTTCAATTAATATATGATTTTTTTATGGCTCTATCGTTGTGGATGTGAGTGTCATCCTCTAACACACAAGCCATTTCATGTACAAGAACTGAGATTCAGACATACTGCTCACACTGTACTTGCTCCATTTTCATTAGGAAACAGTCAATGAAATCCCAAGGACTACTAGGATCCAGTGTCCTTTGGTGTTCCTTCACTTCTTCCAAAATAAATTCATATAGTAAATGAAAATTTTTAATTGCTTTGTGATGAGATCCAGGAATGTAATGTACTAGAGATGGAAAGTAATTGTAGACCTAAAAAGAAGAGTTTTATATCATGGGTTATTAGAAAGAGAAAACAATTCTCCAGTCTAGCATTGGGATAATGTTTAGGAGAGGGTGGGACAAAGGCCCTTCGAAAAATAGTGACTTTTCCCATCATTTCCTATACAAACTCCCTAAAAATAGTTTACTCTTCTGTTCCTTGATGGCCTGAGACTACCTTGGCCTTCACTCTCAATTCTTCCTTCCTACAGAAAAGTTCTCCTCCTTTCTCATTATGAGGTCTTCTAAGAGCTCTGCCTACCTCCTTCCATTGGGACAGCTAGCTCACCTGCTAACCTGATCCAAACCCAGGTGCTCAAGGGAAAAGTCAGGTTCTCTAAAGTAACCTGAATTTCAACATTCGGTCCCTATGAGCAGTGGGTGAGCTAAACCAAGGAGGGGCCTTATAATGTCCCTCAAATCACACCATATGCGTGACTTTCTCTGTCTTTAGCAATTGTCAATGAAGAAGAAAATGTGCACCCGTCCCAGGGTGGCACTGTTGTACCTCCCAAGGGAATACATGATGAACTCTAGCCTAGCTCTTTGCAGTTTCTTTGAAGTAATGGAAAAAATATATCTTGAGCTCCTAAAGGAGAGAACACCGCTCTCACCTGAATCCATGGGGAACTTTCATGATCTTGGTGCTTTATTCTAAAAGCTTCATGAAATATAGAAATTTCTGGTCTTTATATTCAAAAGGTTTCCAGAGAATGATAGAGCAGATTACATTGCAAGCAGCACACCCAAAAATGAACGTGGGGTCATAGATGACTCTAAAGGCTTAAAGTTCATTCTGTTCCTTGGGTTAGCAGCCAGAAGACCGGCTAATGAGGTAAGAGTATAGACCTCAACGCAGTAGCCCCAACCTTCCTGAGAGGTTGAGCTTATATTTCATAGCTGGGTGCCATAGTAGACACAGCATTGGACCTGGAATCAAGAAGACCTTACTCAAAATCCAGTTTCAGATACTTAAGATCTATGTGACCCCAGGAAGTCACTTAACCTCACTCTGCCTCAGTTTCCTCATCTGTAAACTGAGGATAATAATAATGCCTAATACTAAGGGTTCCTGTGAGAATAATTACATAATGTTTGTAAAACATTGGGCAAACCTTAAATCACTATATATGTGTACATCATCACCATTATTCACCTAAAGCTTTGAGAATACCAGAGTGGGGAGGGGGGGTGGAGGAGCCAAGATGGCCGTGTGAAAACAGCATCTTACCAGAGCTCTGTCACAAGTTCTGTCAGATTCCAGTAAAAAAGTGAATCCGAGCAGATCTGAGAGAGTTAAAAGCCACTAGCAGTCTGAGTGGGGCAAATTTCCAAGCCAGGAGAGTCCTAAAGGTTGCCTGGATGGATTTGTAGGCTAGGAGAGCGCTCAACGTGCGGAGCTGCACCAGACAGCACCAAAGTGGAAACAGCTGCAGAAACCAACAAGCGAGACAGGCTGGGAGAAAGCTGGGTGCCTGAAAGCGACCAACACAGGACAGGAATCTATCGAAGCAATGAGAGGCAGCAGTGAAATGCCTCTGGCTGTGAGACATCAACTCCTGAGGCTTGCAGCCCAAAGGTTTGAAACAAATCTTCTTGAACTTCTGGGAGACATAATGGCCAGGTAAATGGCTCTAATGCCTACCCTCGAACCAGAGAATTCCTCAGAAAAAACGCTGGAAGAGAGGAGACAGAAGTGGGGCTTCAGTGGCCAAGAAGTGGGACTTCCTGAGTCTCAGAGGGGCGGAGCCAGCAGGGGTCAACACCAGGAGCCCAGACATACCCTTGCACCCCCAAGGGAAGTAGCAGACCCCAGCATAGACAACAAACAGCTGAGACCATTGCTAAAGAGCAACAGTGCTGGAGAGTAGCCCCAGGGGAAAAGGAGAATTCAGGCAGCCAGACCCCTCCCCCATACCTCAGGAAACCGAAGGCTACCATACACAAAGCCAGTAAATAGACTTATAGTCTCCAGAATGAGAAACCTGGGACAGAGATCCCTGAGCCCCAAAAGCAGAAATCCACTGTAAAGCCAGGAAAAAGCTAACCAACATGAAGAGGAACACAAAAAAACCGAGGACCACTGATTCATTTTATGGAGACAGGGATGATCAAAACACCAATTTGGAAGAGGATAGCATTGACACCACACCCACATCTGATGCCTCAAAAGGAAATGTGAACTGGTCTCAAGACCAAAAAGCATTACTGGAAGAGCTAAAGGAGGATTTTAAAAAACAAATTAGGGAGGTAAAAGAAAAAAACGAAAAAAAAAAAACAACACTGATGAAATCAAGTCTTTAAGAAATAAAATTGGGGAAATGGCTATGGAGATTCAGAATCTAAACAGAGAAAATGACACCCTGAAAGGAAAAATCAACCAATTGGAAAAGGAGACTCAAAAGCAAAATGAAGACAGAAACTCATTAAAAATTAGAATTGAGCAAGTGGAAACTAATGACTCTATGATGATTCAAGAAGTAGTAAAACAAAATATAGAGACTGAAAAAAATAGAAGAAAATGGGAAATATCTGATTGGAAAATCAACTGACCTGAAATAGATCCAGGAGAGACAATCTAAGAATTATTGGTCTACCGGAAATGCACAATGAAAAAAAGAGCCTTAACAGTATCTTTGAGGAAATTATCAAAGATAACTGCCCAGAGGTCCTAGAATCAGAGGGTAAAATAGTCATTGAAAGAATCCACCGATCACCTCCTGAAAGAGAACCCAAATTGAAAACTCCAAGAAATACTGTAGCCAAATTTCAGAATTACAAAGTCAAGGAGAAAATACTGCAAGCAGCCAAAAAGAAACAATTCGAATATCATGGAACTATAGTCAGGATCATGCAGGATCTCTCAGATTCTATATTAAATGACAGGAGAAACTGGAAGATGATATTCTGAAGGGCAAAGAAGCTGGGACTACAACCAAGGATCCACTACCCAGCGAGACCGAGCATAATTTTTCAGGCAAGGAGATGGACATTCAATGACATAAGGGAATTCCGGACCTTCATGATGAAAAGGCCAGAACTTAATGGAAAATTCGATCTTCAAACACAAAACTCAAGAGAGATATAAAAAGGTAAATAGGGGGAAAAACCCCACAAACCTTACTAATCAATAAGAGCAAATTATTTGCATCTTTATATAGGATTATATCATCTTATGTATGTTATATACATATATATGTATGTATGTATACATATACATATGTCAATCTTGAGAATAGTACAGCTATTATAATTGAAAGGGATACACATAGACTGTGGATATCTGTATAAAATAACTGATATAAGGCTTAAAAACATAATTAAGAGATGTAAAGGGAAGATTCTGGGAGAAGAGGTAAGGCAGTAGTAAAAAAGGGTGAATTACGTCAAATGAAGAGGCACAAAAACACATTATATTGAGGGAAAGAAGGGAGGGAGAAGAGCAGTATTTGAGCTTTAGTCTCATCAGATTTGGTTTAAGAAGGGAATAACATACCCTGATAAGTATAGAAATCTAACTTGTCCTAAAGACAGTAGGAGGGGAAAGGGGGAAAAAAGGGAAAGGGGTGGCCAGAAGGGAGAGAAGAAGTAGCAAGTGGAAAATAGTAAGATAAGGGAGGGGAATCAAGAGGGAAGGTAAATTGAGGAAGGCAGCTGTCAAAAGCAAAACTTTGTTGAGGAGTGGAAGGGGAAAGGGAGAAATAAGAGCATAAACAGAGGGAAATAGTATGGAGAAAAAGACACAGACAGTAATCATAACTGTGAATGTGAATGGAATGAACTCTCCCATAAAACAGAAGCAGATGGAAGAATGGATTAAAAACCATAATCCTACAATATGCTGTTTACAAGAAACACATTTGAAACAGGGGGATACACACAGGGTAAAGGCAAAAGGCTGGAGTAAAATATATTGTGCTTCAGCTAAAGTAAAAAAAGCAGGGGTAGCAATCCTAATCTCAGACAAAGCAAAAGGAAAGATAGATCCAATTAAAAGAGATAAGGAAGGGCACTATACCCTGCTAAAAGGCACCATAAACAATGAAGCAATGTCATTGTTTAACATATATACACCAATCGGTATGGCATGCAAATTCCTAGAGGAGAGGTTAAGGAAGTTACAGGAAGAAATAGACAGAAAACTATAATAATGGGAGATCTCAACCTTCCCCTCTCCAAACTAGATAAATCTAACTTCAGAATAAACAAGAAAGAAGTTAAGGAGGTGAACAGAATTTTAGAAAAGGCAGATATGATAGACCTCTAGAGAAAACTGAATGGGGATAAAAAGGAATATATTTTTTTTCTCAGTGGGACATAGCACATACTCAAAAACTGACCATGTACTAGGGCATAAAAACCTCACAATCCAGTCCAGAAAGGCAGAAGTGGCCAAAGCATCCTTTTCAGATCACAATACAATAAAAATCATTTGTCATAAAGAACCATGGAAAAATAAGCTAAAAATTAATTGGAAACTAAATAATCTAATTCTAAAGAATGAGTGGGCCAAAGAACGAATCAGAGAAACAATTAGTAACTTCATTCAAGAGAATGACAATAATGAGACAGCATGCCAAAATTTAGGGGATTCAGCGAAAGCAGTACTTAGGGGAAGTTTTATATCTCTAAATGCTTACATGAATAAAACAGAGAAAAAGGAGATCAATGGATTTGGCATGCAACTGAAATAACTAGAAAAAGAACAAATTGAAAATCCTCAATTAAATACCAAATTAGAGATACTGAAAATCGAAGGAGAGATGAACAAAATTGAAATTAAGGAAACTATTGAATTAATAAATAAAACAAAGAGCTGGTTTTATGAAAAAGCCAATAAAATTGATAAACCTTTGGTCAATTTGATTAAAAAGAATTATCAGTATCAAAATTGATCAGTATCAAAAATGAAAAGGGTGAACTCACCTCCAATAGAGAGGAAATTAAAATAATAATTAGGAATTATTTCGCCCAATTGTATGCCCATACCTTAGGGATGTGGATGAATATCTGCAAAAATACAAATTGCCCAGGTTAACAGAAGAGGAAGTAAAATTCCTAAATAATTCCATCTCAAAAAAAAAAAAAAAATTGAGCAAGCCATCAATGAACTCCCTAGGAAAAAATCTCCAGGGCCAGATGGTTTTAAATGGTAATTCTATCAAACATTTAAAGTACAATTAATTCCTATACTTCATAGATTATTTGGGAAAATAGGTGAAGGAATCCTACCAAATTCTTTTTTATGACACAAATATGGTACTAATACCTAAACCAAGAAGAGTCAAAACAGAAAAAGAAAATTATGGCCAATTTCCCTAATGAATATTGATATGAAAATTTTAAATAAAATATTAGAAAAAAGATTGCAGCAACTTATTATGAGAATAATACACTATGACCAGGTAGGATTTACTCCAGGAATGCAAGGCTCGTTCAGTATTAGAAAAACTATCGGCATAATTGATCATATCAACAACAAAACTAGCAGAAACCATATGAACATCTCAATAGACAAAAAACCTTTGACAAAATACAACATCCATTCCTATTAAAAACACTAGAAAGCATAGCAATAAATGGAGCCTTCCTTAAAATTATAAATAACACCTACCTAAAACCATCAACAAGCATTATTTGTAATGGGGATAAGCTAGATGCATTCCAAATAAGATCAGGGGTGAAACAAGGATGTCCCTTATCACCCCTACTATTCAATTTGGTACTAGAGACATTAGCAGTAGCAATAAGAGAAGAAAAAGAAATTGAAGGAATGGAATAAGCAAAGAAGAAACTAAATTATCACTTTTTGCAGATGATATGATGATTTACTTAGAGAATCCTAGAGAATCAAGTAAAAAACTACTTGAAATAATAAACCACTTTAGCAAAGTTGCAGGATATGAAATAAACCCACATAAATATTCGACATTCCTATACATTACTAACAAAGTCCAACAGCAAGAGATAGAAAGGGAAATTCCATTCAAGGTTACTGTAGACACTATAAAATATTTGGGAGTCTATCTGCTAAGATAAACCCAGGGCCTATATGACCATAAATATGAAACGCTTTTCACACAAATAAAGTCAGATCTAAATAAATGGAAAAATATCAGTTGCTCATGGTTAGACCAAGTTAATATAACAAAAAGGACAATTTTACCTAAATTAATCTATCTATTCAGTGCCATTCCAATCTAACTACCAAAAAATTATTTTACCAGAGCTGGACAAAATAACAACAAAATTCATCTGGAAGAACAAGAGGTCTAGAATATCTAGGGAATTAATGAAAATAAATGCTAGGAAAGATGGCCTAGCCACACCAGATTATTAAACTGTACTACAAAGCAACAATCATCAAAACTACCTGGTACTGGCTAAGAAACAGAGTCATGGATCAGCGGGATAGGATAGGTACACAAGACACAGTTGTGAACAACTATAGCAATCTACTCTTTGATAAACCCAAAGAGGCCAGCTTCTGGGCTCAGAATTTACTATTTCACAAAAACTGCTTTGAAAATTAGAAAATGGTAGGGGAGAAACTGGGCATAGACCAATATCTTACACCATATGCCAAAATAAAGTCAAAATGGGTTCATGATCTAGGAATAAAGGCTGATACTATAAGCAATTTGGGAGAGCAAGGAATAGTTTACCTATCAGATTTATGGAAAAGCAAAGAATTCATGACACAACAAGAGATAGAGAGCATTACAAAATGCAAAATGGATAATTTTGATTATGCTAAATTGAAATATTTTTGTATAAAAAAGCCAATGCAACAAAGAGTAGGAGGGAAGCAGAAAATTCGGAGAAAATCTTTACAACTAGTGTCTCTGATAAAGGCCTCATTTCTAAAATATAGAGGGAACTGAGCCAAATTTATAGGAATACAAGTCACTCCCCAAAGGAGAAATGGTCAAAGGATGTGAACAGGCAGTCTCCAGAGGAAGAAATTAAAGATATCTATAGGCATATGAAAAAATGCTCAAAATCATTACTGATTAGAGAAATGCAAATCAAAACAACTCAGATACCACATCTCTCCTGTCAGATTGGCTAAAATGACAAAACAGGAAAATGATAAATGCTGGAGAGGATGTGGGAAAATTGGAACATTGTTACATTGCTGGTAGAGTTGTGAACTGATCCAGCCATTTTGGAGAGCAATTTGGAACTATGCCCAAAGGGCTATAGAAATGTTCATACCCTTTGACCTAGCAATACTACTTCTAGGGCTGTATCCCAGAGATCACACAAGAGGGAAAAGGACCCACATGTACAAAAATATTTATAGCGGCTCTTATTGTGCTAGCTAAGAATTGGAAATCAAAGGGATGCCCATCAATTGGGGAACGGCTGAACTAGCTGTGGTATATGAAGGTAATGGAATACTATTGTGCTATAAGAAATGGGGATGATATGGACTTCATAACAACCTGGAAAAACCTATACAACATAATGCTGAGTGAGTGGAGCAGAGCCAGGAGAACATTATACACAACCACAGATACATGGATTCTGTGAGGACTAACCCTGACAGACTTTGCTCTTCTCAGCAACACAAGGTGCAAAGACAACTCCAAAGGACTCACGATGGAGAATGCTATCTACATCCAGAGAAAGAACTATGAAGTATGCAGATTGAGGCACACTTCATGGTCGCCTTCCCACCCCCCCTTTTTTTTTCTCTCTTTTTTTTTTGTGTTTGGGTTGGGTTTTTTTTTCTTTTTTTTGGTTGTTTCTTCTTTCTCATGATTCATTCCATTGGTCATAATTCTTCTCCACAACTTGACTAGTGTGTAAATTAATTCAATGTGAAGCTATACGTGGAAGTTATCTGGGATTCCATGCAATCTTGGGGAGGGTAGGGGGGAGGGAAGAAAATCTGGAACTCAAAATTATGTAGAACAGAGTGTTGTAAACTAAAAATAAACAAATAAATAAATAATTTTTAATTATTTTTTTTTAAATGCTGGCATCATTAATAAAATAATTAAATTACCCAAAAAGAATATTTACAATGAACACTGAGGCACTTCATGTACAACTACATTTTTAGAAGATGCCAGGATATCCTTAAAAAGCCAGAAGGCATAATTAATTTTCATAAGATCAAACTGGGCATGGAGTAACAGTGTGGGATGTGTCAGGCGCTCATTGTATAGGTATGTTATGTGAATGAGAGGCAGATATATGACCACAAAGGTCAGGCCACATTCTGTTCCTAAATATCTGAAAAATACAAAGCTCACCGAAATTACGACAGCTGAAAAAAATGCACAAGGGTTTAAAACTTTTAAAATTCCCCACCAAAGTTAATATAAAATATTATTTCCTGTTCATCTTTATCTGATTTTTCCCCCACCATATCTGTCACTGACTGTAGACACATCCCCAGAAATGTCTGGAGATAGGTTTCATTGACCAATACGTTATAGTTACACCATTAGTATTCAGCAAAAACACATTAATTATAAAAATGCTTTTTATAAATTCAGTAATCCTTTTGTTAATTTGTACTTTAAAAATCAAACTTCACTAGTTTTGAAAAATAGCATATGTGTGTATAAAAAATGTTATTACAGTCTTATTTCAGAATGAAACCTTGCAAGTATAGATCTTCCTAGATCATTCAGATTTCCACCTGAAGGGATTTAGGATGTAGGGTAGACAGTTGGTCACCTCCTCATTTTCAGGCTTGGTAATTATAAATCATCTCTGGGTTCTGGGGAGCTGGGCCACTTCACCCTTTCCCTCTTCTGCTAAAGTCCACTCCTTTCTCCTCTGAGGCCAGATTCATAGAATCAGTTTAATTCTAGAAAATTCAGCAACATAGTAGATAAATCCAAATTTTTCCAGGGATCTCAAAAGTATCTAAGGAGTCTAATCAACATCTCTAGGTTAACCCTTACACGGAGGAAACACCAAAATTTTCTGGGTCTCTGAATTCCTGAGGACAATCAATATTTTCTCCAAGGATTCCTGCCACAGGAAGAGTAACCTAAGACAGGCAGCCTCAATTTCAAAAGAAACAAGATGAGATACACCTCCAGAAAGCATGAAGCTCCCAAGAAAGGAAATTTGAGGCTGATTACCTGGGGGTTTTAGGTCAGCAGGCAAACTTTATCCTGGCAGCAATATCAGAGGAGAGAAGGGGTCTATGAGAGCTATCGTAGAGAGAATCAAAAGGCCTTTGCAACAGATTGGACATAGGGGTTAAATGAGAATGAGGAAGAATATGACACTTAGGTTGGCAATATAGGTACTAGTAAAATGGTTTCCTTGGGAGTAATGGGGAATTTAGGGAGAGGGAATTGTTTGGAGGAGATAGTTCAGTATGGGACTTGAGTTTAGGAACCATCTGCAATAGAGATGTCAATCCACAGGGAGCTGATGAAATAACCAAATGCAACAAAGTCAGTCCAGGGCAGAATCTTATTGGAGGACATGTATAGATTATAGAGTATGTGGAGGGGAATAGGCTATTATTCAAATTTCACTGAGTAGCTAGACAAACAAGGGGAGGCTACATGGCCCATTTGTAGTAATTACTCTTAGAAATCCAATCTTTGTATGCTGTCTTGGTGAAGTACCATTTCTGCTGAACAGATTGTCATTTTACTAGAAGCCACACATAACTGCCAAGATGCAAGCACTGCTTTTTGACAAAATAAAGCACATATCATTTCTTAATTTAATAAAATGGGTGGAAAATGTAAAAGACATCCAAGTCTAAAATTTTTATTATTTTCCCATGTGGATTTGTGGATACATGAAAAATGTTAAGCTTGCCCAGTATGTGCTAGATTTTAGACTGCTTATTGTGTTATTAATCATTGACTGGACCCCAAAAAGCTTTTTGAAAATCTAACAAGTAACAAAATAAGGTGTAAAGGAGTTGAAATGCACAGTACATATCCTAAGTCCTACTTTTGCTCCTTCTCCATGATTTTCTTCTAAAATCAGTAGAGATTAAGTACAAATCTTATCTTATGCAAGAATACTCAAAAAAATCTGTGGTTTATTCCTCTAATGTGTATAAAGACTGCATGTGATTAAGATTTACTTTAATTCTTCACACTGTGACTAATATTTCTACTTTTTTTGAGGAGGGAAGGCAGGGCAACTGGGGTTAAGTGATTTGCCCAAGGTCACACAGCTAGCAAGCGTGTCAAGTGTCTGAGGCCAGCTTTGAACTCAGGTCCTCCTGACTCCAGGTCCAGTGCTCTACTCACTGCACCACCTAGCTGCCCCCTTGGCTGGTATTTCTAAATCACTGCAAGTAATATCCATTATTATTCAATGTCTATTTTCTTGCACAAAATTTAGGTATTTAGTTCAAATCACAAAATGATAGCAAACACAGTATGTTCCCATAGGGAAAATAGGAAACTTGTATAAAAGCATGTAGCAGAAAGCTGCACTTTGGAATCCACTCCGTCATTATCATACCTTCATCTTCAGTACCTTACTCCATTCCAGTCCTTTTAAAAAAGTTTCCTTTGATGGGTTGGTTGTTTTCCTTCTTTTGATTGTAAGCTCCTTGACGGGGTAATGTCTTCCCTTTTCTTATATGTATAGGCACTGTACCTGGCACATAATTTAGTGCTATATAAAAGTTATTATTCTAAAGCTATATTATGCTCTTAATTGTAGATATAGGTAAGAGAGTTCATTTCAAAATCTGTATCTTAAAATTTTCAATCCAAGATGTGTAAACATTAATGAATATGTTCCTTTGTGAATTAAGGCTCCAGGACACTTTTTTTTGGGGGGGGGGGGTGTTGTGAGGCAATCAGGGTTAAGTGACTTGCCCAGGGCCACACAGCTTGTCAAGCTATCAAGTATCTGATGCTGGATTTGAACTCAGGTCCTCCTGATTCCAAGGCCAGTGCTCTATCCACTGCACCAACGAGCTGCCTTTGTTTGTTCTTGTGTCCTCTTCTCCTGAAGCTTCGTCCCTTCTATAAGATCCCATTCTCTACTGAATAAAAGTCATCCATTGTAAAAACTTATTAATAGTCTATTCTTTATGAAGAATTCAAAGGAGCCTTGACACATTCATGACTATTGGTGCTAAGTAAATTAAGCAGAATCAAGAAAACTATTCATAATTTCAACAATAAAAATGGAAACACACCCTAAATGTCACATAATTATAATGACCAAGCCAAACTTGTTCCTGAAGAGATGAGAAAACATACTTCCTTCCCTTGTTTGCAGAGAGAGAGAGAGAGAGAGAGAGAGAGAGAGAGAAAGAGAGAGAGTGTGAGTGAGTGTGTGTTGGGGGGAGGTATGAGGAGGAAGGACATATTAAGAGAGTGTAGGACTGCGGCATCAAATTCAACCAGAAATAGGGCCCATTAAATAATACATGTCATTATGAATACTGAAGGCCACATATAGACTTAAGTTTAAAAAAAAAACACTATTTTATCATATTTTTATTTATTTTGCTAAATATTTCCCAATTCTAGTTCCATCTGATTCAGGCTGAACTCAGGAGTGTTGTGGGCTATGAGTGTTTGATACTTCCAGTGGAAGAGACATTCAGAAATGAAGCCTACATAAAAACAAAAAATGTGAATAAAAATGTTTTGAAATAAAACAAAATTACGAAAACAGTAGTTGATTCCATATTCTCAAGGTCTGTTCTCACCTTCCAAAACAGTTACTATCAGTCAATTTATCCTCTCCTTTAGCCAGAGAACTAGTGCACTTTATTAGCTGAATGCATAATCACCATTACAATGAATTATACTTCACAGAACCTACTACTCTCTTTGAGAAAAGAACTTGACTCAGGTATCATACAAGAATGAACATTTATTTGGCAAAACACCTTGTAGCAATGAACACTAAAATTACACCATTTTTCTTACAAAACAAAATTAACCGTATTCCCAATGTCCTCCCTTCTTCCCATCCTATCTCCAATTCCATAACTGAAGCAAAATTATCTGTAAACTGTATTCCTGGGGGAGGTAAAAAAGGGAATTCAAAAAGACATGCAAAAACTTCCACAGGAAGACCGTATAAATCTGGCAGTATTTAAGTATACAATGGCCTTTATCTAGAACTCAAAAGTTACCTGAAAACCTGAATCTAACATGTTTTTTTTTTTACTTTTGCTCAGAAAGCTACCATCTATTAAATATGAGATTGCACTTGTTACATATGTAGTCTGTTACATTTAACTGAAAACTAAAAAATGGATATATTAACCGGATTTCAAAACCAACAGGTAAATCACTTTATGTGAATGAGGACCTGTTTTGAGGCCATTCTTTACACTCCAATTCAAAACATACAATCAGCATCTGAATCTTCAGAATTTTCTAAAACCTTGAAAATTCCCACTTTCTCTTTAACTGGCACAGAGGCATTCATTTGATCTATGAAAGAAACAGAAAAATTAGTACCATTTTTAAAAGTTATTTTATAAATCAGAGGATATTCATAGTACAATTATTATCACACTTTTAAATGGATTTGTATTCTCTTGAAAACTGCTAATATTCTCTAATAAAACTGCTTATGGGTTTAACAGTTGTATTTAACTTAATTTTCCACAGTATGTGCAAATTGAGAATAGTGCAGGACATCATGTGTGTTCACAAGCAATGGATTGTCTAGAATCACATAATCATTCTTTTCTCCTTTCCCAGAATGGATAAAAGCAACAAAGGCAGTTAGTTACTATACTAGTTATAGTCCCTATTCTCCCTCCCCTGAAGCAGTGGGGTATTTCTTTTCCCCAAAGCCCTGAACAAGAGGCTCAAAAAAGGCTTTGAGGAGTTGTAGCAAAGAGTCTGAGAAAAGCAGGCATAGCAGCATCTTGCAAGAGGTAAAGTAAAAAGTAAAAGACAGTGGATACTAATAAAAAGTAAAAGACAGTGGATACTACTACCAGTAGGCTTGGATCTTAAGTAGCACAAAGCATAGAACTTTTAGAGTTACAAGCCTACTTTTCCAAGACCCCTTCCCCCTGCCATCCTCCCTTAACTCTCAACCTATCAAGCCTAAAAGCAAATGAAAGCCATTCATCCAACACCATGAAAATCCAGAGCCTACTCATTTTGCCAACTGTCCTTTTGGTACCCTCTTTTGTCCCCTAGGAATAGGACCTGACTATCTACTACCCCCATCCTTTAGGGAAAAATGGAAATTTACTGCTCACATTTTAACAAAAATCTTTGCATGATTAGTAGATAGACATTTGTATCTAGATGCTTGAGGTATCTTTTTTCAATTATGGCAGCCATTAAAACCAAGTACTGAAATAAACTGACCTTCGAACCAGACTTGTTAATTGAAGCATCTCATCATATTACATACATATAACCACTAATAAACATATGTATATAAATACACAGAGAGTGCATGCTAAAAATTGCTTTTTTACTTTTAGGGGTCTATGATCAAAGAAAGTTAGAAACCATTTTCTTATTTAATACTTCTATGATGCTGTTGATCATTTATCAAGTGCTTACTGTGGGCTAAGCAACAATTATGGGAGCCAAGATAAATATCAGCCTTAGGCTTAGTATCATTATTCAGTTACCTTTATAGATCTTACTTCCCTATACAAAAAAAAAATCTTTTCAGATTCATTTCCACCTTCCTCATCACTAATAACTCAAGGTCCTCTAAGGCAGATAATACCTCAGGTAAGTAAAACTATTAGCTCCAGCTTACAGACAAGGAAACTGGAACCTGGAAACTGGAACAAGAAACTATGGTAACACTACCAGTAAATATCAGAGATGAGATATGAACCCAGGTGTCTCCTGACTTCAAATCTAGGGCACTAAGGTTACACACATACTAAGTACTTAAATAAGAATTTGAATCGATACTGACTTCAACTCCAATGTTTCCTCACTTCTCTAGATTCCTTCTGTCTAAGCAAAAATGCCATCTTCTATAAGAAATCTTTCTCGGTCTTCATTAATCTTAGTGCTTTCCCTCTCAGATGATTACCAATTTATCCTGTCTATATCTTGTTTGTATATAGCTTTTTGCATGTTATCTTCCCCATATGATTGTGAACTTGAAGACGGAGACTGTCTTTTGCCTTTCTTTGTATTACCAGCACATAGCACAGTCCCCAACACATAGCAGGCACTTAATAAATGCTTACTGACTAAATGACTCTATTATAGCAGAAATGGATAATTAATATGAGGATAGTAATTTTTCATTATGATGCTTTGATATTTTTCACTCACTTGAAAATGTTAACTGCCAACAATTCTTCCCT
Source organism: Phalanger gymnotis (assembly GCA_028646595.1). NCBI lineage: Eukaryota > Metazoa > Chordata > Mammalia > Diprotodontia > Phalangeridae > Phalanger > Phalanger gymnotis. The sequence goes on from CM053624.1 coordinate 60,576,725, forward strand.
CTTTTGTTGGTTTAATTTGGTACTTTGATTTCTGACTATCTCATCAATTTACCAGTCATTCTGAAAGTCCATCAAAGTCCTGCTATGATATCTCATTAAGGTATGGAGGTAGCCCTGCATTCTCGAAGTCAGCCAAGACTAAACTGGCAAGGCTCTGAGTGTGGAACAGGTGATAGACTATTTATTATCTAAGGACCAGCCAAAGTTCAGTACATGGGAGAGGCATTAAAAAAAAAAACAACCATTCCTGTTCAATAATACCAATCAAATAGCATAAGAAGGCAGGTTATCTTCCAAAATATTTGCATTCTGATTAATTCTGATTAGACAAGTTACCATATCCCTTCATGTGCACCTCTAATTCCAATTAAGCAGATACATACTTGTTTATAAGTGACTTAGGAAATTTCTTCTAATATAGTCTTCACCATCACTAGATCAATTTTCATGGTTAAGCTCTTTGAGAGTAGAAATATACCATGTTTGGTATTTAGCAGGTAGGTGCTTTTAAAAACAATTGATCAGTGAAAACAAGACAGGATTATGTTATAATGCCATTTGATGTCTAGGCTGCAACATTACTGCTAACCTACCAAACGGTCAGCAGAGGACGAGAAAGCACAGCATCGCTCCCTTTGGGGGAGCTGTCACTTCCCATTACTCCTAAGTTAGAGTGAAACTGATAAAGCAAAAGTGTGTAGATGAGTGGCAAATAAGGTCAGAAGTAGAGAACTTATACTCAACATATTAGCTCACCATCTGTTTATAATTATAGGACTGAATTAGATCTCATCTCTAAGAAAGATTGCCAAACTATATGGGCACACAGTGTTCAATGGCTATGCTAAAACCTGCTGCAGATGCACAAAATTTCCTTTCAAGACTTGGGCTTATCAGAGTGTAAACTACAATCCCAACTATAATAAAAGCAATTTACAGGATTGAAAAAGATTATCTACTCAGCGCATAATGATCAAAAGGCAACTGCAATGGTGAGAAATAACTCGTTTAGTTTTTCATGTTACACTACATTGAAAATCACAAGTACTAGGTCAGTTGCTAACTAAACAGGAGTTTTTGGACAATCACTTAAATCTCAATGGCCTCAGCGTCATGTCAAATGAGAGGGATAAGGCAGAGGATTTCTAAAGTTCCTTCCAGATTTAAAATTTCATTAGTTAATGAGGAGTGTGGTAGAAAAAAAATAGCAGCTACTGTTCCCAAACTACCTTTCCCACTTAAGAGAACTGCTTTTGCCAGTGAAAATCCACTCAAACATGAAAAAACTTACCAATTAGGTCACTGCGATCTAGCAACAATTCTAAGTCTTTATCACTGATAACTTTCTCCCTTGATCCTTTTACTTCCCTACAGGAAAAATATAGAGCATAATTTGATTAAAAAAAAAGTTTTAAGATTTTTTTAAATTGAAGTTGGGAAAAAAAGTCTTACCTTTCGTAGTCTCTGGATTTCAATAATTCCATCAATTCCTGAGGATCCAAGAAGGTCTTAGATTGACTTAATCCAGATTTTCCACCTTTGAAATGATCTAAAAAAATTGAGAAGGAAATATAAAAAATATGCTACCATTAAAATTTTTCCAAGTTAAATTAAAATATTGGAAAAAGAAACAAAAAATGTTGCCTAAATTTAAAAAATGTCTAAGAGCTTAAAAAAAACATTAAAAAGGTCTAATTCCTTTAAAGACAATTTATGTATCACTGCTTACAAAAATAAAAGGCCACTATAAACAATAGTCTTACAAACAACTTAAAATAAAAATTTTGGCCAGGCTATATAGTATAGCAATAAACATGTATACATTGGCCAAATTACCTGACTAGCAATGGAATAAAATGTCGATATTCATGCAAATACTTATCTGCTGATGTTCTATGAAACCGTAGTGTAGGATTGATACACACACTACAAATTTTGCATAGAGGTGAGATTAAAGTTAAAATTGAATTTCAGTGTAAATGAACTTTCAGTGAAAGGAATTATATAATAATTGTAGACAACAGATCTTTTCTGTTAGGTAGCTGTGAAGAATTCTACCACGATTTCCTCATACATTAGTACTACATATGCAACTGTGCTTTAGGATGACAACTTAAATGCCTCAATGTTTCTTCAAACTACACATACCAAAAATAAGCCATCATTTGTTTACCCAAACCCTCTCATCCTCTGGACCAAACTTGTCAAATACATGGCTTGCAACACTCCCTGGTGCAGTTCAAGTCAGATTATAAAATAATTAGGAAATACTTAACAAAATAAACAAAAATACAATAGAACAGAGAAAATGTACTTAATATATGGGTTTTCAAAGTCAATATGTGGCCCACAGGGATCCCTACAGACATTATAGTGGGCCCCATTTCTATTTGACTTTGACACCACAATTTAAGACCATCTTATTTCTGTTAACAGCTTTATTACTCACAGAATTTGTAAGGAATTCAATAAGGACTGTTTATTTTTTATGTGAGGAAATGTAAAACATTACGTCGAAGATTATTACTAGTAACTGAGTATTTTGAAAGAAAGGTTGGGGTAGATCTGAGTATGATATGATTTTAAAAAGTAAAATTGTTTAGGAAAAAGTAAACATCTTATACAAATGAGGTATGAGAGGAAGAACTGACATAGAAGAACTATGTGAGGGAGGAAGACTGGTAGTTTTGGAACCCAATTCACATCGAGAATAGGTTAATGGGAGAATACATACATACATACATACATACATACACACATACATATATATACACACACATACACACACACACATGTATATGTATATGGGTATAAAAAAGTTCTAAATTCAACAGAAATAAAAAAGCTAAGGGTAGAATTTTAGAGGGAAGGCTACTCACATCAAATCTGAGTTAAAGAGAGAACAATACATACATTTAGAAGGGAATAAAAGTCTTCTAAATGTATAAAGAAATAAGAGGATGAGGGAATAGGATGGGGGGGGAATGGAAGGTTGTCCTAGATTAACAGGAATGAGATAAAGAGGGAATAACATATATTTGGAAAACTATAAAAGTCTTATAAATTCAGACAGAAACAAAAGGATGGGTAGAGGAGAAATAAGGGAGGGATCTTTGTGGGGGGAGGATGGGTTAAGTAATAGGAGGGCAAGGTAGCAGGCAGAAGTAAAGTAGAGGAGTCAGGAGGGATAGGAAATAAGATATGCACAAACATAAAGATCAGGAGTAGAATACTAGGAAGAAAAAAGAAGGGTTAGTAATCATGATCTCAAAGTTGAAGGTAAAACAGACTTAATCAAAAGAGAAAAAGGAAACCAGACTATATATGTCATATTAATATCATTTTAGCCTATTTAAAATAACTAGACAGTATAAGGTTGAAATATTGCTGTGGTGTAGGAAATGTTGAGTTGGTGGACTTAGGAAAATACGGAGAGACTTGGAGTTAGGAAGGAAGATGTTACCCACCCTCAGAAAAACAGGACAAAAGTATAATGCAGTCTTACATAGATGTATAGACATAGATGTATGTCTACATGTGACATGTCTATATATGATTACAGATACCTATAGATGTATAGACATAGATGTATATAGATGTATATAGATGTATAGACATAGATGTATGTCTACATGTGACATGTCTATATATGATTACAGATACCTATGTATATGTAATTGCATTTATGTTTGTGGGTACGTGTATATATGCGTGTGCATAAATATATCCACACTTGATTTTAATCTTCTTGGGGCGAATGGGGGGAAAGAGGAAGAAGGGTGGAAAAGAATAAAGTAAAAAGTGCATGGCAGAGAACAAAAGAAAATTTACAATAAGCAAAGGAAAGTTGGGCAGTTCTGATTATGTATGTAGTATTTCTTATATAGGCTTTCTTGAAATGGAAATTTATTGCTGTATGTTTTGTATCTTCTCTTACATTCTGCTGTGCACATGGCAATGTTTTTTTTTCCTTTTCTTATTGTATATTTAAGTTTAAAATAAATTGGTTTTTTCAAAATGTATTTATCTACACAGAAACATGTACTTGAAAAGCTTAGCATCCCCATAATTTAGACACTACCTGCCCAATCACTTCATGTCTCCCTACCTCAGCTCTGCCCTCTAAATCCAGTTAGGAGAGAATAAAAAAGACTTTTTTTTTTAAAAGGTGAAGCACATCACTGCAGAGCAACTTACTGGGGAAAATATTAGCAACACGAAAACTCTGTTACAAAATTGTTAGTTACTTTTGTGGATGATGAGTTTTTCCAGCCTTCTCTTGGCCGCCGCTCTCTCCACAATTTTCTGGTCAACAGTATTTGCTGTCACAAGACGATACACAACAACTGGTTTTGTCTGACCAATTCTGTGACACCTATCTTGAGCCTGAAGGTCAGACTGAGGATTCTTGAAACAAAAGATATTCCAATAGCCATTAGCTTAAACTTCTAACAGAATCAATGTACAAAATCCTAGCAAAATCAAAAATGGAAGGTATAACAAACTTTAGACTACAGTATTTGATTTTGCAGCTTTTCCTTCAGAGTGAGAAGCCCTGAAAAAGCCACATTATCCAAAATTAGAGACTAATTTACTTCAAGTTCTACAAGTTTAAAAAAATGGTAATATATATGAAATGTATAGTTCTAAAATGGATATTGTATTTTATATGACAATTTAAGAAATGATTCATTAAAAACAAAGTCCTAATCTCCCTTCCTCCTTTACAGAGGTGAGAAACCTTGGGTATGGAATACTACAAAATAGTAATATCACACTTTTTTTTTTTAACACGTTGGCCAATTTTACTGAACTTTAAAAAAATTCTATTATAAATAAAGGATGTTCTCTGGGAAGGGTTGGGGAAAGTATATATTGGGATATCAATGTGCAGATATAAATTGGAAGATGTAGGTAATGTAAAACTAAATTTTAGTTACCAATAAAAATGTACTTTCTTAAAAAGTCTGTACAAGTTTCTTTCCAGCAAGAATTAAGAATGATAGAAAAATCCAATCTCAGTACCACCCAACTTACCCAGTCACTATCATAAATGATAACTGTGTCTGCTGCAGTCAAATTAATACCTAGACCACCAGCTCGAGTACTAACTAAAAAGAGGAATACTTCAGGATCTGTGTTGAACTTGTGCATCTAAAAGAAAAAAAGGAATTTAGTAAAAAGAAACCAAAACCTAAATCTGACAAGTATAGCAGAATCTTAACTATCTTGGATAAGCCAACTAAACTGAAATAGATTACAGCTTACGTCAGCATTTCAAAGATCCACAACTGGCCCTTCCACTATCGCAAATCACAATCTGTCTACATCTTCATGAGTTGCCATGGCTATAAAATTCATCCTCAATGGAGCCAACCTGGTCATGAGTCTCTAACCTGAGGCCCGGACAATATAGACTTAATTTTGCATCCATTAATCTTTCAATTAATTAACTCAATCTCCTCTTTTGCATAGGGAATGTGTGCCCTGGGAAAAGCAGTAGGAAGTAGTATTCTACTTTTGGAAGGAACATCCACTGAAAGTAATCCAGCAGAATGATCTCACACAAACCAGAATAAACTCCAAAGGGAGATAAACGTTATCAGATTCAAAAAACCAGGGCTTTACAATATAGATTCCAAACAGTTACCTGAATTATCTCCACAAAGGTCATGTTGCTCTGCCTGCCTTATCCATACCCAGGAAAATATTCATAATGATGAAGAGGACAGAATTATACTTTCAGTGGAGAGAATGATGCAATTTTTTTTTACATGTCTGGTAGTCCTCTAAACTCCAGTATCATTATTTGCATGCTAAAACATTCTCCTAATTAAGGAGGTGCAAAACTGGACTAATTTTTAACCCTTTTATTTCCTTGGTCACCAAGTGCTACCCACTCTTCCTCTTCCCCTTTTTTTCCATTCCCAGTCTCAACAAACTACCAATCTAACTCAGAGGTGTCAAACACATGGCCTGCAAGACTTCAGAATCAGATTAAAATGTATTTGGGAAATATTTAACCAACTAAAACTACAACAGAACATAAACACTAATGCTAACATGATTTTCTAAGTCAATATGTAACCCAAAGGAATCCTTATGTATGGTTTAGTGGCCTGTTCCTACTTGAGTTTGACACTGTGGATATAATTTATCTCCTCATTCCTAAGCAACTCCCTATAATCCATCCTTCATAAGACCATCAAACTAATCTTCCTCAAACTCCAATTCCACATCATTCCTCTCTCAATCTCACCCCCTACACCCCACCTGTTTCTTCGGTGGCACATTTTCTACTAGATAAAATTTTAAGTTCCTTAGCATGGTGTCCTAATTATCTGGTAAACTCCCTACCTGTCTCAACCCTGTCATGCTAACAATGAATCCTTTGGGCCAGTCAGGCCTATTCTACACTGTTCCCAGAACACAGCATGGCCTGTTAATGCCACCTGAATCAGGCTGTGCCCTCTGACTTCAAGGTCATTCCTACTTCTTCCTGTCTAAAACCTATTCATTCTTCAAAGCCCAAGCCAAGAACTGGCCCTGTAGCACACACTCCTATCTGGTATGTCCTATCTGTATAGTTTTCTCTTTAAGACTCACCCACAGGTAAACCCTAAGGTTATTTAATGTTTCAAAAAAAATACTGTCAGGTAAACAACACTGCAGGCAGCCATCAGTTCCATAAAAAGTGTTACAAATGAGATACACAGAACACCACCTTTTGTTAAAATGAAATAAAGTTGTTACCACCCAATTACACTGACTGGCACAATCTCAGGAAGAGAATGCCTTTCTTATATTTTGTGTGCATCCTGAGTAGTAAGGGTGTATGTACCAAGTACATAAATTCTCACTAAATACTTGGACATTACATACAATGCCTTGACTCAGAAGAGTCACAGGAGGAAACAGCAACACCCACAGGAACAATATTTCTATTTTAGAATGTTATAGATAGGTACGGGAGAGGAAATAGTACAGTTTAATTACTAAAATAGTATTCCTTTTTTTCTTTTTCAAGTAAGCTGTTTCTCCAGCTACTGTTATCTAGATGGGGTAGGGAAGAGAGGAGGCCTGGCTCAAGAATTCATGCATCTAAACAGCAGTCAGGTACTGGTAGAAAGAATATTTTCAAAAAGTGAATCACACAAACATGCCCTTACATTTTCTTCTCTTTCCACATAAGACATGGATCCATCCAACCGGCTAAAGCTGTAATTTCTAAGATAACAGTAATCCATCAAAATGTCCAACATCATTGTCATTTGTGAAAAAAGCAGCACCTGAAAAGTACATATTACTGAGTGTTTGACTGATGGGATAAACAATCAATGAACGAAATCACTTTCCAATTAAACTTAATACCTTATGACCTCTGTTTTTGAGCTCTGGAAGCATCCGATCCAGAATTAAGAATTTCCCTGAACTTGTCACTAATTCTTCATTAATCTTAAAGGTGGATTAAAAAGAACAGAATAAACATTAGTAACAAAATAAGCATCACATTTTAAATTGTTTTTTTCTTCAGTAAAAAGCATCAAGGTCATGACAAATCATACTGAAAAAAGAATAATCCACTTCCCCTATCCAATGTGTGAATCTTATATATAATACGTCAATATGCACAGTACAGAACCAGGGAAACAATGCACACAATGATGCCAAGGTAAAACAGCTTGGCCCTGAATAAGAATTCTCTAAACAAACCTCCTAACCTTATCTGCAGAAGTGAGAGACACCAAGCATGTCTCACAATGGGAGTCACAGCTGACGATTAGTTTTGTGTTTTTTTCCCTTTCTCTTTTAATATTTTTTATAAAGAAAGGCTTGCTGGTTAGCAAATATGGAGAGATATATTAAGAAATAAAAGTGATATAATGAAACCAATGCAAACAGCATTATGCCAGAATAGAAAGGGATATCTGCACAGGTAGGATTCAGGACAGAGAGTGGGAAGTAATCTAGAAACAGATGTGCATAAGAGATAAGTTAAGGCTCGATCTTTCTAAGCCTATTTCGTAACTCATAGGGTTTCAGTAACACTAGAATGAGAATGTATGTAAAGCAGTTCACAAATTTTTAAATATCACACAAATGTGCTCAAGGGGAATTCTGGCTTTTTTATATCAAGATGGCAAATTTCCAGAACAAACTTAAATGTACCTTTTAGGAGGTGTAACACTCTCAAGGGCCATATAAACTTAGTGGGAAAGGACTAAATCAATTTGTAGGCTCTTCAATAACTAGCACATTATTTCCTATGCATTGGCAACAAGATAAATAAATAAGGTAAAAAGCAAATGGATAAGCTGACTAAACCAAACAAAAAAAGTTAGTTTGTACCTTTTTATCAACTTGAATACTAATTTTAGTTGGTACCAGAAAGGTTCATTTTAATTTAGCCTATACACAGACTGCTGATACAGTATAGCAAAATAAGGAATTCTTTCTACAAGAAATAACTTTCAAGTTCAGAGTTAGGATTTTTGATGTAGCTATACATGTACAGAAATTCAGCATTTAAGGTTCACATAAACATACTGAACTTCACTCTGATACCCCCAAGGATGTTCCCTCCTCAACAAGACAGGAAGAATTATAAATTTTCCTAACAATATCTGCTTAAGGGATTTATGTGTATGACAGTTCATGTGGCAACTTATACAGTCCAGTGGATAAAGGGCTGGCTGGTCTCAGGGTTAGGAAGACCAAGCATTAAGGCCTGCCTCTGAAATATATTTACTCATAAAGCTCTTAGCACCCAAGCATTTAAGATTAAGACACAGATCTACATTAGTCAAAGTTCCCCATATTAATGAAATCACAAAATTTAAAATAAGTAACATCAAAACCAGTAAGTTAGAGAAGTCAAAACAGCAAATGCTATTAGCCACTTACCTGAAATTCTTGTGTGACAGGATCTAAAGGGTACTCAATGAGGTAGGGGTGGTTACAACATTTGCGAAGAAGCATCATAATGTTTTGTAGCTTTAGGTTAACTTCTGATTCTATAGGAATACTCATTTCTACAACAGGTCTAGGAAAAGCACAAAGACATAAATATACAGCAGATATTAAAGGTACTCTTTGATATAAAGATACTTATTTAAATACACACCTTTGTGACTCCATTTCTGGTTGCATTTGACTGATCAATTTTTCTAATTCATCAGGCATATTATCATCATCAAATGTACTATAATTAATCAATTTTCTGCTTCGGCGCTTTGGTCTTCCTGTGGGACTCAGCTCAATAGTTTCTTTCTATAAGATATGAAGAAATACTTGCATGAGAAAATATTTCCATTTTTTCCCCAAAATATATTATCTTATATAAATATCTCAAATCACAGGCCTCTTTGAAAAGGACACCTTTTCACTATTTGTTTTTTCCTTTCAGTATTAACATTTAATGAGTGCCCACTGACTACACAGCACTAAATTATAAATTATAAATAATTTTGGGGCAAATTCTAAAGGCTGAGTGTCCTTGAGTAAATATATTTAATCCAAGAATAAAGAAATAACTAACGTAGAAAGGAGTAAGAGAGAATGGAAGCTAGATGAATTTGTTCAATTTGACTCTAAATAACTTGGCTAATAGGCACTTCGACAAATGAATCTCATGACCTAGGGACAGAAATAACTCAAATTCCTATAGTGCTTTTAAGATTTGCAGAACATTTTGCTTATATTTATTACCTCATTTATGCCACCCTAAGGGGGAGGTGCTTTTATTATCCCACTTTAAAGATAAATAAACTGAAACTGTTACAGACTCTTTCTGATGCTATGTATTTTTTTTTTTTTGCTATTGGATTAAAGACTTGTACTATGGAACATGAAATTACCAGTCAGGACTCCTTATACAAGTGCCTGTACTGTCATTAACTAGCTATATAGTCCCAACATGTAATTAATCTCTCTAAACCTGTTTCTGCAATTATAAAACAATGATTACACCTACCCTAGATTACTAGAGGTGTTGAGAATCAAGTTAGATAATATATGAAAGCATTACAGCAAAACATATGTAGTAGTATATAAAGTTGAGAATTTTGCTTCGTGTTACTTCACTCAGCAACTTTCTGTACAGCTATTTTTTCGGGGGAAAGTAGTGGGGAGTTAAGAGTACTTTGTCTAATTAGCAACGGCTTGGAAGGCTTGTCTTGAAGGAGATCAGTAAACACAATATGCTCAGTTGGCTAAAGGATAGAGCAAGGAAAAAATAGGGGAAAACAAAACAACTTCTATACCTCTCCTTATTACGTTCTCTCTACAGGAATAAAGTTAATGGGGTAATGGAAAAAACGCTAGTGTCAGAGGACCTGGATTCCTCTCCTGGCTCTGACATTTACTACCTAAGTTGAATAAGCAAGTCATTGAACTTCTCTGGACCTATTTCTTTGTTTTAAAAAAAGTGTGTTAGGGGAGGTGGGAAGTTGGTGGTGGAAGAAAGTTGGCTTAGATGACCTCTGACTCTAAGATAATAGGTTCGTGAGCTTCAACAGATTCATTTGCGTCAATCATGGAATTTTCTGTCTCCAGCTTCAAATTCATTTAAAATATACTTACTATGATGCTACTTATAACTACAGTCTCTCTATATTAGATAGCAGCTAAGTGGCACAATGAATAGAGCACAAGTCCTGGAGTCAGGAAGACCCTGGTTCAAATCTGATCTCAGACACTTACTAGCTGTGTGACTCTGGGCAAGTCACTTAACCCTGTTTGCTTCAAGTTTCTTCATCTATAAAATGAGCTGAAGAAGGATATGGCAAACTCCAATATCTTTGCCAAGAAAACCCCAAATGGGGTCACAAAGTCGGACATAACTGAAACAAGTGAACAACAAATACAAATTCCACTTCAACAGATACCTTATTACATCCAAACATTTTTGAAATTGTACGGTTTACAATTGCTGTATAGAAGGTTTCTTGTTTCTTTGAAAGAGGTGCATATACTACCACTTCTCGTTTAGGAGGAACCTCAAGTGCAACATCAGATTTTAGTCTTCTCAGTAAGAAAGGGGTTAGAATCTAGAAAAATAACGAAGGAATAAGTAAATTAGATGAACCATTCTACAGTACAGGCCCCTTTTTTTTCTTTATCCCTGGAATTCTAGTCTTCTCAGACCATTCCAGTTCAGACAAACCTCTTTTTCAACTTCTCAACTACCAGCACTTATTGACAATTAGGTTTTATTTAGTAATTATATACGTAATACTCTCTCCCAGCCTGTAATTCGCCTTTTTGCCCTGCATTATAGCAATCTTTCTTTCGTCTACACTTGGTTACATTAATTCTCTGTATGAAAGCCTTCGGTGGCTGCTCATTGCTGCCCAAGTTAAAACTCTTCTGTGTGGTATTGAAGCATCTCTAAAATTTAACACAACTCTATGTTTCAAACTTTATGTCAATCTCCTTACACACACAATTCTGCCAAAATGAACAATTCAATGAATATTCACCTCCTCCCAAACCCCTAAAATACACATTGTATCATCGCACCTTCATGAGTTATCTTAGGTTGCTCTCTATTCCTAGAATGTCTTTGCTTCTCACATTCACCTCATTGTGCTTTAAAGCCTAATTCAAAAGCCACCTATCCAGGAAACCACCACAACAACCACCTCCCCACCTTGCCCCTACCAGACCTCATAAATCAGTGTTCTTTTACTCTATGATTCTATAATTTAATAAGTACATATAACAAAGAAAAGAATGAAAACCTGGTGAAGCATATGTAAAACATTCTGTTCTCTTTCTTTAGCAACAATGTCCTCAGCAATTTCTGTAAGACTATTTATGTCAAACCAGGACTCAAAGCTAGAAGGAGAAAAATAAAATCTTAATTCAATCCATTAAATAAATAATTAACATGCCAAGCTAAAAAATGTAATTTTTATATACATTATTTTTTTTTGTTTTACTTTAGTCATAAGATACGTATAATCACCAGGTGATGGAATTTTTTGCAAAAAGCAACAAGATAATCTACTAAAGAGGTTCCTAGATTCAACACCAAAGAAAAAGGTCCTTAAAAGTATATTCTAGTTAATCCCTTACACAATTTACATTTAATTAATTATAATGAGGCAAATAAATACAATAATACAATACAGGTATGCCTTTAAAAAAACAAAAAACCTGAACTTTCAAAAAAGACAAAATTATGGAAACTAGTTTCTTTAAAAAAAAGAAAAGCAAGACACTAAGTATTTACATACCAATCTATAAAATGTAATTCAATTTACAGAAATAGTCTTACTACTTCCCAAACATGTAACATTATGTATTACTAGAAAAAAACCAAAATAGTTTTTGAGCACTGCAGTTCTCAAAAAAATAATCTCTGTTCTATGTTTCGCTAAGCAGGAGAAATATTATTAATAAATCACATCATGTAGACAATTTCATCTGAATGTTTTGTGAAGTTAATCAAGATGTACACATTTAAGAATGCACTCCAAAACCATCTAACTTTACTTTTCTACCTTGGATTTATTCATAGCAAAATCATGTAGGCTTCATAATATAATACTTGATGGACAGCTTTATAGCTACTCACTAATATTTTATTCACTAGTATTAATTTCTCTTGGCTGTAATGTTCCTTATCTATGACTTATCACCCTGAATTCAACCAAACTTGCCTGAAACATACTGGATTTGGATTTTCATGGTACCGATAAGGAACAAAACACAATTTTCTCAAGGAAGGAGCTTAAGAGTAAAAAGGGCAAGGGCAGGTAGGTGGCACAGTGAGTAGAGCACTGGCCCTGGAGTCAGGAGGACCTGCGTTCAAATCCAGCTTCAGACACTTGACACACTTAACTAGCTATGTGACCTTGGGCAAGTTACTTAACCCCAATTGCCCTGCCTTCCTCCCTCCAAAAAAAAAAAAAAAAAAAAGCAAAAAGGGCAGAATTCTAATACTGGTCCCGCCACTAACTAGCCATTTCATCAAAAGTAAGTCACTTAACCTCTTAATGCTTGTTTTTTCTTCTCTCAAACTTACCTTTTATCAGTCCTAAAACGAGATCATGGATTTTAAAGTGCTTTGCAATCAGGAGTCAGAAAGACTTGAATTTCAAAACTGCCCCAGATATATACTTCCTGTTTAATCCCGGTTAAGTCATTTAACCTTTGTCAAACTAAGTTTTCTAAGCTCTAAAGTGGGGGAAAGAACACCTATTTCACAGGATGTGAGGATTGTGAGGATGAAATGAAAAAAAATGTATGTAAAGTACCTTTCAAACTTTAAAGCACTGTGTAAATATTATTGTTATAATAAGTACTACTCATTAGACTGCTGACTCCTGACATACACATTATGGCCTACATAGGCGATAGCTGTTCAATTAGATAGCTGTAACCCAGTTTATGGTTTTTCTACCTAGTTTTAATAGGGCAGTCTATGCCCTGCCAAACACTTGCTATATGACTTACCCTAGTATTTTCTGTAAGATCACTTCCAGCTTTAAAGCTTGTGATCCTCTAATAATCTGTATTAACAATTCTAACCTTTGGACCTTTTATGAAATTCTTAATACGCACAGTGATTCTAAAGAAAGATAATGCATGAGGCTCTTTCTTTGACATTCTGGATGACCGCAAGAGGGAAGGAAAACAAGCACCTTCTATTTACCGGGCATGCTTTATAAATATTACCTCATTTGAACCTCGTGACAACCCTGTGAGGGTTATTCTATTTTACAGTCAAGGAAACCGAGATCAGATATTAAGTGATCATGAACCCAAGGTCACACAGCTAGTGTGTAATGCTGGATCCAAACTCAGGTCTTTTCTGATCTGACCTTGACCATAAAGCTCTTATACTTCAAATTCTGAGGAATAATACACTAGTAATATATTTTTGCCCTGGTCAAATCTTTATACATACCTTAATACTTTAAAAGCTATCTTTTCTTGATTTCCTTAAGAGTACATGTGTCAAAATACGCACTACATGTAATAAGAATAGCTTGGAAAACTCTTAATATTCAGTTACCCAGAAAGAAACAGGTCAGTTATCTGATTTTAAATACTGGTTAGATTTTTTCTAAAGAGGGAAAAAAACAACTATACCAGCCTACCTTTTCAAGTCATCAAAAACATCTGGCAACAAAAAATTTAATAATGACCAGAGCTCTGCTAAATTGTTCTGCAAGGGTGTACCAGTCAACAGAAGCTTGTTGTCGGCATTGAATCGTTTTAATTCCCGGATCAGACGACAATTCATGTTCTTAATCCTGTGTCCTTCATCTACTATTAAGTATTTCCAGTAGCAATGCTAGAAAATGAATTGGAAGAAAAGAATGATTATCAAGAGCATCAAGTGAATAAAGCAAATGTTAAGTATGACATTTCCATCCCTGAAGTATTAGAAATTAACGAGTAAGCATACATGCCCACAGTTCTATACCAATTCAGACCTAGAAGCTAATGTGCAACTTAATTTTCTAAAAGAGAAGATTAAAGGACTCAGGGTTAAGTAACTAGTCCAGAATCGCATGGCCAGAGGATATAAAGAGGATTAGACCAGGCCTTCCTAATCATTTTGCCAGTGGTCTCCAAGTTTTACCTGGAAACCCTCCATCAGCAAAAACCCTCTGCACATGCACCCCAATATACATGTATTTAATCAATCTATAAGCATGTAGGAAAGGCTTACTATGTGTCAGTTACCATGTTAAGCACTGAATTTATGTAATATTATATAGTTGAAAGCACTAATAATTACTATGAACTTACACAGAAAATAGAAATTTTAAGAGAATGAGATAAATATTAAATAATATTTGATTCTACATTCAATAGGGAAGCACTGCAATTTATCATGCAGCCAAGTGATTAGTACAGACCCTACACTTCACGAAAATTCTTTTGGCAGCTGTCAAAATAGTGAAGGGTATAGTTTCAAGTGAGTAAGAAATTAAGGGCAAAAAAAAAAAAAGAAATTAAGGAAAAAGAGGCTGAAAACATAGGAGACAGAAAGAATGATAATGTCCTCCACAGAAACAGAAGGTTCAGAAGAGGGCTGGATTTTGAGGAAAGAGAAAAGCAACTTATCAATGCTGGCTCATCCTGTGCTACTCCCACTTTCTAACTGATGAACGGAGAACATGTATGCTCAAGAGGTAGAAGGTACTGAAAGGCCATGTCCACTAGCTTAGATGGCGGAGCCCCTGCTGTGGTTACTCAGGAAGAGGAAGCACTAAGGGGAGGGCAGGTAGCTCTTCAGAGACTGAAATTTGCCTGTTAAAGCTGCTGTGGATGCCTGGGTTGCCTGATTACAGCCTCCCTGAGTGGCCACCTGAAGGACAATTGTGGAAAAAGCAATGTGAGGGAATGCTGGAGGAGATAGTGACACAGCTGGAATTAGCTATGGTGGGGAGGATGGGATGCATCTTCCTATATGCTCTCACTAGCCTTTTCCCTGGGGTCATTCCAGGCCCCACTGCGTTTCACTGTCTTGTGTTTCTGTATGAAGGCAGCTCAGTACTTTGGGGAGATCAATGGATGTGAAGTATAAGAATTCTCACTCAAACTCCTCCTCTGCCCTTTCTAGGGTAAGCTTAGGCAAGGTCACTCAACCCCTCTGAACCTCAATCATCTCTTATATGAAATGAGAAGGCAGATGAAAAAGCCAGGAAGGTCTTTTCCACTCTACGGTCCTATAGCTTCTTAAAAGTCCATTTTAAATCCTTCGTCTAAACTTCTGCAAATAATCCTAAAAATAGAGCCCCCGAAAACTGAATAATGGCTAACAATCCCCTACCTGGCCTCTCTTTACTTTGCTTATTACCATCTCTAATAATACTTGGGATAAAACCACTATTCAAGATCTCTCTCATATCCTATTTCCAGATAGTAAAACCAAAAATTAAAGAAAGAGCCACCAGCAAGTCCAAGAATAAGAAGCCTCACAGGAACACAGCTTAAAAAAAAGAAACCAGCTAATACAAAAACCCAGTGGAGAAGGTGGGAAGAAAAGAGAAAGATTACAGTATTCAAGGGAGCAGAAAGTAAGAAAGAATGAACACTTAAGAGAGGGAAAGGATTCGCTTTTCCTAATCTCTTGCTTCCTTTTATCACCAAAGAGTATAGCAGCTTCATCACTGCGGGTAATAATTTACAAAAGTAGAAATAAATATGTCAGAAAAGGGGGCCGTGAATTAAATGAGAACTCCCTAGAATCTCCTGCCACAGTCTTGCTTATGTTTAGCTTATCCTTACCATCCTGTTCATATGAAGAAGCAGAAAAGGATGGACTTCAAGAGAAGCCTGAATTATATTTAAGTGGGCTAGATAAAGTCAATAAAATAAAAAATGTCATAGAACAGACCTCAAACATATTTAAGTGTCATACCAACGGCTAGTTAGATCACAATACAAATGATGCTAAAAAGTCATGACTACAATTCCTAACTTTCAATCTGTTCTAGTTTAAGAGACTAAAAGCCTCAATCAGTTTTCTTTACAAATACATGCCAATTGTCACAAGGGGAGCTGGACAAGTGTTTTAGATAAATTAGGGGGTAGGAAGTGGGGGGGGGGGAGAGAAAGAATCGTATAATATCCAGAAAAACACCTCCAAGTCCAGTCTACTAAAAATCAGTTTTATAAAATACATACGATAGTATATTACACAGATTACAATAAACGAGTATATTTGGAGTTGTATAAAGCTGATTTGTGTACCTGTAGAGCATTTCTGTCTCTCATCGCTATTTCAAAGGATGTAATTACCACAGGATGCATCTGCAATGTCCCTTCACGTTTATGAATTTTTTGTGCCAATTTCCGACGTTCTTGTTGATCTCCATGATACAACATAATTGGAATCTAGGATGATAATATTTATGATAAACATAACAAATTTACATAGATCCGGTGAAAGAAATAGGTCACTCAGAAAACGAATGTTTAGGGCAGAAAGAGTTCTGTTTGACACATGCTGAGTTTGAGGTGCCTAAGGGACATTCAGTTTGAAATGCCCAACAGCAATAATACATGCTGAACATAAGGCTACATGCTATATTGTCACTGATAACTTATGTACCTGAAATGTTATTTTAAAAAAGTATCAAATACGAGTGTAAATGGAAAAGGGGGTAGATGATCACATAGAATGAATGAAGTAGTGATATACTGGGCCCTTCGAAATACTGGAAAGAGCCAGAAGGAAGCCTAGAGAGTATGTTGGGTAAACCCTCGAATGGAAACTTAAGGAAATATTTAACAAAAATCAGGATGAGAAGCTCTGGAAGAACTATGATTTACAATGGTAGTAGAAGAGTGCACATTAATGAGAACACTGATTGGTCAAAGTGTAAGAAAATAATTCTTACCTGTGGTGTAAATCTTTTGAATTCAGCCATCCAATTAGGAAGTGTAGACAAAGGACCACAAACAAGGAATGGTCCAGGTACTCCTCTTTCAACCATCAATGCAATTGTAGCAATGCATTGAACAGTCTTTCCTAATCCCATTTCATCTGCTAAAATGCCATTAATACCATTTTCCCAAAGCATCTGCATAAACCAAAAAAAAAAAAGAAAAAGAAAAAGGAAGCTGTAATTAAATCTGGAAACATCAAATTTGTGCTCTTCACGAGAATTTCATGGTAGCATTACTTGAAGAAAATATCAGTTAAGATTATAAACTCAATACGAAGCTATTTAAATAATCCTGACTTTCTGAATGTTTAGATAATTTCTAGGTCACAAATTCATTACATGATTCCAAAGTGCAAATGCAAAAAATCTCAAAAGATTATAAACTTTAAATCTCTAAAAAGATATTAAAATTTTAAATTGAAAAATGCTTAAACAATGGTAAGAAATACCCGTAAGAAGTAACACTGAGAGGAAAATAAGAGGATGTTAAGGATGGTAGCTAAAATAAGCTATTAGGATGGAGACATGATATGAGCACAGCTGCCCGGTATCATCTGCAAGATCAACTAGCTGATCCCAACTATCCTGACAAACTATTAGATTACACATGATTTCAGCTTTTAGATATGTGTTTTTGGCGACTCTCTTACAGTCAGAACTTGTAACAACTGGGAAAAGAGACACATCTACAATCCCAGGAACTAGGCTAGAAGTCTTAGACTTTAGAGCTAGAACAGACCTTAAGAGTTCATTTAGTCCAATCCTATCACTTAGCAAATAAAGAAACTAAAGGCAAAAAATTAGGTGGCTTGGTATACGTCAGTTAAGTGGAGAGCCTGAATTTTAACATAGGCCATCCTCTCGACTGTAAATACAATACTCTTTTCACTACCGAATTGGTGTGCTTGAAGAATCTGATCCTAATCTCAGGTTAGTCCCAGTAAAATGAACATCAAATAGTCAGATGCAAGACTGAGAGGAACAAAGATGGTGCTAAGAAACCTGAATTCTTGTCCTAACTGCCTCTAAAGAGCTATGTGACCTAGATAAGTCAATCTCTCTGAGTCTGTTTCTCTATCTGTAAAATAAAAAGTATGGCCTAGATAATCTTCAAGGTAAAAATTCTATGATTGCTACCTGATCCAGAAGATTATTACAACAAATTGCCCAACATGGCTATTGATTTTTGAATAAACCTTATAAACTAAGAGAAATAGACCCAAATTGAAATTATATGAGGCTTTAATTGAACTCAATGTACCTTTCAGAACCTGTGAAATCTAGGATCTGTCAAGAGGGAGTGTCAAATGGTATACTTGAAAATCACCTAGCCAAAAACATAAACTTATAAAACAGTTAAAAATTAGGTGATAAATTAGGTTTCTTCATTTTACAAAAATTCACCACAGACAGAATTACAGTGGACAACGAAAAATAAACGTTAAAGTGAACTTTTATTAAAGCAATAATTCCTACCCTAAGCCACTCCATGCCTTCTACTTGGTACCACCGCATTATTCCTCCTGTGAAGTGCTTTGGTTGTTGAAAGGGCACTGCCTGGCCATTACATTTCCTTACTGGGTCTAGAAAGTATTTGGCATTATGCCGAACAACTTGAGATAATCTATCTTTAATCACACTATTTGTATCACTACTTTTCTGAAGATCTTCTACTGAAAGCTGTATAGAAGAGCCTTCATCCTATAAGAGAAAAAAAAATCATTAGAAATTCAAGCTCATAAGACTGACTTCAGTCAACCTTATAAACTTCCCTAGATCTGTAAACATTCAATTGTACAATATAGAATGAGAAACAGACTAAAGCTTTGGGTAAACACTGGAGATGTCTTCTCTGGACTGTGATTACAAAACTCTCTAACCCTGTATTCTTTTAGTCATCCTCCTACTCCTAACCAGGCACATAGTCTCTTAAAAACACCTTGTTAGAGTTTTCCCTACTCCTCATATTCCAATCCCAACAAAGCCATCTTGCTCTTAGGATACCTTTCCGGGAAGGCTATTTTCTAAACTCCTGAAAAAACTCTTCTCAGTCATGATTCATTATCTTCTGCCAAAAAGAAAACTAAAGATGAGAGACTCTGACTTTTATAAAGAATTAATTTTCATCTGCATGCAATTGGAGGAGTGGAGGAAATTCTATCAAACACCTATTATGGGCATTGTATTGTATAAGACATTAAGGGAAATATCAAATTGCATAAAATATCCATGTTCTCATTGTCTAAGTACTCAACCTTCTTTAAAATAATAACTGATAGTTTGTTACAAAGGACTACCCATTTACCACCACAAGGCTGAGCATCCAGCAATTTCCTCTGAACTATATTTGTTGTGCTTACTTAAAATCTTCTAAGGAGAATGCATCCAAATGCATCCAAAATATACAAAAAGGGAAAAAATAAGATTATACCGTTTCAGGAAGAGGCAAAGTCAAAGTTAATTCTGTGAAATAAGGGTTCGAGTTTCAAGGAACTCTAAAATCTTAGTGTAAAAACTATTCACACAGTATATGTAATGTACAGATCTATACCACAAAAATGTACCAGTTATCATATTTACTTACATGGATTAATCTCACACATGTTTATAACCTTAAACCAAAATTCACATACCAAAACATGAATACAAACATACTAAAAGAACAGATGAAGACCAATCAACGAACAAGCACTTTTTATACAAAAAAAAAAAAACACAAGGTAATTTTTTTTGGTAGAGGAATAGGAAAAAACACTTGGGGTAAAGGTGTGTCAGTAAGGTCCTCAAAAAGGTGCTGGCATTTGAGTTAGGCCTTTAAAGAAGCTAGGGATTCAAAGGACAGGTGAGAAGAGAGTACATTCCAGGTATGGGACAGATGTGGTGTGTAAGAAATACCAAGAAAACCAGCTTGACTACACTCTAGTATTGAAGAGAGTAATGTATGATGCACAATGAATAATGACTGGAAAAGTCAAAGGCAGGTTTTAAAATGGCACAAAACACATGATGTTAATGGGAGACAATAAATGAATAGATGACAGGTGAGAGATGACAAGAATGAATTAAGGGAAAAGACTGAGCTGGTCCGTGAGAAAGGCAAAAAGAACTGAGCAAGAACGATTACGTGGACTCAGTTAGTGCTCAGGGAAATAAATATAGAGTTCAAATTTGGCTTTATTACTATAAATCACTTACCCAACTGTCTTCTTTCTTCTTTTTAGCCACTGACAAAATTTCCTTAAAAATAGAGGAAAAGGTGAAATTAAAAATATTTTCATAAAACATTTTTCATTTATCATGTCAAATCGAACAAACAAGCATTTTATTAAGCTCCTAGTACATACTGAGTACTGAGATGTAAAAGATATAACACATAGGAAAAAGTAGTAAACAGTAGGGAACTGACTTTAAGTGTTAGAAGAATTCTGAAGGAAGGTAGGAAGTATATACTTGAGTTACTGGAGAAGACAGATTTGAATTGGGCTGAACAGGATTGGAGTAAGAAGGGGAATGAGCTAAAGGTTAGACAGGCAGAAATAGGAATAGAAAGACACAACAACAACCTGACTAGCTAAATGTCTGATGTGAAAACTTACACAGTATTTCTAAATGCCTAGATTTGGAGATAATGTTTTATGATTTCTTTACCTCTTTTGACATGACTTCTGAAATATTATATTCTTCTTCTCTTCCTCTTTTCTTTTTCATAACTACAAAAAAAAAGATAAGATCATCATCTTGACAAACTCTGAAAGAAAACATAACCTTCAAAAATTAGGACAAAAATATTTACCTGGTTTTTCTTCACTTGTATCAGTTGATTTTTTCCCCTACAGAGTAAATATTTACAATATTAAGTTTTTTTCTAAAATCTAAGCTTAATCTTAAGACAAATGAAGTAACTTCTTCATTTACTTGGAAATCGGAAAAAGTACAGCCAATTACAATTAAAAAACATTAGCTACATGACATACTGGCAACTAAAAAAAAATTTTACATCATCCCTGTGGCTTATAACACCTAGTCAGAAGACTGAAGAAACAGAAATCATATTCAGTATTACAGATTATGCCAATGTGTAAATATTCTTCATAGGTATGCTCCATGCCTGTTGGTGAGTAATCCAGGTACTTCAAGACAAATGTCTCTTACCCATGGAATTTAGGCATTTACACAGGGAACTATTCTTCCCTTATAGCTTTTTGGTACTATCTAGCACCTTGTACTTTCTCTATTTCTCTTGGGTAGGTGGGAAGAGGAATAAACATATGTACCACCTTAAAATTTTTGTTGCTCATCCTTATTGAAGAATGTTTTATGAAGTTCAGCAGGGGGAGACGGGGAAAGATAGGACAGAGGTAGAGAGAAGATGACTTCACAATCTCTTTTGATATCCTCACCCTTAAAAGTAAGATTTTTCTAGGATAATGGAATTGAGGAACTAGAAATACTTCACAAGTTCTATGGGGAACTTAAAAAAAAGAATCAAGGCATGGAAAAAAACAAAAAAGGGAAAGACTGTTTATGAGCATTTACTATATTCCCCCCAAAATGTAAATTAAATATGGGTGATATGTAGAAAACAGAAACACTGTAACGATAATACAGGAAGAAAAAAAGTTTTAAAGCAATATTACACATTTTACTGAAGCTATTTTCTTGTCAACATTAGAATCAGAAACTTCAAGACATAATGTACTGTTTTTAAAAATCTGATTTAGCAGATTACCTTTGAAACTTTTAAAGCTTCCTTTTTCCGCTCCAACTTCTCTTTCCTCTTCTGTTCCTGAGAAGAGATATCTTAGTGTCCTTAAAATAAATACATTTAATGACTTCTTGATTTACAGAATCATAATCCTGGAAAGGGAGGTACTTTATTTTTTTTTTTACTTTTAGTTTACAACACTCCTTTCTACAAGTTTTTGAATTGCAAACTCTCTCTCCCCCTCCAATCCCCTAGGGAGATACTTTAAAGATCATATAGTCCAAACCTTTCATTTTGCAAACAAAGAACCAATAACTTGCTCCAGGTCAAACAGGCAGAGCCAAGAAGCAAAGGCAATTTCTCTGACTTCACTTCAACCCAGTATTCTGCCCACCACACCATAATGCTGTTTCTTTATTTAGTGTTAAGTGTAGGTCTTTGTTCTAGATAAAAGGCCAAGATTCCTATTCCTGAATCCTATTTTTTTTTAAATAGTATTACTAAACTTTTTACAGTTAAGACTACAGTGAGTTTTGGGGGAGTATATTATATCCTAACACTTATAAATATAATTCCTTTGGCCTATAACTTATATCAATACAAAGTGAGACCGAGTAGACATAAAGCATATCTTTGCATTCAGAATATAAAAAAAAAAAAACCCACACAGATATGTACCTATTTCCTTCATTAAGTTCTCACTCCAGCATGTAGAAAAGACCCTAGATGCTCAAAAGCTTTGCCAAGAGAACACATACGTAGGCAGTTGCAACTCAGTCAGAAAGTCCTCAAGCATGGACCCAATGGCAGCATGTCTGTCTTATGAAGACTTGTTCAGTCGTTTTCCAGTCATATGTGACTCTTCATAAAACCCTTTTGGGGTTTTCTTGGCAAAGGATATTGGAGTGGTTTGCATTTCCTTATCAAGCCCATTTTATAGATCAGGGAACTGATGCAAACAGTTAAGTGGTATGCCCAGTCATACAACTAGTAGGGGTCTGAGGTCAAATTTGAGCTTAGGAAGAAAAGGCTCAGTACTCTATCCAGTATGATATCTAACTTCCCTTATGAAGACTAGCCTGGTTAAATTCAGAGTGACCGGAAAGTTGATGAGCAGGTACACTCTGGCCACAGTCAACTCATGAAGATCTAGGTGTCTGGGGCATTGCAATGTATATCATTCATGAGGGTGAAAATTCTTAAAGCACATGTTTATTTTCAAAATTTTATCTTTGGATTAAAAACTACCAATAACTATTTTCAATTCTCACCTCCATTTGTTGCTGTTCCATTTTGGTCAACAAAAATTTGGAGTATATATTGCTTTTTTCAAGTAAATGTTGAAGTCTCTTGTAGCGAATTTCATTAGAATCTCTATCCCAAGACATGCGAGCCTACCAACAAAAGATTTTTTTTCACTTATTATTCCATGTCTTTTTCAAACATAAATTTTTTCTACAGTATACTCTATGAAAATTTGGTCAGTAATATTACGTCTTAATGTTTATATAATGTGAACAAAACAAAGCAATAAAAAAATTATACAAATACAACTTAGATATATCTTAGAACCAGGGTTATAAAAAAAAAATCTAGTACCTTATTTAAAACTCAAATTTCTTTTAAAAATTGAGTATTTAAATTAACTTTCATATTTGTCATTTTGTTATATAGTTTATTGTTATTTGTTATATGCTTTTGGGTAAAAACTCTGAAGATATGGTAAAACTTGAATATATTTTATGGAATAGGAAACAATTTTTATTACATTAATATAATTAAATACTGGTTTGTTTTTTCACTAAAACATAAAATGAATACTGTACTAGCTTGGTCCTCCAGTGGTAGGCGACCTTGGCTTTTCCAGGATTATGCGAGCAAAATACAAACTCTTGTAAATGCAACTCCAAGGAATAACTATCTGAAGTAAGAGTTCGAAAGACTGGATATCAGTCATCAGAAGATTAGCCTAATTAAGTTCAAAAAGGCTTATAACCAGAAGGTGTCAGCAGGAGAGATATTTTTTTCAGGTTAGCAACACATGAAAACCAACTACTAAGGTGTGGAGAGGTTGCAATCCACATGAATAAACATATCATAAATACTTTGGTCTAAATCATTGTCTGTCCTAATATTTTCTTGTACTGTAGACAACAGTTAACATTATTTAACTTTTCATAAGCTCTGCCTCTGACACTAACTACTTAAATAACCATAAACAATGACAGGATCAAGGATTCAGAACTGGAAGAGACCTAAGAAGTCATTTAATCCAACTCCTTTACTTTGTAGATGAGGAAACTGAAGTCCAGAAAGGATGAGTCACTGTCCAGTCACAGAGGTTCTGATTGTCTCCCCCCTACCTCATTTACTGACTGTATGCATACTACAATATACACACTTGTGTAAGATTCGTGAAAACACAAAACACCCACAAAGAACACATAAACCCTGCCCCCTTGTTTCCGTATAATCTAGATCAAGGCTGTCCAAGGCCCTCAGTGAGACTTATTCAGCTGGCCTACAAGCACAGAAATTTACATAAACGCTTTAGTTAAGGAAGCCCAGCTCTCACTAAAATGGCCAATCAAAATATGTTGTCTATTGTTTCTATAAAAACCTAAGGTTAGACAGCCCTGCCCTAGATGAAGTCACAAGGCACATATACACAAAAAGAGAAGAATAAATACTTCTGTCAACTAAGTAATAAAGCTAATATAAGCTAGAGTGATCAGGCTCTAAGAGGGAAAAAACAAACTACTGACCATGACTCAATTTGGGCCCGATCTTCCCTTTCCAGCCTTGCCTCCCCCAACTATATCTCTACATGAACCCTCTACTCAGACTGATGAAATAGTACAACATACTCATCCTTACTTCTAGACCTTTGCTCATAACATATCCCTTCTCCCACTCCCTAATAAGGAAAGCCCTTTCCCATTCTATTTCCAATCGAATTATTAACCCATTGCTAAAAATCCAATTAGAGACACTTAGTCTCCAAATACATCATCAGCATTTCTGTATATTATCAACAAAACCCAGCAGGAAAAGAAAAAAAAATCCACTCAAAATAACTACAGAATATATAAATTATAAAAAGAAAACCAAAACCCTTTTTGACAAATACAGTCAAGCAAAATAATTTCCCACACAGTAGTGTAGCTCTTTTTGTTTTTAGTATCAAAGAACTTGAAACTGAGGTAGTCCATCAACTGGGGAATAATTAGGTTTATTAATAAAATGGAATGTTATTGTAGTAAAACATGATGAAATGGATGATTTCAGAGAAACCTGCAAAAACTTACATGAACTGATACAAACTGAAGCAAGTAAAACCAAGAGAACAATTTCTACAACAATGTGAATAAAAACTTAATAAAAAAACTTAAGAATTCTGATCAATGTAATAATGACCACTCACAAGTACTGATGCTGAAGCATGCTGACTGACAGTTGAGATGTGCTTGGTGATGTAGAAGATTATAACTTTGAAAGCAACATACATTTTTATATATGGCCAATGTGGGAATTTGTTTCATCTGATTATATGCATATCTGCTATGGGAGTTTTGTTTTTTTTCCCCAATGGGAATGATGAGAAAGAAAGGGCTAAGGCTCCAAAGAGGGAAAAATGAGAAGCCACTAGAAAAAAAATCAGTCAAGCAAGATGGTTTGGAAAGCTGCACATTTATCAGATACTTCAAAGGAAAGACAAGCTCTACCTAACAGAGATTCATGCTTTCACATACAACCTCCTCCTTATGTTCTACAAAATAAGTGGAAATTCTCATTTTCTTTGGTATTTAAGTTTTTAAAAAAACTAAAATGTGCAGACGACTCCAAAAAAATCTCCCATAAAACATTAAAAAAAAAAAAGAAGTAATAATTGTAGGAGAAAAGGTTTAGAACTGTTATTTCTTTAGTATAGGGAGCTCTTGGGTAAGGAAATTTCCTCTATTAATGTAGGTGAACACATTCCCTGAAACTTATTACGGTCCTAAGAGAGCTGCCTAGAGCAAAGAATAAGTTAATTGACTATCCTAGTGTCACATGAGTATATATGTGAGACTTGAAGGCAGATTGTCCTGGCTCCCAAGCCAGCTATCTATTATATCGGGCTACCTCTCTCTAATATTATATAATTTATAAAATACGATTTTGTAACTTAAAAAGCATTTTGAAGTTGAGTTATAGTTACTATCGCAAAGAGGCACTAATTGTTAGGTGGATAGCAAAATAGCATGGTGAAAGAGTATAAAGTATTAACCTTTACCAATATAGAGAGGAATGAAGGAATTTTCTATTTCCTTATATTCATCATATACCTGTCATTAGAAAATTAGAGTTTCCCTCTCTAATATTCCAAGTTAATTCATGTTGTTTTCTATAGGACCATAGATCTTGAGCCACACAGGACCTCAGAGCCCATCTGTCCTGACTCTTCATTTTAAAACTGAGGAAACTGGTGACCAAGGAGGTTATAGGTACTATTATTAACAGGACTTGAACCAAGTCCTCTAATTCCAAGGCTATCGCTCTTTCTACACCACACTATGATGCACCGATATAAGCATTTACTGAATACCTAAGTGCCAGGCATTATGCCACATGGTAAGGATAGAAAGACAAAAATTAAAGAGTGTATACTCTCAAAGAGCTTCCATTCCATCCCTAGAAGTCACCCGTATATGATAGATGCAAAATAAATATAAGGTAATTTGTGGGGAAGAACAACAGAATGGGCAGGGGTTGAGAGACAGAAAAGACTTCCCATCTTGAAAGAAAACAAGGGATTCTAAAAAGCACAGGAAACACAGGAGTAAGTTCTGGGCACAAGGAGACTAGCTTTTCTTCCCAATTAACAATAGCTTTCTTTCAAAGGGAGATGGTCCATGAATTCCCAAGGAACCTAAAGGAGTGAATATCCCCCTAGAGCCTCCTTCCTTCTCCTTTCAATTACAAAC
This sequence comes from Phalanger gymnotis, assembly GCA_028646595.1. Classification (NCBI taxonomy): domain Eukaryota; kingdom Metazoa; phylum Chordata; class Mammalia; order Diprotodontia; family Phalangeridae; genus Phalanger; species Phalanger gymnotis. The sequence goes on from CM053624.1 coordinate 60,603,811, forward strand.
AAGAGTGAAAAAAGATTAAAGAATAAGAGTAAAAAAAAAGAATCTATAGAAAGACAAGTATTTTTTCCAAGATTAAAAGTATTCTTCTAAATGTGCCACAAAGTATACCCTTAACAAATAAATATTGCCTCAATAAGTGCAATACTCAATAGTATCACCACCTTACAAATACTTCAAAGCATTTCCACGTTAGAATGCAAGGCAGTAAGAATCAAAATGGGAAAGTGAAGTAGCCAACAGTGTAACCCTAGGCAAGTCACTAAACCTGTTAACCTCAGTTTCCTCAAATGTAAAATGGGAAATAATAACAGTATGTACCTCCCAGGGTTGTTGAGAATCAATTGAGAGAAAATTTGTAAAAATCGCTTAGCACAGGGCCAGGCACCTTCAATCCACCGTATTTTAAAATTGCTGAAGCTGGATTAGTAACTGCATTACACACTACTGAACAGGTAATTATAACATATAATGCACTTAAACTGCATAAATCTAGAGCTAGAATGGACCTTAGAGGCCATCTAGTCCAACTCTCTCACATGTGGGATAACTCAGGCCCAGAGGGCTCAAGTGATTTGTAGTCATTTTGGTAAATGTCAGAGCAAGGATTCAAACCAAAACACAATGCCTCTCTTCAAAGTTATAAGCTATAGTTTATCTCCTTTCCATATTAGGTAATCATATTAACAAAGGACCATAACACAACTAGGATCCTGTCAGTCAGTCCTAAATACAACCTCTTTCAGGTTGAACAATAAAAAATAGTTAAAGAGAAAAATGATAACTTGGGTAACTGTTTTATATAAAGAAAATAAGATTCATATAGGAAATAGTTATCATCTCATAAAGCTCTCATGATAATCTCTGTGCATTTCAATGGATCTGTGATTTCTTCAGTCTTGCTGCTTTATATATAACAATACATCCAGAACTTCCAAGTAGGTGCAATGGGCTAGGGATTTTCTACAGATTTCTTAACACTGCCTGGTTACTAAAGAAGCACACGAACTGTCTACTGGTTAACTCGATACTTAACTGACCTACCTCCCCTCCTCTTTTAGTCATATACCTCCCTAATCAGCACTAAAGGTGAATTAATTAACCAAGAAATGTTTGCACATCACCTCAAAGTCATGCCAGTGAATGGACACGTCATGTTGGAATTCAGACACTACTCAAAGCTAGAATACAATTTTAAAAGTTATCAGTTTTATTTGCTGTCAATTAAGTACTATTTCTATGTCTCTCTGTGGCACTGAAGTGGGCTCCAGCTTCTCAAAGGCTATGTTAATGGAACAAAACCTTTGGTAGGTAAGCTGCTAGAGCTTCATACATAGATGTGATAATTTTTTGGCCACAGCACTTCATGAAAAAGGCATGAAAGCATTGTAATCTGTATTGCTGGAGGGAGTACCAAGTACTAAAGAAATTTCATTTAAGTATATGTTTCCTTATTTAGGATCAGAATATGAATCTAGAACCAGAAGGGATTTCAGAGGCCATCTCTTATGTTAATTTATTTCAAAGTGAGACATGAGAAATCAAAATAGGTAGAAATGGTAGTAGCTTAGCTTTTTTTCAGGTCTGAAATAAACCAGGAAGATAAAGATTCTGAATTTAGTGTTCTATGCTCTCATGATCAACAAGTTGAAACATTATTTGTGTAAAGGGGATTGTAAGAAAAGGTTAAAATGTTCAAAAGCATCATGAAGGCTTTGTTTTTTAAGAAAATCCACAAAACTAACAATTTTTAAAAGAAAATGTACAGAAAGCAGGAGCTGTTATACTTTAAATGCTTTTTAAAAAACTTCCAAGTTTTTTATAAAATATAAATTATGTACTGTTGTTCTCAGTATTTACACTACTGACATCTAAAGTAAGCTTACTTGAAATAAATTAATGATACCGCCACTAGTGCTCTAAGATACGCAAGATTTCCGAAAAGCAAAAAAAAAAAAAAGTTAAATACAACTTTCAATGTCGGAAAAGGCTAGGCTGTTTTAAATGTACGCTTTTTTTTTTCTAATTTAGAAGCAGCACTCTGGGACTGTACCTTCTCCAGCATTTTTCGCTCTCTCTCCAGCCCGACCGCTTCCAGTTGTTTTTCCTCTTGCAGCATGGCTGGGGTGATCACCGGGGTGTCGTCCGGCGGCTGATCCATCTCTGCTGCCACAGGACCTGCGTTCGAGGGAAGGGGAGAAATGGTTCTTGAGTTCCAGAGGCTGCTGCTGCGCTGCCACGCCGTCTGCGGGGCCCCGCGCCTGGACAGGCGGCCCCTGCCCCGTCCCCGCAGCTCGGGGCGTCCGTAGAAAAGCTAAGAAAGACTTAGCTGGGGGGGCGGGGGCGAGTCCAGCCGAGAGCAGGGAGGCGGCCCCGGCCCCAGCCCCGAGGAGAACCACAAGTCCATCAATCACCAGCAGGGAAGCTTCGTTTTCGCGGGAAACTCTGCGCGGGGCCGGGTCCCCCCTCCCCCCCCCTCCCCCGGGCTCCGCCGACCGCTTCGCTTCCCCCTCAGCCGCCTCTCTCCAGACACCCGGCTCCCCCGCCCCAGGGCGGAGGGCGCACTCACCGCCGCTCTGGTGCAGGCGCTCGGCAGGCATAGCCAGGACACACGGGCAAACAAGAAGACAGGCAACACCGCACTTCCCCGACGGAACCCCGGAGCAGCCCGCAAACCCGCGCGCCAATTTTCGCCCAACCCCCTGCCGAGTCTCGCGAGCCTTGGTCCTCTCACGAGACTGTCTCCGGGAAAACCGCGCGCTTCTTCTTCCCAAGTCCCCGCCCCCTCCTCCTTATCCCCTCCTCGTCCCCGCCCCCAGTCTCGCGGGGTTTTCTGTTCTCCCTCCTCGCCCCCTCCCTCGCTGTGTCAGGTGGGCTGCTGTGTCTGTTCAGCTTTAGTTTCGGGTCGGATTGATGCTTTAGGCTTGTGTGCACGGTCCCAGACGGTCCTGGCCGCCGGGAATTCATTCAAACAGGGAGAGAGAGAGAGAGTACAGGGTAAGGCATTTTTATCTGTTCTCTATGAAGCACCTGATGCCTCAAGAGGACGCTGGCCCCGGAGGCAGGGAGTCCTGAATTCAAATTCTCCCTCAAACCCGTAACCCGACCTCCCAGCGTCTTCATCTAGAAAACGAAAGGCTGGAAGTCGGTGTCCTCCCAACTGCCCGGCTGCTGCCGGTAGTGTCTGTAGTGGAAGCTCAGCAGAGGAGGGAGCGGTAGCCTGAGGACGGGGGGAGGAAAGGTCTAGACTAGGAAGAGGAGGGGACGGCTCTAGTGGAGCGCCGGAACAAACAGGAAGCTCGCAGGTGCACACAAGCCGGGATCTGGGCTCCGACACCCTATTTTACACGTAAAATCGTGAGCCCAAACTGCGAGGCGGCTAGGGCCAGGGTCAGCAAGCAGTGATTTTTTTTTTCCTTAATTTTGGAATCTTGAAAAACATTTTTTTTCCCCAGTGAGTACACCACCCACCTCCCATCTTCCAAGCAAAGCAAACCAACGCTTGCGTCTGACCGTCACGAGTAGGGTCCGGCACCTCCGCTTCATCCCTCCATCGCTCTTCTGAAGCCGCGACCGGGCACTGCCGCCTCAGTCCTGAATTCTGTCCCGTAGAAAGTGCTTTTCCCGGGGCCTCAGATCCTTTTGCCAACTCCCCATCTCCACCCCCAGTGCCTAGTGACTAACTTCTTCTTGGATATTTTGTTTTCCCTAGCACTTTGCCTGGCTCTCGCAATCAAAAACATTCATGACGCTCCTATGACATGCCAGGCACTGTGCCAGGAAGGGGGGATACACAGAAGAAGAAAAAGGCAAAACAATCCCTGCCCTCGAGTAAGACAGTGTGTGCACACATCGGTCTATAAAGAATATGTGCGCATGGAATCTAAGGGGTCTTTAGGAGTGCACTAGCCCTCAGAGGGATCATGAAAGGATTTGGGTAGGAGATGGTTCTTGTGCTGTGTCCCCATGCTTGGGGACCCGACAGAGTAAAGGCGGAGCGTCGTTTGTTCCGAACTGCAAGGTATGACCGGACTGCAGACTCCAGGGAGTGAAGGATAATTAGACTGGAAAGTTAGTTCGTGGGGCCAGGCTGTAAAAGCTTGAGATGTCAAACACAGTTTGTATTTGATCGTAGAGGCAGAGAGCCGCTGGAGTTTTGGGAGCAGTAGCACTTTTGTGCTGAGACGCGGTCAGATCTGCGCTTCGGGAAAATCATTACTGCAGTATAGGTGAGAAAATTGGGGGGGGGGGGGGGGGGGAGACAAAACAGTGAAGCCCACTAGAACATTTTTGCGATAGTCGGGTAAGAGTTAACAAGAGCCTGAAATAGGAAGCTGGCCACATGGATGGACAGAGGCGATGGGTGCAAATGTAGAAACGGAATGGACAATATCTGTCTGACTGGCGATGGTGGGGTGGGAGTGAAGAATTGAGAACACTGAGGTTGAGAACTTTGGTGATTAGAAGAATGGTGGTGTCCTCAACAGTAACAGGGAAGTATGGAAGAATTGGGGGGAAAGATGAGTTCTGTACATGAGTTTGAGATAACTAGGGGACACACAGAAATATTTCATATGAAGTTTGTTGATCCTCAGGAGTGACTTCCTCCTCCATTCAGCAGCGTGAGGGGAATAGAGGAGGCGAGGGGGGGGGGGGGGGGGGGGGGGGGGGGGGGGGGGGGGGG